>JAWZYU010000034.1:27860133-28556800 GCA_038380435.1 Ryuthela nishihirai | reverse complement strand
AGGACATAGTAAAAAAAAAGTAACGCAATACCAAAAGTTTTACAGTACCACTAGAACAAAGAGGTAAAATATATATAAGTCATTATTTTAAGGGAGGGGCAAAATACTAAATTCAACTAGAAAGGATCAGGACACCTTTCCAAGTTTGTTTTTTTTCTGAAAATTTTTGCTAAATGATGCATTTTGAGAATAGCTGAAAAAAAAAGAAATGCATTAATGAAACATCTTTTCAGTCTGATTCAGTTCAATATCAGGCATCTCACCAAAATTTTTTCCTACATCCAGACACTGTCTGTGCTAGTTGAAGTGCCCCACAAAAACTTTAGACATGAGCTGCCATTGATCATTTTGAAAGCTTCTAAAATGTTATTTGTTTTAAATGGTTTAAAACAATACTTATTTAAGTTTTAATTGTTTTCTGAGGTAAATTCTTATGACACATTACTGTTGTGAAATATTCCATCTTCCGTAACTCTTTAAATAAGGAATGAATATTGTTGAAAATCAAGATTTAAAACAATTGATTATGATCATAATTTATCAATAAATAATATCCACAGAGTTACTTGTTGTGTTTAAAGTCAATAAATGGTTTTGTGAAAAAAAGTTTCACTGACATGCGGGATTTGCACATTGGCAAAACTCTTTTCTACAAACTATTTATTGATGATCTTATTTACTTTCAATCTCATTTTCCCATTAAATGCATATTTTACAAGTTATAGAGATTTGAAGTTAGATTTCCATTGACATAACATTGAAATTCTTTAATGTTTTAGTAGGTTAGTGTATTTTTTTTAATTTTACAGTGTTTGCTTAATCGTGTTCTGAAATCAACTTTGGGTTCATTTTAGCAGTATATTCTAATTTATTATTTAATAAAATGTAGTAAAATTGAAATTTTTATTCCAGACTTTTTGTTTTATGATTAAATTTATTTTTATTATCTGTGTGTTTGATATAACTGATTTTCTTTTAATTTTGTACATTTTGTTTGGGAATGGGGTATAAATAAATTTTTATAGAAATTGTAATTTTTATCTGGATTTGTACAGCTTTTATAGGATTCAGTGATTTACCTTAGTTTATGGTATATGAATGGCAATAGAATTCACAAAATAGTGTGTTTAAAAACTAAGAAATAGTACCATTTTAATTTGAATGAATTCCTTTTTTTTAGCTCTTGCCATTCTTTTATGCTGTTTATTCTGTGGGTTGCCTGTTATTGATTGTAGGACCTAAAGCCACTGTGATTTACCTTTCATACATTTTAATAATATTTATTGTCCACATGACTGGAAAGAAGCAGTTCTGCTACATACTGACTACAGTTGCATTGTATATCTTACATGAACCACTTTTTATCAAAGCAAAGGTAAGTTTTTGTTTAAATACATCACATAGCCATTATTACATAAAAAATATGCATAATATATTTAAAAAGTGTTATTAGAACCCTCATAACTTTATTAAAAAGAACTAAAAGAGCATTCTTTTATTCATTGTAAAAAGATTTCTATAACTATTAAAAATGTGAAAAGAAATGTTTCTAATTGCATTATTAACCTACAATTTGCAGTATGATAAAACTATCATCATAGCTGTAGTACTTTGGTTTACAATATTCATTTATGTTGTGTTTACTTGGAATACACAGTTTTTAGAAGATAATCAAGTGAATTTATTTACTTCTCTGTTTAAGCCTTATTAAAATTATGTGTCCTGCTGTTGAATTTTTATTTATAAAAGAGAGGGAAAATGTAATAAATGAACGAGATTTGAAAAATATGCTTGTTGATTTACAAGGCAGTTGTAAATGGTAGCTAGGTAGTCACTGGAAGGAGAGCATGCACCAATCCCCTGTGATGATGCATAGAACCGGCCAGGCCTAGCACCTAATGTCCGACCCCGCCTTCTCGTGGTGCGGACCGTTAGTAACTTTCAAAAGAGATACTCTTGTGGAAAGTGAACGGAAGGGGAGGCTGCCAGATTAGTGTGGCCTACTGATCTGGACAACTATGGCTACTTTTCTTTTTTTTCTACCCTGCTGAGGAGTGGTCAACCACACAGGGTTCTGGTGCTGACCATATAAACCTACTTGACTGGACAGATATATGGCTCTGAGCTCGATTATGGATCCTGATTTTGCTGCACTGGTGGGCTTCTGTGGAGGGAAAATCTTCCGCTGTGTTTTCTGTTTGTTTGTGGGTTGACAGCCCCAAGTGAATAGATTCACAGGATATGTTTATCAGCTGGTGGATAATCCTGAGCAGAAGTCATCGCAGACACCTGAACTCTTTTCTTCTATTGGCATCGTCAAATTCTACATTGGAGGAAGTCTTCCAGTGTAGATGGCTTCAGCCTTTAGTAGTGGGGGAACGGGTCTTTGCCCCATGTCTGCGATTAGGGGGCTGTTTGATATTGTCGGCATTCCCTCTCTCAATAAACATAGTTTCTTTAAACATCCCACTAACCATTTTATCTCCATAGGTAGTTGGAATGTGAGGACTCTGCACAGAGCTTTTTCTCTTGATGTCCTCACACAAGAATTCCACCGTTATAATTTAGATATTCTTGGCTTGCAAGAGACCAGATGGACAGATAAAGGTCAGATTCTTAAAAATTATCTTAAATTTCTCTTTTCAGGGAGGGACGACAATAAGCATCACCAAGGCGTGGATCAGCTTCTCAGCAGACACGCTAGCGATGCTCTTCTAGAATATGAGTGCATTAATGAAAGGTTTCTTACAGCAAAATTTCAGACAAGCGTTAAAGACTTGACCACTGAGGATTCCGATGAGGATGAGAAGGATAGGTTTTATGAACAACTTCAGGATATTTTGAATTCTATCAAGAAAGGAGATATTACCCTTGTTCTTGGTGACTTCAATGCCAAAGTTGGTACTGACTCTGACCTTTGGGGAGGAGTAATAGGCCCTTTTGGTATTGGTAGCTGCAATGGCAATGGGCAACGTCTCCTACAGGTAAGTAAACTCAATGGATTCAGAATAACTAACACTTATTACAAACACTGCGACATACATAAGTATACATGGGTTTCACCTGATGGGCTGCATAAGAATATGATTGATTACATATTAATTAACAGCAAATGGGCTAGTTCTGTTAGGAATACCAGATCATATCGGGGAGCTGAAATTGGATCTGACCATTACCTTGTTAAAAGTGTGTTGCAACTTAAACTTAAAAAGTGTTGTGCTAGGGTTAAAAAATTTATTTTTAATACTGAAGCTCTGAAAGATCCAGTTATAGCCAAAGCTTACCCATGATAGGTTACTTAGTCATTATGACAGTCATGGTTTGCTTACTACTGAAGTTGAGGAAGAATGGGATCATTTTAAACAGGCTTTTTTGGATACTAACAGTACTCTTTTAGGAAAAAAGGAGCAGAAGAGGCAAAATTATCTGAGTGATAAGGCACTTGAGCTTATTTCGGAAAGAAAGAACTGCAGGAATGCCCTTAATCAATACCCTACTAGTCCTAATAGAAAGCATTACAGTGACCTTAATAAACTTGAAAAGGATCAGTTAGCTGCTGATAAGAATCTTTGGCTTGATGGTTTGGCTGACAAACCCAAGGAAGCAGTTAGACAGCACAACAGCAGAGAGCTGTACCAGATAATTAATGTTTTGTGTGGTAGAAAACGGACAGGCATACAAGGATTGAAGGATAAACAAGGTAAGGTTATAGAAGGGAAGGATTCTGTCATGGCTAGGTGGGCTGAGCATTTCAGTGATATTCTAAACAATGTAGTTCTACTCCCATTGTTTGCAATGATGATAGATGCATTGGTGGCTTTAATGTTGGCCCTATAACACAATCTGAAGTTATTTTGGCTGTTTCTAAACTTAAACTTCATAAATCCCCAGGGGTAGATGAAATTACTACGGAAATGCTTAGAGCTGGGAATGTTTCGGTTACCACATGGATGACTGAAATTCTGAATATCTTTTATGATAAAGGCATGGTTCCTAAGGATTTTACCAGAGCTATTGTTATCCCTATTTTCAAAAAAGGTGATCGCAGTTCTTGTGATAACTATAGGGGTATCAGCCTACTCTCTGTTTCAGGTAAAGTTCTTTCCATGATTGTGCTTAATAGAATTAAGAATCTGGTTGACAGTCAATTGCGTGATGAGCAATGTGGATTCAGAAGTGGTAGGGGATGTGTGGATCAGATATTTTCACTTAGGCAGATTCTTGAGAAATGTTTAGAGTTTCAGAAACCTTTGGTTGCTAGCTTTGTTGATTTCAAAAAGGCTTTCGACTCTGTTGATCGTCATAATTTGTGGTTGATTGTGAGCTCATATGGTATACCAGACAAGTTAGTTAACATTATGAAAGCTCTCTATAATAACACTGAGTCGTGTGTGAGAGTTGGTAAGGCTTGTAGCAATTGGTTTAGCATTACTTATGGTGTTCGACAAGGGTGCATTTTGTGTCCTTTTCTGTTTAGTTTGGTTATTGATTATGTTATGCGAAATTCACTTCAAGGGAAAGATTTTGGCCTTAAATGGGCTGGAGATACGAAAGTTTCTGATTTAGATTATGCTGATGATTTAGCCCTTTTGGCAAATGATGTTGATGAAATGAACTCTTTCATTCGAGCTGTTGATGAGACTGGTAGTAGAGTTGGTTTGGTTATAAACAGAGAGAAAACTAAAGTGATGAAAATTGGTCAGGCAGGCTGTGATTCAGTTAATCTGAATGGTTGCAGTCTTGAGCAGGTGTCACAGTTTAATTATCTTGGGAGCTATGTAACAGATAATGGTGATGTGCGGCATGAGATTAACAGACGAATAGGGATTGCTGCCGGGACTTTTAAGAATCTATGGAGAGTGTGGAGAAATAGGCGTATACACCTAAAGACTAAAATTAGGCTGTATAATAGTTTGGTTCTTTCTAGGGTTAGTTATGGTAGTGAAACTTGGACACTTTGTAAACAAGATAACAGGAAACTTGATGCTTTTGATTCCAGATGCTTATGCAGTATCTTGGGCATTAGGTGGTTCAACTTTGTAACTAATGATGAGATTAGGGAAAGGAGTTTGCAACCTCCTTTAAGCATCATATTGTGCAGAGAGAGACTCCGTTGGTTTGGCCATGTTGCCCGTATGAATAATTATAGATTGGCGAATAGGGTTATGAACAGTGTGCCTAAAGGCCTCAGAAAGAAGGGGAGACCTAGGATGCGGTGGGCAGACAATGTCAAACAGGACCTTGTTAGAATTGGTGTGCAGTGGCCAGATGCAGTAGATGTAGCTCAGGATAGACTTGCTTGGAGAACTAAATTGCATGGTCTGGTTGGACCTCTGTAGCCCATGGCTGCTTGAGGATGATGATGATGATGTTGAGTAGTGATATACCTTAGGCAATATATTAAGGGATAGAAATTTCCAAATAATCACAGACTGAAATGACATTTTCATTTTAAAGTCATTCAGATATTTCTATTGATGATATATATATTATTTCATATTTTTTTCACAAGCATTTACATAAATTGATGCTGATATTTATTTAGCACTGGAGTTACAAAGTTATACCTTTCTGGTACTGTGTTTTATGTCCCCATGTTTATCATGTGTTAAAAATGAAGCCTCAAAATGTAAACAGTAGTAACTTCTGTGTGCATTGATACTAGGAAATGCTTCATTGTATTGTATGGTTTGTTTATGCTAGGTCTCAACTTAGGTGGAACAGAGTATAAGTAATTGTTAATGGACTGTAATACAATAGCATAGTCCAGACCAGTAAATTGTCTTTTAAAGTAATTATTTTGACAGTGTAATTATTTTAATTAAATTCAATTTTAATGGACATTATTAATATTAAAAGTAAAGTATGCAGTAGCTCTTTTTCGGACAAAGTTTTCTGTGACATACAGTAGTTGGCTTACAGAACAACTCTACAGTGTATGGAAGGTAGTTCAGTACAATAGTGATCAATAATAGCCCTCATATATATATATTAGAGATAAGTTAACAATATAATATATAATAATAAATTGACATATAACATAAGTGACAGGCTTGAATTTTGGAGCCATAGTACATCCTGCCCCCCCAAAAAAATGACCCCCTCAAGAAGCTGCTTGCCACAGAGGATGTGACAGGAGCCTGTCAGTTTATATGCCATAGTAGAAGGTCTGTGAGGATGGCAGGCTCTTAGCAGAAAAATGACACAAACAGACAACTGTTTCAATATTTGCTAAGTGGGTTAGAGAAAAAAAAAACTCTAACTCAGTTGTTACACATGTACAGAAATGCATCCTGCTAAACCACTTAGGCTTTTGTGAACCTTAAAATAATTATAATTAATTGGAAACAAAAAATCTCAGTGCCATTTTAAACAAAAAATAGCATAATTCATAGGAACTGGAAATTTTTGAGTGAAATATGCTAAGGTGTGGAAAAGCAGGAAAAAAAAAAAATCAACTCCCCCATCTTGCATATTCACCCGATCTTGCTCAATGTGGTTGTTTCAAAAAGTAAAAAAGGAACTTGTTGGAAGCCTTTGTTAGGGGTGCAAGATCTTGCAAAATGTATTCATTCCGAGTTGTGGAGTATTCCCCAACAGGAGTACCACCAAGTGTTCCAGAATTAGTGTACACGTCTGCAACTTTGCATTGATGCTGGAAGGAGTACTTTGAAGGACAGTAAAAGTTTTATTGAGGTAAGTGCAATGGTTTATGCTCTGCAGATGCATGGGAAGAACTTTTGAACATCCCTCTTAAACTTAGGCTGTTTTTCAGATATAAACCTCTTTGAATGTCATCTATAATGTCTCATAGTGTTGACATATTAAACTCTACTAATAATTATTTTCTTGATATTTTGCAACAGTACTTAACAAAATATTGGAGTGCTTGCTTGAAGTGCAACAAGGTGACCACATTTTACTTATGAATGCAGAAGTTGAGGCTGACTATATGGTTAGTCAGCAGCATGTATGGGCATACAACAATGGGAATGAAAAGCAAATATACAATGCTTTGCCATGGAACATACTCAGGTTGCTTATAATACATTTAAAAACTTTGTTAAAATTATTATTTACTTTTTTCTTAAATTGGAAAAAAAACAAAATTTTTGAAACTCTAAAAAAAGCATTAATTATATAAAAAAATTGATTTTTGACTCGTATCTAATTTATATTTTAATATGGAAAATAAATAACACTTAAGCATATAAATTAGGCAGTTCCTTTGAAAAAAGTGTTGTTCCTCGTAATATTGGGCCTTGTTATAATGAACTTATACTGTTAGGGTAACCAAAAAAGAAGTGATAAATCTGTATGAAGATGTTATTTATTTTTAACTATGGAAAGTATAAAGGATGGAACAATTTCTATGCACAATATAATTTATTGTGTAGATGTAAAACATAAAGTTGGGGATAACACAACTTTATGTTTTACTTCAAAACATTAATCAAGTGTCAAAATGTTTCAAATACATATTTTCAAATAAAGTTTTAATTTCATAAATAATTTCATAAAGTTCTGACATAATTCAAAATGTCAAAACTTTATATTTTAAGTCAAAAAGTGAAAGTAATGTACATACTTGATGAATAATTAAATTGCATCCAAACAGAAATAAAAAATTCTTTTGTTAAAATATGATTGAACTTTTACTATAAAATGACAATTTAAGTTTGACTCTTAATAAATATATTAGAATTATAATAATAAATATACTGCAAGTTAATTTTCTAGTTTCAGTAGACCCTTCATATTTTTGGTTGGCAATTTATATTTATCATCAGGCACAGGCAGAAGAGCACCTTCTTGTGCACCTCCATTTTTTTTAAATTTTCTCTGAAAAACACTATAAATTTGTATTATTTATTTTGCAACCTCTCCTTCAGAAAACAACAACAACAATAATTGAAATTGATGTTCTGATTTTAATGAGTAATGCAATTTTGTTACTAAGTTAAATAAAAATGGATGTAATAAAATTATATTGTGTAAATTTTAAATTATTTCAATACATAGTAACATACACAGTCATATCAAATAATATGACCACCTACCATAGTATATGTATGGTAGGTGGTCATATTATTCTGATACCATTGTGTATATAAATCAAATAGTTGATTTTTGAACTTTTTTGGTCTGTGAATGAACAGATTATTTCTCACAATCCATAGCTTTTAAATATTCTCTTCAACTGTCAAGAGAGAGAGAGATCACATTTAACTACTCTTGAATCATGGATAATCACTATTTATAATTTTCCCTTCTAAATGTACAAGAAGGTGTGTTTTTTTCCTCTTGAATAAATAAGTTGCAACACTAGATTCTGATGCCCTAAGGCAACTGTCTAATGTGCCTTATGGAAAATCTGGTCTTGATTGTCACAGTACAAGGTATATTTTTTTTTCAAAAGAAAGGAAGGGTATTTTTAAAAAAACATGGATCTGAAAGTTTCAAATTTAAAATTGCTAAACATAAAAGTAAATATTGTTTTCGTCAAGTATGACCTCTTGGTAGTTGATTGTGTTGAATATTGTGGCATTTTTTGACTCATTAAAAAAAAACAGCTAATGTTTTCACTTTGTTGTCTGGCTTTATTATCTGTAGGCATTAAATTTTTTTTGGATTGGTATTTAAAAATTATGATTCACACTTTCCAAATGTCCAAAAAAGTTTAAATTGGGCCCTCTAATGGTGGAAAAAGTTAAAAATTGCAAGCAGTGTATTTATTCTAGAAATTTAAAATTTTGATGGTAGTATGTGAGGTCATTAGGTTTGCATGACAACAATAAATTGTCCTTTTACACATAGAGTGGGTGCGAAATGCAGCTGTTTTGTTTCTAGAGATAATTGGAAAATTCTTTTTTTATTGGATAGGTACTAATGAAATACGATTAACATTTTTTCAAATCTTTAGTAGTTTTAATTTACACTGTTAGAGAGCTCTAAATATTGAAATGCAAAACTTTCAATAAATGTAGCAAGTGATCTTTTTATGGTAATTTTGAAATTTTTGTGAGCAGCAAGGTGCCAGCATTGAGCCAGCATTGAGATTTATCTCTGTTAACCCCATATTGCCCTTGGTCAGAAAGGGGACACTAATGGCCTTGGAAAGACTGCAGTTGGATGGGATGTAAAGCCATGGCCCCACATGCAGGAGAACCATACCCTGAGCACACTAAAGAATACACAGGATGACCTTGGTGGGAGACTACCATCTATCTCCTATAACAGCTGTTTATAGGTCACCTTCTCTGAGTCCTTGTGGTCCTTGTCACTCAGCCACTTAGTCCATTTTGTGCAAAAAAAAAAGTGCCTGTTAGAGGTAAAACAACCCAATGGTTGCTATCTCCGTGTTTCTAAATTCCTCGGTGGTGCAAAAATATTAATTATTTTTTCAGATATTTTAAAACTTGTTTATAAATATATATTATGATTTTTAAATATAAGCTTTTCTGTAATTTTGAAATAAACTTTGTATCAGTAATCCAAATTTTATTGGAAGTGATTTTGATTTAAATTTCAACACTTAAACCAGGCTTTGTATTCTGTAGAATACTTATATATAGTATTTAAAGTTCTTCAGTTTTTTTTGCATTTATCATGATTCCTAAATTAATGCATAGCCATTCTGTTCAAACTCAATATAATGCAACTCTCAACTCCCAAACTCAATATATTTGTGCAACTCCCAAACTCAATATATTTGTGCAACTCCCAAACTCAATATATTTGTCCTGGAGGCCTTTTCTTATATTACTCTATTTCTTATATTACTTATATTTTTATTAAGATATATTATAATAATATATCTTATAATATATCTTAAACTATATAATATAATTTACGAGGGATTTTGAGGATATTCCTAAAAGGGTCTGTGTAATGTCCCAGTCATTTGAAAGACCAAATAGAGAAGAATGTTCCTTAAATTTTGTGCAAAAATACTGAAAATAATTATGCAATGTTATTTTAATGTATAATCAGTAATAATATACATTGCCATACCAAAATATTAGAATTTTCGTGTTATTTCAATCAGAATCAAACTTCAAAGCTCTATAACTTTTAACCTATATGCATTTAATGGAAAAATGTGACTAAAGATAAAGATAATAATCAAATCTATTTAAATTCTATTTTTAACAATATTCATTAAAATAATCATTATGCAAACTTATGAAACATATATTTATTTTATTAAATGATTCAAAATAATACTTATTATTTAAGTTTTAATTAATTTCTGAAGTAAATTCATATGATGCTGTCAAGTAAGGTATCACTATAATTTTAACATCATTATCAAATTTAGAGGACAAATTGTCTTGAGCTGGGTGGGATATGAACCCACAGTGTTATCTAGAGGTTTGTGGTTTCTTATGCCTAATTATGCATGATTTTAATCAAGACAATTTTTCATATAAATTTGATATCAGTGTTAAAATAAGAGTCATATCTTCCTTGACAGTTAAACAAAAACGTTGAAAAATTTCTTTAATTTATGCAATAGTATACTCATGACATATTTACCATCTTTGTGACATAATACATTTCATCCATTTTGTGAGGCTGTTTGTGAACAGCAAGGATAATGTCTTCATGAGACAGAAAATTGTGTATTTTAGGTAGAAAGTTTATAAAATTGAATAGAGGAAATCTTGATCGGTGGCAGGTAGCTCAGCAGTCAGGCACCTGATGTTATCAGGAGGTCATGTGGCTCAAGACAATTTTTTCCTGTAAATTTGTTATTGACATTAAGAGTGGTATCTTTCTTGACAGTTGAACAAAAACATCGAGAAATTTCTTCAGTTTATCTTGTGATGCATTAATGTTGTGATACATTTTAGATTCTATAATTCTTTATTAAACAAATGTTGTTTAAATTGAAGATTAAAAAATATGTTTATGATCTTTAATTTATTTCCAGTCTCATTTTTCCATTAAATGCATTAGATGTTAACTTCAAAGGTAGATTTCCATTGACATAACATGAAAATTTTATATATCTGTAGGGCATTGTATTACAAATATATTGATTGTGTGAATAATTTCTCAGATCTTACTACTTCCAAAACTTCTAATACTACCACTGCTGTTAGAATATGTAGTAGGAGAAAATAGCAGTTGGGATGATGCATGCAAGTTCTGAGAACATAATTGCATTACTTTTATTTATGTAATGTATTAATCTTGAATTATTTCTTCACTTATCCATGGAAATAACTTTAAAGAAATAATATGTTTAACTAATGTTAAACTAATTTTTTTATATATGTAAGTTACATAAAATACTATGAAAATTTGATAGTAAAATTTACTTAGTCTTGTGTTTTCTGGAAAACATTCTTTATACTTTACATTATAAAAACTGTCTATATATTGCAATTTTAAATGATGTTGTTTTACACAATATAATTCAATAATGAATCTTTTCTTTCAATAATACATATTTTACTTTAATCAAGGCATTTTTTATGTTACTCTGTTTTGCTGAAATTGTTAAGTTGAATACATTTGATAAATTGCAGATGCATATGAGCCTAGATAATGCTATACATTGAATAACAGAGAGATTTAATAACAGAAATATTTTTATATATTTATACTGGAATAATGAAATAATTTTAGAAAAAAACTGTTAAAATAAGTATGGAATTTTTTCGACATTAAAATGAGGGGAGACACTAAAATATTTCTCTTATTTTAAAGATAAAACATTGATTTTCTTTTGTTTTTTTTTAGGTTTTAAAAATTTTATTGCTCAGAATTAAATACAGTGGGGTTCAACTATCCAATGATAATTCATTCCACAAAACCCATTGTATATTGAAAATATCATTAAATGAAACCAATAATGCTTTGATTTCCTGTAATTCGTTCTAAACCTTTGACAGGTGACCCTAACAACACATAAAATAGGTATTCCTTACATTAAAAATGACTGTTTAATAAAAGATTATTAAATAAATAGTTATAAAACATCTCAAAATGAAAAAAAAAAGTCATTTACTTCAGGTGCAGGATTGGTGAAATCGATGGTGACATAGAGGTGGTGGGTAGGTGGTAATTCAAATTAACCACAATTAAATTAATTTTATCACAAAAATGCACTCTGTTTACACTGAACAACCACATCAAACAGAAGATAAACAAAGAATAACAGTGCCTCTATTTCAAAACAAAGTGGGGATGTTGTGCTGAACAATAACGAAGATGCTGATTGGATGAGAGCAATTGTATGAAGTGACATTTCTCATGCTAATTGGCCAAGACTACACCCATGCATTTGGAAATTTCCACCCATTCTTCATTCCCAGCTGTATTGGAAAGCCATTAGTTCCTGCAAATATCATTGATCCTTAAAATGAAAGTTCTTATGTAAGGTAAATCAGTCCTGAGAATATCAGATGTCGATGTTAATGGAAGTTGAGGCCCCACTCTACTCTTTCTTTTGGTATAAAACTTTGCATATTTCTTATCATTAGTTACTTTAGGATAAAGTTCTAAAGTTTTTTCTCTTATGAAAACACTTCAGAATTAACTTGGCCACTGGAGAGAATTCGTTATTAGAAATCTGCATTTAGGTTAATTGATTTATGACAGTGCATCGCAACTGTAGGGTATGTATGACAAATTGGAAATTGCAAACATTTAGATGGTTGTGAGCTGTTCAAATAATTTACATTTTATGTTTTATAATACACTGTTGAAAACTATAAAACCACAACTTATGCAAACTTGGTGACTTCTTACATGGTTTGTTATTACTTAAATCATTATTTTCAGACTTTAAATGTTCAATAAAAAAAAGAGAAATTTTTATAAGTTTCTGAGTATTTTTTACAGCAGATGAAACGTTAAAGTCATATATACTTGTCTCAAGCCTTGTTAATATTTAGAATCAATCAGTAATTTAGAATCAGCAATAATTTATTATGAATTTAGAGGTATACTTAAAACGTTCCTCAAGGGTTTCTGAGGGTCATGCAGGCAACAACAGATTTAATTTAATTTTGTGTGAACACCAACAAGTTCGAAAGGGGTCATGAATTAAAAAGTTTGAGAACCACTGGTTTATGATATTTGTTATTAAGGATATATTTATGAATAGATGTAGACAATATTGTAAACATAATGTTATGCAGCAACTATAAGTCTAATTTTTATTTCTGTACACAGGAATCTATTGTTATTGGATATATGGAAGGATTTCTTGTTGATGTTGGTCTTGCTTGGCTTATTGCAAGATGTTTGAGTTTTTCTGTTGACAGAATCGAACAACATAACCATGGGCACATAACTGCAAGGGACTGTGCTTTGATTCTAGGATATTGTTTATATTTGCCTGCAGTATTTACAGGACCAATTCTGAATTATTCATTATTTGTTGATCAGGTAAGAAAACTTTCTTTTTCAAGATGGTAAATAGGTGGTAATATTTTTATATTTCTATGTAAATGATTAATGTATAACAAAATCTAATTGTAAGAAATCTGAAGGAGCAAGTATAAAAATGTGCTATAATCAAATTTAACAACACAATCATGTTGTAAGATATATTGCCAAAAAAAAGAAAATATGAAAGCACTAGAAATATTTATAAAGAGTTCAATATGCTACCCATAAGAAAATTTTATGTATTCAGAATCCTATTGCATCTGTTTAAAAACTGGGATAAACAAATTTTAGTAACATCAGTTTACGAAAATAGAAGTAGCAAGCACCCAAATATTCATATTTCTAAGCCTACAAAAACTCTCATTTAGTAGCATTTTGCCTACAGAACCCTTAAAATATTCAGCAAAATGCCAGATTGTATTAAAATTGAAAAAAATTATAAATTTAGGAATAAACTAAAAACTTGGCTGCATAATATGCGTGACATTAAAGTTTTGCTATGACCTCTGTTGTATATTTTTCTATTACTTGTTTAGATTGTATATAGATTACTCAATAGAGTAATAGCACTTCAGAAAACATTTTTATGCTTTGTACATAATGTGTGTATTTTCTTATCCACAGGTGAGTTTGTAACTCTTGTGGGTAGTTTATTTCCAACTATGAAATGTAAAAAAAAAAGTGTTTCTAGACACTATTTTATCTGGAAATTGATTGATTGATTGATTATTTCAGCCCTTGGCTTACCAATGAAATTTAAATAATAATAAATCAAATGGAAAACTTGCATTCATTGACCACTTTATTAGAACATATCCAGGTATGCCAATGTTGAGTGATTCAGAATTCAGTAGCTCAGTAAAAACAAAATATTTTATTCATTGCAACAAGGCTTAAGTATAAGGATATGCAAGTAATTTAAAATTAAATAAACAGAATTCTACTGGTAAGAAAAGTAAACTAATTACAGTCAACTCTCATTAACTTGAAGCTCAAAGGAAATGAAAAAACTTTGAGTTATGAAAAATTCTTGTTAATGAATGTGCGTTAAAAATACACATACGCAGTTTAAAAATTAGTTACATAATCTGCAATAGATTTCAGCCTTCTGAAATGTTTTTGTTCTTACGTTGAGTAAACAATTTTAGCAACTTTACTACTCAGCTTCAAGAAATTCTGCATCCTCATTCTTTTTCCTTTATTGCAGTATAGCTGTTTTAGTGTCATATCTTTATTCTTTAAAGTGGTCGACAGAATACTTCTAGAAATTCCAAATTATTTTGCAATATATTTTTTCTTCTTCCTGCCTACTCTCAACAGTTGTGATCACTTTTGCTTTATCACTTAATGACACTGCATTCAACTTTTGCTTTGCTTCTATTGCAATACTCTGTACTGAGAGAAACTACCTTTGAAAAAAAAATTTTTGATAATTTTTGATTGGGTTAGTTTACCTGTGAGATGCACCTTTCTGTATAAAATAAGCTAAATGGTCAGGTCACAAGAACTCTAAAAGTTCAGAGAAGTTTGCAGGAATGGGACCCACAGGACAACTGTTAGGAGACAGAATTTAAGTGTCAAGGTCAAGGCCATCTAGCATGTTCTTTAACGTGCATAGGGTATGGTTCTGCTCTACATGTGGCCATGGCTTAATGTTTCAACCAAAGATGAAAAAATGACTGTTTAATAAAGATTATTTAATAAATAGTTATAAAACATCTCAAAAAAAAAAAAAAAAAAAAAATTAGCATTACTTCTGACTTCAGGTGCAGGATTGATGAAATCGATGGTGGCATAGTGGTGAAATTCTCAGGCCTTTCAAAGCCCGTCAATGTTCTTCTTCTGACTGAGAGCAAGGTGGGATTTAGTAAAAATAAAATTGGATGCTAACAAAATTGGAATTCCAACCTGCACATTGCAGATTACTCTCTTGGTGCACTACTGACGGAGCCAAACTCTCCCTCTAAAGCACCAGTTGAACAACATTTGCCAGTGGGAAATTCCAGAAGCAGAAGGTACTGAAAGATCACTAAACTGAAAATTTTGGTAAAGATGCAAAAGTACATAAACTTATAATGGCCATTGCAGTAATGACTGATTTGCATGCATACACAGCTACATATCCTCATGAAACTGTAGATTAAGAAGTTTTAAACAGATTGTGTAATTTAATCTTCCAAACACATCTGTCCTGAAAAACAATGGTGCATTTTGTCATTGCAATCCTATTCTAATAAGGTCCTATCTGGCATTTTCCATCCACTACAATTTGATCTTCCCTTTGCAGTCAACCAAACAATAAATAAAACAACAAAAAAGGATTTCTTTCAAACATTCTTAACCCTACCTGGGTCTAGGACATCTATAGACATTTTTTGTACAACACATGAAACTTCGATTTTT
This sequence comes from Ryuthela nishihirai, assembly GCA_038380435.1. NCBI lineage: Eukaryota > Metazoa > Arthropoda > Arachnida > Araneae > Heptathelidae > Ryuthela > Ryuthela nishihirai. The sequence continues at coordinate 28,540,990 of JAWZYU010000034.1, read as the reverse complement.
TTTTCAAAATTGCTGTTTTAAAATTTTCTTACATATATCTTTTAAAAATATGTAATTCAAGCTTGAAAAATAATGTTTCCTTTTTTCATTTGATGCATATTTTATTTAACTACAATATAAATAATTCAATAAAGCCATCTGATTGCTACATATTTAAGAAGTGCTATACAGTATTGCCAATTTGTTTGTTAACATTACTGTATTGAAGCAATTACCAAATATAAGTTCACAAGTTTGATTTAAACTATTATCAACATATTTTTCCTTAAATTTTCAAAAATCTTCAAAAAAATTAACTAAGAAAAAAATGCTATTTTTAAAAATGGAAGATTTTTGAAGTAATTGCAAAAAAAAAAAGCAGCCAAGAAAGTTTTCATTTCATAATCAGTTCAGAAAATTCCCGTGAATGTGAGAAGTCCAACTTTTTTTGTATAACACTGGCCATGTTTAAAATATATGCAATATTGAAAGGAATTATTAAAAGAAATAAAAAACATGTTTCAGATTAAATATTATATTATTTGGAAGGAAATTTCCTTCATTTCCTCCCAAATTTCAATTTTTATTCATCAGGTTTTCTTCATCAGGTCTGATCTATTTTTTCACATATCACATTGAAAGAGGCTTATTAAAATCAATATGCTTGTAAATTCGTAATTAAATTCTGTTTAATTTGGTATATAACATGACCTATTTCTGTTGATTGGTTATATTTAAAAAAATTCTAAAGTTGACTTGTTTGTCTGACTCAGAACAATTGGCTAAAAGCCTGAACTTTTCTCAAGGTCATCGCAGGCACCTGAACTCTTTGCTTCTACTGGCATCATCAAATTCTACATTGGGGGAAGTCTTCCAGTGTAGATGGCTTCAGCCTTTAGTGGTGGGGGAAAAAGGTCTTTGCCCCATGTCTGCAATTAGGGGGCTGTTTGATATTGTTGCCATTTCCTCTCTCAATAAACATAATTCCTTTAAACATCCCACTAACCATTTTCTCTCCATAGGTAGTGGAATGTGAGGACTCTGCACAGAGCTTTTTCTCTTGATGTCCTCACGCAAGAATTCCACCATTATAATTTTGATATTCTCGGCTTGCAAGAGACCAGATGGACAGATAAAGGTCAGATTCTTAAAAATAATCTTAAATTTCTCTTTTCAGGGAGGGACGAAAATAAGCATTACCAAGGCTTGGGTCTGCTTCTCAGCAGACACGCTAGTGATGCTCTTCTAGGATATGAGTGCATTAATAAAAGGTTTCTTACAGCAAAATTTCAGACAAGCATTAAAGACTTGAATGTTATCTGCTGTTATGCCCCCACTGAGGATGCCGATGAGGATAGGTTTTATGGACATCTTTGGGCTATTTTGAATTTTGTCAAGAAAGGAGGTATTACCCTTGTTCTAGGTGACTTCAATGCAAAAGTTGGTACTGACTCTGAAATTTGGGGAGGAGTTATAGGCCCTTTTGGTATTGGTAACTGTAATGGCAATGGGCAACGTCTCCTACAGGTAAGTAAACTCAATGGTTTCGGAATAACTGACACTTATTACAAACACCGCAACGTATATAAGTACAAATGGGTTTCACCTTATGGGCTGCATAAGAATATGATTGATTATATATTAATTAACAGCAAATGGGCTAGTTCTGTTAGTAATACCAGGTCATATAGGGGAGCTGAAATATATATAGGGAACCTTGTTAAAAATGTCTTGCAACTTAAAAAGTGTTGTGCTAGGGTTAAAAATTTTACCTTTAATACTGAAGCTCTGAAAGACCCAGTTATAGCTAAAGCTTACCATGATATGTTACTTAGTCATTATGACAATCATGGTTTGCTTACTACTGAAGTTGAGGAAGAATGGGACCATTTTAAACAGGCTTTTTTGGAAACTAACATTACTCTTTTAGAGAAAAAGGAGCAGAGGAGGCGGAATTATTTGAGTGATAAGGCACTTGAGCTTATTTCAGAAAGAAAGAACTGCAGGAATGTCCTTAATCAATACCCTACTAGTCTTAATAGAAAGCATTACAGAGAACTTAATAAACGTGTAAAAGATCAGTTAGCTGCTGATAAGAATCTTTGGCTTGATGGCTTTGCTGACAAAGCCGAGGAAGCAGTTAGACAGCACAACAGCAGAGAGCTGTATCAGATAGTTAATGTTTTGTGTGGTAAAAAACGGACAGGTATACAAGGACTGAAGGATAAACAAGGTAAGGTTATAAAAGGTGAGGATTCTGTCATGGCTAGGTGAGCTGAGCATTTCAGTGATGTTCTAAACAATGTGGTTAGTTCTACTCCCATTGTTTGTAATGATGATAGATGCATTATTGGTTTCAAATGTTGGCCCTATAACACAGTCTGAAGTTATTTTGGTTGTTTTTAAACTTAAAGTACATAAATACCAAGGGGTAGATGAAATTACTACAGAAATGCTTAGAGCTGGAAATATTTCAATTACCACATGGGAGACTGAAAATTTGAATATCTTTTATGTTAAAAGCATGGTTCCTAAGGATTTTACCAGAGCTATTATTATCTCTATTTTCAAAAAAGGTATCACAGTTCTTGTGATAACTATAGGGGTATCAGCCTACTCTCTGTTCCAGGTGTAAAGTTCTTTGCATGAGTATGCTTAATAAAATTAAGAATCTGATTGACATGCAATTGCGTGATGAGCATTGTGGATTCAGAAGTGGTAGGGGATGTGTTGATCAGATATTTTTACTTTGGCAGATTCTTGAGAAATGTTTCGAGTTTCAGAAACCTTTGGTTGCTGGCTTTGTTGATTTCAAAAAGGCTTTGACTTTGTTGAACGTCATAATTTGTTGTTGATTGTGAGATCATATGGTATACCAGACAAGTTAGTTAACATAATGAAAGCTCTCTATAATAACACTGAGTCGTGTGTGAGAGTTGGTAAGGCCTGTAGCAATTGGTTTAGTATTACTTCTGGTGTTCGACAAGGGTGCATTTTGTCTCCTTTTCTCTTTAGTTTGGTTATTGATTATGTTATGTGAAATTCACTTCAAGGGAAAGATTTTGGCCTTAAATGGGTGGATATATAAAAATTTCTGATTTAGATTATGCTGATGATTTCGCCCTTTTGGCAAATGATGTTGATGAGATGAACTCTTTCATTTGAAATGTTGATGAAACTGGTAGTAGAGTAGGTTTGGTTATAAACCGAGAGAAAAGTAAAGTGATTAAAATTGGTCAGGCAGGCTGTGATTCAGTTAATCTGAATGGTTGCAATCTTGAACAGGTGTCACAGTTTAATTATCATGGGAGCTATGTAACAGATACTGGTGGTGTGCGGCATGAGATTAACAGACGAATAGGGAATGCTGCCGGGACTTTTAAGAATCTGTGGAGAGTGTGGAGAAATAGGCGTATACACCTAAAGACTAAAATTAGATTGTATAATAGTTTGGTTCTTTCTAGGGTTAGTTATGGTAGTGAAACTTGAACACTTTGTAAACAAGATAACAGGAAACTAGATGCTTTTGATTCTAGATGCTTACGCAGTACCTTGGGCATTAGGTGGTTCAACTTTGTAAGTAATGATGAGGTTAGGCAAAGGAGTCTGCAACCTCCTTTAAGCAGCATATTGTACAGAGAGAGACTCTGCTGGTTTGGCCATGTTGCCCATATTGATAATTATACATTGGTGAATAGGGTTATGAACAGTGTGCCTAAAGGCTTCAGAAAGATATGGAAACCTAGGATGTGGTAGGCTGACAATGTCAAACAGGACCTTATTAAAATTGGTGTGCAGTGGCTAGATGCAGCAGATGTAGCTCAGGACAGACTTGCTTGGAGAACTAAATTGCACGGTGTGGTTGGACCTCTGTAGCCCATGGCTGCTTGAGGATGATGATGATTACTGGGAAAAAAATTCCGAAAAGGGAGTAATTTTCTTATTTGAAGTAAAAATTTATTTTTGTTATTCAGAAATAAATAAGCTTTCTATTCATGTGCATTATAATCATATCTGTCTGTTAGGTTTTTATAAATAAATTTGTGTTGCCAAATGCATTTCTTTTACTACATGACTAAAAAAGTCCTATTAAAATAAAACTAGTCTACTTTTTTGTTAAATATTTTATTTTCCAAAAATCCGTTATTAAATGCTGATTAATTTGTCATGTAACATGCTATAATTCCTTTCATAAGTTATTTGGCAAAAAGTTCTAAATTTAATTTTTTTTCCTGATCAGAGTGAAAAAAATTGCTGGACCTGGGAGAGGTTAATAAAATTTCGAAGTATTGAGGTGATACTGAAAAAGTATTCTGAATTAAAAAGAGAAAAATGCAATAAATATGTAGGATCCAATTGGGAATTAAAAAAAAAATTGAGTTAACAAGAAATTCAAGATGTAGAGGTTCAAATTGATTTTATATGTTTAAGAAAAGAGCAAAATAAGTTGTTTGTTTGGGAATAATGCATGAACAACCAGAATGAAAATAGTTGTACATGTAAAGCTTTTTACTAATTCTACTTGTACTGTAAAAAATAATTATGGTATTTGTATTGCTTTTTTATGTCATCTATTAACTATACAAAGCCTTATTAAAAATGATCATTGTTATTCATGCTAGTCATTCCACTTATTAAGAGGATTATTTAAGTCCTTACAGGTACTTATTTTGATGAAGACATATAAACAGTTATTTGGATTAAGTCATTACAAACACTCATTTTGGTTAAGGCATTATAGGTCACTTTGAAAAGAAAAAGGTAAAGCATCACCATACTTTACTTTCTGCTAATATTTTGCACATAGTGAAGTGCAAAATTCTTATTAAATTTAATTGTTATAGGAATCCTGGAAGAAAGCAAGTCATGTAGATAAGATGAGGACCTCTGTACTGCAGATGTAAAATTATTAGGTCTTGCTATAAATAATGGGAAAAATAGGTGTATACAAAAACTAAAATTTGGAGACCAAAGACTAAAATTTGGCTGTATAATAGTTTGGTTCTTTCTAAGGTTAGGTATGGTAGTGAAACATGGACCCTTCTAAGCAGAATAACAGAAAACTTAATGAATTTGATTCTAGATGCTTACACAGTATCTTGGGCATTAAGTGGTTTGACTTTGTAAATAATGATGAGACTAGAAGGAGTCAGCAACCTCCTTTGAGCAGCATTTTGTGCAGAGAGAGACTGCTTTGGATTGGCCATGTTGTCCATATACATAGAAGATTATGCATAGCTACAGCTAAATAGGATTATGAGCAGCGTGCCCAAAGGCTTCAGGTAAAGGGGGAAGACTTAGGATGCATTGGGCAGACAGGGTCGGGGTGGCTCAGTCGGTAGCATGCCAGGCTCGTAATCTGTACCCAGGTTTGAGTCCCAGCTGGGTCAGTGTTGAGATTTATCTCTGCAGAATTCCCCGCCCTGCCCATGGTCAGTAGGGGACACCATTGGGCTTGAAAAGGTCACTGTTGAATGGGAGGCTAAGCCGTGACCCCGAGTGCGGGAGAGCCATACCCTGTGCACATTAAAGAACACGCTGGATGGCCTAGATGGGAGGCTATCATCTGTCTCCCGACAGCTGTTCCAATGAGTCCCCTCCCCCAACCATCTCTGAGCCTTTGGGGTCCATGTGACCTAGCCATTTAGTCCATGGTGTGCAAAAAAGTGCCTCTCAGAGGTAAAACAACCCAACCCAATGTTGGGCAGACAGTGTCGAACAGGACTTTGCTAGAATTGGCAAATAGGATTATGAGCAGTGTGCCTGAAGGGGGAGACCTAGGATGGGTTGTTGTTGGGTTGTTTTACCTCTGAGCGGCACTTTTTTTGCACACCATGCGCTAAATGGCCAGGTCACATGGACCCCAAAGGCTCAGAGAAGGTTGGGTGAGGAACCCATTGGAACAACTGTTGGGAGACAGATGATAGCCTCCCATCAAGCCATCCAGCGTGTTCTTTAACATGCACAGGGTATTGCTCTCCCACACACGGTACCACGGTTTAACGTCCCATCCGACGGACGAGAGCCTTTCCAAGCCCATCGATGTCCCCTACTGACTGTGGGCAGGGTTGGGAATTTTGCGGAGATAAATCTCAACGCTGACCCAGCTGGGACTCGAACCTGGGAACTACAGATTACGAGCCTGGCATGCTACTGACTGAGCCACCCTCGCTCCAATCTAGGATGGGTTGGACAGACAATGTTAAACAGGCCCTTGCTAGAATTGGCCTTCAGTGGCCAAATGCTGTAGCTCAGAACAGACAGCTGTGGAGAGCAAAATTATACAGTTTGGTAGGACTTCTGTAGCCTATGGCTGCATGTGGATTTTGTATGGATGGATGGATGGGTGGGTTGGTCGGTGGGTGAATGCAATTTTTTTTTATGATTAACTTTTGTCACACATATATGTACACATACTATGAGATATTGCTATGCTACTTTATGTAGACATTAATCATCAGTCAGCATGGAATTTTGACAAGTTAACCATGTCCTCTTCACATTAGATGTTAAAAACAATATGGAGCATCCTGAAAAACGCATTAGGCATATAAAGCTCTATGAAATTGAGAAGGGAATTATATGAACTCAACCATGAAAAGCATTAAAGATATGGTGAGGAAACTCCAAATTTGTTTAAATTCCAAAGATGGTTTTAGAAGTTCAAGTGTAGTGACTACACCTTGGTCAATGATGTGCATTTAGGTAGACATGTTGAGTTAAATGATGATTTTCTGACAGCCATGCTTTAACCCTTCCTCTGTCCAGGTTATGTGTATAGTTTGACAGAATCTGAAATGAGAGGCTGAGGATGTTTTGTATCTGTTTTTAGCACAGCAAAATAATTAGCTTTAAAAAAAATAAGAATTGCCATTTGAAAATTTTCTTATAAAAATACATTATTTTGTGTTTGAAAAATAATACTTTGTTTTTTCATTTGATGCATATTTTATTAAACTAGGATATAAATAGTTTTTAAAGCCATCTGATTGCCATTTCTTAGAAGCACTTTATGGTATTGCTGATCTATTTCTTAATATTACTCTGTGCTGAAGCAACCCCCCTGATTTAAGCTCACAAGTGGATTTGAACTATTATCAACAAATGCTTAAAGTTTCAAAAAATTCCTCAAAATTAATAAAAAAGTGCTATTTTTAAAAACGGAAGATTTTGGAAGTAATTGCAAAGTTATGTACCTCAGTGTACCTTTCTGCCTTAAACTTATTTTAATAACCTTAGAAGTATTTTTATTATCTTTATCATTTATCCCTATATTCTAAGGGTCTTTCATGTTCCTCAAATCAAAATCATAACTGAAAACAGAGCCTTCTTAGGCTTCAAGACTGGCTATATCTAGGTCACAGTTCACTGCAGAAGAGGATGCAAGTGACTCTCATGTATGATCTCTGTTCTGTGTGTATAAGTGGCTCCATAATAGACTGTTTACAGTGTTGCACCTGTATATTAGATATACTCCCATTTTACAGTTTGTATTTACTTTTTTATATTTAAACCTTAATTTTCATTACAGTGGATTTATTTTATTACTGTAAATTATTGATCTTTGGATCTGTTGATCTATCAATTGATTTTTCAGAGTCATGCTACATTGGATGGCCAGCTTACATCTTGTTGCTGTGGATATTTTATTTAATATTGCATTAGGTTATATATTAATTTTTCTTTTATTATTTCTTTGTTTTACAGTAAAAAAAATTTGATTCTGTATTTTTTCCCCTAAAATTTCTGAAAATAAATGAGGTCTTGGATATAAAAGCAAAAAGTACTTGTTTGTCACAGAAATCAGTCCTACTGTGGAGGGCAATTTTGATATAGGTTTTACCCCCTCTCCCCAGCAAAGTTTCATTTTTTTTACAAATTATGAGTTTTTAAGTTTATATTTAATGTTTTAAAAGATTTTACCTCCCCCTCCATCAGTAACTTAACTGTGCCACTTTGACGATATACACTTTATTTTTTTGTTTTGGTGTACTAACATTTTGGCACTTAGCCAAGATCCCCAAAATTCACCAACCAAAGAAAAAAAGATTCATAATGCTTAGTAAAAAAAGCAGTTAAGAAAGTATTCCCCCATTTCATAGCAGGACAGAAAATCCCATTAATTGAGCAATCCAAGTCACCTTGTGTAATGCTGGACCCATGTTTTAAAATATATACACACTACTAAGAATCATGAAAAGAAATGAAAATTATGCTTCAGGTACATATATAATATTTGAGAAAAAATTTACTTTCGATTAATATATAATTTAACTATTTTTTATTCATCATATTTTTCAAAATTAGTCTTAATTGCATAGTCTAATCTATTTTTTTTTACTATATTATTGTGAAAAAGTCTTACTAAAATTAATGTGCTTGTAAATTTATTTAATTTTTTTATTTCCATAACACTTGGAGTTAAATTCTGTTTAATTTGGTATATAGCACTATCTATTTCCGTTGATTGGTTATTTCTTTAATTCTAAAGGTGACTTGTTTATCTTACTGAGCATAATTGATGAAAAGCCTGGACTTCTCTCAAAGTGTGGTACTGAGAAAAAAATTACAAAACGAGAAATATTTACTTGAAACAAGAAAAAAATTTTTTTTTTGTTATTTAGAAATAGCCTTTCTATTCATGTGCATTCATTATAATCATTTTTGTTTATTGATTTTTTTTAAATAAAATTTTATTTGTATTGCCAGATGCATTTTTTACTACACGAGTCTGAAAAAGCCCTATTAAAATAAAGCTAGTCATCTTTTTTTTTTAAATATTTTATTTCAGGAAATAAAGAATTAAATGGTGATTAATTTTGCATATAGCATGCCAGGTCTGTAAATAGTAGCTAGGCATAAACTGGAAGGAGAGCTGTGTACCAATCCCCAGTGATGATGCACAGAACCAGCCAGGTCTAGTGCCTAATGTCCAACACCGCCTTCTCGTGGTGCAGGCCATTAGTACCTTTCAGAAGAGATATTCTCGAAATCCAAAGTGAATGCACAGTATTCCCTGTTAAGAAACAATAATTAATAGATTCTGAAAAAAATTCATCGCCGCCACGGCGGGAATCAAACCCGCATCTCTCCAGATTCATGCCAGAGCGCGATACCATTGCACCACGCGTCGGACAACGAATATTTTCAGAATATGACCTTTTAAGTTTTTCTTCTTGAGACGTGACTGAGACAGCGCCATCTATACTCAAGGAAATGCAACGTTTTACAGTCGTTGCATTTGATTATCAGATGTTAATGAGAAGGTCGCTAACGCTACCGCGTTAAATATATAATTGAAATCCAAAGTGAATGCACAGTATTCCCTGTTAAGAAACAATACTTAAAAGGTCATATTCTGAAAATATTCGTTGTCCGACGCGTGGTGCAATGGTAGCGCGCTTTGGCATGAATCTGGAGAGATGCGGGTTCGATTCCCGCCGTGGCGGCGATGAATTTTTTTCAGAATCTATTAATTATTGTTTCTTAACAGGGAATACTGTGCATTCACTTTGGATTTCAATTATATATTTAACGCGGTAGCGTTAGCGACCTTCTCATTAACATCTGATAATCAAATGCAACGACTGTAAAACGTTGCATCTCCTTGAGTATAGATGGCGTTGTCTCAGTCACGTCTCAAGAAGAAAAACTTAAAAGGTCATATTCTGAAAATATTCGTTGTCCGACGCGTGGTGCAATGGTAGCGCGCTCTGGCATGAATCTGGAGAGATGCGGGTTCGATTCCCGCTGTGGCAGCGATGAATTTTTTTCAGAGATATTCTCTTTTGGAAGGGAATGGAACGGGAGGGCTGCCAGTTCAGTATGGCCTATTGATCTGGTCATCTATGGCCACTTTTTTCTTTTTTTCAACCCTGCTGAGGAGTGGTCAACTTCACAGGGTCCTGGTGCTGACCATTTATACCTACTAGACTGGACTTGTTTATGGATTTGGACTTGATTATGGATCCTGGACTTGCTGCACTGGTGGGCCTCTGTTGAGGGACAATCTGCTGCTGTGTTTTCTATTTGCCTCTGGTTTGCCAGCCCTAAGTGAACAGAGGCATGGGATACCTTATATCAGCTGGTGGATAATATTGATCAGAGGCCATCTCAGGTACCTGAACCTCACTTAGCTAGTTGGGCCTCATCAATCCTAAACTGGAGTAATGTGTCTCAGACAGGCCATATGGCTCTTGAAAAATTCCGCTTGAAAAGGTGGTGCCTGAAGTTCCTACCAGCATCGGTGACTTCAGCCTTTAGTGGAGGAGGAACAGGTCTTTGCCCCATGCCTGTGATCAGGGGGCTGTTTGATATTGTTGGCCCTACCTATCTCAATAAACCCAGTTTCTTTAAAAATCCTACTAATCATTTTCTCTGTGCAGGAATGTGGAATGTGAGGACATTACTTAGAGATTATTCTCTTGATGTCCTCACGCAGGAATTCTAGCGTTATAACCTAGATATTCTAGGCTTGTAAGACACCAGATGGACAAGTAAAGGTTAGATACTTAAAAATAACTTTAAATTTCTCTTTTCAGGGAGGGAGGATGGAAGCATCTTCAAGGTGTAGGTTTGCTTCTCAGCAGACACGCCAGTGATACTCTTCTAGGATATGACTGCATTAATAAAAGATTTCTTAGAGTAAATTTTAAAACAAAAATTAATGATTGAATGTCATCTGTTGTTATGCCACCACAGAGGACTCTGATGAGAATGAGAAGGATAGGTTTTATGGACAACTTCATGATATTTTGAATTTTTTGAAGAAAGGAGATATTACTCTTGTTCTAGGTGACTTCAATGCTAAAGTTGGTACTGACTCTGACCTTTGGGCAGGAGTTTTAGGTCACTTTGGCATTGGTTGTTCCAATGGCAGTGGGTAATGTCTCCTACAGGTAAGTAAATTTAATGGTTTATGAATAACTAATACATACTACAAACACCGGGACATTTATAAATATGCATGGGTTTCACCTGATGGGTTGCACAGGAATATGATAGATTATATTTTAATTAACAGGAAATGGGTTAGTTCAGTTAGGAATACCAGATCATACAGAGGAGCTGAAATTGGGTCTGACCATTACCTGGTCAAAAGTGTCTTGCAGCTGAAGCTTAAGAAATGTTGTGCTAAGGTTAAGAAAATTACCTTCAACACTGAAGGTCTGACAGATCCAGATATAGACAAAGTATACCATGATAGGCTACTTAGTCATTATGGCAATCGTGGTTTGCTTACTACTGAAGTTGAGAAAGAATGGGATCAGTTTAAACATGCTTTTCTTGAAACCAACATTACTCTTTTGGGTAAAAGGGAACAAAAGAAACAAAATTATTTGAGGATAAGGCTATGGAACTTATTTCTGAAAGAAGGAAATTCAGGATTAATATGAATCAACACCCTACTATCCTAACAGAAGGCATTACACAATGAGCTTCATAAACATGTAAAGGATTAGTTAACAGCTGATAAGAATCTTTGGCTTGATAGCTTGGCTGACAAAGCAGAGGAAGCAGTTAGACAGCAAAACAGCAGGGGGTTGTACCAGATTGTTACTGTTTTATGTGTGAAGAAACAGACAGGTACACAGGGATTGAGGGATAAATATGGCAAGATGGTTGAAGGTGAGGATTCTGTAATGGCTAGGTGGGCTGAGCATTTCAGAGATGTTCTAAATATGTGATTATTTCTACTCCCATTGTTTGTAATGAGGATAGATGCATTACTGGCTTTAATGATGGCCCTATATCACATTCGAAAGTCGCAATGCTGTCTCTAAATTAAAACTGCATAAATCCCCAGGGGTGAATGAAATCAACACTGAAATGCTTAGAGCTGGGAACATTTGTGTTGTCACATGGCTGGCTGAAAATTTGAATATTTTTTATGATAAAAGTGTTGTTCGTAAGGATTTTACTAGAGCTATCATTGTCCCAATTTTTAAAAAAGGTGATCGTAGTTCTTGTGATAATTATAGGGTAATTAGTTTACTTTCTGTTCCAGGTTAAGTTCTTTGCATGATTATACTTAATAGAGTTAAGAATTTGGTTGATGGACAACTGTGTGATGAATAATGTGGATTCAGAAGTGGTAGGGGATGTGTAGATCAGATCTTTTCACTTAGGCAGATTCTTGAGAAATGTTTAGAATTTCAGAAACCTTTGGTTGCTAGCTTTGTTGATTTCAAAAAGGCTTTCGACTCTGTTGATCATCATAATTTGTGGTTGATTGTGAGATCATATGGCATACCAAACAAGTTAGGTAACATAATGAAAGCTCTCTATAATAACACTAAGTTATGTAGCAATTGGTTTAGCATTTCTAGTGGAGTTAGACAAGGGTGCATTCTGTCTCCTTTTCTCTCTAGTTTGGTTATTGATTATGTAATACAAAAGTCTTAGCAAGGGAAAGATTTTGGCCTTAAATTGTCTAGAGATTTCAAAATTTCTGATTTAGATTATGCAGATGATTTGGTTCTGTTGGCTACTGATGTTGATGAGATGAATTCGTTCATTAGGGCTGTTGATGAGACTGGTAATAGAGTAGGTTTGGTGATAAACAGAGAAAAAACTAAAGTGATGAAAATTGGTCAGGCAGATGGTGCTTCAGTTGCTTTGAAGACTGTACTATTGAGCAAGTGTCACAGTTTAATTATCTTGGAAGATATGTAACAGATACTGGTGATGTGCAGCATGAAATAAATAGAATAGGGATTGCCACTGTTGACTTTACAAGAGATGGAATGATTTTAAGATGGATTATTTTTAAGAGATGGAATGATAGAGAACAGCATTGTGGACCTTTTTAACAGTATATATTGTTTGCAGTTGTACCTTTATGCCCCAGGGTATGGCTCTCTTGCCTATAGGGCCATGGCTTAACATCCATCTTACAATGGCTTTTCCAAATCCATTGGTGTCCCTTTTTTGACCAAGGGCAGGGTAAAATTTAGAAGAGAAATATTTGAACACTGGCACAGTTGGGATGCACCTAGGAACTATAGATTATGAGCCTGGCCCAATACTGACTTTCCATCCCAGCCTCAGTGTAATTGAGTAACCCTGCATTATAGTTTATGAGCATAATAAACTATATGTTAAAAATATTGTCTTAAAAATTGGAAATCGTCTATAAGTGTAATATTGCAAGCCTACTACAATAGGAAATTGATCAAGGGCAGTGTGAAATCCTTTAGGCTTTGGCTAGGAAGGCTGGGATATGCTTATTAACCTTTCCAGTGTCCAGCCTGAAAAACTGATTTCCATCCAGAGGCCAAGCTATTTTCTCCCTATGCTCAGCCAAAAATTAACTTTACAACTTTTTTTTGCCAAATAAACTAATGAAAGGAATTATAGCATATTATATGCCAAAGTAATGAGCATTTAATTCTGTATTTTCTAAAAATAAATATTTAACAAAAAGGATGACAAGTTTTATTTTAATAGGACATTTTTAGAGTCATGTAGTAAAAAAAAAAAATGCATCTGCCAACACCTAAAAATTTATTTAAACAAAAACTAATAGGCAGAAATGATTATAATGCACATGAAGAATAGAAAGCTTATTTATTTCTGAATAACAAAAATAAATTTTTACTTGAAATAGGAAAATTACTCCCTTTTCGGAACTTTTTCCCGGTACTATGAGAAAATTCCAGTCTTTTATCCAATTGTGCTGAGTCAGATAAACAAGTCAAATTTAGAATTAAAAAAAAAATAACCAATTAACAGAAATAGGTTATGTTGCATACCAAATTGAACAGAATTTGATTATGAATTTTATGAAAATAATGTAAACAAATTTACAAGCATCATCATCATCATTCTCAAGCAACCATGGACTACAGAGGTCCAACCAGAATGTGCAATTTAGTTCTCCAAGCATATCTGTACTGAGCTACATCTGGCCACTGCACACCAATTCAAACAAGGTACTGTTTGATATTGTCTGCCCACTGCATCCTAGGTCTTCCCCTGTTTCTGAGGCCTTTAGGTACGCTGTGCCATATACACCTTACAAGCATATTGATTTTAATAAGCGTTTTTCAATGTGATACGATGGAAAAAAAAGTTCACGGCTTAAAAAAGATTAAAGAAAAAAGATTAAGGCTTAATTTTGGAAAACCTGATTAATAAAAATAGTTAAATTATATATTAATCGAAAAGAAATTTCCTCATTAATAATAAAATATTTAACCTGAAACAGGATTTTTATTTCTTTTGATGATTCCTTTCAGCATTGTATATTTTAAGCACAGCCAGTGTTATAGAAAGTGACTTTGACTTCTCACATTCACAGGATTTTCTGAACTGGTTATGAAATAGAAAAAAAAACACTTTCTTGGTTGCTTTTTTTTTATTTGGGTGTTGAAGTTTGGTGATCTTGGCTAAGTGCAGAAAGGTTTGTATACCAAAGCAAAAAAAAAACAGTGCTATATCGTCTGTGTGTCACAGCCAAGATACTGAGGGGAGGGGGGAGGTTGCTTTAAAATCATTCAATATAAACATAAAAACTCATAATTAAAAAAAATATATATTTTCTAGATGGGCGTTCATAGAGTTAAGTGTTCACAGTGAGTTTAATGGAGGGAAAGCCTTCCTGAAATGGCCTCCCACGTGATGGTTGATTTCCTTAGCAAGGAAGTCTATTTTGCTTCTGTGTCCAAGACATTCATTTTCAGAAAACAGTACAAAGTTTTTTTTTAATAAAAAACCATGAAATAATAAAAGAAAAATTACATATAACCTAATGGGATGTTAAATAAAATATCTGCAACAACTTTTAAGCTGACATCCAATGTAGCATAACTCAGAAAGATCAATAAATCTGCTGACTGAAAATCGCTAACTTACAGAAATAAATCTACAGAAATGAATTTGCTTCCATATCCAAGACTTCATTTATTTTCAGAAAATGATAACCAGATCAAAGTTTTACTGGAAAATTAATAAATAATAAAATGAAAATTAGCATATAACCTAATGCGATGTTAAATAAAATATCCACAGCAATGAGCTGCTTTTTTTGATTGGGTCAGTTGTCCAGCCATCTGATATAGTATAACTAGGAAAAATCAATACTCATTGATTGTTGAAAAGATTGATATTTATGAAAATAAAGCTACTGAAATGAAAACTAAGGTTTAAATATAAAAAAGCAAATACTGACTTTACAGTACACAGAATGGAGATAGCATGTGTCAGCCTCTTGTTTGCCTCAGTGAGCCATAACGTAATTTAGTGCAGTTGCACCCAGAATTTTTAAGAAGGATGTTTTTACTTTCAGTTTCGATTTTAAGAGTGGAAAATATGCATAGAATGCTTGGAAAAATGATAAAAATAATTTTGGGAATACTGAAATAGGTTTATGACAGAAAAGAGTGTGAAACGGAAAAGAAAAAAATGGCAGACATACTTTGTAATTGCTTCCAAAATCTACACTGTTTTTAAAAATATCAGTTTTCTGTTAATTTTTAGAAGATTTTCGAAATTTTAAGGAAAAATTTGTTGATAATAGTTGAAATCAAACTTGTGAGCTTAAATCAGAAGGTTGCTTCAGCAAAGAGAAATGTTAACAAACAAATCGGCAATACCGTTTAATGCTTCTAAAAAATGGCAATCAGATTGCTTTATCAAATTATTTATATTGTAGTTTAAAAAAATGCATTAAATTAAAAAACAAAATATTATTTTTGAAGCCTGAATTATATATTTTTATAAGATATATATATATAAATATAACAAAGGAAATTTTTATTTTTAAAAATATCAATTTTTGTTGTTGTACTGAAAAATGTATGCATAAGTCTTTGGCCTCTCATTACAGAATCTGAAAATGTATACAGATGATGTGGACACTGGAAGGGTTAATGTTATGGAATAACTTGAAAGATCAATTATGTCTGGTTGAATATGGAAGCTTCCTTTTAAAGGGAATCATAAATTACAACTAATGGAAGATTCAGAAAATGCAAATGTTATGTTTTATTTTTACTTATCTAACTCTAAAAGTGTTTTTTACAAATATCTAAAAACAAAAAGTTTCATATTCAACTTTGGTATGAGAAAATGCCTGGAATTCAAAAAGTTAAAAAAAAAATCTATTCCCCTTCAAAATGTGACTGAGTAATCCTGCATTAGAATATGTGGATATAGTGTAAGTATTGGGTTATTTTTATACAGATAGAAGACAAATGAAAACAACAGCTTAATTTTGGAGACAAGCTAAAAATTATCACCTAGAAAAATCAACCTGCCACTATAATAAAATCTGAACCAGCTGAATATTCTTAAGTAATGTAAGGCTCAGCAATGATAAAAAAAAAATAGCAAGGGCAATTCCACAACTTTTGATCACATGAAAGGACCTGCAGTTTTGTGTGGAATTTAATGTGATTCTATTAAGCAGAACTTATAAATTAACATTAAAGGTGAATATTTTCATTAAGTTTCATTTTAAGCAAAAATTCTATACCCTTTCATAATCATGGATTTTAGTTTACATTGTTAGACTAGTCTGGAAATTTTAACTCTCAGATCCATCAGTATGAAATTGTCTTGGCATTGTGAAAACACTGACTGCATATGAAGTGAAGATTCTAATTTGCTGATGTACATTATTAAAAAAAATTTTATAGCCTTAATAAATCCTTTACAATTTAGGATTATTGTGTGATGATAAAGCAAAGTGACTGCTGAGTTTCAGAATGCTAAGTACTACTTCATTTTAATATTATTTTAAAATCTAAAATCCGAGTGCATGCCAAAAATGGCCGTGAATTGTTTGTCATTTTTTTTAACAAATAGACTTTATATCATAGCCAAGGAAGGTGGATTTCAGGGTTTAAACCCACAGATCCCAGTTATTTGCAGAATCTTAGTCAAATCCTCCATTTTTAAGGAATCATTAGTTTATCAATTTATTTAACAAAGCCATTAACCTTGTACTTGAGTTGAATTAAAGTAAAAGGGTTGAATTTAGAATGTTGCCTAATTTGTAGTCGAGCATTGATAAAAAAAAATATGATGGTATGCAAGTTTCTGATGAAGTTGTATTGATTACATTTGAAAGATCTTCCATCTAGACAGGTTAATAAAAACCAAATGGAAATCGGCCAAAAAATGACATAATATAGGTAGTGGCTTTTCTTATCTTCTAACAATATCTGATAAACTCTAAAGATGGTTATGTTAAAAAAAATTGTGATTTTTATAATATGTGTGTTAGATGCATCAGGCTGAAATTCTAGACATCAGAATGGGGTTAATCTTCTATTCATTTTCTAATCCTCTTAAACTTTGTGTGCTAAAATTTTACCTGCTAATATGAAGAGGAAGATGTTCTAATAAATATGGGATTTTCCAAAAGGGACTTTAGGATGTTGTTTCGTAATAAAGAGGAAAACACATGGAATATATCTGATTTGTTTATTGTAAACTAGCTGAACTTACCCGGCACTGCCCGGGTGTCACTTTTAACCTGTATGTTCTTATTTTCACCTGCATTAAAGGTAAATTTTGTATGAACTCCCCCCCCCCCCCCCCCCCCCAACACTTTAGCACAGATTTTCAACAGGAATAAATTTGCCTGGATTGTTGTTGACGTCAGCGAGCACTCCTCATAGCCTGTGTATTAGTTTCTGGGTAAGCTGTCGAGATTTTATTTCTGTTACCACAGATTTTGCTACCTTATGGCTCCCGTGATATTCGTTCGCACGGTAAAAATTTCCTGCACAGCATCCCCCGTGTTGTCCGGTGATTGGTTTAAAAATCAGGTTCTCACTTGGCCCATGGCTTCATTTCTACACAAATTGTGACAGCTCGTATCTCACTTTTAATCTGCATATTCTGTTGTTTCCTGCACTAAAGGTTAGTGAATATCCCCCCCCCCCCCGACATTTTATCACAGTTTGAACACGAAGAATTTCCTGGTGTTGCAAAGTCATTGCTGACTCGGTACGCACTTTCAGAACCCATGTCAAACAATTGAGTTACTTATTTTGTCAGATTTTGGCATTCTGTAATTCCCAACGTACTTCACCGAAAGGTCCCAAATTTCGTAGGCGGGTTCCCCCATGTCTGACCCCATCTTTAGTTAGAAAATCAAGTCCGTAGGTGCAATGGAACGCCTAAATAATGCTTTTGGAAATGTGTGGAATCTGGCAACAACATCAGATTTGCAGCAGACCATTTAAATGCTATTTTAAATCTTTACTTTCATAGTTAGGGAGCAGAAAATGGCAACAGTAAATTTGATAGTGATTCTCGTTTCCCGTAGGAATAGCATGGTTAATATTTTTGGTTCTAGCAAGCCCCCCTCTTGGACTTTCGACCTGAAATTTGGCACTGCAATCCGGACCACAACCTGAAACATTCTCTGAAAATTTGGAGGGTGTATGTTGATTTCCGATGAGTTATGGCTGCCACAGACAGACAGACAGATGTCCGTCCATCCATCCATCTTCTTTTATTATATAGATGATTAAAATTTCATCGATTACAATTAAATTTGAAAGATGATGTCATTTAAATGTCCAACATGGCTACGTTTACAGGCATCGATACGAACATCATAATTTTGTAAGATATTCTCAATCACTGAGACATAATCTCATATGACTGCTCCAGACCACAAACCACATCAAACCATGCATTTTTGTGCATGAAGTGATTGTTCGTGAATAATTCGAGGATTTTCTTCCCCCCCAAAGTCGACAATTTTGTTTATTGACACTTCCATTTAACGTGAAATGTGCTTCATCACTGAAGATGATTTTATGCGGAAACTGAGGATCCGTTGCCCTTTGTTCTAACATTCAAGTAACAAAATTTCTGTGTTGCAAATGGTCCATTTCCTTCAGTTCCTGCGTTAACTGAATCTTATAAGCATGCAAATGCAAATCTTAATGCAAAATTCGCCATAAACTGGTTTGAGCAATGCCTAATTCTTGAGAATGTCGTGGAATTGATGTTGATGGGTCATTTGCGATACTTTCATGTACAGCAGTAATGTTCTCAGCAGAACTTGCAGTTTTTGTTCTCCCTGAAGATGGTTTATTATGAAGAGTTCCAGTTTCTTCAAATTTTTTCACTAAATTTCGAATTGCTTGTTCAGTAGGACGATTGAATGCGCCGAAAAAAATCGCGAATTTTGCGATGTGTTTCTTTTACTGAACATCTATTTCCATAATAAGTTTTAACGATTTCAATACGTTGTTCTTGTGAGAGCGATGCCATAGTTAGACTTGTATATGACTGAAGTTAGGGTATGTGAAATTACACCTGAAAAAAAAAACATTTTAAGTTATCGGCATTCAAAATCCTAAAGCCCCTTTTGAAAAATCCTTTATATTACATCCTTTCAAAAATCCTCTTAATAATTTTTTCCTTAGTAAGAAATCTAATCACTGAGCAGTGCTGTAAACTTTCAGATTGTTTCCAATTGTTTAGACCAGTGGTCCTCAACCTTTTATGCTTCACATACCTCCTGAAAATGTGTATGTAACTGGCATACCCCTTGTATAGATAGATAAAACTATATTTTAAAATAATTTAAAATTCTCTGTCATTGAGCAATAAAATTTTAGAGTTTATCCTTCAAACTATTTGCGCATCACTTCACTGAAGACGGAGCGCTGTCTTTGCTCCGAAAAGCTTCTGAGAGTTTTCTCCTAAGAACTTTCAACATGCAAATAGTTTGAAGGATAAACTATAAAATTTTATTGCTCAATGACAGAGAATTTTAAATTATTTTAGATTAATTTTTGAGCAAGAAGGTCTTTTTAATTGATAAAACTATAGTTATAGTATAACAATGCAAATAAAATAAAATATATAACATATATCTAGCGACTTTTGAGTTCTCACGGTGTACACCAAAAAATTTTACTGCTTACCCCACATTGAGAACCCCTAGTTTAGACTATAACTTTGCACATGCACAACTGATATATGTTGAAATTTGTTACAAGAGCCACATACACATTTTATGCTGTGCCCTCATGTTTAGACAGATAAATTATTGGGTGTTCCCCATATTTTAAATACCTTAAATTTATACCAAAATGTTTAATATTGATAACAGCATGTATATGAATATTAATAATGTATTTTTTGGATATAATTCATATGTTGTTTTGAGAACTTTAAAAACTGTTGTTTGAAAATTGAAATTTTTAGCTTACATTTAAGGAATTTGTTTTTTGTCATATTTTGAGCTGATTCATAATTTGAATATTGGTTGTTTTGGGTTTGATTCTTTACTTCTAGATGTCCCAAGTTCATTGCAAGTGGACATTAAAAAATTTTGCCATAACTGCATCATACCTGTTACGATTATTAATACTGTACTTTGTACTGGAAATTTTGCTCCATTTTATATACTCATCCTCTGTCCAATACTATCCAGAACTAGTTGAGAGATTCAGTGCATGGTCATTATGTGGCTTAGGCTATGCACTGCCAACACTCTTCTATGTGAAATATTTAGTAATCTATGGATTAGCTGGATGTATTGCTCAGCTAGAGCAATTTGAGTTCCCACCCCCTCCAAAGTGTATCAGCAGAGTTCATTTATCATCATATCTATGGAGGTAAGTTGTTTAAAGCTTACTTTTAGAAATCATCCTTATAAAAACAAAGTGGAATATTTTCATTGATAATTATCAATACTATATATATATATTACAGAGGTAATACTATATATTTATATTAAGTAGAGATAAAATGTAAAGGTATTATCTCTGCTTAATATAAATATATTCTGTTTAACTATAAACATCTGTTTTTGAAGTTTGTTCACCTCAAAAAGGAATAATAGAGATATATTTAAGGTTCTAGGTAAAAGATATGTGGTATTTGGGAAAAGAAAGTTGCTATTTAACATCACCTTATGTGGGCATGAAAATCTTAATAGTTTACACTAGCAGCATTGCCAGAAAAAGTCTCACTGATCTTGATTTCCAGTCTTACTATCATTTGACTCTGAACAGCTGTCTTGAAGAAATCTGAGGAACTGGCTGGCTATGTGAAGAGGGGGAAGCCATTGAATGTTCTGCAAACTATTTCTGTAAAATGCAAGCTCAGTGACAGGCTTATTGAAAAATGCCATTGTCCAGTGGGTCCCCTCCCCCAACTTTCTCTGATCTTCAGGATCCTTGTGACCTGGCCATTTAGTCCAATTTGTGCAAAAGAGTGCTGCTCAGAGGTAAAACAACCCAACCAGTCTTACTATCTGCTTTCAGGTATAAAAACACATGAAGTATGGAATTTGTTATTATGTAAAGCAGTAGAGTGGGTTTAAAATTACTAAATAAAATTTTAGATATGAATCTTAAAGATTATGTGGACATTATATGATCTTATAAGTTATTGTGTTATCAACAAGGTAGATTTATCTCAACTGCATTGTCCTAAAACTTCTTTACATAGTTTTAAAACTAATTCATAAATTTTTATAAAGAACTGAAAAATTTAGAAATTA
Source organism: Ryuthela nishihirai (assembly GCA_038380435.1). Classification (NCBI taxonomy): domain Eukaryota; kingdom Metazoa; phylum Arthropoda; class Arachnida; order Araneae; family Heptathelidae; genus Ryuthela; species Ryuthela nishihirai. The sequence continues at coordinate 28,519,527 of JAWZYU010000034.1, read as the reverse complement.
AAATATTTCAACAACTGAAATTACTTTGCCTACAGTTGCAATGCTTGCAACTATTTTTTAATAATGAACTCTTGAACAGAATTCATATTTCTACTATTATATTTATAATACTGTCAACATTATACACTCAGTTATTGTTGAAGTATGAACACTGTGATGATACTATGGGCACCTTGGAATAAGCTATCCCAGGATTCAAATAACTGCCTGAACTAATATGGTGTTGATGCTACCAGGTTTTTATACACTTCTTTCTTTTCTGCTCAGTCACACTGACTGTACAACAGCCCACTATTGAAAAACAATGTCCATTCATGTATCAACTCAATGGATTAGATGTTCCATGACATCTTGCAGATATTTGATTATGTTGAAATCTGAGGAACTGGTTGGCATGTGAGGAGGAGGAAGTCATTGAATATTTCTGCAAACTATTCCTGTAAAATGAATAATTCTGCAAACTATTCCTGTAAAATGCAAGCTCAGTGATGGGCTTATTGAAAAATACCATTGCCGTTGGGGAACATCATTAACATTGAAAAGTGTACTTGATCTGCAACAATATTCAGGCAGTCCACACACTTCATACTTATTGCATCTGTATCAGAGGACATAATTCATCTCAATGGAACATTTTCCAGACCATGAAACTCACTGCCACTGGCTGCATCTGTACAATACATACAGGATCCATTGTCTTGTGCTACTTTTGTCATCCTGTGTTTAATGTTCTTGGCACTCTGCAAATTGCAATTTTTTGTGTTGTGTTAGGAGCAGATGCCACAAGTTTGTTCTGATATATCAAACCAGAGCTTTGGAGCTAAAGCTGCCTGGAGCAGCTATTTTTTGTCAGAGCTGGAGCTAAAAAAACTTTGCAAAATGTTTTAGCAGTTATCTGTTTTTCTTTACTTTTCTGTTCCTCATAGCAAAAAATAGTCAAATTTATACACCTGCTAAGAAATTCATTTTTAACTGTTGAGTAAATTTTTTGTATTCTGATATGATGATATTATATATCATCATATCAGAATATGATTGAGTATTTTTTGATGATATTTTTTGATGTTTTGATGATATTTTTTTTATGATATTTTTTGATGATTATTTTTATGATGAGTATTTTTTGTGTGATAGTATTTTTTTGTATTCTGATGATGACTGATTTGTAGATATTCAATATATAATCATTTCACAATAAGCAGTTCTCAGAAGTAACATTTTTGACCAATTATTATGCATTCAGAACAATATGTTCTTTTGGAAAAAGTTACTAAACAATAAAATTTCTCTCAAAATGCAAATAATCTCTGTTAACTTGATTTAGAAATTTCTATATGGATATATTCCATGTATTCAAAATGCATATTCATAATGTAGGAGAAGTTTTAAAAGAATCTGTCTGTGAGACATTAGAGATGGCTGTCTTAAATATCAAATAAAGTTCAACCCATTTATAATGAAGTCAGTAGTAATGAAATTATGGTTAAAACAAGCAGTGCCCTTTCCTTTTCATTAATTGTTTTAAAACTACACTGAGATGCCAGTTTATTAGGTACACCTACCTAGTTGCATGTTGCACCTCCTTTGACATTTAGAACAGCCGAATTCATCGGAGCATGGAACTTCAAAAGGCTGGATGTGTTGCAGGAATGTTGCACAATGTGGAAATAATTGTGTTGCACAGTTGCTGTAAATTTGATGGTGTCACAGTCTCACTGCAAACAGCCCTTACCACCTCATTCCACAGATGCTCAATAGGGTTAGATCTGGGGACTGTGCAGGCCAGTGAAGCAAGGAAAACTTGTCAGCATGTTCCTGGTACCATTGGGTGATGATGTATATCTTGTGAGCAGTTGCATTATCATACTGAATGTGTCCATCCAATTGAGGATAAACTGTAGCCATGAAGGGATGAATTTGGTCAGCAGCAATGTACAAATATGCCATGTTGTTTAGATGTCCTTTGATGGGTATCAGGGGACCTGATATGTGCCAGGAAAATATTCCCACACCATCACACTTCCACCACCAGCCTGTACTGTTGACATGAAACAAGATGATCCATAGCTTCATGTTGCTTGTACCAAATTCTGATCCACCAGCATGATGTAAAAGGAACTTTTATTGTCCGACCAGACTACTTTTTTTCAGTCCTCAGTGGTCCAGTGTTGATGCTCGTGTGCCCACTGGAGATGTGCTTTCATGTTCTTTACTGACAGCATTGGTTCTCAACATGGTTGATGGCTGTTGTAGCTCATTCGTGATAAGGTCTGATATGTGGTGCCTTCGGAGATTCGAATTTGGAGAATTCTGCATACCAATGTTTAATTCTACTGTGATATACGTGGTTGGAGCCTGTATATTCGTTTGCATCATTCTCACCAGTCTTCTTTGATCTCTTTGATCCACAAACTGTTTTCGTTTACAAGATCACCAATCACTGGTATTTTTTGCTTTTCACACCATTCTTGGTAATTGTTGTTTTTTCTTGTTTTTCTTGAAATTGTTGTACATGAAAAGCAAGAGGATGGCCATTTGGGAGATACTAGAACTGGGCATGCCTAGTACCAACTATCATGTCATATTCAAAGTCACTCAGGTCGCTCGTTTTTGACAATTCTGATGGTTTATCCAATTCTAACTGATGCTCAAAGAGTTGGTTTGCCTGATTTAAATCATACACCATGGCCACATGATGTATCATGTTGAAATGAATAATTTATCTGACAAGGAGTGGTATATCTAATGAACGTGATGGGGGTGGCTCAGTCAGTAGCACACCAGGCTTGTAATCTGTAATTCCCAGGTTTAAGTCTCACCTGGGTCTATGTTGAGATTTATCTCTGCAAAACTCCCCACCCTGCCCTCGGTCAGTAGGGCACACTGAGGGCTTGGAAAGGCTGCCAAAATGGATAGGATGTTAAGCTATGGCCATATCTGCGGGAGATACATACCCTGTGCACATTAAAGAACATGATGAATGGCGTTAACAGGAGGCTGTCATCTGTCTCCCAGCAGCTGTCCAGTGGATACTCTCCCTCAGACCTTTGAGCCTTCAGGTCCTTGTGACCTGGCCATTTAGTCCATTGTTTGTAAAAAAATTGCTACTCAGAGTTAAAACAAACCAACCTAATAAACTGGCATCTCAGTGTATGTTTGTGCTTTTCATTAAGAATACTTTTTCCTATCTTTACTGATATAATCAAACATTTCTTTGGTTAAGGATCCTTTAGTCCACTATGGAATAGTGAAAATTGACATATTTCCCTTCTTTTCCCCTCTGAAACTTAATCTTGTCGCAGAAACGCACTTTTCAAAGTTCGCTTAGAGCTCAGTGGTTAGAGCACCTAACATGTTATCAGGAGGTCGTGGGTTGAGATCTCACCCTGATAATGATAATTTTACCTATATATTTATCTAACAAATTACCATATATACATAGATAAATAATCACAGCGTTACCTGTTGCTCATTTGGCATTGATAAATCAATAAATATTCAGCGGAAAAAATTTCGGCGACATACAGGATTTGAATCCGCATCTCTCCAGAAACATGCCAGAGTATTCTTCCAGTTGAACTAATGCCAGCTCATCTTTTTTTCTGCTAATTTTAAGACAACTCTATCACAGAAATAGATAATGAGATGGAAATAGATAAGTCTCATCATGCAATTTAGCATTATTAATGATTTAAACATAGATGAATAATCACAGCATTACCTGTTGCTGATTTGGTTTTGATAAATCAATAAATATTCAGCGGAAAAAATTTTCGCCGACATACGGGATTTGAACCCGCATCTCTCCAGAAACATGCCAGAGTATTCTTCCAGTTGAACTAATGCCAGCTCATCTCTTTTCCGCTAATTTTAAGACAACTCTATCACAGAGTTTTTCGGGCCAACCATTGGTGTCATCTATGATCCCCGGTGGCAATTATTACCTTAATATTGTACAGAGTAAGATGGAAATAGATAAGTCTCATCATGCAATTTAGCGTCATTAATGATTTAAACATAGATGAATAATCACAGTGTTACCTGTTGCGCATTTGGTTTTGATAAATCAATAAATATTCAGCGGAAAATTTTTTTACCAACATACGGGATTTGAACCTGCATCTCTCCAGAAACATGCCAGAGTATTCTTCCAGTTGAACTAATGCCAGCTCATCTTTTTTCTGCTATTTTTAAGACAACTCTTTTTTTTCACTGAATATTTATTGATTTACCAGGTGTACATCTGAGAGATTCTGTTATTTCAACAACAATGCTTACACTCGATACTCGGCGTGTTGGCTTAGAAAGAAATAAAATATACCATGCTGTTTGGTGCTTGAGGTGGTCTCTGAAAGACCCAGTTATAGTAAAAACTTACCATTATAGGTTACTTGGTCATTATGACAGTCATGGTTTGCTTACTACTGAAGTTGAGGAAGAATGGTATCGTTTTAAACAGCTTTTCTTGAAATTAACAGTACTCTTTTAGGAAAAAAGGAGCAGAGGAGGCAGAATTATTTGAGTGATAAGGCACTTGAGCTTATTTCAGAAAGAAAGAACTGCAGGAATGTCCTTAATCAATACCCTACTAGCCCTAATAGAAAGCATTGCAGAGAGCTTAATAAACATGTAAAGGATCAGTTAGTTGCTGATAAGAATCTTTGACTTGATGGCTTGGCTGACAAAGCCGAGGAAGCAGTTAGACAGCACAACAGCAGAGAGCTGTATCAGATAGTTAATGTTTTGTGTGGTAGAAAACAGACAGGTATACAGGGATTGAAGGATAAACAAGGTAACGTTATAGAAGGTGAGGATTCTGTCATGGCTAGGTGGGCTGAGCATTTCAGTGATGTTCTAAACAATGTGGTTAGTTCTACTCCCATTGTTTGTAATGATGATAGATGCATTATTGGTTTTAAATGTTGGCCCTATAACACAGTCTGAAGTTATTTTGGTTGTTTTTAAACTTAAACTACATAAATCCTCAGGGGTAGGTGAAATTACTATTTAAATGCTTAGAATTGGGAATGTTCTGGTTACCAAATGGATGACTGAAATTCTGAATATCTTTTATGATAAAGGCATGGTTCCTAAGGATTTTACCAGAGCTATTGTTATCCCTATTTTCAAAAAAGGTGATCGCAGTTCTTGTGATAACTATAGGGGTATCAGCCTACTCACTGTTCCAGGTAAAGTTCTTTCCATGATTGTGCTTAATAGAATTAAGAATCTGGTTGACAGTCAATTGCGTGATGAGCAATGTGGATTCAGAAGTGGTAGGGAATGTGTGGATCAGATGTTTTCACTTAGGCAGATTCTTGAGAAATGTTTAGAATTTCAGAAACCTTTGGTTGCTAGCTTTGTTGATTTCAAAAAGGCTTTCAACTCTGTTGATCGTCATAATTTGTGGTTGATTGTGAGATCATATGGCATACCAGACAAGTTGGTTAACATAATGAAAGTTTTCTATAACAACCTGAGTCGTGTGTGAGAGTTGCTAATGCTTGTAGCAAGTGGTTTAGCATTACTTCTGGTGTTCGACAAGGGTGCATTTTGTCTCCTTTTCTCTTTAGCTTGGTTATTGATTATGTTATGCGAAATTCACTTCAAGGGAAAGATTTTGGCCTTAAATGGTTCGGAGATACGAAAATTTCTGATTTTGATTATGCTGATGATTTAGCCCTTTTGGCAAATGATGTTGATGAGATGAACTCTTTCATTCGAGCTGTTGATGAAATTGGTAGTAGAGTAGGTTTGGTTATAAACAGAGAGAAAACTAAAGCGATGAAAACAGGTCAGGCAGGCTGTGATTCAGTTAATCTGAATGGTTACAGTCTTGAGCAGGTGTCACAGTTTAATTTTCTTGTGAGCTATATAACAGATAATGGTGATGTGCTGCATGAGATTAACAGACGGATAGGGATTGCTGCCGGGACTTTTAAGAATCTATGGAGAGTGTGGAGAAATAGGTGTATGCACTTAAAGACTAAAATTAGACTATATAATAGTTTGGTTCTTTCTAGGGTTAGTTATGGTAGTGAAACTTGAACACTTTGTAAACAAGATAACAGGAAACTAGATGCTTTTGATTCTAGATGCTTATGCAGTATCATTGGCATTAGGTGGTTCAACTTTGTAAGTAATGATGAGGTTAGGCAAAGGATTCGGCAACCTCCTTTAAGCAGCGTATTGTGCAGAGAGAGACTCCGCTGGTTTGTCCAATGTTGCTCGTATGGATTATTGTAGATTGGTGAATAGGGTTATGAACAGTGCGCCTAAAGTCCTCAGAAAGAGTGGGAGACTTAGGATGCGGTGGGCAGACAATGTCAAACAGGACCTTATTAGAATTGGTGTGCAGTGGCCGGATGTAGCATATGGAGCTCAGGATAGAAATGCTTGGAGAACTAATTGGATACTTTTCAGGATATTTTTGTTGAAAATATAGCTAAATTAAATTACATATTTAGATTATGCATAGAAATTTGCCTTTATATTGAATGGTAGATGTTCGTAATGATATTAAATGGTAGATGTTCGTAATGATATTAAATGGTAGATGTTCGTAATGATATTAAATGGTAGATGTTCATAATGATATTAAATGGTAGGCATTTGAAATTGTATTAAATGGTATGTATTTGCAATTATATTAAATAAACCATTGTAAAAAGGTTGCAAATTCAGTGATGCAAAATTTTTGGCTGCTTCTGTGTTATTTGGATTTTTTTAATTGTTTGAATTTGAGGGAAACGGCTTGTACAAACTGATTATGCATTTTACAGTATTGCCACTTCGATATTGTATGCTGTGAAGAAAGCAAATACATGCCTTTATTATGAAGTGCATATATACTTTAATGTGCAGTTTAAAACACACATTACTTTGGTTACTTGCTGTATAGCATGGTAGATTGTATGGCAAATGTGTTTATTTCTAGTCAGTTTAAAAGATTTTAACTCAGGGTTTTTTAAAACTTTTCTTAAAAACTTTCTTTTAATGTATGTTTAAATAATATTAGAAGCAAATATCCTTTTCATATCACTGCATTGTAAGCTATCTTTTGTTCCAGGCATTTTGACAGAGGTCTGTATTTATGGATATTAAGGTAAGTTAAATATGAAACCATTTAGAATCATAGTTCTTTATAAATGTTTCTTTTTGTAAGGTTTAAATCTTTGCAGTGTTAAATACACTTAGAGAAAGAAAATTTTATTACTGAGAAAACAATTTGAGATACATTCAAAACTGGCATAGTGAATTTTCTTTGTAGTGTAATGAAATGATGTAGGATTTAGCTTAAGGAAGAGTGTTCTAAGAGCTGCTGAAGAGTGAACTTAGGTGAGAGGTATGAATAATTCTAAGAAAAATAAATTATGACATTTTTCAGTATTCCATCAAAGAGATTGCTGGATGACATCCTAGAGAGTTCCTTACTATGCTGACATGAAGGGATCCTAAAACTCTGAAATTAACAGCATTTTGTTAGTGTTGTAAAAGCATGCAGTTTACTGCATTCATATGTGGGCAAAGGACAATAAATATGGGGATCTGAATGGCTAGATAAAAATTGTTGCATCATATAGGAGTTCATCTATAATGTTTGCAATATTTGTAAAGAGACTTCACTGATGGCCATGTAATAACTTCCAATGCATGGCCTCCTTCTTCCTCTAACCTCAGTCCATTCGACTTTTAGTTATGCAAATATTTAGTTATGGAATATTGTGGGTATTATATTGATATGTACAGTTTGGTTGATTTGAAAGCAATCATCACTCAGTCTGTCATCAAGGTTAGTCCAGATATGCTTTGCTCTACTCTGAACAATAGAGCACTATGGTTTTACCTCCTGCAGATAGGGATAGCATAGAACAGTTCAACTCATAACATGGGATATATATGCACCTGATAAAATGTTTTGTAACTCTTTTATAGAATTCAGTATTCTCTTTTATATGGGAATATACTCTCTTCATATATCACCTTCTCCAATTGACCATTTGATCTATAGAATTTATTGATGTAACACAGTTTCTGTCATTCATACACTACCTAGAATGCTATGCAACTATGCAGTGGGGACAGGTTGGATGTTTTATATCTTAGCAACACTTTTTTTTGCACCCATTGAGCTAAATGGCCTGGTCACAAGAACTCCAAGGGCATTGCCTTCATTTTAATGATTTTAACTCATCATTTCAGTTAATGACTCAGTTAACTTTATTTGGTTGAATACTTCAGTAATTTTAGTGTTATTGTGACTTAAGTTGTTTAAGTAGTTTGAGAATGATTGTAATAAGATTTATCATATATATCTGAAGAACTAAAAGTTTCAGTATTGGGAAGGAAGATATTTGTCTACACCAACTATAATGTGTTACCAACTAAGTGTATTGAGTTAAAAAGGACTGGTAGTCCATTTATCAACAATAACAAGTGCACCAGCATAATAATGTAAAGAAAGCACATCTGATGCCACATTTTAGAAGATAAGCATCTTGTGTTAACAATAGCAGCATAGACATACTGTCTCTTCTAGCCAGTTGGGTGTACAACTGGTAGTTCCCAAGTTGGAACTTTCATCAATATCAACTATTAACATCAAGAAGACTGTAACATCTGCACCAGATTAGATTGTCATCAAAAAGGGTAATATATCTGAACTCTTTTTGTTATGTATCAACAATTTAGAACTAGATTAATTTTTACTAGATAAAAATGTGATGCTATGTTCATACAGCAAAAAAGCAATGTTAATATGTTAGAACCATAGAGGTATTAATATATTTAACTCAGTTGAGTTGAGAATTGCACTAATGAAGCAATCAATAATTTTAATAGTAAAATCGTGTACATAAATATTTAAGGACACAGATGGAAGCCTCCTGCCAAGGCCATCCAGTATGTTCTTAATGCATAAGGTATAGCTCTTCTCCACATGGGCCATGATTTTTGATGTCCCATAAAATGGATGATGGCCTTTCCAAGCTCTTTGGTTCCCCCTTTCTAAGTGATGGTGGAGGTTTAGCAGAGATAAATCTCAATATTAGCACAGATGCAACTCAAACCTGGGAACTGCAGATTATGAGCCTGGCACTCTACCAATTGAGCCAATCCCTCCCCTATTGGAGACACAGTTGGTGCAGTTGGTGAAAGCACAAGGTTCAGTTGTAGGATGGGTGGAGTTTTTCACACTTATCTTGTTACTTCATAAACTGTTGTTCCCAAGTTCAAGTCTCCACTTTGCCTGTTTTGAGATTTTCTCCACTAATTCTCTCTCGGCCCTTGGTGAGAAAGGCAGGGGGAATTGGGGGATTAAGAAGGCCACTATTCATCTGATTACATATTAAGCTGTTGCCCTGTGTGCAGGAGAGCCATATCCTGTGTACAATAAAGATAATGCTAGATATCTTTGACAGAAATCTTCCTTGTTTATCTTCTAATAGTTACCTAGTAAATCACTTTTCTGTAGCCATTTTTGTTTTTGGGTTTCATCACCTGGTTGTTTAGGTCACTGTGTGCAAAGAACTGTGCTGTTCAGATGTAAAGCAACCCAATGTAATCCACAAGTTAACCAGCAATATGTGATATGTGTACAAAGGCATTACATATTTATTCAAATATATTCAATATAAAATTTATCCTCTGACTTGGGCTCATTTTGGTCATAAAAGTGTTATTCAGAGGTAAAATAACTTAACCCAATTATGTAGGTTGATCATTGAATTTGTTGACTGCCATTGCCCACAATTAGCAGCTTTTCATATGAGTTAATGCATATGTGGCAACTCAGTGACTCTTCAAGACATGGAGCAGTGTGTGTGCAAGTTAAATCATGTGTGATAGGTTACAAGTAACAGCAGAACAATTTGCAGTCTCCATCATTTTCTCACTTTGGAAAGGTGTTCTGTTTTGTGTATGTGATTTTTTTGCAGGTGCTGATCTGGAAACTGAGCAGTGGTGACACATTACTGTGTTTGGCAAGGCTTAAGTGGTGTATAGTAACAAAAATGTCTTAAGCATATGCAGAACAGTGATTGAAACAAGGCTAGATTTTTAAATGACACAAATGCTCCATAGACTGGCACATTTCCATGGAGGGCAATTTAAGATCTGGGCAACCAAGCATTGGCCTCCATACACTTGAGTCATTTCTGCAATTGTCTATGCACTACTTAAGCCATGTTGAACACAATAACGTATCGCATACCACTGTTCAGTTTCTACATCAGCCATAGCTTAAAAACAAACACACACACACACACAAAAAAAAAACTTTCGAAAGCGAAAACAGGACAGTGACTGACTACGTACTGTTTCAACTTGCATGCGTTACTCCATGCCCTTGAAGAGCCACTGTGTTGTAACATATCATGTATTAACTCATATGAAAGGCTACTAATTATTAGCAATGACAGTCTATGAATTAAATGATCCACTTATGGTATATGTCACTAGTATATGCTGCTGTTAAAATGTTAACTCTGTTATTATTTTTCATATAACCCAATTATTATAACTTCCATTAATCAGAAACTTCAGTTAATATGTGAAATGTTAGTTTTGAAACTTATTTTTTAGAGTAAATATTTAGCTAATTACAATGTACAGAAAAATATGTCTGTATGTAAATGATAATATCACCATAGCAGATTCTAGCTTATAGCAATATAAAAGTACATAGTTTTAGCATTTTATTATTTTTTGCAAAATGAATAAAAAGGGGAGCATGTGAAGGATAGTTGAGTCTCTGATTATTATAATTCTGAGCATAATTTTCCAGTGATTCAATGCGTTTTTAAGATAATGAAAACAAAATTGTGATCTATGTGATATTTGAACCATATATCCATTGATTACTTGATTGTACTCTAATCTATTATACCACTGAACCAAAATTTTTAATTCTTTTAAACTAGCTTGAATGAAAGTTCATGAATAATTCATTCATACAATGGAAATGGGCTGCTTCAGTTAGTAGCATCTGAAGCTCATAATCTGCAGTTCCCAGTTTGAGTCCCACCTGTGCAAGAGATGAGATTTGTTTCCACAACCTTCACCCTGCTCTCAATCAGAAAGGGGACACTGACAGGCTTTTAAAGTCTCTGTCTGTCAGATGAGATGAGATGTAAAGATGTGGTCCTATGTGCCATTACATTTTGCATGTTAACATGCTGGATGGCCTTGATGGGAGGCTTCCATCAATTCACCCAACTTTCTCTGAGCCATTGGGATCTTTATGACCTAGTCATTTAGCCTATTATACATATACATGTACAGGAAATTATGATCAAGAAAAAACATGCAAAATTTTAATGGAACAACAGACAACAGCATCTCACTGCAATAAAAAGCTGGCTTTACCATGTGACAAATATAAAGCAATGAAAGGAGTTGCAAAGAATAAACCTAGCTACCTTGCACTATGGCTAATTTTTGGGTGTTTATGGGAATATGATGAATCAAGATCTAAAAATGTTACTTGATAAAATGCAATGATGAACAACATTGAGGTTAGTTGAATGGGAAGGGAAATGGCATGCTGCTAATAAAATAACAACTGCATGCAAAAACGCCATCCAGAGTAGCACATCTGATCATATATGCAAATATCTCCACCACTGATACTGTATATCAGAGTTATTTGTTTAAAAGCTTTACAAGTATTTTTTTTTTCAGCAGAATATTTGTTTTAATAGAAGTTTGATTTCATTTATCATATATAAATGGGAATTTACTTTTTAGTTTTAGTATGAAACTTGTCAATGATTACAGAAGTTTTGATTTTAACAAGTGTATATGAAGCAATCTACAACCAAGCAACTAAAATATAAATTTCAGCTATTTCCTAAAGATATCTACATACTTTTTTTTGTGTCACACAGGAAATACATATGTGGAATTGTGAACTGAAATTGTTTGCAACATACTGATAGTAATTTTTACTGAAATTTATGCTACAATTTACTACAATCATGGGGATATTTAATGAGACTTTCCTTCATTACAAATAAAATGATTATCAGTATCTTCTGGTGAACAATAAATAAATAATGTAATAAATTACCTCTCAAGCAGCTGCTTACCACAGAGGTTTGAGAGGATTCTACTAGTTAAATACACCACAGAGAGGGTATATGAGGAAGGCAAGACCTCAGCAGAATGACAAGAGAAGAAAGAAAAAATGCATGCCTTTCCTGGGGCTCAAACCCAGGTCTGTATGATAATATGAATCACAAATCAACACACATATTTTGAATGGTGAGATCTTTATATCCAAGGGGAAATAATAATGAAATTTGTACTTCAGTGGTCTTATGTAGTTGCAGATTATTTTACCTAACTGATTTTGATAAAATCAAAAAATCAACAGTTAACCTGAAAATTAGGAAAATGAAAAAAGATATTTTTCTACATTACTAATATTTTTTTCAATGACCCAATTTTTATCTCCTTTCATAAGAAATGAGCAATTTGGTCTTATAATTAATTATTTGCATTATAATGTTGGACCTGGTTTGATATTTATAATTTCCTTTATCCACTTCATTGTCATACTGAGCTTATTACTTAGATTAACCTATTCACTAGATACGAGAGATATACTCATCAGCATATCAGAGTATAAAAATGCAGATACTATTAAATGATGAAGTATTGAAAGTATAGTACCATAGCTTTTAAGTGATTTACTTTGAAAGGATGTGTGCTGATAGAATAAAAACCAGTTAATTCCAGGATGTTAGAGAAAAGTTCTGAGAAATCCAAGATAATCTTTTAGAGTCAATATTTAAGTTGAATTGCACAACGTGAGAATATTCCTTTATCCACTCTACGGAACGTGAAAATATTCACAATCAATGGAAATAAAAGAATGAAATATTTTTGTGTTCTTTTGATGTAGATGTTTTGACATGGCAAGAATCTACTTTTAGCATTACTTAAAGCTGATTATTCTGAGTATTTTTAGTATTTCTAAAAAATTTATAAAATCCACAAACTGTTGTGGTATATACAAGCTACAATTCCCTGATGTGGTCAGTCTTGCTGCAATGTGCATGGTTGGTACTTCAAACATTTCCTCTGCAATGCTGTATCACTGCTTGATATTTGTCATATGGTGAAACCAACTTTTTTTCATCAGCCTGATGCTATGGTATAGCAAGGCTATGCCAGACTTTGGTGCAAGACTTCTTTACCAGGCTTCTCTCCCATCTAAACAATGTTTCTTTGGAAAAAAAAAATAAGAGTATATACAGGGCATTAGGCTCTGACTGACTACCAAAGGGCACATGCAATAAATAATAAAGTAATGCTTTTAAAACAGTAACAACAAAAAACGAGTCAAACACTGGGCCCTGGTTCAGCTGAACCATTGGGATTATGGTAGCTATGCCACTCACTTGATATTGTCTGTGTGTAATCTTAAACTGTGTAGTAAATTAACTAAAACCACAAATATAAACATTAATTTATAGATCAATCAGTTGTTATATTACAACTGATTGATCTATAAATTATTAGATCAATCAGTTGTTGTTGTTGATCAATCAGTTGTTGTTGTTTGGGTTGTTTTACCTCTGAGCGGCACTTTTTTGCACACCTTGGGCTAAATGGCCAGGTCACATGGACCCCGAAGGCTCAGAGAAGGTTGGGGGAGGGGACCCACTGGAACAGCTGTTGGGAGACAGATGGTAGCCTCCCGTCAAGGCCATCCAGTGTGTTCTTTAACGTGCACAAGGTATGGCTCTCCCGCACACGGGGCCACGGCTTAACGTCCCATCCGACGGACGGCGGCCTTTCCAAGCCCATTGGTGTCCCCTACTGACCGTGGGCAGGGCGGGAAATTTTGCGGAGATAAATCTCAACGCTGACCCAGCTGGGACTCGAACCTGGGAACTACAGATTACGAGCCTGGCGCGCTACCGACTGAGCCACCCCCGCTCCAATCAATCAGTCAAATAAACATTGTTTACACATGTGAAGTAGATCTCAAATGATTGGTTTTGAATTGAGGAAATATATCGTATATTTCAGTACGTGGCTAGGATTATTTTTCAGATATGGTCAGCTGATCAAACTAGTTGGAAACTCTGCTGTAGTTCAAGTGTTATCAGAATTACACACAATATTTTTTAATTACTCCTGTTTCCTCTTCTTTCTCAAGTGAGCAAATGTATTGTGTCAGGTCACATGGTTTCAATTTCTTTTATGGTGTTTCCAAAGGAAGAAATAATAGAATCTGAAGTGTAGGTCCTGGAGCATTTCCATGTATTGCCTTCTTCTTGAGCCTTGCCTGAGAGTTGCTCATATGGCGACATTATTTCCTTTACCACTTTTGAACCATGTATAGGTAGTTCTCGATTTACACAATTAATGCATTCCTGAAAACTACTATGTAAATCAAATTTGCAAAAAATGAGAAAAATTTTCTCATATAAAATGAAATATCTAAGTTAGGGGGAGTAGGTTCTCTATTAGCTTACCCAACATCATCGAAATTTCAAATTGTAATATAGAATACAATAAATCTATTGCAGTTAATTTAAATCAGGAAGTAAAATAAACTTAAAAATCTGAGACAAATAAATATCTAGTAAAAAAGGCATATCAACTGCTATGCCAGACAAGCGTATTGGAGCTGGTGGAGAGGCTGAGTGGAAGAGTTAATGGGAGAGGGAGTCATCTGGGTTGGATGACACTGAAGGTGATAGTGGAGGACTTTTAATTGCTTCTTGGTTTTTGTTGTGTGGGATTTTTGGTTATTATTACAGGACTCAGGATTTTACTATACGAAACAAGATAGTCCAATGCGAATCGAAATGTTTGGCAACTTTGTGCTGAACCCAGTGGGAAGTGACTCATGAAATGTGATAGCTGCACTTGTCATACATAGCTGGCAATGAGCTGTGAGCCTCTTCTATGATATGAGTATTTTATGAATAGAGCTGTCAAGATTTCTCGTATTGTGCTTTGAGAGTTCATTTCAAACCATGTACATGTAAAATTTTGGACTGCACAAGTTGAAGAAGATGCCTAAATTAATAAAGCATGTTAATCCAAATTCACATGAATAAAAATTGCACAAATAAAGACCTGTATTAAGTCTCTAAGTTATAACTACCTGTATTAAGTCTCTAAGTTGTTCACTGTTTTTATACTCTGTTACAATAAAGTTTTATATTTGCACTTCAACCTACTCCATTTCAAAAAAGAGTGAAGAGAAAATGGCTAATAAAAATTAAAAATCTACAACCTTTTGCTCAATTTTTGTATCCTTCTATCTGAAGACCAGTGCCACCTCCATTCTGTTTCAGTTCTTCCACTCACTGTCCCCCAGGTGATTGGGGGTGAAATGCTGATTATTCCAAGGTATTCCAAGCTCATGTGAGGTATTCCAAGCCTTTCTTGCTTGCCAAGTAGCCTTTCTTGTTGATGGCACTATTCCAATCAATTCCCTTTTGATGATGTTAAAAATATTCAAACGTAACATTGTCATGAAACACATTATTTAAAGACCTTTATTTTTACTAAAATTACACATCTTGCATACATACATTCCTCAATGCATTTTGATAAAAACTATAAGATTTTGATAATTTATAGTTTTATTTTGATATTTTTAAGATTTATTTTGGTAAAAACTTTTTTTCAACATTTTTGATAATTTTGATAATTTTTAAGATTTATTTTGATAAAAACTATAAATAATGTTAAAGGAAGATTTTTATAAAAGCTATCATCTTCATTACCATTCACTATCACTTGCTGCTGGTTTTGTGCATGCCATGTGCTTTAGAATGTTCACTTAGTAAAGTTCATTAATTTTTTTCTGCAGCAGTGTCTGATGTTTGGGTTAGGTTTAATATTTTATATTGGTATCTGTAAATGATAGCTAGGTAGTCACTGGAAGGAGAGCTATGCACTAATCCCCTGTGATGATGCATAGAACCAACCAGACCTAGTACCTAATGTCTGACCCCACCTTCTCATGGTGCAGGCCATTAGTACCTTTCAAAAGAGATACTCTCTTGTGAAAGGGAACAGAAGAGAAGGGCTGCCAGATCAGTGTGGCCACATGATCTGGATAACTAAGGCTACATTTCGTTTTTTTTTTACCCTGCTGAGGAGTGGTCAACTATACAGGGTCCTGGTACTGACTATATAAACCTACCCCCCCCCCCCCCCCTCCCGAAATGGGACCACCTTGACGTGGTGGTGGTGGGGGCTTAGTGGTGCCTCTGTGAAGTAGGGTCACAGCTTGTTGGTTCCTCATTTGCATGCTGGGATGTAGCCTTTGGTGGCAGGTCCTGTTGAGGGTCTTCAGACTGGTTTGGGAGAGGCCAGTCAATAAATTGACTTGTCTCAGCTTTAGGTTGCAGTCCTGATGGAGGGGCTGTGGCTGAGGTTTCTGCTGACTGGTGTTGGGGGGCACTGGTCAAGTGGGCTCATCGGTGCAGCCTCGGTGAAGTTGGGGTACAGACTGCCTCTGGGGGCTGCAGGTATGTAGCTCTGATGGAGAGGACGAAGTTGAGGGCTTGCAACTGGGAGTGAGATCCCTGGTTGAAGGGCTTATCGATGGAAAAGCCAAACTAAGAGTCTCCACCTCGGGAGCCGAGTCAACTTATATCTACATATCTTTGTTTGTGGCTAACCGGGGAACAGATTAAATTTAGGTTTTAACCAGTGGATAAGTTTTTCTCCTATAGGACTGTTCGCCATAGGAAGTCGTGGATGAGCTGTGTCTTTATGACATTGTCTTGCCCTGACCATAGTTAGTGGAGATTATGGCATTCTCCCCATAGGTGGTGTGCAGCCATATGCTGCGGTTCCTGGGACTTGCCATTACTTAATGTATATAAACCTACTGGACTGGACTGAAATAAGTCTCTGAGCTTGGATATGGATCCTGAATTTGCTGCACTGATGGGCTTCTGTAGAGGGAAAATCTTCCGCTGTTCCTGGGACTTGCCCAGTTCTGTAGAGGGAAAATCTTCTGCGGTTCCTGGGACTTGCCATTACTGCTGTTTCAAGGACTTTTCCTGGACTTGCCATTACAAGCTGTTTCTCTTAGTTTGTGAGTTGACAGCCCCAAGTGAATAGATTCACTGGATGTTCATCAGCTGGTGGATAAACCTGAGCAGAGGTCATCGCAGGCACCTGAACTCTTTGCTTCTACTGACATCGTCAAATTCTACATTGAAAGAAATCTCCCAGTGTAGATGGCTTCAGCCTTTAGTGGTGGGGGAACGGGTCTCTGCCCCATGTCTGCGATTAGGGGACTGTTTGTTATTGTCGGCATTCCCTCTCTCAATAAACATAGTTTCTTTAAACATCCCACTAACCATTTTCTCCCCATAGGTAGTTGGAATGTGAGGACTCTGCACAGAGCTTTTTCTCTTGATGTCCTCATGCAACGTCCTGCAAGAGACCAGATGGACAGATAAAGGTCAGATTCTTAAAAATAATCTTAAATTTCTCTTTTCAGGGAGGAAAGGCAATAAACATCACCAAGGTGTGGGTCTGCTTCTCAGCATACACACTAGTGATGCTCTTCTAGGATATGAGTGCATTAAGGAAAGGTTTCTTACAGTAAAATTTCAGACAAGCATTAAAGACCTGAATGCTATCTGGTATTATGCCCCCACTGAGGATGCTGATGAGGATGAGGATAGTTTTACAGACAACTTCAGGATATTTTGAATTCTGTCAGGGAAGGAGATATTACCATTGTTCTAGGTGACTTCAATGCCAAAATTGGTACTGACTCTGACCTTTGGGGAGGAGTGATAGGCCCTTTTGGTATTGGTAGCTGCAATGGCAATGGCCAGCATCTCCTACAGGTAAGTGTACTTAATGGTTTGAAAATAACTAACACTTATTACAAACACCACGACATACATCAGTACACATGGGTTTCACCTGATGGGCTGCAAAAGAATATGATAGATTACATATTAATTAACAGCAAATGGGCTAGTTCTATTAGGAATACTAGATCATGTAGGGAACTGAAATTGGATCTAACCATTACTTTGTTAAAAGTGTCTTGCAACTTAAACTTAACCTTTAATTCTGAATCTCTGGAAAGACCCAGTTATAGCTAAAGTTTACCATGATAGGTTAGTTATTCATTATGACAATCATGGTTTGCTTTCTACTGAAATTGAGGAAGAATGGGACCATTTTAAACTGACTTTTTTTAAAGCTAGCAGTACCCTTTTAGGAAAAAAGGAGCAGAGGAGGAAGAATTATTTGAGTGATTAAGCACTTAAGTTTATTTCAGAAAGAAAGAACTGTAGGAATGCCCTTAATTAATACCCTACTAGTCATATAGAAAGCATTACAGAGAGCTTAATAAACATGTAAAGGATCAGTTAGTTGCTGATAAGAATCTTTGGCTTGATGGCTTGGCTGACAAAGCCGAGGAATGTTTCGGTTACCACATGGATGACAGAAATTTTGAATATCTTTTATGATAAAGGCTTGGTTCCTAAGAGCTTTACCAGAGCTTTCTACTCTATTGATCATCATAATTTGTGGTTGATTGTGAGATCGTATGGTATACCAGACAAGTTAGTTAACATAATGAAAGCTCTCTATAATAACACTGAGTCGTGTGTGAGAGTTGGTAAGGGTACAATTGATTTAGCATTACTTCTAGTGTTCGACAAGAGTGCATTTTGTCTCCTTTTCTCTTTAGTTTGGTAATTGATTATGTTATGCGAAATTCACTGCAAGGGAAAGAATTTGACCTTAAATGGGCTGGAGATAAGAAAATTTTTGATTTAGATTATGCTGATGATTTAGCCCTTTTGGCAAATGATGTTGATGAGATGAACTCTTTTCATTCAAGCTGTTGATGAAACTGGTACTAGAGTAGGTTTGGTTGTAAACAGAGAGAAAACTAAAGTGATGAAAATTGGTCAGGTAGGCTGTGATTCAGTTAATCTGAATGGTTGCAATCTGGAACGGGTGTCACATTTTAATTATCTTGGGAGCTATGTTGATTGTGAGATCGTATGGTATACCAGACAAGTTAGATAACATAATGAAAGCTGTCTATAAAAAATAACACTGAGTCGTGAGATGCTGGTGATGTGCGGCATGAGATTAACAGATGGATAGGGATTGCTGCTGGGAGTTTTAAGAATCTATGGAGTGTGTGGAGAAATAGGCGTATACACCTAAAGACTAAAATTAGACTATATAATAGTTTGGTTCTTTCTAGGGTTAGTTATGGTAGTGAAACTTGGACACTTTGTAAACAAGATAACAGGAAACTAGATGCTTTTGATTCTAGATGCTTACACAGTATCTTGGGCATTGGGTGGTTCAACTTTGTAACTAATGATGAGGTTAGGCAAAGGAGTCGGCAACCTCATTTAAGCAGCATATTGTGCAGTGAGAGACTCCATTGGTTTGGCCATGTTGCCCATATGGATAATTATAGATTAGCGAATAGGGTTATGAACAGTGTGCCTAAAGGCCTCAGAAAGAGGGTGAGACCTAGGATGTGGTGGGTAGACAATGTCAAACAGGACCTTGTTAGAATTGGTGTGCAGTGGAGAGTTGCAGCAGATATATCTCAGGACAGATATGCTTGAAGAACTAAACTGAGTCTGGTTGGACCTCCATAGCCCATGGCTGCTTGAGGATGATGATGATGAAATACCCTTAGGCTCTTTTCTTTATATTTATTCCCTTAATGATTTCATCTTTTCCCCTTTTTTTTCTTCACACTGAATTGATAAGTGAAGCAGTATTTGAAAATGATCAGGTGGATCAGGTGATGTATATGTTGATTCAAGTTGAATGATACTGGTATATTAATAAATGTTCTGGGATATCAAATTGATATTTGTTTGGTGGGACAGCTATAACTTTTACACTTTCAAACTAGGGTTAATATTTTTCTGTTATGACTTTTCTGGCAAGGGCTATTTAGCTTTATTCTGTAATATATCTCTGTGTTCTGAATTTGTATTTCTTCTATCCATTTTGGCTTATTGATATACAGCTGTTCTTTATTGATATACAGCTTCTTTGATAATGAGGTGTATACTATGCATTCTTCTTACCATTACCTCTATTAAGATTTTTTGGTTAGTGTTATGATTGTTGTTGTAGGTTCGATTGGTAGAATGTGCAACCTTTCCAAGTAATGCATAAAATATTGAGAAAAACCAATGTTTTATTATACATATTTGGTGTTTTTGATTCTCTTATTTATGCTGTGAAAATCGCTCATGCAAATGGAGCAATGATCACATTTTTTGCCTTAAAAAAAAGTGCAAGTAGGTGCAGATAATTTTTTTTTATAAATCGCTTCTAGAAGTTCTAGAATATATCCCTGGCTAGTTTTTATCACAACATGGAGGTTATTTTGTAGGCCACATAATATTTTTCATTTTTCAAAAAAAAAAAAAAAAAAATAATAATAATAATAATAATTCTTAATAATATTAAATGATATGTAAGCTAAACTAATAATAATATTCTAAATATAAAAAATACATGAAACACCTATTAATAACTTCAGTCAAAAAAGAAGTCAGAAATCAGTCAAAATAGGTAAACTAATATTTACCTATTTTAACTGATTTCCAATCTAGTGTGTATTTTTGAAAGAATGAGACATGCAACAGAAAAATTTAAAGATTTGAAATATGGTTCATAACATAGTCCACTTATGTGCCAGGCTGACATTTTGCTAGTTATACTTAAAGTTAAGATACTAATCTCATTATTAAGCTATCTCATTAACATGTGTAATGAACTTTCTTAAAAAACAACAACAATATACTTCAGATTTTAATTTCCATATTAACCACTGGACTTGGAGACTGACTAAACAGATTTGATCTGATGTGTTGGCAAACCATTGACTATGTTAAACAATGTTGTATAGGCTTTTTAAGAGGTTCCCATATTCCCCAGTGAGTAGGCTTATTTCACTAACCTAGTTCTGAGTCTTGTGGGTCAGTTAGTTCCTGGCCAGTTAGTGCATTGTGTGGGAAATGGTGAAACAACTGAACCCATGTTATGGACAAAGAACTAATTGATATTTTTAAAAATTTATATCTATTGAAAGAGAGGATAAGATTTGTGTCAGATAGATCTGCAAGAGCATTTCCCAGTGGACTACTGTATTACAGATATGGTCCATGATGTAGAAAAAAATAGCATTTTACATAAGTGAGACAACAATGACAACTTAGTTGGACCTTCCAGTCTGCTCCTGAATGGGAACATTTAATATAATAAATGTGAAAAGCACAATATCATCCCATAATCTACAAATTATCGCATTATGACAAAAATATTTTCAGATTTATGTTAACCATATCAGAAAAGGAAATTTGTTAAAAAAAAGAAAGAAAGCAAACTCTCACTATATCTCTAACATTGTTTTACGTTTTTCATCATCATCATCCTCAAGCAGCCATGGGCTACGGAGGTCCAACCAGACTGTGCAGTTTAGTTCTACAAGCTTATCTGTCTTGAGCTATATCTGCTGCATCTCTCCACTGCACACCAATTCTAACAATGTCCTGTTTGACATTGTCTGCCCACCACATCCTAGGTCTCCCCCTCTTTTTGAGGTCTTTAGGCACACTGTTCATAACCCTATTCGACAATCTATAATTATCCATATGGGCATCATGGCCAAACCAACGGAGTATATCTCTGCACAATATGCTGCTTAAAGGAGGTTGCAGACTCCTATGCCTAACCTCATCATTAGTTACAAAGTTAAACCACCTAATGCCCAAGATACTGCGTAAGCATCTGGAATCAAAAGCATCTAGTTTCCTGTTATCTTGTTTACATAGTGTCCAAGTTTCACTACCATAACTAACCCTAGAAAGAACCAAACTATTATACAGTCTAATTTTAGTCTTTCAATGTATACGCCTATTCCTCCACACTCTCCATAGATTCTTAAAAGTCCCGGCAGCAATCCCTATTCGTATGTTAATCTCATGCCGCACATCACCATTATCTGTTATATAGCTCCCAAGATAATTAAACTGTGACACCTGCTCAAGACTGCAACCATTCAGATTAACTGAATCACAGCCTGCCTGACCAATTTTCATCACTTTAGTTTTCTCTCTGTTTATAACCAAGCCTACTCTACTACCAGTCTCATCAACAGCTCGAATGATAGAGTTCATCTCATCAGCATCATTTGCCAAAAGGACTAAATCATCAGCATAATCTAAATCAGAAATTTTCGTATCTCCAGCCCATTTAAGGTCAAATTCTTTCCCTTGCAGTAAATTTCGCATAACATAATCAATTACCAAACTAAAGAGAAAAGGAGACAAAATGCACCCTTGTCGAACACTAGAAGTAATGTTAAATCAATTGCTACAAGCCTTACCAACTCTCACACATGACTCAGTGTTATTATAGAGAGCTTTCATTATGTTAACTAACTTGTCTGGTATGCCATATGATCAACAGAATCGAAAGTCTTTTTGAAATCAACAAAACAAGCAACCAAAATTTTTGAAAATCTAAACATTTCTCAAGAATCTGTCTGAGTGAAAATATCTGATCTACACATCCCCTACCACTTCCGAATTCACATTGCTCATCATGCAATTGACTGTCAACCAGATTCAATTATTAGCATAATCATGCAAAGAACTTTATCTGGAACAGAAAGTAGGCTGATACCCCTATAATTATCACAAGAACTACAATCACCTTTTTTGAAAATAGGGATAATAATAGCTCTGGTAAAATCTTTAGGAACCATGTCTTTATCATAAAAGATAATCAAAATCTCAGTCATCCTTTTGGTAACAGAAACATTCCCAACTCTAAGCATTTCCGTAGTAATTTCATATACCCCTGGGGATTTATGAAGTTTAAGTTTAGAAACAGCCAAAATAACTTCAGATTGTGTTATAGGGCCAACATTAAAGCCACCAATGCATCTATCATCATTGCAAACAATGGGAATAGAACTAACCACATCGTTTAGAACATCACTGAAATGTTCAGCCCACCTAGCCATGACAGAATCCTTACCTTCTATAACCTTACCTTGTTTGTCCTTCAGTCCCTGTGTACCTGTCCATTTTCTACCACACAAAACATTAACTATCTGGTACAGCTCTCTGCTGTTGTGCTGTCTAACTGCTTCCTTGGCTTTCTCATATATATCGATATAATGATCAATATAGTGGTCTTGGCATCAATATGGTATACTGATGACTGAATTACTGACATAGTGTAGAGAAGAAATGCTTGTTGAGATGCACTAAATGAAGTTCAGTTATCAGTATACCTTTGTGAAAGTGGAAGAATGTTGTATAGGCTTCTTACCTATACAACATTGTATCTCAATGAGTAATTTCATAGCTAGGAATAGTAAGTTACTACAGTAAAATGTTGATATAATGGATGTTGGAGTAAAGACATATTCAGTATAATGGAATTTTTTTATGACCCATTCTAATTTACATCGCTGGACATAGAAAATACCACACCACGAAGAAATGCACTAAATGAGACGAAACTTACATATAGGGAAGTAGGTGGGAAAGAAATGATTTAATTTCTGAGGGATTACATGAATGCAATGGGTGAGGAGACAGTATAATGTGGCATGAGTCAGTAGGTCATAAGACTGCCATGCTGGGCTATATATTCAGCAACACACTGGGCAATTACCATCGAGTGGAAAAGTCTCCAAATGGCGTGCTGAGGTTTCGTGGGAGAATGTATCAGTAACCTGTATCCATAATTCATTGACATTGTGAGGGGTCGTGCAAAGGCATGAAGTTGTCTGCCAATGGCGTCTCACATGTTCTCTATTTGGGAGAAGTCTGAGGATCGTGCTGGCCAAGGTAGCACCTAGACACCTTGTAGGCACTGTCTGCTGATGTTGGCAGTGTGCGGGCAGGCGTTATCGTGTTGAAACTAGGCATCAGGGATACCCTGGAGATATGGCAACAAAATGGGCTGCATTACCTCATCAGTATCCCGTTGTGTTGTCATTGTATCCATTATGCATACGAACGTTGAATGTTGTTGAAACTGATGACACCCCCCAAACCATGACACCAGACTAAGAAGCCTTATGATGCTCACAGATGGCAGAAAGATCAGCTCGGTGATCACATTGTCTCGACTCTCAATGGCAATCCTCAGCACTGAGACATGTGAGACTCGTCACTGAATATGACATGGTTCCATTCATCCCAACATGCATGTCTGGACAGCACAACTGCAACCTTGTGTGACAATGTACTGCATTGAGTGGCAGTCATTGCAATGGCTGGGAAGAACATAACCTGCCTCAGCCAATCTGTGATTCACAGTCTGTGTTGACACGGGGATGGCCATAGCTGCTTGTATACACCTATTTAAAAATCATCCACTGTGGCCTACAATGAAGCTTGTGGTAAAGGAGTCTGTATAATGTTACGATTCCCAGTGACGTCGTCCAGGCATTCTCACTCCTTACATGTTCTTTCGCCATCAAGATCACTCTGATGCAGTGGTCCACACTCCCAGGTGAAGACGATCAAACTTAACTATACCGAGCACTTTTGCTCTGTTATCTCTCTCACCTATCACATGATTGGTTCACAACTGCACTCATTTACATAACCCGACTTTGACACATACCCACCCATTTGCATGGCGCTCCAACAAATACTTTCTGGTGTGACATTTTCTATGTCGAGCAGTATATTATATATTTCTATCTAAAAATGTTTCATTTTAACAAATACCATTCTAAGGAAAATATGAGTTTAACATAATTAAAATCTGTCCCAATACAACATAATATGATCAGTATAATGAAATTTGTAGAAAGTCCTTAAACTGTATATACGATGTGCATTTTTCAATCTTTACATGCTTTGGTTTTAGCATCTGGCAATATTGCAATGTTTTAAACACTGTGAAATATCTAACCAATCACAGTGCTATGAATCATATG
Organism: Ryuthela nishihirai; assembly: GCA_038380435.1. Lineage (NCBI taxonomy): Eukaryota > Metazoa > Arthropoda > Arachnida > Araneae > Heptathelidae > Ryuthela > Ryuthela nishihirai. The sequence goes on along the minus strand of JAWZYU010000034.1, from coordinate 28,494,557 downwards.
CTATTTTATATTGCCTGGAAAGTTTCTTTGCCAATATCATTGCATGGCTTAGATGCTCTCTACTACAGATGATTTTGGCTCTTTTTTTTTATCCTTCTCAATCCTGAACCATTTCAACAGTTGTTGATCATGAGCCCAATAAGAAGAAAAACATTTCTCTGACACATCATGAGACATATACAGAAATGTAAATTGTTAATCACTTATATTATTTTTCTGTTATTAATTATAATCATTTTATGACAAAATGTTAATGCTATTGGAATGAAAAATATTAGAAGTAGTAGGAGAAACTGAAAGTTCATGGGTAACATCATTATAAAAACGAAAACCTGCTCTATCCTTCATATATTACAGATAGAAAATATGTAAAACAATAATCAAAAGCCTCATGGTACTTATTTTTAATTACTAAAGACTGATGGTTGAAATTTTAATAAAATTTTAAACTTTTTTTCACAAGTGCAAGAAATATTTGAAATTCAAATTATTTTGAATCTGACATCATCTGTGCTGTTTTAAGCCTGACAAACTCAAACTCATCTCTACTCTCTACATGCATTGGAATAATGCTTTAAAGTTGCATTGCCATATTATCCTAGCAAAAAAGAAAATTTTCAAATTTCAAGATCTAGGTGATTGTATTGCATTGGAATGGTAGCATCCAGTGAAAAATTCTTTCAAAGCATTTCCACATGTGCTATATTTTATCATTCATTAAATTCAAGTTATTTATATGTTATTGTTTTAGTTTCGTTTCGTTATTAGCAGCCAATATGACATACATCTTCAACGTTTCATAATGATACAGAAAGATCTTGATACTGTATTGGAGAGTTGTGACATTATTCAAGAATTCATGGAGAGAAGCTTGTTGAAATGGACAGTTAAAAAAATTGCTGACTCTTTTAAGAAGTAAACTTTAATGCACAGTAAATTTCTTTCATTATGATGATTGGGGCAGGGGTGGCTCAGTCGGTAGGGTGCTGCTTGTAATCTGTGGTTCCCAGGTTCGAGTTTCAGCTGGGCTAGCATTGAGATTTATCTCTGCAAAACTCCTCACTCTGCTCTCGGTCAGTAGGAGACACCGATGGGCTTGGAAAGGTCTATTGGATGGGACATTAAACTGTGGCCTCATGAGTGGGAGTCCATACCCTGTGCAAGTTAAAGAACACAAAGATGGCTACCAACTGCCTGTTCACAGCTATCCAATGGGTTCACTCCCCCAACCTTGTGACCTGGCTATTTAGTCCATTGTGCACAAAAAAGTGCTGCTTAGAGGTAAAACAACCCAACCCATTACAATAATTTCTAGTATCTAATTATCATAGCACTTTTCATTGTAACAATTTTCATTATAACAAATATTTTTCTCACCTGCTTGATTTTGTTATACTCACATTTCACTTTATTCAACTTAGGATGATTTGCTGTGTGAGCACAGCTCCTTTTAAACCGAAGTCAGCAAAAATTTTATCCTAGCTTTTTAAGACTATGAAGCACTTGGATATAAAAACTCTTAAGTCTTTAACTTAGAGCTTAAATTGAGCCATTAGTTAAAAGATTGGTGATGCATTTATATATATATATTTGTTTTTTTGCTTTTTTAATTTTATAGACACTTGCAACATTTAATATTGCTTCTACATCTATTACAGTAGACTCTCTCTTATCTGGTCTTGGCTCAACCACCTCTGCTTTAACCGGTCATTCCAAGAAATGGCAGCAAGTCTGCTTGTTTTGTTTATTTGCTTCAGTCCAAGAAGTGGAAACAAGTCACTGCGTGTTTTGTTTATAGTACAGTACATATTTGCTTCAGTTCCTCTTTGTGAATATTACAGTGTACAGTGCATATACAGGAGTATGTTGTGGTCTATTAATTATTGTGTGGTACAAAATGAGTAGGTGCAAACGTTAGCATAATGTCGTTATGATGGTGATGAAATTAAAAGCGTTAGAATGTATTGACAAAGGTGATCCAGTAAAGCATATTTGTGATGAACTTGGTGTTGGTAAAAAGCATGGTAAATGACTGGAGAAGGAATAGAAAATCTTTACAAGATTTTTTCACTCTAGTTGAGTCTGAAAAAACGTTTTCTTCTCAATGCACTCTTAAAAAGCTGGAAAATGAAATTGTCGATGGTGCACTTTGGTTATGGTATATAAATTATAATTATATTATATTATATATATAAATTATAATTATATAATTATAATTAATTAATATTAATTATAATTATATTAAATTATAACAGGAATTCTTGTATGAGGACATCAAGAGAATAATCTCTGTGCAGAGTCCTCACATTCCAACTATCTATGGAGAGAAAATGGTTAGTCGAATGTTTAAAGAAACTATGTTTACTGAGAGAGGAAATGGAGACAATATCAAACAGCTGCCTAATTGCAGACATGGGGTAAAGACCCATTCCCCCAACACTAAAGGCTGAAGCCATCTACACTGGAAGACTTCCTCCAATGTAGAATTTGACAATGCCAGTAGAAGCAAAGCATTCAGTGCCTGCGATGACCTCTGCTTAGGATTATCCACCAGCTGATAAGCATTTCCTGTGAATCTAATAACTTGGGGCTGTCAACCCACAAACAAACAGAAAACACAGCGGAAGATTTTTCTTTCCACAGAAGCCCACCAGTGCAGCAAATTCAGGATCCATAATCAAGCTCAGAGCCATATATCTGTCCAGTCCAGTGGGTTTATATGGTCAGTACCAGGACCCTGTGTGGTTGTCCACTCCTCAGCAGGGTAAAAAAAAAAAGTAGCCATAGTTGTCCAGATCAGTAGGCCACACTAATCTGGCAGCCCTCCCCTTGTATTCACTTCCATAAGAGAGTATCTCTTTTGAAAGGTACTAACGTTCTGCACCACAAGAAGATAGGGTCAGACATTAGGTGCTAGGCCTGGCCGGTTCTATGCATCATCACACTGAATGATGACGAAATTATCAATGCAGTCTGTCTGAAGGGAACTGAGAAGAAGCGGAGAATGAAGAAGAGGAAGGGAAAGTTAGTCATATTGAAGGAAAAGAAGCTTTTGATGTTTCAGTAAGATACATTGAGCAACAACAGGCCTCATCTGCAACTGATGTGATGTTTATTAAAAAATGGCAAGACTGCAGGTAAAAAAGTGTTAAGTTCAAAGAAACAAAAGAAAATCAGAGACTTCTTCAAGTGAATATGAATAAATTGTTAATATTGTACAACAAATTATTAATTAAAATACAGTACAGTTAGTATTTTTGTCATAAACCGTTTTTATTTATTTTCTGACATAATTTTCGGATTAACCGGCCTTTCGTTTATCTGGCCAGTGGTCTGGTCCCATAAGGACTGGATAAGAGGGAATCTACTGTATTTAACAAAAAGGATTTTGGATGCTCTTACATATACAGAGTGCAATGAAAAAAATAAACCTAACCATGGTGTAAAAATGAACAGCATTAGTAGGTATGATTTAGACCAAAGGAATGAACATGAATATTCCATACCACTAAAGTGAAAGGCATTGCTCAAATGATAAATTTCATGTATATGCAGTGGGAATATTTAAGTTAAGCCAGATGAACCTGCCCAATAATTTATTTATGGCCATCCAAAAATGTATATTTGTAGCTATAAAGAACAATGTGTGCCAACTCTTGGCTAAAAAGAGCAGATGTAAATATAGGTTACTTGCATATAAATTGATATAACACACTCAATTACAATTATGATAATTCTTAACAAATGTACTTATATCTGTTTACAGGTACCTCTATTTCCCCTTGATTAATAAAAACTTTACTGTTGCAAGGAAAATATTTGCTTTATCTTTTTGCTTTATATTTGCTTCTATTTGGCATGGAATGGACAAAGCAGTATGTACCTGGAGCATATTAAATGTTTTCCTAGTTGCTTCAGAAGTGATAGCTTCATATGTATCATCTACAAAATCTTTCAGAAAGATTGATGTAAGTATAAGTTTAGTTATATTAACTAGTTACTGTAATTAAATGTGAATAACAAGAGTGGGATGAACTTTAAAAAAGTCTAACCCTTTAGTGATGTGGAACATTTAAATATAATAATATTTTTAATTGTGATTAAAACTTGCTTTTATTCAGGAAAGCTAAAAAATTCATGAAAATTATTACTTATGAAGCTATCACTTCTGAAGCAACTAGGAAAACATTTAATACACCATTATAATTTTGATATCCTCTGCTTGCAAGAGACCAGATGGACAGATAAAGATCAGATTCTTAAAAATAATCTTAAATTCCTCTTTTCAGGGAGGGAAAACCATAAACTTCACCAAGGTATGGGTCTGCTTCTCAGCAGACATGCTAGTGATGCTCTTCTAGGATATGAGTGCACTAATGAAAGGTTTCTTACAGCAAAATTTCAGACAAGTGTTAAAGACTTGAATGTTATCTGCTGTTATATCCCCACTGAGGATGATGATGAGGATGAGAAGGATAGATTTTATGAACAACTTCAGCATGTTTTGAATTGTGTCAAGAAAGGAGATATTACCATTGTTCTAGGTGACTTCAATGCCAAAGTTGGTACTGACTCTGACCTGTGGGGAGAGTTTATATACCTTTTGGTATTGGTAGCTGCAATGGCAATGTCTCCTACAGGTAAGTAAACTCAATGGTTTCAGAATAACTAATACATATTACAAACACCACGACATACATCAGTACACATGGGTTTCACCTGATGGGCTGCATAAGAATATGATTGATTATATATTAATTAACAGCAAATGGGCTAGTTCTGTTAGGACCAGGTCATATAGGGGAGCTGAAATTGGATCTGACCATTATCTTGTTAAAAGTGTCTTGCAACTTAAACTTAAAAAGTGTTGTGCAAGGGTTAAAAATTTCATCTTTAATACTGAAGCTCTGAAAGACACAGATATAGCTAAAGCTTACCATGATAGGTTACTTAGTCATAATGACAGTAATTGAGTAATCGTTTGCGTACTACTGAAGTTGAGGAAGAATGGGACCATTTTAAACAGGCTTTTTTGGAAACTAAGAGTACTCTTTTAGGGAAAAAGGGGCAGAGGAGGCAGAATTATTTGAGTGATAAGGCACTTGAGCTTATTTCAGAATGAAAGAGCTGCAGGAATGTCCTTAATCAATACCCTACTAGTCCTAATAGAAAGCATTACAGAGAACTTAATAAACGTGTAAAAGATCAGTTAGCTGCTGATAAGAATCTTTGGCTTGATGGCTTTGCTGACAAAACCGAGGAAGCAGTTAGACAGCACAACAGCAGAGAGCTGTACCAGATAGTTAATGTTTTGTGTGGTAGAAAACGGACAGGTATACAAGGATTGAAAGATGATGATGATTCAGTGATGTTCTAAACAATGTGGTTAGTTCTATTCCCATTGTTTGCAATGATGATAGATGCATGATGCAATTGATGCATTATATTATGCATTGATGCAATGATAATAGATGTGGCTTTAATGTTGGCCTTATAACACAATCTGAAGTTATTTTGGCTGTTTCTAAACTTAAACTTCATTAATCCCCAGGGGTAGATGAATTTACTACGGAAATGCTTTGAGCTGGGAATGTTTCTGTTACCACTTGGATGACTGAAATTTTGAATATCTTTTGTGATAAAGGCTTGGTTCCCAAGGATTTTACCAGAGCTATTATTATCCCTATTTACAAAAAAGGTGATCACAGTTCTTGTGATAACTATAGGGGTATTAGCCTACTCTCTGTTCCAGGTAAAGTTCTTTCCATGATTGTGATTAATAGAATTAAGAATCTGGTTGACAGGCAATTGCGTGATGAGCAATGTGGATTCAGAAGTGGTAGGGGATGTGTAGATCAGATATTTTCACTAAGGCATATTCTTGAGAAATGTTTAGAGTTTCAGAAACCTTTGGTTGCTAGCTTTGTTGATTTCAAAAAGGCTTTCGACTCTGTTGATCGTCATAATTTGTGGTTGATTGTGAGATCGTATGGCATACCAGACAAGCTAGTTAACCTTATGAAAGCTCTCTATAATAATACTGAGTCGTGTGTTGGTAAGGCTTGTGTGGCAATTGGTTTCGCATTACTTCTAGTGTTTGACAAGGGTGCATTTTGTATCTTTTTCTCTTTAGTTTGGTTATTGATTATGTTATGTGAAATTCTCTTCAAGGGAAAGATTTTGGCCTTAATGGACTGGATATACAAAAATTTCTGATTTAGATAATGCTGATTATTTAGCTCTTTTTCCAAGTGATATTGATTAGATGAACTCTTTCATTCGAGTTGTTGAAGAGACTGGTAGTAGAGTAGGTTTGGTTGTAAACAGAGTGATGAAAATTGATCAGGCAGGGTGTGATTCAGTTAATCTGAATGGCTGCACTCTTGAGAAGGTGTCTCAGTTTAATTTTCTTGGGAGTTATGTAACAGATTCTGGTGATATGCAACATGAGATTAACAGACAAATAGGGATTGTTGCTAGGACTTTTAAGAATCTATGGAGAGTGTAGAGAAATAGGTGTATGCCCCTAAAGACTAAAATTAGACTGTATAATAGTTTGGTTCTTTCTAGTGTTAGTTATGGTAGTGAAACTTGGATATTTTGTAAACAAGATAACAGGAAAGTAGATGCTTTTGATTCTAAATGCTTACACAGTTTCTTTTGCATTTGGTGTTTCAACTTTGTAAGTAATGATGTGGTTTGGCAACCTCCTTTAAGCTGCATGTTCTGCAGAGAGAGAGACTGTTGGTTTGGCCATGTTGTCCTTATGGATAATTATAGATTAGCAAATATAGGGTTATGAACAGTATGCCTAAAGGCCTCACAAAGAGGGGGAGACTTAGGATGCAGTGGGCAGACAATGTCAAACAGGACCTTTTTAGATTTGGTGTGCAGTGGTGAGATGCAGCAGATGTAGCTCAGGACAGATATGCTTGGAGAACTAAATTGCACGTTCTGGTTGGACTTCCGTAGTACATGGTACTTGATGATGATGAGATAATAATATCTGTAAATGATCGCTAGAGGGTTATTTTGCAGTTTGGATTAGTGTGGAAACTATAGGTTCCAAATTAGGTTGTGTCCTTTTGCAGTTAGCGGGCTTCACTGCAATACTCATCTGTGCTGCAGCCACTCTCATTGGCGTAACTTAGTTAATTTCTTTCCCTTCTACTACTAATCCGGTATCTTAGATTTATTTATACTACTAGCGTACTTGTAAAAATGCAATGGTCATACCTGTTCAAAGTTATCAAAACAATGTTTATACCTGTCCAATGCAGGGCTGCATTTAGACATTGATTATTTTGCACTTTGTTAACTGGGAAAGGACGTAACCTAAACTGGAACCTATAGTTTCTACAGTTACCCAAACTGCAAAATAACTGGCTAGAGATAAACAGGAAGGAGAGTGGTGTACCAATCCTGATGATGCATGAACCAGCCAGACAGCACTTGTGGTCCAACCCTGCCTTCTCATGGTGTGACCCTTAAATATCTTTCGAAAGAGATATTGTGGAAGGGAATGGAATGGAAGGTCAGATCAATGTGGCATATTAATCTGGAATTCTGTGGTCACATTTTTTTTACCTTGACATTTTTACCAACCACACAGAGTCTTTGTGACAACTATTTTTACTTACTAGAGTGGATTCAGCTGGTGGATAAACCTGATTAATGACCATCACATACCTGAATTCTTGCTTCTTTGGTCATCACCAAACACCTACAGTGAGTGAAGTCCTATCAGCATGGATGGCCTTAAACCTTTACTAGCAGGGAGGACAGGTCTTTGCTCCATGCCTGAAATTGTTTTTTTTAATATTGTTGGCACTACCACTCTCAATAAATGAAGTTTCTTCACAAATCACACTAACCATTTTCTTTCCACAAGTGCATGGAATATGAGGAGTTAATAGAAATCATTCTCTTGATGTTTTCACAGAATTCCAGCATTATAACCTAGATATTCTGGGCTTGCAAGAGAACAGATGGACAGGTAAAGGTCAGATACTTAAAATAATCTTAAATTGCTCTTTTCAGGGAAAGCATCAGCAAGGCATAGGTTTGGTTCTCACAGCACACATGTCAATTTAGAATTTGAATTAAAGATTTGAATGTTATCTGTTGTTACTTCCCCACTGAGGACTCTGATAAGGACAAAAAAAGATAAGTTTTATAGAAAACTTCAGGATATTTTAAATTCTGTCAAGAAAGGAGACATTACCCTTATATTTTTTATTACCCTTCAATGGTAAAGCTGTTACTGACTGACCTCTGAGGAGGGATGATATGGCATTGGTAATTGCAGTAGCAAATGGAAATGTCTTTGAAAAGTTAGTCAACTTAGTGGTTTGAGAAAAACTAACACTTATTACAAACATTGTGGCGTTTATAAATACAGATGGGTTGCATAAGAATATGATTGATAATATGTAATATATTAATATGCACAGTTGTATCAGAATAATATGACCACCCACCATAATATATGTATGGTAGGTGGCCATATTATTCTGATATGACTGTGTATTATGAATAACATAAATAAAAATAAATAAAAAATAAATACCCCCTCAAGCAGCTGCTTGCCACAGAGGTCTGACAGGAGCCTGTCAGTTTATATGCCACAGTAGAAGGTCTGAGAGGATGGCAGGACCTCAGCAGATGAATAACATATAATATATTAAAATATTATCAATATTATATAATGTATTGATATATTATCAATATTATGTAATATAAAAATATAATACAGTAATAAAATATTATAGGCTAATTCTGTTCAGAATACCACATTACATAGAGAAGCTGAAATTTGGTTTATCCCATTTCCCTGTTAAAAGTGTCTTGCAACTTAAATTTAAGAAGTGTTGTGCTAAGTTTAAAAAACTTACCTTTAAATCTGAAGCTTTGAAAGACCATGTTATAGCCAAAGCTTGCCATGATAAGTTACTTAGTCGTTAGGACAATATGGGTTTGCCTACTACTGAAGTTAAGGAACAATGGAGCCATTGAGGAAGGCTTTCCCTGAAACTAAGCTTTCTTTTGGGTAAAAAGGAGCAGAGTAGAACAAGTTATTTGAGTGATAAGACACTATAACTTATTTCTGAAAGAAAAAATTGAAAGAATAATACAAATCAATTCCATACTTGTCCTAACAAATGGCTTTACAGAGAGTGAAATAAATCTCTAAATGATCAGTTGATGGCTGATAAGAGACTTTGACTTAACAGCTTGGCTGACAAAGCAGCTAGATAGCACAACAGCAGAAAGCAGTACCAGATAGTTAATCTTTTGCATGGGAAGAAACAGGCTGGCATATAGGTATTGAGAGATAAACATGGTAAGGATTTTGTCATGGCAAGATGAGCTTAGTTTTTCAGTTATGTTCTATAGAATACGTTTAGTTCTTTTCCCATTGTTTATAATGAAAATAGATGTTGCTCTCTTTTTCTCTAATTTAAAGCTAGAAATCCTCAGGAGTGGGTAAAATTTCTGCTGAAATGCTTAGAGTTGGGAATGTTTCTGTTGTCACATTGATGTCTGAAATTTTGTACTTTTTTAATGATAAAGAGGTTATTTTAAGGATATTACCAGAGATAATATTATCCCTATTTTTAAAAAAGGTAATTTTTTGGGATAATTATAGGGGCATCAGTCTAGTTTCTGTTCCAGGTAATGTTGTTTGCATTATTGTGCTTAATAAAATTAAGGATTGGTTGAATCAGAGGTTGTAGGGGATGTATAAATCAGAATTTTTCACTGAGACAGACTCTTGAAAAATGTTTAGAGTTTCAGAAACCTGTGGTTACTCACTTCATAGATTTCAAGAACATTTGATTCTGTTGATTGTCATAATCTGTGGTGATTATGAGATCATATGGCATATCTGAGAAGTTAGCATAATGCAAGCTCTCTGTAATAGCACTGAATCATGTGTGAGAGTTGGTAAAGCTCATTTTATATAGGTTTAGAAATGGTAAGTTTTTTTTTTTTTATTTTCAGCAGTTTGCTGTGTAATTATCCTGCTTATAAGGATAAATAAGTATTTAGCAATACTGCATATTTTAGACTGTTTAGCAGTATTGATTCAATTCAGTGCATTCATATCAGTGATGATTTATAGTCTGGGGGAAATTTCCGTTTGCTGAGTGAAGATTTTTCCTTTTTCCCAATTATAAAAATTGTATAATTATATAAAGTATGCTTTCTGCATTTTTTATGAAAATATTGTTGCCAGATCAAGCAAAAACCCAATAGAAGTTCATATGATGATAAAATCCTTTTTTTAATGAGTGATCCATTTTTTTAAGGGTCTTGGCAAAATTGGATTTTCAAAATAAACATTTTCAGTAAATAAAGTACAGTAGAGGTAATAAATAAGTAATAAATTTTCCAACACATTCTTGTTACAAAGTAGTTAAAGAGATGAAAAAAAAAGTGCCAGTCGACTAACAACAGATAAATTTTTTCCATGTTCAATTGTTATCCACTGTTTTGCCCTAAACCCACAGAGCATTAAAATTCCCCATTTATAGAAAACTTTTCTGTTATGTACTATCAGTGATTCTCATCCTATGTAAAATGCATATGCAGTTAAAGAAATGAAAAAAAAAGTAAAATATTTAATAATAATATAAATTTTGAAAGAATAAAACAAAACGACATGAAATTGAATCAATAGTAGAAACTCAGATTACTTCTAAACATAGACTTCAAGTGCTGTTTTTGCTGAAAGAGTAAATTTTATTCCTGAGTAGGACTTGAACCTACATCTCTTAAATATGTGCCAGATGTTCTAACTTCTGATAGTCTAGTGCAAGTCCATCAAACCCAAACTTAGTGAAGAGCCACTAGGAAAAAAAAATCATTCTTAAAGAGCTGCAGAAAAAATTCCCTACTTTAAAGCAAAAACCTACTTTTCTAATGAGTAGTGAATTTGAAAACAAAAACTATGTTTTTAAGGAATCAAAAAGCAAAAGCATAGATTTTTAACGAATACTATGAATTGACAAAATCATTGAGTTATGCACTTAAAAATATCTGTCAAAAATTGGAAGAAACGAGCCAGATTCAGCACATTAATTATTTATTTTATGAGCTGCAAGTTGTTTTGCAATAAACTATGGGTTGGACAGGCCATATGTGGGTTCAAGTCACACTCAGGGTGCAACTAATTTTTTCAGCATATACACTTCCATAAAATATTTTTAATGAACCTAAAACAAGAAAATAAAATTTTGATCTTTATTAGAAAAAAAATTGTAAAAAGAACACCTACATTTTACTTTTATCTTTTTTAACTTTTATTTTGAGTACTGCCTAGCCATGTTAACAGTAGTGACACAAGTTTTAGATATTCATTAAAATTTGCTTATCTAGTACAAAACTCAAAATGTCAGTTTTGAATACTGTTTCATTTCTTCTGTGTGGTTTAAGCAGTGAGTGTAATTTTCATTTTGAGAATTTGAATATTTATGCAATGGATATCATAATACACTGTTGGCCATTAAAAGTGCAACACCAGGAAAGACAAGAGATATCAAAGCCATATTTAGTGAATACATAGATTATGTTACAAGGATCAAATGATTGCAAATACAACTCGGTTAGACTTGTGGTTGAATTTAATTTGTTAAATTTATTTTTTTCCAATGACACTCCATACAATAACACCAGGGGCCAGACCTGTATGGCACTGCATCATGCATGTCTCACTGAGCCTGTCACTGCAGTACTACCACCAGATACCATGTCCAGTCCATCATGGTGCTGCATACTGAAGCAGGCTTCATCTGAAAAGACTATGCGATGCCATTCGCATATCCATATGCGACTTTCGTGGCACCATTGCAGTCACCTGTATTGTAGAATCAGTGGTAGCCGAAGCAATGGCCGCCTAGCAAAGATGTCCAGATGCTGCAGACAATGTTGAACCATATGTGCAAACGCTGGTTGATGGTCAACACACCCTAACTGTTGAGCTAAGGTGTTTGATGTGGCTATACGATCATTCATAGCCAATCACACAAGATGTCTGTCATCTCATTCATTTGTCTGAGAGGGCCATTGAGATCCCTCACGTTGGTGAGTTTGTTCCTCCTATACCCACTGACACCATATTCTCATCACTGTGGCAGCATTCTGTCCAACACGAGCACTGATGTCTTGGTACGATAATCCACATTCTCGTAATCCCACAATTCTCCCTTGATCAAAGTCGGAAACCTGGTTGTATGGATGCCGTGTTCTTCGAGGGGCATACTTGATCCTTTAGTGCGCAAGAACTGTGAGCTAACACAATTCCAGTGCTTTACACTGGCTCTTTGTAATCTTCTCTTATACCACTTCTAGGGGGTGTTATTTTGAATCATTTACATGTTCTCCCGTGGGTTACCCATCTTGCATATTTCGGGACAATCTGATGAGTTATTCGTGGTGTTGTACTTTTAATGGCCAGCAGTGTATATCTATAACCTAAAAATTTACTGATTTATTTTTGTTTACTCTCTACACAGAAATCTTTGTCTTCTAGCAATCAGAAAAGACTTCGTGCCTTATGTGCAACACCCCACTTTATGCTGATGTGCATTTCATGTACATTTTTCCTCTCTAACTGGGATGTTGGTGTCTTGTTTTATTACAAGATTATATGTGGTAAGTTTTGCTGTTAGACTGAAAATTATTAAGACACTTCTTGTAAATTTTTGTAATCCAAAATAAGCTCACCGGACAAAAAATTAGTCATCTCCTGCCGTAAGAGGGTTACTTCCGTTTGACAGCAACAGAGGGCACACCAGTAATAAACATCCTACAAATAGCTATGCCGTGTGCTACGGGGTTCATACAGTGACGAGAAGTGGTTGTGTGCCATGTGTGTGTTAGTCACTCCATGAAACATGGGTCATGCCAAAGATGTGAATGAATGGCAAAAAGGTGTTATTGTGTTTGGCCGAGCCAAAGGGCATAGTGCACAAGAAGTTGCTGCCTTTGCAGGGGTGTCAAAACGAATTGTCCAAAGTATCTTACAGCAGCAGTGTACATCGCAGTCCACTGCTACTCATCGTCAGAATTGCGGCAGAAAGACTATGCTTACCAATAGGGACTGCCGTAGTGTGTCATGCACTGTTAGGGCAAACTGCTTTGCAACGAGGCAGGAATTGCTCCAGTCAGTTAATGCAGGCCTACAACAAACTGTTTCCTAACAAACACTCCAAAGGGAACTGCATGCCATGGATATCTGGAGCAGAGTACTGTGGAAGAGACCCATGTTAACAGCTCTGCACAAGGCTGCATGTCTACAATGGGTGTGGTGCCACAAAGACTGAACTGTCAACTCTTGGAAGCATGTGATCTGGTTGGATGAGTCACTTTTTTGCTTGTACTTGAATGATGTGAGGGGATGGGTACATCGTAAGCCACATGAAGCCTTCCATGCAGACTGTGTGCAAGGTTCTATTCAAGCTGGAGGAGGCTCTGTGATGTTCTGGGGTTTCGTGTACGAGGAAAGGGGTTCTTTGGTTGCGGTGATGTCACACTTGAACCAGAAGGGCTATATGGAGTTACTAGATGACCACATGTTGCCTTTTATGCAACATCTCCACAGTGAACATCAGAAGGATACCCCAGTCTTCCAAGATGATAATTATCACGTACACAGGGTTTGAAGTGTGTCACATTGGCATAACGAGCATTCTGAAGCCTTCGAAGTTCTTGACTGGCCCGCCAAATCCCTGGATTTGAATCCCATAGAAAACTTGTGGGACTATTTGAGCAATGAGTGAAGCACCATCCGGTCGAACTGTGGCATTTGCTGCTGGAAGAGTGGATGAATATTGATGTGCACTACATCTGCACACTGGTGGCATCCATGCCAGACAGGATTTTGGCTGTTCTTTGGTCGCATGGAGGTGTTATGCACTATTAGGTGACATTGAGCCAGGGGTGACAAATTTTTTGTCTGGTGAGCTTAGTCTGTAACCATTATTTTTGCCTGATACTGTCATGCAATGAATCAGAGCCATTAGTAAAAAAAGTTTATATGAGCACAGGTGGGAAAATGTGAGAAAATCATACTAGCCAACAATTTTTATTATAGGGCCTGACCAACATGGAATGGATTGGGGGATTTGGGGTGAAAAAAAAAACAGTTTTGCAGCTTTTATGTACATTAGAAAACTAGATTATTGATTGTTAAGGGAAGGTGCACTAGTATAATATTAAAGTTTCTGATTGTTTCTGATGTTCTTTCTCCGCAAAAATTCCCCGCCCTGCCCACGGTCAGTAGGGGACACCGATGGGCTTGGAAAGGCTGCCGTCCGTCAGATGGGACGTTAAGCCGTGGCCCCGTGTGCGGGAGAGCCATACCCTGTACACGTTAAAGAACACGCTGGATGGCCTTGACGGGAGGCTACCATCTGTCTCCCAACAGCTGTTCCAGTGGGTCCCCTCCCCCAACCTTCTCTGAGCCTTCGGGGTTCATGTGACCTGGCCATTTAGCCCATTGTGTGCAAAAAAGTGCCGCTCAGAGGTAAAACAACCCAACCCAACCCTGATGTTCTTTTCCCTGGAAATATTTTATTCTTGTAATATTTCCTAGATTTGAAAGCAACAGTGATGTTCGAAATTTCATGTGCCGTTAATGAGTGGGTGAGCGGATATACCCAGGCTTGTATGTGAGTGAAATATAAATTTAACTTTCTTGTTAGTCGTACGGATTTCATCAAAGACCCATGATAAAAGGTACTATTTCTTAGGATGGTTCCTTGACATATGTTTTGTTTTATTGCCAGTCTTTGAAAAGTGAAACAGGGATTGGTCTTTAGCATCAGGTTTGTAACCTAATGATCTCAGGTTTGAGTCCAAATATTATTTTGAGATTTTCTTCACTACCTTTAATGAGAAAGAAAACATATTTTGGAATCTTGGAAAGGCTGTCATCCATTGATGTGATGTTAAGCCATGGTTCTGTGTGCAAAAGAACAAAACTCTGTGCATAGTAAAGAACACACTGAATGACCTTGATGGGAGGTTTTCATCCTCCTTCCAAAAGCTCTTCTATGAATCCCCTTTAACCATCATACTTTATCATACTTGAAGATGAACAGTGTGACTTCAGAAGTGTTAACGGTGGTGAAGCTAAATTTTTCACTTAGGCAAATGGTTGAAAATATAAAACCCTGTAGTTACTATCTTTGTAGATTAAAAGAAAAAGATTTTTGACTTTATTGATTGACATAATATGTGTTTGATTGTAAGTCTTGGAATACATGAAAAGTTAGTAAATGGTCATCTATAATAACACTGAATCATGTAGAGATTGGTAAAGTTCCAGTGATTGGTTTTGCATTACAACTGGAGATAGATATTGCTGCATTTTTTCCCTTTTTAGTTAAGAGGAAAGCTTTGCATGGGAGAATTTCAGAATTTATTCAATCTAGAAGACTGTTTTTCATGTTTATGCCATAATGTTTGTTTCTGAGGCTGTTGTAGCTCCATTATTTGTCCCTGATACCAGCACAACACCCTAGTTACTTTTGAAAGTTAGATCTATTAATTTCATTATGATACTCTTCACTTTTTCATTTAGCTTTGAAATTAACAGACATTAGTAACGTAACTGTACTCTTCTCCAACATGAACAGTTATTAATTTTATTTTCAGGCAGAGTGACACATTGATCTCACTGAAATTAACTTTCGTTGCCTTGTTCATGCTGGGATTTGGGAACTGTATAATTGTTGTGTAACCAGTATATCAGGCCTCTATCAAGAAAAAAATAGGAAAAAATTAAGAGGTGTTTTGGGGCAAGTGACTGGATTGATCTGAAATGAACTGAAATAATATTCTGCTATATAAAGTTTCTTGCAAACTATATTTTATGTAACAGGTTATATCAGAACTTAAGAAGTCTATAATAGTGGAAGTCTATAATATATATAGAAGTCTATAATAGTGAGCCATCATTGTGGAGTTACCTTCAATTATTTTGACATCATATTCTGGTTTACAAATGTGCATGAAAGGAGCAAAAACCTATCCAGAGAATAGGATGTTCAATGTGTAGGAGATGATCCAGAGCAAGGCATATTTGTAGATCATGTGAGTTAACTGGCTGATTCCTACTTCATTATCACTTAAAGTGAATTTTTGCCTTCATTGAGATTAATTGTGCCTCTGTTAAGGTTATGTTTAGGAATTACCAATTCTACGATTATTTAAAGTAAAAAATGATTTATTTTGAGAATAGTTTGAAGCAAAAATAATGTTGAAGTATGTTTGAAATTATGATAAATTTATTTTCCCCCTATAAATAATGCATTCATATATAACAATTACTGCAAGGGGAAAAACAACATGATGAAAAACAATATGTGTCTATGGACATATGCAAATCATAGGCCCATTGTAAATAGTTGGTGTAATTAAAACTTTCCTACTTAAAGATCAGAATCAGTGGGAGTAAAGTCTGCTAATCATCAATCTGGCTGTTTCTTTGGAGACATGAGAATGGTGACATCAAATACAGTGGAATGCTAACTTTAAGATGGGAATTATTGGAAAAGTTCCTACTTGGCCATATCTTCTTTGAGATAGAGTTTTAATGCAGACTGTTATTGTGAATTTTTAAGTACAGCCGTGCCAGAGCTAATGGAACAGTCAACCTTTGTTGGGTCAGTATGATCTGTGGTTTTGGTATAATGCAGTGCTTGCACATTTTGACATATAAGTTCCTATTCTAGAAGAATATTAGTGTCTTAGTGTCTGATGCATGGTTTAACTGGTAGAGTGCTCTATCATGTATCTAGAGAGTTGTAGGTTCAACTCCCGCCACGTCAGTGATAATTTTTTTCAGCTGTTTTTAATAACAAATAAGAATTTGCTCAGAAATTAATTAAAATCTAAGTAATAAGTATTATTTTAAACCATTTAATAATAAAATGTGTTTTAGAAGTTTGTACAAGTAATTCAATATTCATATTTTTTATTGAGTTCTTAGGACTGGCATTGCTGCTGTTAAAATATTACAACTTCCATAATTCTTTAAATGTTGTCTGAATGTTTTGAAATTTAAGATTTAGATAGAAGTGGTGTAGATTTTTATCTTCAATTACAGTTATCTGTAAAAAGCTTATTTTAGAAGTTATAGAGTTTTAAAATTGTTTTACCATGGGCACAACAGGAAAAATTCTTGATTTTTTTTTGTCTAGGCAGTATATCTTCTACTTTGAAAAATGCTTCTATATTTTAATCTTGCTTATTCCTTGCTTATGTTACAAAATTACTTAATTTGTTAAATTGCATTCTTAAGCGATATGGGGAAGGAGAAAATTTAGCATTAGTTGGGATAAGACTACTCCCCTTCCATAATATTTGGAAAACAAATGAACTGTCAAGTTACATATAGAACTATTTGTATTATAATTTGGGATGTGAAATGCAAACCATTTGTTTCAGTATTTTTAGATTTTTGATTAATATCCAGAGTGAAAATTAGTTATAAGTTTTATGTGAAGCACAAGTAAATCTTTTCAGGTGCTTTCATGAAGAGCAGATGCTGTTATGCATTGTTTGAAAATAATTGCAAATTGTAATAGGCCACCTGCATTTTCCATGTGGCAAGCTTTATCTTATAAGTTCAACACTAACTTTACGACCCATGGATGCATCCAGTGATAAATGCTGAAAATATAATGCAGTGGTAAATACATTCAGCTCTAGTACAATAAAAGAAGCTTCATTTAAAAAAAATATATATTAATGCCAGGTTTTAAAATTTTCTGTATGTGTATAATCCAAAAAAAAAAAAATAGATTTTGAAGTTAATAAATAATGTTTATTAATTCAATGTAAATCACAATGTGCAGTATTCTACTATATTTTTGGGATAATTTGTATATTTGTTGAAAAACTTCCTAAGCGCTAGAATCACTAAATTTGGTATATTATCTTCAGTGTAACATAGAGTTATGTTCTTCACACTCTTAACATCTTAACATTTGTGGGACCCTTGAATAAATCTAATTTATCATGGAACCTCTGTATAATATAAAGTGCACTTTTCAGGTGCAGAAATGAAATAAAAGTTTTCAAAGCATAATCTTTCATTTGTTAACGTATAATACAGTGGGTGTCTGCTTAGCATTATTAATTGGAAAAGAAAAATTGTCTTAGTAAGAAAATTTCATGGTTGGCAAGCAATGGAGACTAGTTTAAAAAAAAAAATTAAATTGTTGATGTTATAATGATACGTTACAGATGGTATTTTAATAAAGAATATGTAAAAATGTCTTCATTACCTTTCCTTTTTCAAGAAAATGTGATTGTTAAACACAACTATAAATTACACTTTAATTAAAAAAGCACTTAAAAATTCATCACCACCAGCACCATCATCATCATCAAGCAGCCATGGGCTACCGAGATCCACCCAGACTGTACAATTTAGTTCTCCAAGCATATCTGTCCTGAGCTACATCTGCTGCATCTGGCCATTGCACACCAATTTTAAAAGGTCCTGTTTGACATTGTCTGCCCACTTTATCCTAGGTTTCCCCCTCTTTCTGAGGCTTTTAGGCACATCGTTCATAACCCTATTCGCCAATCTATAATTATCCATATGGGCAACATGGCCAATCCAACAGAGTCTCTCTCTCCACAATATGCTGCTTAAAGGAGGTTGCCTACTCCTTTGCCTAACCTCATCATTAGTTACAAAGTTGAACCACCTAATGCCCAGGATACTGCATAAGTATCTAGAATCAAAAGCATCAAGGTTCCTGCTATCTTGTTTACAAAGCATCCAAGTCCATCCCTTACAAAGTGTGCACTTTGACAATGCCCCTAGAAGCAAGAGTTCAGGTGCCTGTGATGACCTCTGCTCAGGATTATCCACCAAATGATAAACCATATCCTGTGAATCTATTCACTTGGGGTTGTCAACCCATAAACAAACAGAAAACACAGCAGAATTTTTCCTTCCACAGAATCCCTCCAATGCAGTAAGTTCAGGATCCATAATCAAGCCCAGAGCCTTATTTCAGTCCAGTCCAGTAGGTTTATATGGTCAGTGCCAGGATTTTGTATGGTTGACCACTCCTCAGCAGGGTAGAAAAAAAAAGTAAAGTAGCCATAGTTGTACAGATCAGTAGGTCACACTAATCTGTGAGCCCTCCCCTTCCATTCACTTCCACAACAGAGTATCTCTTTTAAAAGGTACTAACCTCCTGCACCACGAGAAGGTGGGGTAGGACATTTGGTGCCGGTTCTATGCTTCACTACAGGGGATTAGTGCACAGCTCTCCTTCCAGTGACTACCTGGCTACCATTTACAGACCACTCGAAAATTATAATAGAAATTTTAAATGAAAAAAAATTTTTTTTCTTTGGAATGTGTTCTAAAAAAACAACCACATCTACAGGGGTTTATCAAAATAATGGAAACGCATACTGTTTGTGAAGAACATTTTATTAATAAACTTAGGCCCACCTCTGGCATCCAGAACAGATGCAATTCGACATGGAATAGACTAGTACAAGTCATGCACATACGGTAATGGAATGTGGGACCATTCTTGTAAAATATGGCCCAACTGTGCCAATTATGCTAAAGGTGGAAAGTGTGATCTGATTTTGTGCTCCAAATATTCTTACAAATGTTCATTAATATTGAGGTGATCAGGGTAAAAAATTCAGTCAAATGGATTTGACGATGATTTTTTTTTAATGCATTGCAAAAGAAAAATCAATGTGATGTAAGTGTCATGGTAAGCAGACACCCACTATTTGCAAAAAATTATGCTGATTAGTATTTTTATTTACACAAGGGTAGCTTCTGTACCTCATCCCTCATACTCTGCAAATCACAAATTGACACATTTCATACAATTCATGGGTGCATTATCTGCCTGAAACCAGGAACAATTATTTGATAACAATGCCTGCAACATTGGTGTGGGTGCCCCCAAGAATGGCTTCTTATCCATAGTAAGTACACATATTACCTGTAGAGATAGTTGCAGATGTGACACGACCCTGCAGAATAACTAATGGCACTAAGGAATGCCATGATATGGCACCCCACAGCAATCAGGGATCCACCTCCATGCTTCATAGTTGTAACCAAACAGTTGGGATGGTATGCTTTTTCATGTTTTCACCAGATGTACACCCTACCAGTGGTGGGAAACAATGTGTAGCATGATTCATCACCAGATAACACATTGCCAGTCTTTAGCATCCCAGTTTTTATGTGCTTTGCACCACCTTACACGTTTTGTTGCATTGATGTTGGTAAACAGAGTTTTGTGCATTACAGTACGGTCATGAATACTGGCATGATGAAGTTCCTGATGAACTATTATGATGGAAATGGGATCATTCCGACTGGTGTTCAATTCTGCTGCTACTTGCGGTGCTGTGGTCTTGCACTTCTGTTGTACAATCAGTGCCAACATTCGCCATTTACTATTTTGCAACTTTGTATGGTGTCCTCAATTTGCACGTTTGGAGGCAACATCCTGTCCTTTTGGATAGGTAGTCATAATCTTCGATACAGTTCCTCATGTTACACCTACTATTTCTGCCCCCCCCTGATACAGGACCACCTTGTCGAGGTGAGGGGGGGGGGGGGGGCTTGAGGGCCTAAATGAAATCGAAGGCTATGCTGACCAGATTGGGCAACGGTTGGACAGGCTAAGATTTCTATCTCAGAAGTTGAGGGCACTACTGACTGACTAGGTCTGGTCATGTTGGACAGGGCACTGACGGAAGGGCCGGACTAAGAGTCCCAGTCACGGGAGCTGAGTTAACTTGGATTCTATATCCTTGTTTGTGGCCATCTGGGACATAGATTAAATTTAGGTTTTGACTGATGGATGAGCTTTACTCCTACAGTACTGTTCGTCATTAGGTAGTCCAGGGATGAGCTGTATCTATATGGTACTGTCTGCCCCTGACTGTAGGTAGTGGTGAATATGGCATTTCCCTATACTGGTAGTGCTTTAGGCGGAACTAGTGGGTCTTGTCATCATAGATATATTTACTATTTCTGCTGTTCTGGTTACTGAAGCTCCTGCAAGATGTGCACCAATGATCATGCCTTTTTGGAGCTCACTGAGATCTGACATTGTTAATAATTACACCACAATATCTGTTTTACCTGCACCTGTGACACTGCTATGTGATATCTGATATCGTACTTCTCCCCTTTATATACCTCACATTATGGATGACGTTGTCCCTGTGATATGCATACAGCGCATTGCATGTACTCCAGTTGCTGTCAGTGTTTATATTGATTAACTCCTGTATGTAATCACAGTTTATTTAAACTCCTGTATGTAATCACAGTTCATTAACTCAATGAACTGGAAAAAAGTTTTGGATGCCTGATATAGAGGGAACATATTCTTGACATTCTTTGGAAGGTGAGCATGAAGGGGTTCATGTTTTGCTTGAAGAAGAAATCAATTTTTCACCTGTTTTGTCATCTCATTCAAGATAAATGCATATGGCTCAATGTGAGAGTCAATTCCTAAACAAATCTTAAATGCTGTGTCATGGTAAGATTCACTTGTTTCAATTTAATTCACTTGTTTAAATGTTGCCAGAGGCACACATGCCCATTCGGACTCCAGCAGAGTATAGAGGTTCCGGAGATGACATGGTTGTGAGTCCACACGCCAAACCTGTCAATCCAAATGGTCCCACAAGTGCTCTATGGGATTGAGTTCGGGCGATTTCACTGGCCAAGGGAGAACGGAGACATCGCTATTGTATTCCTGGAACCAGTCACGCACCACCTTAGTGACATGACAGGGTGCATTGTCCAGCTGGTAGACACCATCACCACCAGGGTAAACATCGAACATGAAGGGATGCATGTGGTCATTGAGGATGGACAGGTAATTAAAATGAATGACATACTTAGATGTATCGCAATTCAGAGACTGCATGCCATCTATAAGGAGTATGCCATAGTTACCACTATCTACAGTCGGGGACAAGTCAGTACCATATAGATACAACTCAGTCCACGACATCCTAGGGCAAATAGCACAGTAAAAGTAAAGTTCATCCCTCAGTCAAAACCTCAGTTTAATCTTCATCCTGGGTTGCCACAAACAAGGATATACAATCCAAGTTGACTTGGTGCCCGTGATGCCAGCGAGGATGGACAGGTAGCCATTGGCGGTCAGGGACCCATTCAGTGGTCCCAGGTCATACCAGGAAAACATCCCCCAGACATGCACACTGCCACCGCTGGCCTGTACTTTATCGACAAGTATGTATGGGTGTTGGTTCTTGTGTGTTTGGCGCCATATCTGCACCACCCATCACTTTTGTGGAGTAGAAGCCTCAATTTGTTGGAGAAGGCAACCTTTTTCCGCTCTTCCACTGTCCAATGATGGTAGTCCCGTGCAAACTGCAGGCATCATTGTCGATGGGCACCTTTATGCAGTGTTGACTCCGGATACCCATGCGTAACAGGTTTTGCTCTACTGTTATCGAGGACATGTACCTGGGTGTGCCAGCATTCATTTGAGTGGTCAATTGCTACATTGTTGCGCATTGATTGCCCTTTACCAGTTGACGGAGGGGATATTTTCCTCTAGGGTCGATGGCCTTTGAGGCCACACAGTTATGAAGTCTAGAGGTACTCGGTGTGCCAGAAGTCCATTCTTGGTACACCCTTACTACAGCACCTTGCGAATAGCCCACGAAGTCTGCTGTTTCCAAGATGCTTCCACCCTTGGCGTGGTAGCCAATGATCATTCCTTTTCGAACATCCATCAAATCAATACCTCTACCCATTGTGCTCACACTATGCACTATGGCTCATCTGTCCTGGCCAGCCACTTATATCTCCGCGTGGTCGACTTTGTCGTGCACTCTGTGATGTTCCTGGGTGGGTACACTGTGATTCCATGGGTGGTCATATTATTCTGATACGCTGTGTATATGCAGTTAACATATTTATTTATTTCCTATTGCAATCAACCAACAAAGAAATTGCACATTTTGTAATAGAAAAACTTTGTTAAATGAAACATAACAAATGCTTTTTATTATTGATGAAATTGAGGTATTCAGCAAGTAAGAGCAGAATTTGTGTTTTGCATTTTATTTTGTAATTTGATATTTGTTTTGTAGGTTTTATTGACCCTGTAGGTTTTAAACTATTTTTGCTATTTATAGAATTATTTTTATGTTTATTAGATTAATAATTCAATTTTAAAGAATAATAATATTTTAATCTTAGCCATATATAAAACTAACTGTATCATTCATTATAATTTCCATTCAAACCACTAGTAACATTGTTAAATATTCTTTAATCTTTTGCATTCTATTTTGAATAGGTATGAGTAGTTAGTGATATTTAGTAGTTTTCCTTAAAAAATCATAAATTTGATATAAATTTGTCCATGCAATATTTTAAACTTGATTGGATATGGATTGCTAGGTTGTTATACGATTGAATGGCACATTTTTGCTCACAATGGGCTAATTAACCAAGTCACAAGGACCACGAAAGCTCAAAGAAGGTTGGGGGAGAGGATGTACTGTACAGCTTTTAGGATACAGATAGGAACCTCCTGGCAAGGCTATCAAGGGTATTCATTAACATGCATAGGATTTGATTATCCTTGCACCTGGTGCAATGTATTTTTATCCCATTTCATGGATGGTGTCCTTTCCAAGTCTATTGATGCCTCCTTTTGAATGATAGCAGGGAGGGTTTTAACCCTTTCACTGCCACAACGGCCCAAAATAGCTGAGATTTTAAATGGACTTGCTCACGCAATGCTATTTCTTCCTCTTCATTACCTCCTACCTGCAGCTTTTAGTACAGCTTTTAGGAGACAGATGGGAACCTCCTGGCAAGGTATCAAGGGTGTTCATTAACATGCATAGGATTTGATTATCCTTGCACCTGGTGCAATGTATTTATATCCCATTTCATGGATGGTGTTCTTTCCAAGTCCATTGATGCCTCCTTTTGAATGATAGCAGGGTGGGGGGTGGGAGGGGGGGTTAACCCTTTCACTGTCACAATGGCCCAAAACAGCTGAGATTTTAAATGGACTCGCTCACCCAATGTTATTTCTTCCTCTTCAGTACCTCCTACCTGCAGCTTGGGCTTCTATGGTAGTCAAAAGGTTAATGGAGATAAATCTCAGTGCTGTATTAATCTAATGAACATAATAATAATTCTATAAAGAACAAAAATAGTTTAAAACCTACAGGGTAAAACAAAACGAAAATCAAACTGCAAAATAAAATGCAAAACACAAATTCTACTCTTACTTGCTGAATACCTCAATTTCATCAATAATAAAAAGCATTTGTTATGTTTGGATTTGAACCTGGGAAGTGCAGATTATGAGCCTGGCATGCTACCAAGGCAAATCTGCCCCAACTTGATTGAAAGTGGATTACAATCTATTGCTGTACTATCTTTTTTTTCAATTTAACATACTCTATAATATGAATATACACTGCTGGCCATTAAAAGTGCAACACCAGGAAAGACGAGATATCAAAGCCATATTTAGTGAATACATAGCTTATGTTACATGGATCAAATGATTACAAATACAACTTGGTTAGACTTGTGGAATGCAAAGAAATCAGTATCTTGTGTAGCCACCATGAGTGGCAATAACCGGTGCTACAGGGTCTGGCATTGAGAGGATGAGACGTCGGATGTGTGTTTGGGAATGTCAGTTCATGCAGTTTCGATACGTAGCCAAGGTTCATCTGTTGTAGAAGCTGCTGGTGTCTGGTGTGCTAGTCATCGTGAGATCATGGACCAGACATGTTCAATTGGGGACAGTTCTGGTGAACGCCAGGCCAAGGCAGAAGTGTCACATGGTGGCTATCCAGGAATTGTTGGACAATGCATGCCACATGTGGTCGGGCATTGTCATGTTGATAAATGGCACCAGAGAGCCCCTGAAGATAAGGTACAACCACAGGCTCCAACACCTTAGTGATGTAAGACTGGCTGTTCAAAGTACCGATAATGCATACGAGGTGTGTCCGTGAGTGGAGTCCAATGGCACCCCATACCATAACACCAGGGGCCGAACCTGTATGGCACTGCATCATGCATGTCTCACTGAGCCTGTTGCCGCAGTACTACCACCTGATATGGATCGTCCATCATGGTGCTGCATACTGAAGCGGGATTCATCTGAAAAGACAATGCAATGCCATTCGCACATCCATATGCAACGTTCTTGGCACCATTGCAGTCATGTACACCTGTATTGTAGTCATTGGTAGCGAAGCAATGGCTGCCTAGCAAAGATGCCCTGATGCTGCAGACAATGTCAAGCCGTATGTGCAAACGCTGGTTGATGTGTAACACACCCTAACTGTTGAGCTAAGGTGTTTGATGTGGCTATATGATCATTCATAACCATGCAGACAGTATGTCTGTCCTCTCATTCATTTGTGTGACAGAGCCATTGCGATCCCTCACGTCGGTGAGTTCGTTCCCCCTGTACCCACTGACGCCATATTCTCATCACTGTGGCAGCATTCTGTCTAACATGAGCACCAATATCTCGGTACGATATTCCATCTTCCCATAATCCCACAATTCTTCCATGATCAAAGTCGGAAACCTGGTTGTATGAACTGTATTGTATGCCTGTCAATGGAGGATTGAGTATATTATTTATGGCCAGACGAATTGCCTTATACAGTGATTTGAACAGATGTCAGATGTAGAGTGTGGTGACAATCCTATGAAGTAATGGACCCATCATGTGTATCTCCTATTGTTAAAGTTGCTGGAGGCAGTGTGGTGGTGTGGGGAACATTTTCTTGGTATGGATTGGGTCCTTTTGTTTTTATGCAGGATCTCATCACTCCCTGGAAGTGGACAGTCAAGGCAACCTGGATGATGAGGTGCTGCCAATGATGCATCAGTTTTACCTCAGTGGAGATGGCTTATTCCAGGATTATAGTGTACTGATTCATCACTCTCAAATCATACAGATTGGTGTGAGCACCTTCCTTGGTTTGCACAATTACTTGATTTTAAATCCAATCAAAAAATGATGGGCCAGTTTGGAACATGCTATTCTAATACATAGACCTCTTACCCTCTTCATTTCAAGACGTTCAAACCATTTTGCTGGAATAGTGCATCAAAATCCTCTTGCTGTATTTTGAAAATATGTGGAAAGCATGCCTTATGTAGTCCAGGCTGTCATCTTTGCTTGCAGAGTCTCAATAAAGTATTAGGTAGGTGTTCATAATAATTTGGCAAGCAGTTTATATATATATATATCTGTTCTTTAGTTCTCTTTAAATATTTTAAATTTTTTTTAAAATTATTTTGTTTTGAATACCAAAGAAAATTTTTGTAGCACTAAGTTGCTGTTTGTACTTTAGCATTTTCTAAATATTGTATCATACATATTTTAAAACTTAAGAAAACATTTTCTTTTTACATTTAAGTAATGATAGAAATTTGTGAAATTTTTACATTACAATAACAAAATTATTTAAAAAAATATCCACTTGTAGCCAAAATGAAAAAAATTGGTAACAATTAAAAAATTTTTTATATTATTTTTTATTAAAAATGCAAAAAAATTTCGCATATTTTTTATTGCTAGTTATTTCATTGTTGAAGGCTGTGCAGTGAGTTAGTACTAGCATTTGTAATAACAGTCTGGGATATGCTACTGAGGAAAATATTCCAAACAACTAACTTCATGGTAGTCCATTATGATTTCTCTTTTATTTGCAATATGTAAGACAGAGAAGGATCTTAGAAACTATATCTAGTTTGTACAAGCTTTCTCATACAAAGACATGCCCCCCACTAAAACTGAACTCACTCTAACTACTGTCTCAGTTAGAGCTAACAGCACAAGCAAGTGTGTAGCTGGGAATCGAAGCTGAACCCTGGCAATTGAAGTGTCACTGTAAACCAATTTAATACCATTGCACCATTGAGGTAGCATTGACTAATAAAATGGGGTGAAGAGGTTACTGGATGCAACAATGTAAAAATAAACAAATATGAAAGGACATTTAATAAGTTCTGTTTTTAGGTAAATATGAGGCTTTTGCTGTAGTGTGTACTTTTTTTGTTGTCAACTTAAACGTTACTAATTGTGTATGTCTCTGAAGCACGAAAGCAACTGAGGTTCAAATGTATTTCATTTCAAAATTTTATTGGAGCTGTACCTCTTTTATTCTCAGCTCAAAGTTTTGAGTCTAAGATTCAGCATACATATTCTAAAGATTAATAAATAAAAATACATAAGGATTCCTATCTTCTTAAATGTGTCCTTAAAAGTAGAAAATGAACCTAAAACATATCAATGGTGCAATCATTACTGAATTCATATTCACTTCAAAGAAAGACAGGTTACCAACAATCTTGAGTAGATAAATTGGCACCCTATCTTTCTTAGGTGAATGCAAAATTTAGTAACTGATTGCACCATCGATCTGTTTTAGGTTGCATATAAGAAGATAGGTATTTTAAAATTTTTTTTATTTAATTGTATTTTTTCTTTATTACTAAAAACACGTCAGAAACTTTCATTTGATATATGACTCATAAAAATTGACCACATTTTTCCTCCTCTTTTTTTGTGGGGGAGGGATGATTGAGGTAACCTATAAAATTGGAGGACATCACAAGCTTTAATATGATATATAACTCATTGATGTCAATTCTCTCCCAAATTTCCATTCCTGTTTTGAGGAGGAAAGAATGGGGACATAATTTGAAGTAGTCTAGGATGGTCCTCATACAAGCTTTCATTTGACACTTAACTCATAACTGAAGTTTGGAAGATAGAGTAGAAGAATGACTTTTGCATTTCATCTTTTGTAGGCTAAAGAAATCGAATAGGGCGATATTTTTATTGTCCATAACATTCTCCACATCACAAGCTTTCATTTGGCATTCAATTTGCCATGTTCATATCCCCCCCCCCTTTTTTTTGGGGGGGGAGGAGGAAGGGGGGGATTTTTATAACCTGTGACACTCCCCATGTCACAAGCTTTCATTTGATATTATAGCCTGTTACTTTTGGCCCTTGTGGTCCAACAGTATAATAATCATTTTCATATTTACTCTTTCATAGGAGGAAAAGCATAATAGTGGTGGTGGTGGGGGGGGGGGGAATTTTTTCGTAGCTTATGACACTTTCTGTATCATTAGCTTTCATTCGACACATAAATTATTAAATTTTTCCATCATATTCGAAAGATATAGTGGAACAACTGTTATGACAGATCCAGAAACCAGCAAAGGACAAGTGAAAAGCAGTGAGAAGATAGATAAAAATAGTTTTAATATTTTTTTATATCCCTCAAGCAGTTACTTGCCATCTCAATGATGCAGTAGTATATCTTGATGGTTCTTGGTGACTCTGCAGCTGCATCACCAAGAATCATTAAGATCTGAGGTCCAGGTTCAAGTTACAGAATGTTGTTGCACACCTCTATATGAGAATCTTTCTAGAGTAAAGAATTCTTAACTCATTCAAAATATTTTCAAATATAAATGTTTGTAATAAACCTTGTATATTACATTTTTCTTTACATAGACCTTCTACTCTGGCATATAAACTGACAGGCTCCTGTCAGTCCTCTGTGGCAAGCAGCTGCTTGAGGGGGTATTTATTTATCTATTTATTATTGTATGGTATGTAAACTACAACTAATTATATTAATTAATATTTTATAAAAACTTTAAGGAGAAGTTTATAAATTGAAATTTTGATATTTTTATTATCATAATTTAAAACATTATTTAGAATATATTCAGTTCTAATTTTCTAATTAAGATAATGTCTTTTCTTTCAAAATTATAGCAATTATTAAATTTTTGTATACTGTTTGAATCCAGTATAGCATAATTGTTTATTCTATCATAACCTGCAGATAAACTAGTAGCTTGGCAGGTCTGATCACAAATTGAAAAATAAGATCTGATAGGAGTCTGATGGTATAATATGCCATAGGGAAGGTCTCTGAGGAAGGCAGAAAATCTCAGCAGAAAGACAATGCAAGAAAAGGGGCATCCATATCTTATTGGAATCTTGAAAAATTATGCCTTTGGCCAGTAGCCATGTGTGCTGCTGAGAGTTTGGATAGAACTGTGACCAAAGAAAAGCTGAAATATTTGTTATTTTTCATTTGTGCCATATATCACTTGACAGGAAAATTTATAAAGTCTATTTTTTGTTGTGATCTTGTTTAGATGATCAAGGTGTCATAATGGGAGATATTGTATGAGAAAGTATGATTTTGTTGTAGCATGTATTAGTTTGGCAATGATTAACTAATTATTAACTAATTTTGATTGAACAACAAATTTCCAGGATTTTTTCTACAGTAGTAGTAATGTTTTTTTTTTTTAATTTATCTAGGTGGCCTGATTCCTGTTCTCCCAACTGCTTTTATAATGTACTGTGGTTGTCATGTATCCATGGATGTTAAAGAGCGGGAAGAAAAATATGGCAAATTAACTAAAGCACAACCTGGACTTTTAAAAAATTAGCTTATCGATTTCCATGCATAAAAGCTGATGCATTTATTAAGAAATATTACTGTGATACAAACGTTTTTGTCTGAAAAATATTTTACTATCATTCAGTGGCATAGGTGGGTGTCAACTATTTAGATGAGGTAAGACTGTGAAACGCTCTATGGTTTTATAGAACTTAGGTTAGTGATTATCAATTATATGTTAATCATTGTTTTATGGGAAGTTTTGGAATATTAACTGCATTCATAGTCTTTCTGTTTTAACAGTTACCACTAATGCTATTGCCACTGCTGTGGGTCACAATTCATACTTGAAATTATTTATTCATTGTATTTTTTTGTGTGCCAGTTTCCATAAAAGTTACTCAGGAATCATTTCTAGGCATGTTTTATCATTATATAGTAATCAAGAGTGATATCACTTGCATTTTTTATTATATGTGAAGTAATGTTAAGATGTAAGTAGAAAAGTTTCTTTACTTTTGGATTTCATATATTTGTATAAATACTCCAGAAATAGTCTTATTTTATTGCACTCTATGAAATAGTTTCTTGCTATTCCTTTTTAAACCTTAAAGTGTCAGGTTAAATTTAAAGAGTTTCCAATATGAACTGTATAACCTTGAAAAAAGTAACAAACAGAGCTTGTTCATTTTAATATTTAGAGTGTAATTTGTTACTTTTTCATGGTTAAAATGGAAACGCTTTTAAAAGGGCAGTTTCTTAAGGAAAAAAATGTAAAATTTTACAGCAAAATTCTCTGAGAACTTTAGTACCTTCTTCTTTAATTTAAGGGTTAAATAGCTATCTTAAATTTATTATGCTTTTGACTGAAATTTTAAAATGCAAAGTCTATATTGGAAATTTTGTGAAGAAAATAATTTGAAAATAATTTTTTAATTTATATGATCACAAAATGTTAACAGAAATCACCATTAAAAATTAGTTTAATTGCACATATTTTGTAGACCTGTGTGACTTACATACATGGCTTAAGTGTTTTGAATTAATATAGCATATGCTAATTTAAGCCTTAAAATGTCAGAAGAGTGTTTTCACTATTAATAATTCTTGTCCATGACTGAAATAACATTAACTTGGTATAAGGATGGTATAAGGATTTTTTCCCTCCTGAAATAAATCAGCATTAACATTTTTGAGAAATTGCACCTGATTCTTTGCATATTAGAGTTGAAATAGATCTTTGCCTGTTTATTTCTGCAGAAAAAAAATACTAAAAAAATAATTTATTGATGTTTTAGTTGATCATCTAGGGACTATTTTCGATACTTGTGTAATGGCATACATCAGGTGTGTCCAACCTTTTGACTTCCCTGGGCCACATTGAGTGAAGATAGATTGTTTTGGGCCGCACATAAAATATAAAATATAGTTAATGTATATGAATAATAAAACTTCATTTATTTTCTTATGTTTTCTATTATAAAATTAAAAAAGGGCAACATAAAACTAGTGGGATATCAAAAACTCGCTGAAAATCACATAATTAAGTTGAAAGCCTATGTCGTAAACACATAAACTTTGCGATTTTGTGGGCCGCATTACTAGCTGTCCAGGGCCATGGGTTGGACATGCCTGGCATACATGGTTCTGTGTTGTTTTCTAATTTAAGTATTACACTAATAGATTAGTGTTTGAAGTTACTTTCTAAGCTGTCAAATTCTGTTTTTGATAATAATTTAATAATATGATAATGCTGTGGTACAAAAGTTAAAAACATTTTTCCAGGGGAGTTTTTTCTGTTTTTTTTTTATAGTTTGTCATTCCTTTTGAAATTTAACCAAAAACTTATCTTTTTTTAATTGGGGTAAATTTGAAGACACTGAGCAGATTAGTTCTTTACCATTAATAATTGCCAGTTAACATATCACTGAGCAGGTATGTGTTTATCATCTATATATATATATACACTATTAAAAATATTCAACCATAGCAATGCTAAATATGTTTAATTTTCAGGATTTATGCTGTATTTACACTCTGAGATTAAATCCGACTATGTCCTAAATTACCATTTTTTATTACGTTCTTTTCATTCCCACAGTGCAATGTGTGTAGCATTTCTTAGTTCATGAGCTTCTAAACTTAAAAAAAATTTTTTATACACAAATTTTTTTTTATATTTGTGTGTATAAAAATATTTTTTTATACACAAAGTCAAAAATAGTTTGATTAATATTACCATTCTTTGCAATAGTGATAGCTACTTCAGATGAAGCACTCTCAGGCAGTGCCATCTTAACAGTGCTGTAGGCC
This sequence comes from Ryuthela nishihirai, assembly GCA_038380435.1. Classification (NCBI taxonomy): domain Eukaryota; kingdom Metazoa; phylum Arthropoda; class Arachnida; order Araneae; family Heptathelidae; genus Ryuthela; species Ryuthela nishihirai. The sequence goes on along the minus strand of JAWZYU010000034.1, from coordinate 28,462,745 downwards.
CCTGGACAAAGCAATGCACTGGGGCCCCTACCAAGTAATTTATACACTCTGCCAAGAAATCTCATGAACAATATGGCAGCATTGGGGCCCCTGGGCAATTACCCAGTGTGCCCATGCCTTAAGATGCCCTGCTCTCAGGTGTGGATAATGATGTTCTTCTCTGTGCGATTGTTCACTTTTGGAGCAGTTTGATGTTATCATTACTTTGTATACCAGTCCATGCATTGTTGTAGAGCTTTCTTAAGTGGTTGACATATTGTTGTTGCTACTGCTTGTCAGTGATAGCTGATGCACATTGACTGCTGTTGTTTCAAACACAAGTCTTGGTCAATCTCTTCAGTTATACAATACATTGGTAATCACTATTTTAACTGCTTATCACATTGTAATCCAAATGGTTTTGATGTAATTTATTATTCAGGAACTATATTTTTTGATAAAACATTCATAGAATTGATGATGAAAAATTACTAGGTGTTTCAGGTACTAAAAATGGCCAAATATTAAATTCAGAAAGTGAAAAAATAAAAATTTGTAGTTTCATACAGTCTTGTTTGTGGAAAAGTTTTTTTTTTCTCCAAAATCTGATAGTGATGATGATTTGTTTCTTGGGCATGCCTGAAAGAAATCATTACAGTGACCTGTTGAGAATCATATTGCTTGAAAATTTGCAGTATGTTTCCAAAGAATGTTCTCTTTTCCAGTGGAACATATTTTTGAAGCTGTCTCTTTCTTTTTTTCTAAGTGTTAGAAAATTCTACACAAACGAAAAAAAAAAAGTAAAAAAACTATCAGTGTTTGGAAAATTTCAAAATTTATTCCCCTATATTTTGTCTCTAGATTTTTTCTATGTGCTTTTTCACTGATGAAACTTTTAAAAGAGATACAAAATGAACAAATACCGTAAAATCTCGAGTATAATATGCACAATTTTTTACTCATTTTAGCCCACTAAAACAGAGGTGCATATTATATTTGTGTACAAAAAAAAATGTCTTTTTTAATATCGAACAGTCTCATGTACAGTTATGAGACATTGTTGCAAGACACATTTCACACTCTTGGCAATAGTGCTCCATGACCCCGTCCTCTCCTCTTGTCCTTTTGAGTAGCAGGGAGCTCTAAAAATTAATTCGAGGAAATGTTATACTGCAGCAGAAAGGCTATTAGTAGTAAAATATTCAGAATCTGATGGCTATCGGGCAGCAAGTCGTCATTTTTCCATTAGCGAGTCAAACATCCAATTATAGCGAAAAAAGAAAGAGGCACTGCAAGTGTTGCCTAATAAGAAAAAAGCAAATTTTGGGTTACCACCAAGTTTTCCAGACCTAGAAAAAACATTAATGGAGTGGGTAGTAGATAGGAGGCAACAGGGCATCGGTGTTTTATGCATTGAAATCAGACGGCACGACAGAAATTAAAGCTTCATATGGATTAATCATCGGGCACAACAGAATTTAAAGTTCATATGGATGGGCAGTTCATTTTATGAAGCGACATGGTCTTTCAGTTCGTAGAAGAACTACAATTGCGCAGCATCTTCCATGTGACCACGAAAAAAAGCTTCTTGAATTACAAAAGTTCATAATCAAATTGAGGAAGGAACATATCTATGACCTTGCACAGATTGGAAAACACCGATCAAACGTCCGTGACTTTTGATATGCCCTATGACAGGACTGTAAACACGAAAGGCATAAAAACTGGATCTATATGTACAACTGGATACGAGAAGTCTCACTTCACTGTTATGTTAGCATGTACTGCAGATGGAGGAGAGTTGCCGCCTTTCGTAATTTTTAAGAGAAAGACTCTTATTAAAAGGAGTGCAATTTCCAAGAGGTGTACACATCTGTGTCCATGCAAAAGGACGGATGGATGAAGCACTAACCATTGACTGGTTAAAATGTGTTTGGGCAGCACGTCCAGGTGGTCTATGAAAACAATCTTCCATGTTGGTTCTCAACTAGTTTCAGTGTCATCGGATGCCTTCTATGCAGAAAGAACTGAAGAAAATGAAATCGGATCTGGTTATTATTCCAGGTGGCATGACCCGTCTACTGGAACCTTTAGACATTGCTGTTAATAAGACGATGAAGGATGCTATCCATCGTAAATAGAATGCATGGTTAAGCGACAATAATCACATATATACTGCTGGTGGCCGTATGTGTCAGCCAACTCCCACCGATGTTCCTGAGTGGGTACTTGCAGTTTGGAATGAATTAGATGCATCTATAATTCAACAAGGCTTCCTCAAATGTTGTGTTTCCAATAATCTTGACGGCAGCGGGGCCGACATTTTGTGGGAGAATGAACTGGTGTCATCAGATGAAGATGATGACGGAGATATTTATTATGATGGCACGAATAACAATGGCATTGACTCGACAGCACTAGATGAGCTTCTTACTAGTGACAGTGATGACGAGTGTTTTTACGAATTTCCAAGTAATATTTAGGTGTTGCGCATTTTTGTTTGTTTTTTATTAAAAGTTTAAGTTTTGTTAACAAATGTTTTATGCAATTTAAAATAAAATCTTGAAAAGTTATGGGTGTGTATTATTATATATGAATTTACATTTTATCAGAAACTCTCAGGCCAAATCAAGTATGCGCATTGTGTTCGAGATTTTACAGTATTTATAGTCATTCTTCCTTAGAAACGTGAAGCTGATTTTGTGAGTTCCTTAACAATTCAATAAAATGCTTATAATAATTGACAAAATAATTTTTTTTTAGCTCTAGTGCAAGCAACACGTTTTATTCAAAAGCAATTCATTGCTGAATACTTGTTAATTGCTAATATTGTGTATATCCTATTCTTTTCTAATACTCTGCTGAGGAAAGTTGCTGTGTTGATTTAGTGTTTGTATCTGAATGATGAAAACATTTTCAGGCTGAAAAAATGTGCTAAATTATGCAGGCTGTACCCTGATATCATGGTATGCTTCAAAAGAACCTCTATTCTGAAGAGCAAAATATGTATTGATAAAAAATTGTTGATTACAAGGGGTGGTTGTGTTTTATGGTTAACAATCCTCAGAAATGAAGAATTGTGGCATAAAATTATATGCTCTGTGTGACAGAATAACTGCATATGTGTGTAACTTACTATACAGGGTGAATCTGAAAAAGTGGGCAAAACTTTACGGGGTGGTAGAACGCAGCTATACGAGCAATATTTGTCATAGAATGTATGGTCGGAACGCAAGCGGTGAGAAGTTAAAAGGTAGTTTTCCACTGTCACATTTAAAGAATGAACACAAGAAGGAGAGGAGATACTTCAGAAAACATTTTATTAACAGGAATGTAATTGAGGTACATGCTCAAAGAAATTGCTCAAAAGAGCTGCCGCCAGCTGTAATGCAGGCTTCGCACATTTGCGAAGACACCAGGCATTTCCCGAATATCGCCGGCAACAACGGCGATCCTCGACTAGATCCATATCGGTTTCAATGGGTTCTCTGTGCCTCACTTGCATTCCCGTCCGCCGCACCGTACACAAAGTGCATATCCGCCATTTCGTGGTTAGTATAACCAGCCATCCTCTCGGCAATTCATGGTAGAAATGCCGTTGGGTGCGAGGACCGACCCTTTTATACCATTTCCAACGCCACCTAGCGGCTCGCTGTTTGCTTTCCGACCATACATTCTATGACGAATATTGCTCGTATAGCTGCGTTCTATCACCCCGTAAAGTTTTGCCCACTTTTTCAGATTCACTCTGTATATAGGAAAATGAACTTGAACAAAGTAACACTAAATTGGTTATGCACAAGCTTTAATGATGAGCAATTTATTCAACTAGAATAATCATATATAGATTGTTGGTATTCTTCTTCAGCCTTCTACAAAACATTATATGAATGGAGAAACAGCAGCAACAACAACAAAAAAGAAACAAAAAAAAAAACATGCTTGAAAATGCAGGAATTTTAAATGATAGTTATGTTAGGGTGAACTACAAAGATGCTCAAAAAATAAAACTCGCATTTGTTCATAATGCTGAAATGACATGCTCATCAGAAGGGTAAAAAATATTAACTAACAAGACCGATGGTTTTGAAATTAAAATACCGTATGATAGTTCACCAAAATGCATAAAAAATAAAATGCATGATATAGCAAAAAATTGATTGAATTTATGAACTGAAATGTATTTTAATTCATATAAAATGATAAGATTAAAATAAGAAACGAAATAAAAAACTGATGCATATGTTTTGCTTGATGTTCTGACTTTTGAATCATACGGTTATTTTGGTCTATAGTGGTGAAATTGGAGTTGTTGATCATTCAGGTCAATTTTTGCAGTCCTACTCATGGAAGCACAAGAGTTTGAAATAATGGGAAAAGAATATTTTTGATCTGTTGAATAATAGCTGTTGTCAACACATGTTTTATGCAATGAAATTAGCCCTAAAATGAGCCCCTTATAATTTTAGGCTTGCTCTGGTGAGAGAGTTGCTGAAAAAGGTAATGTGCCATACCAATCTCAGCTATCATGTAGACAAAGTATTCATTCTTTTTTTGTATGTTTAATGTGCAGGTACTTTTCTCGGAAAATCCTCAAAGTTTAACATGCATAATAAACAGCCAAAAAAGAAAATATGTAGTATGCAGTGCAAGAAATCTACAAATGTTTAATGCTTATGAATGTAAGATCTGTAAGGTAACTTTGTGCATTTGTAGACCTTACTTTGAGGATTCCATATAAAAAAGTATAAATTCAAAACTGTTCAGTTTTTTAACTTTAGAACCTTGTCATATTTTTTTTCTGCTGTAAACAATTCAAAATTAATCTGTCCATCAAAGAAATTTCATTGTGTTAAAATTTCACTTGTATTCTATGGTTTAACTAGTTATTTCATAGAATAACGATCTACACCCAGTTAAAGTGTGAAATAACCGAGTAAATAAAACTTAAATTCAAAAGGCTGTAAAGTGAGAACCACTGGTCAGAAATTCAGTCGTCCGCATTATAAAAAACGCCCCGGATGAGCGGAGGCCAAGTGAGAACGAATCAGTAAAGTGATTCGTTCTAGTCAGAATGAATCACAGTGATTCGTTCTAGTCAGAACGAATCACAGTGATTCGTTCTCACTTGGCCTGCTCATTTTGGGGCGTTTTTAACAATTCTGGCGACTGATCTTCATGTTGACCAACGGATGACCCTGATTTCAACTCTACTTTGGGACACTAGAAATTGTCACTTTTTTTTTTTACTTTTTGTTGCATTTCTGCGTAGAATGCATTTTTTGTTGTTTTTGGTCACATTTCAGATTCTGTTTTTTGACCTTTACTCTCTTTCTATGGTACCTAGCGTTTTGAAACTTTAGGGTCACTTTGGGGCAACTGTTTTTTACACTCTTCCACCGTTAGAGGGCGCTTTTCCCAGTGGAACGGTGTGTTTTGTGTGTCCAAAGTGGACAACTACGGCGCTGTTTTTTACCGAAACTGGGGACCGGGGGGACTGACCATTGGAGTGGGCCTATAAAGAACCGAGGGGGACATCAGCGTCTGTGAACAAAAACTAATTAAGATTGAAGAAGTGCCGGATATAGAGAAATCGCTCCGGTCGGTTGCTACAGCTCAAAGTTTAGGTACCTGTCAGAGATTTAGAAAATGTTCATGTAAAATGCAGTGTGTCAACAAAAAATGAATTTGTTTCAGAAATAATGTTCTATGCAATTCCAAATGCCATTTTAGTAATCCATGTTGTAACAAATGATTTTATTTTGTCTTTATACAAATAACATTTTGTATGCTGCATAATTCAGTCAGATTGTTTATTTTACACTTTAACTGTCTATCATTAGTTATTTCATAGAATACCTAGATATTTCATAGAATAACTAGTTAAAGAGTGGAATTATTAATTTATTACACGCTTTAACTGACTTGATCAGTTATTTCATGAAATAACTAGGTATTCTATGAAATAACTGAATTATACACTTTAACAGTAATATATATAATATATAAATGTTTACGTTCATGTAGATATTAATAGATTTAAGTACTTTAAATTTGATATACTTATTTGCAAAAAAAAAGTTTGCACCTAAATTAATTTGAAGCTTTGCTTATTTTGCAGTAAAGCAGACACAATCTGCTTTTACTCTTTTGGGGCGCACAACAAAAATGTAATTTATAAATAGTTTTAAATAATAAACCATCATTGATATTTGAAATGTCTCATAACAGCTTCCCAAAGCGCTACTTATCTCGACGACTTATATGACGAGTATTGACTGACGTTACGAACGAGTATAAGACGGTATAGTTACTGATGAGTATACGATGAGTGTTAAAAGCTTGTTACATGGATAGTGTCAGAGGCTACCAAATGTTTACCCCCCGTACTTTCCACCCTAAAAAAAAGGGAAATTTGAAAATAGTTCTTTCACTATATCTTCCGAACTTCCTGTTCGGAAGATATAGTGAAAGAAGATATAGTTTAAAAGTTCGGTCAACATGGTCAACATGAATCAGTCGTCAGAATTATTAAAAACGCCCCAAAATGAGCAGGCCAAGTGAGAACGAATCACTGTGATTCGTTCTCACTAGAACGAATCAGTTTACTGACGAATCACTTTACTGAATCGTTCTGACTAGAACGAATCAATTTACAGAATCGTTCTCACTAGAACGAATCACTTTACTGATTCGTTCTCACGTGGCCTCCGCTCATCCGGGGCGTTTTTTATAATGCGGACGACTGAATTTCTGACCAGTGGTTCTCACTTTACAGCCTTTTGAATTTAAGGTTTATTTACTCGGTTATTTTACACTTTAACGAGGTGTAGATCGTTATTCTATGAAATAACTAGTTAAATCATAAAATGCAAGTGAGTTTTACGCTTTAACTGACTTGATCAGTTATTTCATGAAATAACTAAGTATTCTATGAAATAACGGATTTCATACTTTAACGATAACATATACATTTTGAAGCTTATTAAGATGTTTATTTTGGAGGAAAAATTTCAAAATTTTTTCCTTATTTAGCTATCGGTAGCTTTTTAATCATATAAAAAAATCTGTAAAAAGTATTGATTTGTCTGCAAAATATTTGAAATAATAATATTAATCTCAAATATTCTACAAAATTATAATAAACGACTAATATGTGACTATGTTTTCTAGAAGAGTAATTTGCTCACAGTTTGCAAAAATGTAAGATTTTTTCACAGTATTAGCTCCATTCTGTCAACTCAAGTCTCATTTGTTATGGCAGGTGACTTTAAGTTGAATTCAGTGGCATACCTACACTTCCAAGAGTTCAGCACAATAATACGCAGTATCTCAATTCCATTTTCATGGTTTCCAAACAACTTGTTAGTTTCCCCACAAGAGGCAATAACTTTGCTTACTTGGTATTTTACACTAATGATGCATATGCTTACAATGTAAAAGCTTTCGACCTCTTCTCACAGCGACTAATCACCGATATTCTATCTCATTTAATCTGAATTTCAACACTCAGCAATATTGCAAACAAACGTATCATGATTTTCATAACGCTAACTATTGAATTTATAACCAACATAATCTCTATGTTTTCGCACATAGATGCGCTCAATAGTAATAATTACCAAAGATTTTGATGAAGTTTATTCGGCATTTACCCTTTCTATAGAAAAATGCTTAGCGATAAGATCTGTTAGTGCAAAGAAAACTAATAAAAATACCAAGTTAAAGAAGATCGCAAACTGCAAGCTTAAATCATGGAAAAAGTATCGAAATGATCGCTCTAACGAAAACAAAAGAATTCAATATTGCTTAAACAATGTATACCAAGGCTGTGTAAGATAACGAATCTAAAAAACTGAAATTTTTTATGTAATGCTAAGAATCGAAATGCTTTCTTCCGCGACATTCGAAAACGCATGAAAGGGTCTGTAACATTCCACCATTATTGAAATTTGATGGCACCATGGTTACTATGGATTCTGACAAAGCATCACTTTTAGCTGATATTCTTAATCTAGTTTATGTCCCTGACTGCACAGCGAGCAATATATCGGTTGAAGAGTCTACCGTTGATTTACATTTTGATGGATTTACTTTTACTGTTTTTTGATGTGTAAAATATTAGGAAAACCATTGATCAAACTCCAACTATTTCGGCCCTATGACCTGATGGGTTGTCAACAAAATTTTTCAAGAAGCTCATTTCCATCGGTGATAAATTATCAGTACTCTTCAATATTTGTATAAATAGCGACATTATTCCTCAGGATCATGTAATAGTTGTGCCTGATTTTAAGCTAAATGGTGAACCATTAAATCCTCTCAATTATCGCCCATTTCACTCACCAATATAATACCTAAGCTTATGGAAAGATGCACATTATAGTAAGCTGTTACCCTTCTACAATCGCGAAACATTTTACCTAATGAAAAATTCGGATTCTTGCCTAACCGTTCTACAACGATTCAGCTACTCCATAATATGCATTCGTGAATCTCATTTTCAGATAATAATATCCCTGTTGACGTTATTTTCTTGGACTTTGCAAAGGCCTTCGATAAATTAAAACGATTCCTTCTGATCCAAACATTGCTCAGCCTTGGTAAACCTGCGTCGTATCCAATGTTGTGAGGCATCTTCCAACCTGATTGCTCATTGAACACACCAAGTTCGAATTACGAACAGTTTATTCTCTATCAGAACCGTCGAGAGTGGAGTCATTTAAGGATCCGTTCTAGACGCATTGTTCTTCATAATCTTAACCTCTGAAATTCCTAGTATTCTGCGTCGTATCCAATGTACAGCATACGCAGATGACATTAATTTCTTACGTATCTCCAGCAATGAAGATGAATGTAGTTCGTTACAAACTGCTTGTGACGCCATTTACCAATGGAGCTTAAAGTACGAACTACCTATGTCAAAAGACAAATCAAGTGTTCTGTTCCTTGGAAGCAAGAATCTACATTATAAATACAACTTCACAAATGATCAAATTACAAATGTACATACGCAGAAAAACTTAGGAGTGCTCTTCTCATCAGTTAACTTTTGGTGACCACTATAATAACATTGTCAGAAAAGCTAATCGCACCGTTTTCTTAATTCTCAAATACTACGATGGTAAATGTGACATTGATTCCCTAATTCGCGCATTTGTGACTTTCATCAGACCCTCACTAGAGTACGCCTCACCTGTATTGACACCTCACCTAATATCTGACATAAAAAATCTTGAACGCACCCAGAGATGGTTTACAAAAAGACTTCCTGGCTCTCGTTGCACCTGTAGTAGAGAAGACTATGTTTGACTTAAAAACATGTTGTAAACTTATTCATGGAATAACTCATTCTAAGGCAGGTACTCCAATATTCAGCCTTGTCAACAGAAGAACAAGTGTTCATTCTCTTATGATCGATGTACTTTTTGCTCGAAAGCACTCTAAGTACATTCCTTAGTGTGCCGTGTTGGAAAAGTACGGAACTCCCTTCCCAGCGACTTAGTCACTTCTAAAAATATTGATATTTTTACTTTTAGACCGATAAAATTTGACTTATCATCATTTCTAAAATGTTTCAAATTTTGATGTACTTTCCATTTTCCGATATCAGTGTGCTGATATAGCACATTCCGGTCTTCTCTGTACTACTTCTACTAATAATAATAAAAGTAATTAGTACAAGATCAAAGTTAGTATTAATTTCTACCATGATATGAACCTAAAAAACTCAACCAGTATCCATAATTTCAAAAGATTTTGATAAATTTCAGGAAGTTTCGATCGGTGTTTAAGACTTCAAATATTGCTCCCTGTCAATTTCAACTCTGCGGAAATACGAAACATTTCGCATAAGAATGAATTCTGGAGAGAGTCATTAATTTTCCTTTGCATTCAGATCTCAGAGTTTGAGATTCGAATTTCCATAGCTAACAAGTTTTCTGAAATATATATGTTGTATAACAGGCCCGGATCTAGAACAAAATCGAGGGGGGGAAGGGAAAAAACAAAATATGGCCTAAAAAATGTAAAAGTGGGGGGCCAAGATACGGGATTTCCAATGCATTATAACATTTTCACCTGTTTCTCAGGTCTCTAAAACATTTTTTGAAAAAACCATGGAATATAAATAAGTTTAATATTTTGTTGCTTCGATTGCGCTTTCATAACACGATATGGGGTGGAAACCAGCCCCCCCCCTTTCAGAATATTAGTAACTCAACACAATCAGAATTAAAACATTTTGGACTCTTTTTGAGAGATCTCGGAAAATTTTATGAGTTGATATTCATATATGCTTATGAAAAAAAATAAAAATTTCTCCTTAAGTTTAATTTCACACATAACTCGTCGAGACTGATCAACACCTCCTATAACAGAGAGCCTGAGAACCAAATTTATGACGTAAGCTTAAATACTCCTACCATATAGACACTTCTCATATTTTTGATTCTAATAAGCACACCGGACAAAAAATTAGTCATCCTAGCTAAATATCACCTAATAGCCTGTAACGCATCCGTGTGACCGAAGAACAGCCGAAATTTTGTCTGGCATGGATGCCCCCAGTGTGCAGATGTAATGCACATCAATATTCATCCACTCTTCCAGCAGCAAATGCCGCAGTTCGGCCAGATTGGTCGAAAGGCTAAGACGGTGCTTCATAGTTGCTCCAAATAATCCCACAATTTTTTTTATGGGATTCAAATCCGGGGATTTAGCGGGCCAGTCGAGATGTTCGAAGGCTTCAGAATGCTCGTCGTGCCAATCCGACACACATCGAGCCCTGGGCACGCGACAATTGTCTTGAAAGATTGGGGTATCCTTCTGGTGTTCACTATGGAGATGTTGCACAAAAGGCAACATGTGGTCGTCCAGTAGCTCCATATAGCCCTTCTATATGTAATACAACCAAAGAACCCATTTTCTTGTACGTGAAACACCTCAAGAACATCAGAGCCTCCTCCAGCTTGAATAGAACCTTGTATACATTCCGCATGGAAGGCTTCATGCGGCTTATTATCCGTCGCCTCGCATCATTCGAGTACAAGCAGAAAATGTGACTCATCCGACCAGATCATACACTTCCAAGAGTCGACAGTCCAGTCTTTGTGTGGAAGCGAGGGTGTCTCAGTCGGTAGCGTGCCATGCTCGTAATCTGCAGTTCCCAGGTTTGAGTCCCAAACTGGGTCATCGTTGAGATTTATCTCCATAAAATTCCCCGCCCCGCCCTTCCTCGGTAGAGGACACCTATGGGCTTGGAAAGACACATCAGCTTGGAAAGCCGTGGCCCCATGTGCAGGAGAGTCATACCCTGTGCACGTTAAAGAACATGCTGGATGGCTTTGGTGGAAGGTTACCATCTGTCTCCGAACAGCTGTTCCAGTGGGTCCCTCCCACAACCTCAAAGCCTTCGGAGTCCTTGTGACCTGGCCATTTAGCCCATGGTGTGCAAAAAAAGTGCAGAAGTAAAACAACCCAATCCAGTCTTTGTGGAGTTGCAACCATTGTAGTAGTGCGGCCTTGTGCAGAGCTGTTAGCATGATTCTCTTACGCTGTACTCTGCTCCAGATATCCATGACATGCAGTTCCCTTCGGAGCGTTCGTTTGGAAACAGCTTGTTGTAGGCCTGCATTGACTGACTGGAGCCATTCCTGCCTCGTTGCAAAGCGGTTTGCTCTAATAGTGCGTGACACACTGCGGTGGTCCCTATTGGTGAGCACAGTCTTTTTGCCGTAGTTCTGGCGACGATTAGCGGTGGACTGCGATGTACACCACTGCTGGAAGACGCTTTGGACTGTACGTTTCGACACACCCGCAACGACAGCAACTTCTTGTACACTATGCCTTTCGCTCGGCCAAAGACAATAACACCTTTTTGCCACTCGTTAACATCTTTGGCGCGACCCATGTTTCATGGAGTAACTAACACACACGTGGCACACAACCACTTCTTGTCACTGTATGAACCTGTAGGGCATGGTACAGGTATTTGTAGGACGCGTTTATTGCTAGTGCGCCCTCTGTTGCTGTCGAACGAACGTAACCCTCTTACGGCGGGAGATGACTAATTTTTTGTCCTGTGAGCTTATTATTACTAATGGACTCTGTTAAACTTTATACTAATTTTATCTATAAATATGTGTCATTTAGGAGAAAATTTATTTGTATTAATTAGCATAATTATATTTGATAATAAATAAGAATTATATTCTTTCTAAATAAAATATGTTTAAAGATAAATATTAGTTAAAGATTAGCACAAGAGCCTACCAGTAATAGTATTAGAAATAAAGACATAAGAGATTTCTAAATGCTAAGACTACTAAGTGACGTGAAAAATTTGCCTCGTTGGCCTTCTGCTATAGGAGGTGTTGGATTGATCCACTCGTTGGGAAACTGTTATGAGATATTGTGAAGATGAAAGTTTGATCTATTTATAAGTGGCATTTCGAAAGAACTATAAATATAAGGAAGTGTTGGATTGATTCACTCGGGAAACTGTTATGAGATATTGTGAAGATAAGTGGCATTTCGAAAGAACTATAAATATAAGGAAGTGTTGGATTGATTCACTCGGGAAACTGTTATGAGATATTGTGAAGATAAGTGGCATTTCGAAAGAACTATAAATATAAGGAAGTGTTGGATTGATTCACTCGGGAAACTGTTATGAGATATTGTGAAGATGAAAGTTCGATCTATTTATAAGTGGCATTTCCAAAGAACTATAAATATAAGGAAGTGTTGGATTGATTCACTCGGGAAACTATGAGATATTGTGAAGATGAAAGTTCGATCTATTTATAAGTGGCATTTCGAAAGAACTATAAATATAAGGAAGTGTTGGATTGATTCACTCGTTGGGAAACTGTTATGAGATATTGTGAAGATGAAAGTTCGATCTATTTATAAGTGGCATTTCGAAAGAACTATAAATATAAGGAAGTGTTGGATTGATTCACTCGGGAAACTGTTATGAGATATTGTGAAGATGAAAGTTCGATCTATTTATAAGTGGCATTTCGAAAGAACTATAAATATAATTGGCACCATTTTCAAATATTGATGCTGGTTTTTATTTTGAACCGTTATAAATTGCTTTGTTTTGTTGTAGGCGCCTAAACAGATCGTGGCTCGTTTAATTCCAAAATAAGCAGAATTACAAAATAATTTATTTGCAACACTTTCATTGCGAAATAAGCAGAACAAATTTACTTTATTTAAAATTCATTAAATATGCATGAGCAGAAAGGTTTCTGACTAAAGCTTAAGAAAACAAACCCTGAAATATATTTTTCAATCATAAAAAAATTATATATACATAAAAAAATTATCATTAACTAGTTGACAAAATAGTTGAAATAAATATCATCAATCAAAATTGTGCTTTAAAATTTAAAAAAAGAAAAAGACTGATATGCGACTATTTTCTCTAGAAGAATATTTTGATCACAGTTTACAAAAATTTAAGAATACGGTATCACTGCAAGATCAAAGTCAGTATTAATTTCTATCATGATATGACCCTAAATGATTCAAACATGCATTCAGTATCCGAAATTTTAAAAGATTTGGATAGATTTAAATAAACTTCGATCGATGTTTAAGTGTTTAAATATTGCTCGCTGTCATTTTTCAGCTCTGCTGAGGTACACAATGGAAATCCGAAACATTTCACATTGTTCGAAATGTATGGCTCTCCGGCAAACTGTGCCACGGCTTAAAGCCGCATTCGACGGACGGCGACCTTTCCAAGCGCTCTTTTCTGACCAAGAGCAGGGTATGGATTCAGCGGTGATAAATCTTCGAATATTGTACATTCCTACTTTGCACTTCTGTAGCTTTCATTTAGCATACGACTGCTTAAACATCAGAATCCGTTAAAGCTCCGACCTCTCCTGAAACCCGATACTGCATAATGAAGATAATTATGTGATTCTATAACCCAGTTTAGTCTCCTATTCACCATGTTCTCCAGCAGTTTTCCTAAACAACAGCTCAAAGCAATAAGTCTGAAAGAAGATAGATCTTTCGCTTGCTTATTTAGCTTCAAAATAGGGACAATGTATGTAGTTTTCCAGTCTTGTGGGAATATTCTTTTAATCCAGAGTTCATTAAAAGATGTTAGTAAAAGTCCAATTTGCGATTCAGTAAGATTTTCTTAACATCGTATATGTTATTCCATCCGGTCCTGGCGAAGTAGATGTTTTATATTTTTTCAGTGCAAGAGTAATTTTATTCATACTGAAGGTCATGCCAGTATAATCAGCGGTATTTGGATTCAATTTTTTATGCCTCTGAAGTTCCCTTTCTACAACAATTTAATTCTGATTAAACTCAAAAGAAAAGAAGTGATTTCCCTGTGAAGCAAAAAACTAGGCAAAATCATTCGCAACAGTCTTCAAAGTTTTGTTTTCTTTTAGTATCATGATGTTCCAAGAAGAAGAGGGTGTGACTTGTTTTCCAATCGCCTTAATCATTTTCCATATCTTTGTAGTGGGACAGCCGTCCCATGGCCGAGTGGTTAGCACGCTTGGCTACTGATCTAAGGGACCTGGGTTCGAGCCCCGGGTAAGGCATGGATGTGTGTGTTGTTTTTCTGCTGAGGTCCTGCTGCACTTGGGGCCACTTTGACCCTATGACGTCACAGGCTTCTATCGGTCACGTGATATGGCGTCACCAATCCCTTATTAATATTCATAATTTATAATTAATATTTCATAATTAATTAATCCCCTTTATTAAAACCTTCCCTCATCGAACGCAAACTCTCGTGTCCCTTGGTTTCTACCCTCATCCGTAATTTTTTCTAAGTCCAGATCCACCATTTTGTATCCTGCCATCACATCCCCCCTGGTTGACCCATCACGTGGTAAATCAGTTTTCTCTATGCGCATTTAATCTAATTGTGATGCCATCCAACGTCCATACTATTTTTAGTATATCTCCTGTATTTAAAAAAAATTCCATCCGACTCAGTGATTTGAACCCGCTACCTTGGTGTTAATAGTTGGATCGACTATACCTTGTTACTTGATGATGTGGCTTAGATGTGTCTCAAACGGGGATAACTGATCGTTATAAATTACGTATCTCTTTATAACTTTACAGTTTAAAGAGTGAGTTTTATATTTCAGGTATTTTTATTAACGTAAGATTTTTATTATCTTACGTTTTTTTACAACCTTCGTATTTCTTTATAACTAGCTTTTTTCTGCGTTAATTAACCTTCGTTTATTTTATTTTTATAACCTAAGTATTTTTATTTCTTATAATTAACCCCATATATTATAGTCCTATGTTATTAATATACGTATTTTTATAACCGTCGTATTTTAAATCCGTTTTAATCAACACTTATTTCTTTTAATTAACTCCGTGACTGTTGCCTCAACATTAGTTTTGTATAGTCGTAAAGTCGGGGGGTGTAGGACTGCTGTTCACTGTCAATGTGAAGACTTAAGTTTAAGTCGAAATGTTGGAAGTTAAAGGGATTGTTTTCGTACGATCCATTCAGACTGGTACTTTCCACCATAACCAGTACCAGACGTACCAGTACTTGGCCGAGAAATAAATTGTCATGGTTCACATTCGTCGGACCTGCAGCGATGGTTTTTTTTACTTCTTTGTAGGGGGTACTAGGCACTCTCTGAACCCAGTAGGCGAGCGTGTGCAAGGATGACACCGGAAGTGGGTTTGACTTTGCGCACGAAAAATTCAGCTTCATGAATCTGTATTTTGTAAGAGGGTTCGCTTCACCTGTCATGAGACAGAATTCGGGCTTGGACCTTAACAAACGCAGTCTCAGATCGACTTGATTGAGTAGGTAACGTTCTTGATTGAACAGGTCGGCATGGATCCACGAGATGAGTTCGATACCTGTTGACTTTACGTACCCCTTATGCTGATGCCATCCCTCGTTCTCCCGACTGGTCAGTTCCATTTTACAGGGGGTGTCGAGGTATCAGAGTGACGTACCGAGTTGACTTCGTGTGACATCGGTACCGTAATTCAATACAGTCTCCAGGTACGCCCTGTAGGGGTACAGGGTGTGAGAAGCACTCACTAGATGATCGTTGAGGAAGATGTCTACTTGACTGAAGAGGGCGTGGAAGAAATGATTGAAGGAGTAATCACTTCCGACAGGGCTGCACCATCGGATTTCACAATATTCAAGATGAGGCCCAGTTGGCAACGAGATAGATCAATGTAATCGTCTGTTCCTTTCATGATGAATTCAAGTGGTGCATTACCTTCCAGCGAAGCTACAGGTAAATAATTGACATAGCATCCTTTTTCCAGTTGTGAGATAGTGGGGGGGAACCATAAACAGGTCCAGTTCAGAATTGGCACAATCGCCAGAATCAGCGTGAATTTTCTGAATGCTCATGATGAAAACACGTCCTTCACGGTACAGAGTCTCTTCACTTTATGAACACTAGGATGATGACTGCGACGTTTTATCTCTTTTCCTCCCTGCAACTTGGAACTGGCACGTTGCAACAGGTCTACACCTGCTTCACGCAACCTTGCTTTGGCTGCAGATTTAAAGTTTTGCCCTTGGGCCATCTCTGAAACGAACTGTAGCCCACCCTTATGTATGGTGGCCAGCGCCGGTCGTACGAGAGGGCTGATGAAACGTCCAATAGTGGCAAAGATGCTACCGAGCCCGTCACCTCTCCCCGTTTGGCTCTTGTAGTTACTCACATAGGTGTCTGCCCAAGGGGGAACGAATTTAACCCTCATGGCAGAAATGTAACTTGACTAAAACTTTACCAAATTTAAAATGCAAGGGTTCTCCTGTATCGGTAGGAAGGAAGATTCTCACATGCTCGAAACTGTTTCTTGCCAGGAGGTAGTAATCAGATTGTTGATACACTGTGAAGATGGCTTCGTTATTACTGGTTCTGCCGGCAGGATTCACAACATGCAACAGTTCACCATGAGTATCACCTAACAACTGAGGTGCAATCAGGTCTGAATACAAATAAATACCGTACATTACTCTGTTCATATCGATGGGGTAGTCACCCATGGCTTTAGTCAGTGGAATATCTAATTTAGAAATTCCTAGCATGTCTCCTAATCCAGGGTTTGAAAGAGGAAATTTAATGAAATGTGACTTGTCTGTATCCATCAACACTATGTGATCGGCCTGTTGCTTGAAACGGTAAGCTTTTCTCAACTTGTAGGGCATGGACCTTGTTCATCGCATCGAAGTTCGAGTATCGAGTTATCGCATCGAGTTCGTATCGTCCGTGGGGTACCTTTCGTTCTTGGAAACTACGCGGAGGAATCACGTAGAAATAACAGTCATCATCTATCTCGAATGTTGCAGTATTGCAAAGTTTGCTAGAAAATCGTTGGTGGAAGGTTTTGTCAACTTCTCCCTTGCTGACACACAGAAGCCTGCTGAGATTCGTTTTAGGGAACATCAAACCGTATAAACCGTACTTGGTTCGAATACTCAGTAACCACCGTTATATGACACCAATATTTCTTTGGGGAGCTGAGTGGAGAGGTGAGACAACAGTTCCATTCGAGTTATTTCGCCTGGTTTAAGCTTGATTTTCCAGTATTCTTCAAAGGGAGCAGGAGCATAATATTCATACGTGTCATTAGAGCCATCCACATTGTGCCAGCTCATGGGTAAGTGAACTTCTGCTAGCTACACTTTCCATTTTCCACTTAGTCTTAGGGGTTGTGCTAGACAAACCGTGAAATTACTCTGCGAATTGTTTGGGTAAATATTCTGACTAGCCGTGGAGGGCACGGTCAGGTAGAAACTATCCATTTTTTAGGAATTCACGAAGGTTTGGGATAACCGCGAAATTTGACCAGTGCCTTTTGACCTTTTCTCTCGATTATTTTCTCGACCCGGTAAAGTTTGGGTTCGGTCACTTTTTGAAGTTCTGATTTAAATAATGTGCTCTTCAACACTACCCCCTCGGAATCCCATATGACGTATACAGCGGGCTGGCATTGTAACACCCGGTTGACTATAAAAATTTCTTCGGTCCACAAATGCGTACCTGCCTTCTTGAAGGGTACTTTTAGACTGGCTAGTTGAACCGTGTCCCCCACTTTAAATGCTGGTTTTTCTTTTACTTTGGCTGGCTTACCGTAAAGTCGTACCCATACACCGTCTTCATTGTGTAAGGTCACGTCCTTGAGAGCCATATCGTGTGCACTATGAACTGTGGCATTGTATCCTCGTACAACACGTTGCAGCATGTCCAAGTACCGGTATGTGTTATTGCGCATATAATATCTCCCCAATCTCTCGTGTAGTGTGCGATTCCATCTCTCCACCAAAGCTGCTTTTTTTGTCAGAGTAGGTGACGTAGAACCAAATACCTTTCTTTTTCAGGAATTTCTGGAACATTCTGTTGGTAAATTCGGTATCTTGATCTGTGTTTAAATTCATGGGAGATCGCCCCTTGGAAAGGATTGTTTTGAAAGCCAACACCATTTCTTTCCCTGTTTTTGTCTTCATAGGCACCGCCCACCCATACCTTGAGAACACATCGATGACCGTTAATACATATAACCGTCATTGAAGCGAGTTAGATTTTTCACAACTACGATATCGGCTTGCCATTATTTGTCTAAATCTGTGACGTGGGTACGATTTCTGGGAAATGTCCAACGCAGGGGCTTGTGCAAGGTGAAGGCGGGTTGCTTTACTAACCATTCTCGGATGAGTTTGAGTAGCAGCCCTGTATTCAGAGCTAACTTTTTACCCTAACGAATCCTCTTTCAGGGTCGAAATAATGGGTTTCCAAAGTTTTGTTTTCAGCTGCACCCAGACGACGAATTCCATCAGGTTTTGCCTTTGTTGTAATTGTAGTGTAACACCTGTAACTGTAGGGATATATCCCATAAACTGTCTGATGTCCACTATTAAGTTACTCGAATTTTGTATTCACTGTCTAAGGCTTTTGACTCTCCACACTGAATATTTTTACTAGGGGCCACAAGTTCTAATACGAGCACCACTATCGTTAGCACTGTTATGATTACACCAGTTAACACCTTCTTTCTCTTATCCATAATAAGACTAAAATGACATAGGATGAAAAGACAGACACATTATATAGGTTACAATTATTTATTAAACTAATTTATACACTTCATTTTTTGCATCGTCGACAATAGCATAAAATTTCAGAGTACACAGAAATCCAGAATATACAAATTCAACAGAACTCGTTTCCAGGCCGTATCTACAAACATTTGTGCCAAGGTGTTAATGCTGGGTCCTGTTTTCAAGGGACCCGAGGTCCCTTGAAAACAGGACCCAGCAGGAAGGGTAGAAATGATTCGGAATGTTCTATAATAGCAGTACAGAGATGGTGATCTTTGAGAGTTCCACACACGTTACACACGACACGCATCACTTCGTCTACATGGATAGCCAACGTAAACCACTGCGATGCGTTCAGAGTTATACTGTGACACACAACGCGAAACTGTAGAGTTCTCATAGCAGCTGTTTCTTTGATGAAATCGACATAGCATTCACCACCTTCGTTGCGGTACATGTATGCACGTAAACCGGGCATCAGGACCTTGGTCCTGATGCCCGGTTTACGTGCAAAATCGGTCCTGTTGATCAGGACCGATTTTCACTTGGTACTTTATGTGGGACACTGTGACACACAAAGCCTCCCATTCAGGTATGGAGAGGGTAACCCCCGTAGGTGTAGGGTAGATGAGTTCACCGTTTTCATATTTCTTGTAGCGTCGTATGTGCACAGAAAACTTACTTTTGAGCAGAGAAGGCACGACGTAAACCTCTTCACCGAGACACCACGCATCTGGATTGCTAGCCTGCATTGTGGACAATGACGCACTCGGCGGTTGCCCCCTATTTAACGTGAGAAAGCAGGCCATCTTGGACAACCAATCAGGACCAACGGTTTTTTCAGGAAATATAATAGGCCAATAGGAGGTGATGGAGAAAAATATTGGATTTTGTAATTATTTTTGAGGATTGCATCAGCCATCCTGACAGTATGCCACCGAAAGTTTAGTTGTTCTTTGCAATTATTTTGAGGATTGCATCAGCCATTCTGAACGTTGCCACCGAAAGTTTAGTTGGTAGAAACCAAGGGACTTATTCGAAGATTTCTAATAAGGGAAGTTTAATAAAGAGGGGTCGAAACTTTTGATAAGAGGGGTTTTTTTAACGAGGGGGTGGAATTTCTAATAAGGCGGTTTTTTAATGAGGGGGAGTCAAAAATTACGGGTAAAATAGAGGGCTTTTCTAAATATAGTACTCATAATATACATAGATAGCGCCACAGGTTTTTAATAAAGGGGGAAGGGGGAAGCTTTGCCACCACTGAGAGCTACAGACGTGCGTTTTCGAGCTCTCGACTTCACCTCAGAGTACTTGTTTCGCTGACTCTGGTTCAGTATCTTTCAGCATAGTCTGTAGTGGTCTTTATTGGACTCACTACTTTCTTTGCTGACTCTCTGCTTGAGTCTTCACCTGTCTGTTGCTGCTTCCTCTTGCTGTTCAAGGGTTTCTCCAGCTGCCTTTGGTAAGTGATTTTTCTATTCTACTGTAGTTTTTTTATTTTTTTTTTCTTGCTCTTGCTTAGACACTGGGTATGATTTGTACACCCACAGGATATAAGTGTAAGAAAGGAGGGTCTGTCAGCTCGCCTGACTCTGTGCCCTCAGACCCTCCTGTTAAGCGTACTGTCTCTAGAGTGTCGGGGTCCACTGCGGCAAAGACTTCCTGTGCTTTGCCTCAGAGGGCCCTGTGGACTTAATCCAGGAAGAGGAAAACCTCTTTGGTTCTCCTGGCAAGGTGTCTTGCCCCTCACAATCTCTCTCAGTGCTCAGGGGTAAGACTCTCTTGCGGTCTCCCTGTGCTCCTGCTGCTGGCCCCTCAGGCATTTCTTCTGAAGGGCTGGGCCTCTCCAATTCTGCTTCTGTCAGTGGAGAGACCTGTTCCTCCTCCAGCCCTTCCCCGGCTACTTCTCCTGTCTACACGGTGTCCATGGCCTCAGTTTTGTCTCATGGGGCCCCTGCGGTTGGTGCTGTTATTGCACCGTCAACTGAAAATGACAGTGTTATAGTTGTCCCTCCCTCGGCCTGCCCTCCTTCAGGCCTCTGAAGTGTTTCTTCTGAAGGGCCAGGCCTGTCCTCTACTGTGAGTGGAGAGACCTCTTCCACCAGTGGCTGTGCCCCAGCTACCTCTTCTTCCGTCACCTGAACCCGTCGATTTTGTCTGTTGGGGCCCCTGTGGCTGCTGCTGCTATTGCACTGTCAAGTGAAAATGACAGTGTTTTTGCAGTCCCTTCCTCTGCCAGCCCTTCCCAAGCAGATACTCCTAAGGTTGAACCGCGGCTCATCGACATTTCCAATTTGATGGATGTCAATCAGAAGCTGCCTGCGGACTCTGATGACGGTTTTGTCGTGGTCAGCCGTAAGAGGAAGAGCACCAAGCCTATTCCTCTTATTGTGACCTCGGCCTCCTCTCGTCTCATGAGCTCCTACAAGCCAAACCCCATCTCCACAGAGATTGTGAAGATCCTCGGGGCACGGATTGTGGACGCTTTTTTAATTGGAGATGGGAAGCTTTCTCATCAAGGTCAGCTCTCCTCACCTTGCCGAGAAGCTTCTATGCACCACCTTCATTCTGGGTATCCATGTAACTGTGGATTACCCAGTCTCTTACTGCCTGCCACAGGGCCTTATAGAAGGTATTGACACCTCCCTTACTGATGAGGCGATACTTGATGCCCTCTCAGATCAGAGAGTGACAGCGGTCCATCGTATGTCCTGTTATCTTCCCTCTGATTTTGGGGTCAACAAGATTCCCCTTAGTAAGGTACTCCTTACCTTCAATGAATTCCCCTTACCTGGGAACGTTGTCCTGAGCTTCCACCGGATCCCGGTGAAGCCTCGCACCAAGGCCCCACCTCAGTGTCTGAAGTGCCAACGCTTCAGGCACATTGCAAAGAATTGCAGAGGTACGGTGTGGTGTAAGCGCTGTAGTGGGCCTCACTCCCACAAGCAGTGCAAGCACACTGGGCCCCCTATCTGTGTTAACTGTGGTGGACCTCATGCTGCCATCTTCTCTGGGTGCTGCACCAGGAAGCTTGCCTGTGAGATGACGAGGGAAGCCCTTGGTCCTGTGCACTCTTTGCACAGAACCAAGGTAGGAAAGGTCCCTTTTTCAAGCTCCGTGGTGACACCCCTGCCTCCCTCATCACCTAAGAAGTCCGCATGCAGCAGGCGTCTCTTTGACCCCTCAATGAGCTTTGCCGCTGCCACGAGGGGTCAAATGACCCCTGCTGATGCCACGCAGGTAGCGTCAGCAGCGATGCCAGTGCTTGAAGCACAGGCATCTGCTTCTGTTGCACACCTGGCCCATGTCGTTACCCTTCCTGTGGTGATGCCCTCTGTCATTGAGGCCGTTGTGCTGCAGGTACCTCCATGGTGCAGGATTCCACTGCACCCCCTGCAGCGGATTCCTGTCCCATTCAGGCCAAGCAGGTAAAGAGGAATAGGAAGAGGGCTGCTCGTCGGCCTGATCCGAAGAAGCCCCCCTATTCCTTGACGCATCAGGATTTCAGGAAGGACCACAGGGACACGGTTCTTCTGCCCACCATTCTCTCTCTACTTGTGGATGTCATCAAGGTCGTATCTTCCGCACTTCCTGAGGAGTCTGGACCTAGAATATGACGATTCTCAATCAGTTGGCCTCCCTCATTTCACACTTTGGGATTGCTAGACACACTGTGCTGACTAGATTTTTTCTCCAAGGTTTGTTGTTACCACCCGACAATGGACACAGCCAATGGAGCGACTAACTTCTCTTCCATTCTTCAGTGGAACTGCAGAGGCTTCAGGAGCAAGGCTGCTGACGTCTGGAACTACATCAACATCATGCCAGTTCCCATCCTTGCTCTCTGTGAGGCCAACCTCCATGATCACTATGTTTACAATCCCTATATTGTGCACACCAACAAGAGTCATCCGCTCTCCCACAATGAGGCGATTCTTGTGCACAAGAACGACACGCATCATGCTTTTGATCTCACTTTCAGTGATGCGAACAGTGATTTTGTAACATGCCGCTTCCGGCTGAACAGCCATGATATCACCCTGATATCCTGTTACATCTGGCCTTGCACTGCCTTTCCTGTATCCACCTTACAGGATATTCTTTCGCAGTGCCCTCAGCCCTGGATTCTCTGTGGGGACCTTAATTCCCACAGCCCTTCCTGTGGTGGAGACAACAGTGATCAGCACAGGGTGGATATCGAGAATGTCACCTTGCAGCATAATCTCTTTATCGCCAATGACGGCTCGCCCACATTCTACAGACCTCCGTGTACCTACAGCTCCATTGATCTGACCCTCTGTTCTTCCAGCATTGGTCAAAGCCTCAGCTGGTCAGTTGATCCTGACACCTGGGGCAGTGACCACTTCCCGCTGCACTCTCCTTGCTTCCCAAGGGATGTGCAGCCCCGAGAAGAACGTCGAAGCTTACCGACTGGCAACTCTTTCAGCAGATCTCATCTGAAGGCCTCACTGCCATCGAAGCTACAGATCTCAGTGCAGTGTCAGAAGCCCTCACTGCTGCTTCTGAAGCCTGCACTGTTTCGATCTCGATGCCCCGGCATCTTCCCCCTCCTGATATCCACTACAAGCGGCTTCGCACCATTCGCTGCCAAGCCAAAAGGCACGCCCGCCGCTCTGGTAGATTTCCTGATATTCTTCATGCTCGAAGGTTACATGTTGCGATCAGAAGGTACCTTAACCGGCGTGAAAGGTTCAGGTGGCGATCCTTCTGCTCCAGCATTAATGTCTTCATCCCTTCCGAGAAAGTCTGGAAGTTCATCAGGAACCTGATGGGGAAGCCACAGCCTGCCCTCCCCTTCCATAACCTTGCCCTGGCGTGTGGGGAGGACTTAGCCGCCACTGCTAATGTCTTTTTGCGGCATCTCACCTTTTCCCTTCCTGCTCCACCGGGGAATGTTCAGGATACGGCTCAGCAGCCCTGCTCTGGTTCTGAGCCTTGCTATAATGATCCTTTCACCTTGCAGGAATTTACCTCTGCTATTGCGGCTTAGAAGCGCTTGTCGGCCCCAGGCCCTGACGGCGTCAGCTATACTCAGTTAGCTAACCTGTCACCTGAGGCTCTGCTTGTGCTTCACAAAGCCTTCAATCACTCCTGGATCACCTGCACAGTGCCTGAGTCATGGAAGGCAACACACATCGTGCCTATCTTGAAGCAGGGAAAACCCGCCACGGAGCTGTCCTCTTACAGGCCCATTGTTCTATCATCTTGCCTCTGCAAGATCTTAGAGAGACTGGTCCTTGGACGCCTGGAATGGCACCTAGAGTCGAATGGCCTCCTCCCTGACAGCCTCTCGAGTTTTCGCAAAGGGAGATGCACCTCGGACAATCTCATCGACTTCATCTCTGCTGCTGATCAGGCATGGTCCATGGGAGAGACTACTGTTGCTGTCTTCTTCGACATCCAGAAGGCATTCGGTTCCCTGTCCCACTCAGATATTCTCTGCAGGCTCCATGATGTCGGCCTCAGAGGCAATATCAACCAGTGGATCACAGCATACCTCTCCAACAGGACTGTTTGCGTGAAGCTGGGGAACACGCTCAGAATCTCCCACACCATCAATCATGGAGTACCTCAAGGGGGTGTCCTCAGCTCGATGTTACTGAACATCTTACTGTCAAGCCTACCCTCTCGACTTGAGGAGAGAGTGGGTATTTCCATTTGCGCAGAGGATATCTGTATCTGGTTCCCTAGCCAGGACCCCTACCATGCTCAGCTTGTGTTGAAACAAGCTGTGGACACGGTCGTCAAGTTCTTCGACAACCTAAGCCTCACTCTTTCCACTGATAAGACGGTGGCCATGGTTTTCACGAGGAGACACCTTCCACTCACCTTCCCTGACCTCTTGCTTGGGACAGATCACATCAAGGCCGTCCATCAGCATAAGTTCCTTGGTGTGGTCCTGGACAACAGGCTGAGCTAGGGGCCTCACATCCAGCATCTTAAGACAGCTGCCACTGCACAGAGAAATATACTGTCTTTTCTTGCTGGTACCCACTGGGGAAGTTCCTGCAAGACCCTCCTGATCTTTTACCGGCACTTGAACCTCTCCCGCATCAACTACAGTGGTCACCTTCTGTGCAATGCCTCTGATACACTGCTCAGCAAGTTGGCAACTGTCCACACTATATATCTGTGCCTCTGCCACGGACTCTGCCCTAACACACCTAATGCATCTGTCATTGCAGAGGCTGATGACATGCCTTTTCACCTGCACTGGAAGAGAGATATACTGTGTCATCTCTCGAGGCTCCATTCCCTCCAATCTAACAATGAGCTTCTCAGGAAGTTGCATGACAGGCCTCACTCTGCCATCACCCTATCCACCAAGGACTTCTACGACCGAGTCCTTCCTGCCAGCTCCAGATGCACGAACTGGCAGGGACAGATGCTGAGTGCTGGCAATACTCTCTTCCCCGACCTTCCACCCTGGTGGAACAGTGATCTAATGATCAATGTCACTATCCCTTCTCTTGGTCGGAAGAGCGACTCTGATCCATTGATCATCAGACTTCTCTCCACCTCCTATGTCAGTGCACGATATGAGAGATGTACTGAGGTCTACATTGATGGATCTGTGGACCGGGAGAGACAACGTGCTGCCTCTGCCACTGTCATCCCCGATACTTGCATTGCCAGAGGTTTCGGTCTCCCGCATCTAACCTCCTCCACCTGTGCAGAGCTTCATGCTATTCTTGAGGTTGTACTTTTCATCCTCAGCCTCGAGAGTGGCAACATTGTCATACTCTGTGACAGCAAGTAAGCCTTGGAAGTTCTCCAGAAGTGAGACAGAAAGAGCTGCAACCCCTTCCTCATCCAGAAGATCATGGAGACTTGCTCGAAAGTCACTTCTGCTGGAATCGCAGTCCATTTCCAGCGGATCCCTTCCCACATAGGGATACCTGGAAATGAGCTCGCTGATCACACCGCGAAGGAGGCACTGGAGAGTAAGAGGTGTGTAACTAATTACCCTCTCTCTCTCAGCAACTGCAAGAGTTCTGTCTCACAACCGGTGAGCCAGTCCCGTCTTGCTCAGTGGCAGAAGGGCAGCAGGAGTTTCTCATTCAGGTACCTGGTTGAACCTTCTCTCACTGCTCCTAACCTCGGTAATCTCAGATCTGAGAAGACCCTCCTTCATCATCTCCGAGTTGGTGTCATCTACAGCAACTCTACGCTGCACACTCTTGGCAGAGTTTACAGTCCAGACTGTGCCACTTGCGGCACACCTGAGACTGTATCCCACGTTCTGCTCCACTGCTTCCGCTACAATGCTGAAAGAGATGCTTTGTTCTGGGTGCTTAATGCTATAGGAACCAGTGACTACTCCATCACCTCCCTTCTGGGCAACAACCATAGTGCGAAGCTGCAACATGCACGCTTCCGCATTGTCACTGACTTCTTTCAGAACGTTGGCCTCCTCTGCAAGGTGTAATGTTCAGTACCTTTACATTGTCCTGAAAAGGGCCTCCTTTTGTACATTGTCCTGAAGAGAGCTTTTATTTTTTTCAGAGAGATTGCTGAGAGGCTGATTCTTAAGCATCTGCTATCTCACTATTCCATTGTGACTGGTGTAGGGAGCCCCTTCTCTGGAGGCTGGGTTGGGTTGGGCTGTTTTACCTCTAAGCAGCACTTTTTTGCACACCATGGACTAAATGGCCAGGTCACATGGACCCCGAAGGCTCAGAGAAGGTAGGGGGAGGGGACCCACTGGAACAGCTGTTGGGAGACAGATGGTAGCCTCCCGTCATGGCCATCCAGCGTGTTCTTTAATGTGCACAGGGTATGGCTCTCCCATTCACGGAGCCACGGCTTAACGTCCCATCCGACGGACGGCGGCCTTTCCTAAGCCCATCGGTGTCCCCTACTGACCATGGGCAGGGCGGGGGAATTTTGCAAAGATAAATCTCAACGCTGACCCAGCTGGGATTCGAACCTGGGAACTACAGATTACGAGCCTGGCGCGCTACCGACTGAGCCATCCCGCCCCTCTCTGGAGGCTAATTTCACTATATTTGCAACATCTTGAACCTTGAACCTTGGAAAGGAATTTTTAATAAAGGAGAAATTATTAATTATTTATCAATTATTAATTATGGGTATTAAAAACGGGGCGGTGACATCAGGGGGCTCAAAGTCCAAAGTGGCCCCATGTGCGGGGCCGGTCACGTCATAGGGTCAAGTTATCAATTACGCTATACTGCGATCCCACTACTTATGCTGCTTCTTTTGCTTTTTGCTAATTACTGACCCAAATTCATTGGTAGATGTGTTCACTTCTGAAAGTGGTAGTGTCCCAGAGGGCGATATGGCTTCCACTTCAGTGGCATCTTGGTCGCTATTAAGAGAGGAACCAGACTCAGAACTGGAAATCTGACAAAATTTAGCACTACTTGTGGAGCTTCCAATATCGTCTATATCCTTTACAATAGTTTTGGCAGATTTCTTTTTTGGTATACCATAATTGGTTTTGGAAGACTTAGAACTTTTGACTGCCTTGGATCTCATTTTTATCCGTGGAATTAAAATTTCCGTCGAAAATTAGATTTTCATCAAATTTCAGTTTAGTAAAGTACTGTAGAACATACCTTTGTAGTTCCGGGAAGTGGAAAGTTCTATCGTTTGGAGCACCTGAAGATATAGGAATCTTCTTTGTCTCTTTCTTTTTCCCTAATCCGATGCTACTTGGCAGGAATTTTAAAAATAACCGTTACACAACGGAACACTTACCTCAACTCAAATCTGACGTCATGTCTCTCCTTATTTTCGTCTTCCCATTGCGAAGATGAAATTTCCAATCTATTTATAAGTGGCATTTCATAAGAACTATTAATGGAACTGGGAGCCATTTTCAAATTTAGGTTGGCTTTTTTATTGACGACTACATAAATTGAATCTTTGGTTGGTTTACTTTTTCTTTGTGTACAGCAGTAAGTAAACCACCTCCGTAGCCATCTTGTCAATCGGAGCGGAATACTGCATATCCAGAAAGGCGGAATCGGGGAGAAGGCTTCCAAGTTTCTTGAATGCAAATGATTGAAGAAGTTTGTGTAGCCACAAGAATTTGGAGAAATTGTGAGTTTGCAAGTATGCTACGAAAGTTCCATTGCAATATATCGAAGCGGAAAATTAATTAGAAATGGTAGACATTTTTGTGGCTGAAGCTTTTGATTTCCGAGGATTTTGCGACTTTACCCCTTTGGAAGTAATTTTGTTATGTATTTTATTGTTTGAAATTGATGGAAAATTATTGTTATATTCCATATTGCTAACTTTCGTTTCTAGAGGTTTTCAGATGCTTTCCTTTTGTTGGGTTAAGTTTTTTTATTTCCTGAGGAATTTATATGAAGAGTTGCTGGTTGAACACATGAAGAAGATTTGTTTATTGATAACACATACTGATTTCCAATTTTACTGATTTTTCTGTTATCAACAATTGTTTCGATGAAAGGATATCCGTTTGGGTTTTCTTTTCTGATGGTCGAGGTATTACTCCAGATGCGATAACTGCACTAAACAGTTCTGTGAAATGTTTTCCTACATTTGAGATCGACTTTGTAATGCTCTTTGTAATAGTCTTCTGAAGTGTTTCAATCCATGATGCGTTAATAATGTCGTAAAATTGTCTTGTGTAATCTGTTTTTTCACGACAGATACATATGATGCTTTGCTTTTAATAATCTTATTCCTTGCCCCTTGATAGGAAACAGATTTGTTGTTTTGTAGTTTAATATCTCCTTTTCTTTTATCGATACAGGGCAGTGTTGGTCAGTGGTTGTATGGGGTCCTTTACATAGACAACAATAAAGAGTGGGTGCATGGCAGAGGTTGGAGGCATGTTCGTCTCCGCACCGACTATAACGTTGTTTACTGCGACAAGTTTTAGCTGAATGCCCATAGCTTTGGCAGTTGGTGCAGTGGCGTGGTCTTTCTACGAATATGGATGGTCGTTGTAGCTGCCACCATAAATGAACTTCCAAAGAACTATAGTTTCCTAAAACAGTGGCAAGAACAGACGATGTTGGGATGTATTGAAGTCCTTCCCTACGATAAAAGCGACGTAACGTTCTTTTTGCAATTGATTTTTTTTTTCTTTTTGCAAATTGATTATCTAATATGAGCTCAACTGTCAGATTATCTAATATGAGCTCTTTTTTCAATTCTTCCATTGTAATAATGTGCTCAACATCTCTTAAGATAAACTGAGTGGTAAGTGTCTCTGTTAATAAAGTAGTTGTAACAGCAACAGAAAGTAATTACGAGATGCCTAAAATATCTTGAGCACATGTCATGGAAGAAGTGTTCATTAAGATATTTTTGGTCTTGGTCATATGTACATCTTTAACTTCATTAGGATTGGAAATGTATACTGATAAAACTCGTTTAAGTGCTTGTGGTTTTGCAGTTGGGATAGGATGGTTTTTTCCATTAATCATTATACTGTATTTCTGAAGGCCAATGTTGTTAGCTAATGCCACTATTTCATTATCCTTTAAAAAATTGGTCCCTGCTGCAGGTAGCTTTAATGGTAATGGCTCATGTTCTTCCATGCTAGGTTTTCTTTTATTATCATTTTGTTCAGTCATTTGCTCTTCTTGAAAGCTATCAAGAATTGAAGAATATTTTGACTTAAAGTCGCTGAACAAAAAATCAGAAAATTCTCAAAGTAAAAAACATGTCTTTTGACACTCTTATCTAAAAGTGACAACAATATGCACTTCGCAGGTTTAGAGAGCTAAAAATAATATTCTACGTTCGGTAATGTACAGTGTAACGGAACTAAATAACGAAAGAGAAACTTCCTAAAACAGTCTTCAAAAATCTTTGTCTCCTTCTTATGCTGCTTGCCTTGGCGCCTTTCCACCGCTATCATCCAAGGAGTGTCTAAGGGAGAAGAGAGCTGGCTTCCATAGCCTTAATGTAAACTTTTCTATTGCAGCTCCCTCTAAACATGGCAAATTTGTGCATTGCAGTGAAGTCACCATGCCAGGGAGAGGAGCCAGTTCCTTGCGTTATTTTTCCACTGCCCAGCAAGGTTTTCAATGGATTACACCACGTGAGTAATTTTACATACAATTTGACTCCGTTCAAATGTTCATTTCCGCTCATTCAGTTTATTTTTCTTTTCGTTTAGAGGAAAATAACAATAATTAGTTAAAATTATTTTTCTTAATAAAATCCCATTTTGTAATACAGGTAGTAGCTATGCTCAACAAAAAAAATTTTATATTTTGAACACTCTACAATATTTAATATATTATAATAAATTGAAATTTATGGCTTAATGTGAGACAACATTTTTTGTTTAATTATATTTTATAAAATTTTAGGTATTTTCAATAAAAGTCATATCGAGTTCCTTACTTATATAAACTGTCAATAGATGGCAGCAGGCACTTCTCGTATCAACCATAAAAAAAATTTACTATTAGAACAGAATGCAGACACTTATATACATCGATATTCTCCAGGGAACACAAAACTGCAACATACATTGACTTATGTATTTGCAAGATGATTAAATGTATTAGTTTAAATACTAATTTTAAAACTTCTGCGAAATTTCTCAAAATAACTTACTACGGCAACTTCAGCTATCGTAACATGAAC
Organism: Ryuthela nishihirai; assembly: GCA_038380435.1. Lineage (NCBI taxonomy): Eukaryota > Metazoa > Arthropoda > Arachnida > Araneae > Heptathelidae > Ryuthela > Ryuthela nishihirai. The sequence continues at coordinate 28,432,051 of JAWZYU010000034.1, read as the reverse complement.
TCCTGAATGGATAAAATACTCCTTGAATAACTTTAGGGTCAGCTACCACTGTACGTAAATAGCGATGGATGTTAGACAGGTTGAAACACTAATTAAATCACAATAAATATATAAAGAGTAAGACAAACCATAGTTACAATGGGCTAAAATTATTACATTGCGCATGCGCACACCGCTCCTTACAGTTGTTTTGTTTTTCTGCTTGCACACCAATTTGCCACGTTCAGCTTCGGCAATATTCCGCAGAGTGAGCAACAAAATTCCGCAGAGAATTACGCTTGTGCGAAGCTGGCCTTCTTCTTAGACTTTCTTTGCTATCATCTGTCACGTGTAAATCTATATAACAACACACGCGTCTACACTGTACGACCCCAAAGAATGGACAACCCCCACCTTTGTAATTAGGAAAAACTCTCGAAAGCAAATTATATCTAAAATCAGTTTCACTTGAGTTTTTCTTAATCCCTTGTGCCGTCGAACTAAGATTCAAACACTCAGCTGTCGGGCATAAGGTTAAACTAATTTAATGTGATCAGCGAGACAGCCTCAGCAAAACATAATGTTCTCTGCCAGCTGTCCCTCAAAAACACACATCTTTCAAACAACTTTCACTCTCTCACACAGCATTCACTGCCCCACACGCGTTTGGGATGGGATGTGCTTGCTAGGAAATATTCCCAAGTCTTATTAGACGGGGTCCTTCCCCCTTCCTAGCATGCACAATTGAGATGTGTGTGGGGCTTCAAGAGAAAGATAAATACAAACCTTTCGCCATAACCAAAGAAAAAACATAAAACATTTAACACCCTTGAGGGGAGAGGGGTCCAAATCCGGGTTCCTGCCATTGCGCAGGAAATTAAGTTTCGGCCGCATAAAAGAAATAAAAAAGGCTCCTGGCCCCCCCCCCCCTTTCCCTTCCCGAAAACCCGGACAAGGACCCCGTTCAGTTCAAGTCACACTGGGTCTTGTGACCACAGATATTCTTGAAAACTAATTGTAGGGTGATTTCGGAGATCCATAAAAAAGATGAGCATGAGATATCGGATGATAATTAAATTGAAGGAAAGGGATTTATTTCCTGTGTGAGGAAGGAATCAGAGTCAACGAAAGTGGAAGAAAGGAGGAAGGATAAAAAAGAAAAGGGAAAAGACAAGGTGAGAAGGGGGAGTCAGTAGCAGCAACAGCGCTCGTCTCGGCTCTGCGTGCCAAAGGTGATATCCTAAGGACAGTTGGCAGCCTGCCTCGCCCAGGAATGCTGAGCCTATGAGTTAAATTTATTAATTTCTGCATTAGCAGAAACATTTCTGGACTTCTGGAATTGATATCAACATATTAAATGATACTGATAAAATACTTTTATTTATTATTTAGTTTTATTTTTCTCGCGGTAATCGTTCATCATTTGAAACGAATTATGTATTAAAATGATATCATTAACTTATTAACAAAATATTTGTAATAAATATTATCAATTTTAAATATTCTTTAGAGTTGGGAAAAAAGAGTAATATACGATTATTTATTCTAGAAGTATATTTTTATCGCATTTTCCAAGATACACTTGAGTCTCTTTTTATGCGTATTTTTTTAATGCTGTTTTGAAGCATATTTCATGCATGTGTGTTTTCCTCCCAATGCAACAAGCATTATTCAGCCATTAGATCAAGGCATAATTGCTACGTTTAAAAAATATTAGGCATAGCGCACTTATTAATTTATATTGGATAAACTAGAAAATGAGTCATTAACAGTAACTGACGTTTGGAAAAACATTTCTATTTTGGGCTGTCTAAATCATGTTGCATCTGCTATCGCTGAAATAAGACCACCAACTTTAAATGCCTGCTGGAAAGCAACTTGGCCTGGATGTGTTGCAAACAATGAAATCAATCAAACATCGACATTATTAAATGATATCATTACTTTGTCACATGAAATTGGTGGCGAAGATCTGATAGCTTTAGCAAGAATGATATCACCGAATTGCTTGTGATATAATGCCCAAAGTAAGTGAGCGGGGGTGGCTCAGTCGGTAGCGCGCCAGGCTCGTAATCTGTAGTTCCCAGGTTCGAGTCCCAGCTGGGTCAGCGTTGAGATTTATCTCCGCAAAAATTACCCGCCTTGTTCACGGTCAGTAAAGGACACCGATGGGCTTGGAAAGGCCGCCGTCCGTCGGATGGAACGTTAAGCCGTGGGCCCGTGTGCGAGAGAGCCATACCCTGTGCACGTTAAAGAACACGCTGGATGGCCTTGACGGGAGGCTACCATCTGTCTCCCAACAGCTGTTCCAGTGGGTCCCCTCCCTCAACCTTCTCTGATCCTTCGGGGTTCATGTGACCCATGGTGTGCAAAAAAGTGCCGCTCAGAGGTAAAACAACCCAACCTTAAGTGACGATGATATTATTGATAGGACTTTAGATATTGTCGAAGAACCAGAAAACGATAGTGAAGTGGAAGAAGAACCTGTCCCCCTCACTGCAAATACAAGTCGAGAAGGTCTTCAACTTTTCAATAAACTGGAAAATCGTTTTCTTGTTAATGACACAAATTCTAAAATCAAACTCCAACTTGAGCTGAAGAATTGTATGTCTGGATATCGCGAACTGCAGAAGAAATCAGCACAATCCTCAACGCAAAGTTTAACACTGATGACATTGTCAGAGGACAAATATCAACACAGAACGAGCGTGAAGTTGACGATAATTCTATTCGTTTCGAACAGATTTCGAATTCTATTCTTTACGATGCAGATCTGAGGCGCTGACTATCACGTCCAGGGATGAAAGTGATTTCGCACCAGTTGGAAAATGCTGCCGAGTATTGTCAGATAGCGAAGATAATTCTGAAGAAAAAATGTAAAAAGGATTATTACTGTTCAATAAAATTAAATGGATACAATTTTAAAACAAACCTATTTTAAGTTTTATATCAATTTCTTTCAGATTTGCGAAGCAATTTTCCTCACTTTTTTACGCATTCTTATTTTCCTGAATTTTCATAAACCTTTTATGCGATTATCGGTTTATTTTAATTCATTGCTTTGGTTTTATGCGGTTTTAGAAAATTATGGAACTTATCCCATATTTTGCAACGTAAGCTATATCTTGTTTTGTGCGACTTTTTTTACATGCGGTTTTCTGTGGAACGTATCTACCGCTTAAAAAGAGATTCTAGTGTATATATTAATTTAATCTGTGACAACCGAAATTTAAAAAACAATCTATGAATTTAAATAATTTGCTATAGTTATTTACATTAAATATTGCTCGTAGTTAATTTTTAGTTGTGCTAAAGCACACAATGGGAATGCGAAATGTTTGTCAAAGAGTTGGGTTGTTTTCCCTCTGAGCGGCACTTTTTTGCACACCATGGGCTAAATGGCCAGGTCACATGGACCCCGAAGGCTCAGAGAAGGTTGGGGGACGGGACCCACTGGAACAGCTGTTGGGAGACAGATGGTAGCCCCCCGTCAAGGCCATCCAGCGTGTTCTTTAACGTGTACAGGATATGTCTCTCCCGCACACGGTGCCACGGCTTAACGTCCCATCCGATGGACGGCGGTCTTTCCAAGCCCATCGGTGTCCCCTACTGACCGTGGGCAGGGCGGGGAATTTTGCGGAGATAAATCTCAACGCTGACCCAGCTGGGACTCGAACCTGGGAACTACAGATTACGAGCCTGGCGCGCTACCGACTGAGCCACCCCCGCCCCTTTGGATAAGGGGATCCACTGGACAGCTGTTAGTTGACATATGGTAGCCTCACGTCAGGGCCATCCAGCGTGTTCTTTAACTCGAAATACAACGTGGGGCGGTGGTGGTTCAGTTGGTAGCTCGCCAGGCTCGTAATCTGCAGTTCCCAGGTTCGAATCCCACCTGAATCAGCGTTGAGATTTATCTCCGCAAAACCTCCCACCCAGCCCTCAGTCAGTAGGGGAAACCTATGGGCTTAGATAAGGTCACCGTCCGTCGAATGGGACGTAAAGCCGTGGTCTTGTGTGCGGGACACCCATACCCTGTGCACCTTAAAGAACACGTTGGATGGCCTTGACGGGAGGATACCATATATCTCCCAACAACTGTTACAGTGGATCCCAAATTTCCTCTGAGGTTCCCAATCTTCTCTGAGTTTTCGGATTCCTTGTGACCTGGTCATTTAGGGGCGGGGGTGGCTCAGTCGGTAGCGCGCCAGGCTCGTAATCTGTAGTTCCCAGGTTCGAGTCCCAGCTGGGTCAGCGTTGCGATTTATCTCCGCAAAATTTCCCCGCCCTGCCCACGGTCAGTAGGGGACACCGATGGGCTTGGAAAGGCCGCCGTCCGTCGGATGGGACGTTAAGCCGTGGGCCCGTGTGCGGGAGAGCCATACCCTGTGCACGTTAAAGAACTCGCTGGATGGCCTTGACGGGAGGCTACCATCTGTGTTCGAACAGCTGTTCCTGTGCGTCCCTTCCCCCAACCTTCTCTGAGCCTTCGCGGTCCTTGTGGCCTGGCTATTTAGCCCATTGTGTGCAAAAAAGTGCTGCTCAGAGGTAAAAAAATCCAATCCAATCCTGGTCATTTAACCCATTGTGTGTAAAAAAAAGTGCCACGCAGAGATAAAACAACCCAACCCAGCAAAACGGGTCATTGCTTTACCTCCCATCTTACGGACGATGCCTTTCCAAGTCTAACAGTGTTCCTTTTCGCCCTCGAGCACAGAACGTGTATTAGCGGAGAAAATTTCGAACGCAGGCCTAGCTCGGAACGAACCTGAGAACTGTAGATTACGATCCTGGCACGCTACTAACTGAGCTATTCTCCCCCCGCGAAATTTGGAACCATTCGGTCAACTATCTGGGAAATTACAGGACATAGAAATCTATTGAAACCAAGATAAAAAAAATTCTCTGATTACCATACCAATGAAACTATTGGAAACTATGAGAACGCGAGCTGTCGTCAACACACCCTAAGGAGGGAGGGGAGAGTGGCTCAGTCTGTAGCGCGCCAGGCTCGTACTCTGCCGTTGTCAGGTTCAAGTCCCAGCTGTGTCAGCTTTGAGATATATCTCTGTAAAACTCTCGCCCTGCCCTCCGTCAGCAATGGGCTCTGTTTGGCTTGGAAAGGCCGCCGTCCGTCGGATGAAACCTTAAGCCGTGGCGCAGTGTGCGGGAGAGCCATACCCTGTGCCCATTAAAGAACAAGCTGAATGAACTTGACGGAATGCTATTAAGGGTAATAGAGAGTTGGGTTGTTTTATGCCTAAGTGGTACTTTCTGGAACACAGTGGGCTAATAAATGGCCAGGTCACAACGACCCCGAAGCCTCAGAAAAGGACATCACCCCACCTTAGATCCGGCTGTGTGCAGTGGGTCTCCTCCCTCCCCTACCTTCTCTTAGCCCGTGGGGGCGGGGGTGGCTCAGTCGGTAGCACGCCAGGCTCGTAATCTGTAGTTCCCAGGTTCGAGTCCCAGCTGGATCAGCGTTGAGATTTATCTCCGCAATATTCCCCGCCCTGCCCACGGTCAGTAGGGGACACCGATGGGCTTGGAAAGGCCGTCGTCTGTCGGATGGGACGTTAAGCCGTGGTCCTTGTGCGGGAGAACCATACCCTGTGCACGTTAAAGAACACGCTGGATGGCCTTGACGGGAGGCTACCATCTGTCTCCCAACAGCTGTTCCAGTGGGTCCCCTCCCCCAACCTTCTCTGAGCCTTCGGGGTCCATGTGACCTGGCCATTTAGCCCATGGTGTGCAAAAAAGTGCCGCTCAGAGGTAAACCAACCCAACCCAAATCTTAGCTCGTGCCACCTGGCTCAACTCCTTGTTTAATGATTAGTTCCATAATAACTCTTGAAATATTTAGTGAATGAATAATACCTTTTTCGGATCATTTTCTAAAAATGCTGTATTGCTTTTAATTTGTCGACCGACAGTCTGTTCACCTATAGACACTCAACGTTACGTTTTCATTTTAATTTATTTAAAATTAATTTAAGAATCTTTTTCGGTTGGATAGATACGAATGAAATATTAGGAATCACAGCGTCTGAATCTTCGAAAAATTTTTATTCAAACGTTAGAGAGTGCCAAAAAATGGAAAATGGTAAAATTGAATCGTGTTTTACAGAGGATCCATTCGTGGCAAAATCGGAACCGGGTTCGCTCATTTATTATTGTGCCAGGCTCGTATCATGCAGTATCCAGGTTCGAGTTGGGTTGTTTTACCTCTGAGCGGCACTTTTTTGCACACCATGGGCTAAATGGCCAGGTCACATGGACCCCTAAGGCTCAGAGAAGGTTGGGGGAGGGGACCCACTGGAACAGCTGTTGGGAGACAGATGGTAGTCTCCCGTCAAGGCCATCCAGCGTGTTCTTTAACGTGCACAGGGTATCTCTCTCCCGCACACGGGGTCACGGCTTAACGTCCCATCCGAAGGACGTCGGCCTTTCCAAGCCCATCGGTGTCCCCTACTGACCGTGGGCAGGGCGGGGAATTTTGTGGAGATAAATCTCAACGCTGACCCAGCTGGGACTCGAACCTGGGAACTACAGATTACGAGTCTGGCGCGCTACCGACTGAGCCACCCCCTCTCCTGCTCTTGGGTTGAGATATATCTTCCGTAATCACTTTCTTCAGTAAAAAAAGGAACACTGATGGGCTAGGATAGGTTGCTGTCCCTCAGATGGGTGGTAAAGCCGTGTGTGGGATTTGTTTGGTTGTTTTTGCTCTGAGTGGCATTTTGTGCATACAATGGACTAAATGGCCAAATCACAACGACCCCGAAGGCTCAGAGAAGGTTAGGGGAGGGGGACTCACTGGAATAGCTGTTGGTTTACAGATGGCAGCCTGCCTTCAACGCCATCCAGCGTATTCTTTAACGTGCATATGGATCTTCTGCACACGGGGCTATGGCTTTATGTCCCATCCGTCGGACGACACCTTTCCAAAGCCCATTGTTGTTTGCTTTCTGACTGGAGGGCAAGTCGATTATTTTGAGATAAATCCCAACGCTGGACCAGGTGGCACTCAAACCTGGGTAACAGCAAATTACGAGCCTGGTACTTATAAACTGAGTCATCCCCGCCTAGATTTCCCATATGTCCTCCAAAGGAGGACATGTCCTCCTTTTTTATCTCATGTCCTCCCAGAATTTTGAAAAAATATAAAATATCCTCCTTTTCTGTATAAAGTCATAAAATGTTTCAAAGTAAAATTAAAGCACTAATTTTTTCTCACTTTCGTTTTCTTTAAATTTCTTGAAGACGTGATTACCATATAATTTATTGTTAACCATGAAATAATATATTGTAAATGCAAACCGGTATCCGTCCCGTGACCGAGTGGTTAGCGCGCTTGGCTATTGATCCAAGGGACCTGGGTTTGAGCCCCGGATAACGCATGGATGTATGTGTCGTTTTTCTGCTGAGGTCCTGCCATCCTCTCAGATCTTCTACTGTGGCATATAAACTGACAGGCTCCTGTCAGACCTCTGTGGCAATCAGCTGCTTGAGGGGGTATTTATTTAAATGCAAATCGTGAATGCTAAATTTACTCTGTTAATGTTGTTGTAAAGTTTCTATTTGGTGTAATCGCAATGAGTGAAATTTACATGCCAGATTAAAAAATAATGAGCTTTCGGAAAGTGCAAAAAATTTTGCTGACGCCCACGGATAGATGGAGCTATGAAAGTTGAGAGAAGTTTTTTTTTCACAACTTAAAAAACAGCGAAGGAATATGGACTATTTCTTTTTCGTAGGAGCCTTCTCATAAAAGAGCCCTCCACACCGAAATCAATGCTGATCACTATCTCAGTCAGAGTGCATAGAAACAGAAAGTTTCCTCCTGGAACAGTTGGGTTGTTTTACCTCTGAGCGGCACTTTTTTGCACACAATGGGCTAAATGGCCAGGTCACATGGACCCCGAAGGCTCAGAGAAAGTTGGGGGAGGGGACCCACTGGAACAGCTGTTAGGAAACAGATGGTAGCCTCCGGTCAAGGCCATCCAGCGTGTTCTTTAACGTGCACAAGGTATGGCTCTCCCGCACACGGGGCCACGGCTTAACGTCCCATCCGACGGACGGCTGCCTTTCCAAGCCCATCGGTGTCCCCTACTGACCGTTGGCAGGGTGGGGAGTTTTGTGGAGATAAATCTCAACGCTTACCCAGCTGGGCCTTGAACCTGGGAACTGCAGATTACGAGCCTGGCGCGCTACCGACTGAGCCACCCCCGCCCTCCTGCAACAGCAGATAGTTACTAACCATTATGCCACATAAGGAGGCAAAATGGTTATTATATTGAGAATGAATAAAAATCGGCCCGTCATATATTTTAGAGTATATTTAATAAGTATTATGCCTTTTTCTGACTCAACAGTTAGTCAGTACAGGAAATAAAACGTAGTAGGAAAAAACTTATTTTGTTTCACCAATTGAAAGCATGCTTTATGGTCTTCCTTTGTCCCCTATTTCTAGCTATTCTGTATTCATTTTAGGACACTGTCATCTGGTAACCCTATCCTTGCCCCACAAACGAAGAAAAAATGCGAAATACCCAAAGAAGGTTTATTAGAATCCCAGACCACATTTTGCTTGCTGAACAATAAAATACATATAGATGTCCTATAATAGATGGGGCGGGGGTGGCTCAGTCGGTAGCGCGCCAGGCTCGTAATCTGTAGTTCCCAGGTTCGAGTCCCAGCTGGGTCAGCGTTGAGATTTCTCTCCGTAAAATTCCCCGCCCTGCCCGCGGTCAGTAGGGGGACACCGATGGGCTTGGAAAGGCCGCCGTCCGTCGGATGGGACGTTAAGCCGTGGCCCCGTGTGCGGGAGAGCCATACCCTGTGCACGTTAAAGAACACGCTGGATGGCCTTGACGGGAGGCTACCATCTGTCTCCCAACAGCTGTTCCAGTGGGTCCCCTCCCCCAACCTTCTCTGAGCCTTCGGGGTCGATGTGACCTGGCCATTTAGCCCATGGTGTGCAAAAAAGTGCCACTCAGAGGTAAAACAACCCAACCTATAATAGATAGCAGCCCAGGATCTGGAAAAAAAGTGGGCAGGGGGGGGGTATTCAAAATAGTAAAGTGGGGAATCTGGCTTTCCATTGCCGTATAAAATTTCTCCCTCGGTTTTATTGGTCTTTAAAAACTTTCGTGAAATATTTTCTTTTTCTTACCACTTTTACTTTTAGTAGTAATCTATTATCCTAGAGAGCAGCATTCTTAAGGGGAGCCATGCCCCCTTGGTTCTCCCCCTCCCACACACAATAGATCCGGAATTAGCTGTACAGCTCTGCAAGCAATAAACGCGATTAACTATTGTTAACTTCCAAGTTTTAACCTGCGTCTTTACGTAGACTGAAGTTTGTTCGTCATTCAGTAAAGGTTGCGTTGCTTTGGGCATTTGAAGAAAATTCAGTTAACAACAATTTCCGAGGGTTAAAATGTCACAGTTGGTAATTCTCGCGAACTTCAAATTTCGCCGACGCTTAGGATCCACTAAATGCGACGGTGTTATGTTTATTATTACATTTGCCTTGCTCACTTAACCTTTCATCCAAGAGATTACTTTCTTTTATATATAGAGTGTGAAATGTTTACGAAGTTGTCACTTAAGAGGTTATTGCTGCAACTAAAGATAATCTCTACATGCTGCCCAGCCACAGCAATTGGGGGCGGGGTGACTCAGTCGGTAGCACAACAGGCTCGTAATCTGTAGTTCCCAGGTTCGAGTCTCAGCTGGGTCAGCGTTGAGACTTATCTCCGTAAAACTCCCTGCCCTGCCCACGGTCAGTAGCGGACACCGATGGGCTTGGAAAGGCCGCCGTCCGTCGGATGGGACGTTAAGTCGTGATCCGTGTGCGGGTTGAGTTGGGTTGTTTTACCTCTGAGCGGCACTTTTTTGCACACCATGAGCTAAATGGCCAGGTCACATGGACCCCGAAGGCTCAGAGAAGGTTTGGGGTGGGGACCCACTGGAACAGCTGTTGGGAGACAGATGGTAGCCTCCCGTCAAGGCCATCCAGCGTGTTCTTTAACGTGCACAGGGTATGACTCTCCCGCACACGGGGCCACGGCTTAACGTCCCATCCGACGGACAGCGGCCTTTCCAAGCCCATCGGTGTCCCCTACAGACCGTGGGCAGGGCGGGGAATTTTGCGGAGATAAATCTCAACGCTGACCCAGCTGGGTCTCGAACCTGGGAACTACAGATTACGAGCCTGGCGCGCTACCGACTGAGCCACCCCCGCCCCAACAATATAGGCATCCGGCTACATAGCAATCATTTAAATATTTAATCTTTATGTGTATTTAATACCTCTGTTATTTATTTACTTTTTGTTTTTTTTGAACAATTGTTATTGCACAGTGTATCTAGGTGGATCTAGTCAAGAACACCTTTTATATAACAGGTCTGAAATTTTATATACCTGCTATTTATATACCAGCTATTGAAAAAAAGAGATAAATTAAATATGCATAACAATATAGGCTGCGTTATGTTGTTTTACCTCTGAGCGGCACTTTTTTGCACACCATGGGCTAAATGGCCAGGTCACATGGATCCCGAAGGCTCAGAGAAGGTTGGGAGACGGGACCCACTGGAACAGCTGTTGGGAGACAGATGGTAGCCTCCCGTTAAGGCCATCCAGCGTGTTCTTTAACGTGCACAGAGTATGTCTCTCCCACACACGGGGCCACGGCTTAACGTCCGATCCGACGGACGGCGGCCTTTCGAAGCCCATCGGTGTCCCCTACTGACCGTGGGCAGGGCGGGGAATTTTGCGGAGATAAATCTCAACGCCGACCCAGCTGGGACTCGAACCTGGGGACTACAGATTACGAGCCTGGCGCGCTACCGACTGAGCCACCCCCGCCCCTAAATGACCAGGTCACAAGGAATCCGAAAACTCAGAGAAGATTGGGAACCTCAGAGGAAATTTGGGATCCACTGTAACAGTTGTTGGGAGATATATGGTATCCTCCCGTCAAGGCCATCCAACGTGTTCTTTAAGGTGCACAGGGTATGGGTGTCCCGTACACAAGACCACGGCTTTACGTCCCATTCGACGGACGGTGACCTTATCTAAGCCCATAGGTTTCCCCTACTGACTGAGGGCTGGGTGGGAGGTTTTGCGGAGATAAATCTCAACGCTGATTCAGGTGGGATCCTCCGGCTACATAGCAATTATTACTAGCAAATCCCAAATTTTAGCAATAACTAGGTAAACGCATCAGGAACTATATAGTTCCTCTTATTTTTAACTCTTTGTCTAGAGAACTGTTATCCGTTCTTAAGCTTTCAAAACTTTAATCTGAGATCAAACATTGGCTTTTAAAACGTTAAGGGTATAAAACTGCCTCTTTCTTATTTTAATATTAATTACCATTCGTATTTATATATATATATATATCAGGATTTATTGTATGAATATCAGTATGTAACCGATGTATAGCAACTATTTGTAACTGCATACACAGTCGTATCAGAATAATATGACCACCTACCATAGTATATGTATGGTAGGTGGTCATATTATTTTGATACGACTGTGTATAAGCAGAAGTTACATCAAGTTTCGCGGAAATTTTAATAACATTTTTTAAGTTGATATTCCAGTTTCTCAATTAATTGTATGTGCTTGGCCTGTTTTACCTTGCACACCATGGGCTAAATGGCCAGGTTACAAGGACCCCGGAGACTCAGAGAAGGTTGGGGGACGGGACCCACTGGAACATCTGACCACACAGGGACCCACTGAACTACAGATCTCTTTGGTAATCTGGGAGACAGATGGTAGCCTCCCGTCAAGGCCATCCAGTGTGTTCTTTAAACTGCACAGGGTATGGCTCTCCCGCACACTGAGCCACGGCTTAACGTCCCATTCGACGGACGGCGGTCGTTTCAAGCCCATCGGTGTCCCCTACTGACCGTGGGCAGGAAGCTTTGCGGAGATAGGTCTCAAAGCTGACACAGCTGGGACTCGAACCCGGGAACTGCAGATTACGAGCCTGGCGCGCTACCGACTGAGCCATCCCCGCCCCTATTTGTATGTGTTAGTTTTAAGAAGAATGTAGCATTTAATTTTACAGTCAAGCTCTCAGAGTTCGCTATGATAAACTCTGTATTTGTAAATGCAAAGAAAAAAATAAAGAACTTTTATTTAACATAAATTTGCTTAAACTTTAAAAAAAATTTCAATTTTTAAGTCTACAGAAAGTAAAATGATTTAGTCATTACGCCTATTGAAATATTTGTGAGTATTTTAAAAATGATTACCATATATATAAAAATTAGCAACAACCAGTTAAATTTAATTAACAAAACATCGCACATGTAAAATCAATTCCCTTGTTACTGCACTGTCTAAGGTTGGTATGATAAGTAACGCAGTAAAATAGAGGGCGGGGGTGGCTCAGTCGGTAGCGCGCCAGGCTCGTAATCTGTAGTTCCCAGGTTCGAGTCCCAGCTGGGTCAGCGTTGAGATTTATCTCCGCAAAATTCCCCGCCCTGCCCACGGTCAGTAGGGGACACCGATGGGCTTGGAAAGGCTGCCGTCCGTCGGATGGGACGTTAAGCCGTGGCGCCGTGTGCGGGAGAGAGCCATACCCTGTGCACGTTAAAGAACACGCTGGATGGCCTTGACGGGAGGCTACCACCTGCTCCCAACAGCTGTTCCAGTGGGTCCCCTCCCCCAACCTTCTCTGAGCCTTCGGGGTCCATGTGACCTGTCGATTTAGCCAATGGTGTGCAAAAAAAGTGCCGCTCAGAGGTAAAACAACCCAGGAAAATAGATGAAAACTTTTTAAGGAAAATCAATGAGTGTTAATTAAATTTAATCGATTAAAACTAAACCGCTAATTGTTTAATTTCTATAATTTATAATTAATTTCAATATATTACATTTGAATATAGTCGCATATAATTTCACATTATTTTTAATTGAGGAACTTGTCATTTTTCAGAATATATGTTATATAATTTCATAAAATATAAAACACTTATTTATTATCTCCTTTTCCAACTCATTTTGTACGACACATGTTCAGGCCCGGTCTCATTTAGGTATTTTTTTTTGTTTCGGGTTGTGATAAGGCATCGAAGTTTCTTTCTTTGAGTTTTTCTTTCTGCTGAGGTCTCGCCAAATTCAAAGACCCTTTTCTATGGGTTATTAAGGAGACAGGCTGCGGCCAGACCTCTTTGGCAATCAGCTATTTCAGGTTGGGTTGTTTTACCTCTGAGGGGCACTTTTTTGCACACCATGGGCTAAATGGCCAGGTCACATGGACCCCGAAGGCTCAGAGAAGGTTAGGGGAGGGGACCCACTGGAACAGCTGTTGGGAGACAGATGGTAGCCTCCCGTCATGGCCATCCAGCGTGTTCTTTAACGTGCACAGGGTATGGCTCTCCCGCCATAGGGGCCGCGGCTTAACGTCCCATCCGACGGACGGCGGCCTTTCGAAGCCCATCGGTGTCCCCTACTGACCGTGGGCAGGGAATTTTGCGGAGATAAATCTCAACGCTGACCCAGCTGGGACTCGAAACTGGGAACTACAGATTACGAGCCTGGCGCGCTACCGACTGAGCCACCCCCGCCCCAGCTATTTCAGGTGTAGATTATCTATTTATCCATTAGTATGAAAATCGTAATTTTTTATATTAAAGTGTACAGTCGATCTAAAAAATATCCGAAAACTATTAATTACAGAATTATGAAAAAATATCTGGCAACGATTTTTTTTTTAGAAATTAGCAGTCTGGCAACTTTCATGTACAGTAGAAGAAGGTTGCCAGATCACTAATTTCTAAAAAAATCGTTGCCAAATATTTTTTCTGAATATCTGTAATTAACCAAAGTATTCGGATATTTTTTGAGCGACCGTAGCCTTTTCACTCATTCATCGATCTCAAATCCCTTCCCAAAATAAATGTTTTCTACGATTTGTTTAAAGATTGGTTCGTTTTTTAGATTAGTTCATTTTGTTAAACTGTGTAGCCCACATCCAAAAATATTTTTACGTGAGGGTTGTTTTACGTCTCAAAAGGCACTTTATTTGTAGATATTGGTTTTCTGAAGGATATGCCCCACCTCATGTTAGTGTTGGGTTCTTGTCATATGATCGGCGCTTTTTGCACACAATACGCTAAAGGGGCAGGTATCAAGGACCCCAAGGGCTCAGATAAGGTTGGGGAAAGGAACTTACTGAGCAGCTGTTAGGGAGCAGAGAGTAGCCTACGGTCATCGCCCTCCAGTGTGTTATTTAACGTGGCTCTCCTGCACACCGGGGGCGGGGGTGGCTCAGTCGGTAGCGCGCCAGGCTCGTAATCTGTAGTTACCAGGTTCGAGTCCCCGCTGGGTCAGCGTTGAGATTTATCTCCGCAAAATTCCCCGCCCTGCCCACAGTCCGTAGGGGACACCGATGGGCTTGGAAAGGCCGCCGTCCGTCGGATGGGAAGTTAGGCCGTGGCCCAGTGTGCGGGAGAGCCATACCCTGTGCACGTTAAAGAACACGATGGATGGCCTTGACGGGAGGCTACCATCTGTCTCCCAACAGCTGTTCCAGTGGGTCCCCTCCCCCAACCTTCTCTGAGCCTTCGGGGTCCTTGTGACCTGGCCATTTAGCCCATGGTGTGCAAAAAGTGCCGCTCAGAGATAAAAACAACAGCACAACAACCACTCATCTACGCTAAAATAAATTTGTGGTTGGAAATTTTCTAGAAACGTGTGAGTTTGCTTTCAATGATTCTTATGATGATTCAATGATTATTTATTGTAAAGAGCTTTTGAAACACGATTTCAGTAGAGAAATGGTAATTCATTATGGAATTTCGGTTGCTTTTGAGTAATAGTCTAAGTGAAAAATCTCTCTGCATAACTGCAAAATGTCTGTTGCATAGGAATTGTTAACCATTGGACACTATAGATAAGTGTGAAACTGAGCATTGTTGGGTGGACTCGGGCTCGAAATTTCAGACGAACTTTAGTACGGTTTTCGGTCCAAAACTTCAAGTGGACGTTGAACTAGGTTGGGCTCGGATTCGAAATATCAGATGGATTTGGAATAAGCAGGTTCGGGTTCGAAACATCAGAAGAGATTGGACTGGGATGGGTTTGGGTGCAAACCTTCAGTGTACTTTGAAATAGGGCGGGCTTGGGTTCGAAACATCCGACTAGGTTTGGCTAAGTTGGGTTTGGTTCAAAACTTCTTTAGACTTTGAACTAGAGGGAGCTCGTGTTCGAAAAATCAGATACCTTTGGATTAGGGTGGCCTCGAGTTCAAAGCTTTTGGCTTTAAATATCAGACGGCTTTGGATTGGGGGAGGTTTGGGTTTGAAATATCAAACGAGGTTAGACTAGGATGACATCAGGTTCAAAACTGCAGCGGACTTTGAAGTAGAGAGGGATCGGGTTCGAAACACCAGATGACTTTGGACTACGGTAGGCTCGATTTTCGAAACATCATATGATTGGACTAGGGTGGGCTCAATTTCAGTCTCGGGTTCGAAACTTCAGTGGACTTAAATCAAGGGTGGACTCTGGTTCGAAACATCATATGACTGGACTAGAGTGGGCTCAATTTCAATCTCGGGTTCGAAACTTCAGTGGACTTAAATCTAGGGTGGACTCTGGTTCGAAACATCATATGACTGGACTAGGGTGGGATCGATTTCAGTCTCGGTTTCAAAACGCCAGTGATCTTTGAGCTAGGGCGGGTTCAGCTTCAAATATCATATGACTTTAGAGCAGTGCACGCTCAGTTTCTAAACTTCAGACGACCTTTAACTAGTATGGTCTTGGATTGAAACCTTCAGTGGACTTTGGACCAGAAGAGCTTGGGTTCAAAACATCAGATGACTTTGAACAAAAGAAGGCTTGGTTTTCAAACTTTACTTGACTTTAGACTAAGGCCGGCTGGGGTTCTAATGACTTAAAAAAAAAAAACTTCTGATTACTTTGGATTAGTGCAGGCTCATCTTCAAAACATCGGATAACTTTGGACTAGCATGGGCTTGGGTCATGACTTTATTTACATTCAGACCGGATTGGGCTCAATTCTAATTAAAATTTCCAAATTTTCTCGTAGTTATAAATTAGTAGTAAGAAAATAAAATCAATTGTTCCTTTTAATTAGAGTTTTGGGAATAATAGTCGTCTCGTGGCCGAGTGCTCATTGCGCTTGGCTATTGATTTACTGAATCTACTGACCTGGGTAAGGCATGGCTGTTTTTTTTTCTGCTGAGGTCCCGCCATCCTCACAGACCTTCTACTACGGCGTATCAAACTGACAGGCTCCTGTCAGATGCTTGAGGGAGTATTTATGTATATTTTAGGAATGAAACATTAGCCCTTTCCAACCTCTGATTACTTGTTAATGTATGATTTCTATTTCACCAATGAATCACTTCGTGATTTTTTTCATGTTATTAAAGCCATGATATTATTAATACATATTATTATGAAAGCTACTTATGTGGCTTTTATAATGATGTTACTAAGGGCTTTTTCGCTCCTGTGAATTTATTTTAGTATTTTTTTTGTTACAATAACATTGTTTAATATGGTCTCAATTGTGTAAAAGTTTGTTTGTTACTAATGCTTTTCTGTATAAATATTTTACAATTGGTCAGAGGAATGATTTCCTGTAACTGAGCTCGGCTCAGTAGTTTTCGAAATGGTTTGGTCCAAGGTGTATTTGAACTAGGATATTTGAGCTCGAACTCATCGCTGTTGGATAATTAATAAACTCTGACATTAGAGAGAATATAATGTATTTAAAATTCATTAATTCCTGCATTTAAGCAGAAACCTTTCTAGATCAGAGAAAACATTCAGGCGAAGATTATGATTGAAGATTTTGAACAACTTATTCAATTATTAAAATTAATTTTCTTACTGGTTGTATTTGATGGGATAATATTAGATGAAATGTGAACAAAAATAATGCTATACACTTAGGAAAAAAATAATTGTAATAAATATAGATAAGTCCTGTTAATATGCCCTTGGCCAACGGTGATTTGCTATAACGCTGTTTAAAAGAATCTGTTTTTACTGTAAAATGCATGAAATATATCAAAATTTTTGTGCACACCTAAACGTCATATGACTGCTGAAGCAGTCTATTATTGCTACCTTGAGAAGAACGTCCCTTGAAACAATTCACTTATACGAGACATTTAACTCTTTACTCTTCTCAAATTGTTTCAGGAAATGCCATTCTAGAGTCACTTTGACTCCAGAATAAATTACAAAAAATAATAGTTTACCTATAGCTTTGAGAGCGGGTATTGACTCAGTCGGTAGCGTGCCAGACTCATAATTTGCAGTTCAAAGGTTCGATTCTCACCAGGGCTAGCGTTGATATTTATATCCGCTATATATCTTAGCTTTTCCTCGGTGAGTAGAGACACCGATAGGCTTGGAAAGGCCGCTGTCCGTCGCATCAGACTTTAAGCCCGGGAGAGTCATACCCTGAGTACGTTAAAGAACGGAGCGGGGGTGGCTCAGTCGGTAGCGCGCCAGGCTCGTAATCTGTAGTTCCCAGGTTCGAGTCCCAGCTGGGTCAGCGTTGAGATTTATCCCCGCCCTGCCCACAGTCAGTAGGGGACACCGATGGCTTGGAAAGACCGCCGTCCGTCTGATGGGACGTTATGCAGTGGCCCGTGTGCGGGAGAGACATACCCTGTGCACGCTAAAGAACACGCTGGATGGCCTTGAAGGGAGGCTACCATCTGTCTCCCAACAGCTGTTCCAGTGGGTCCCCTCCCCCAACCTTCTCTGAGCCTTCGGGGTCCATATGACCTGGCCATTTAGCACATGGTGTGCAAAAAAGTGCCGCAGGTAAGAGATTTTCGATCATTTTTATTGGGACGTACATAACATCACCTATAGTAAATACACAGATTACCTGTAGAAATAGACTTCAACAATTATTCAACTGAAAAGAATTTATTGCTAACGAGGCGGGAATCGAACCCGCTACTCTCTAGATCTATGCCAGAGCGCTCTACCGTTAAACACGCATCAAATGCTAGTAATCTTCCAGAATAAGACCTATAAATCTTTCATTCAGATGTGACGAACCTTGCGCCATCTATACTTCAAGAGAGGCAACGTCACCTCTTTTGCTAAGTAAATAAATGGTTTCCAACAGAGCCGTTTTGAAAATTTGTGGGAGCATTTGGTTTGTCAAAGCTGTAATAGAGCACTACCGCTAATAATATTAACCAATTTTATGCAGGAAAAATTACTTTTATTTCCACGAAGAATATCGACTAAATATAGAAGAGAATGTAGGATTGCGAATGATTGACTGAGTGAGTGACGGCTGAGAGGTGATCAAAAAATTCAAACTATAATATAGAAATGGGTGAGCTGTGAAAATTTGCACCTAGGGTAATCTGGGTCACAGATTTTCCTTTATTTTACACCTGACTCACACCATGGTAAGTTCAGTTCCATGATTGGGTTGGGTTGTTTTACATGAGCGGCACTTTTTTTGCACACCATGGCTAAATGGCCAAGTCACAAGGAACCCGAAGACTCAGAAAAGATTGTGGGAGGGGTGGAACAGCTGTTGGAAGACAGATGATGACCTCTCATCAAGGCCATCCAGCGTGTTCTTTAATGGCACAAAATGACTCTCCGCACACAGGCCACGGCTTAACGTCCCACCTGGCGGACGGCGTCGTTTCCAAGCCCATCGGTGTCCCCTACTGGGTTTCATGGTCCATTTCTCTACCAACGATCGTAAATCTCGGGACAAAAATCCGAAATTTTACTTCCGACGTATCCTTCAGGGTCAAATAGAGGTCACGTAAAGGTTAAACATTGATCTACGAAACATGAAAATTGGTTTTCTTGAGACGATCTCGGAAACGTCATGCAGTTTTGGATCCGAAAGGTTCTTCTAGGTCAAATTAGATCTATAAAGGTCAAATTAGATCTATCAAGGTCAAATTAGATCTATAAAGGTCAAATTAGATATATCAGGGACTAGACAGGTAAATATTAGTACCTAGGGGTATTTTGCATCGTAGATCTAAGAAATTTTGTCCAATTTTGGATGCGATGAGTTCTTCATTGACAAAGGTCAAATTACCGTATATCGGAACTATATATATATATCGTTACAAATTAAAATGTATGAGCACTGAGCGTAAGTTCAAGTAAATATATTACAATGATAATTCCAAAAAAAAAACAATTTATTACAAAAGTATGGATGAAATTATTTATACAAACTAAGTCAACCGGCACGAAAATCTATTTCAATATAAAGATAAGCTTTCAGAAAAATCCATTATCTTATTTCTATTCGCATCCAAATCACAAAGCAAGGCTAAAGAAGGTTGGGGGAGGGGACCCACTGGAACAGCTGTTGGGAGACAGATGGTAGCCTCCCGTCATGGCCATCCAGTGTGTTCTTTAACGTGCACAGGGTATGGCTCTCCCACACACGGGGCCACAACTTAACGTCCCATCCGACGGACGGCGGCCTTTCCTAAGCCCATCGGTGTCCCCTACTGACCGTGGGCAGGGCGGGGGAATTTTGCAAAGATAAATCTCAACGCTGACCCAGCTGGGACTCGAACCTGGGAACTGCAGATTACGAACCTGGCATGCTACCGACTGAGCCACCCCCGCCCCTCTCTGGAGGCTAATTTCACCATATTAACAACACCTTGAACCTTGAACCTTGGGAAGGAATTTTTAATAAAGGGGAAATTATTAATTATTTATCAATTATTAATTATGGATATTAAAAACGGGGCGGTGACATCAGGGGGGGTCAAAGTCCAAAGTGGCCCCATGTGTGGGGCCGGTCACGTCATAGGGTCAAGTTATCAATTACACTATACTGCGATCCCACTACTTATGCTGCTTCTTTTGCTTTTTGCTAATTACTGACCCAAATTCATTGGTAGATGTGTTCACTTCTGAAAGTGGTAGTGTCCCAGAGGGCGATATGGCTTCCACTTCAGTGGCATCTTGGTCGCTATTAAGAGAGGAACCAGACTCAGAACTGGAAATCTGACAAAATTTAGCACTACTTGTGGAGCTTCCAATATCGTCTATATCCTTTACAATAGTTTTGGCAGATTTCTTTTTTGATATAACATAATTGGTTTTGGAAGACTTAGAACTTTTGACTGCCTTGGATCTCATTTTTATCCGTGGAATTAAAAGTTCTGTCGAAAATTAGATTTTCATCAAATTTCAGTTTAGTAAAGTACTGTAGAACATACCTTTGTAGTTCCGGGAAGTGGAAAGTTCTATCGTTTGGAGCACCTGAAGATATAGGAATCTTCTTTGTCTTCTTTCTTTTACCCTAATCCGATGCTACTTGGCGGGAATTTCAAAAATAACCGTTACACAACGGAACACTTACCTCAACTCAAATCTGACGTCATGTCTCTCCTTATTTTCGTCTTCCCATTGCGAAGATGAAATTTCCAATCTATATATAAGTGGCATTTCATAAGAACTATTAATGGAACTGGGAGCCATTTTCAAATTTAGGTTGGCTTTTTTATTGACGACTACATAAATTGAATCTTTGTTTGGTTTACTTTTTCTTTGTGTACAGCAGTAAGTAAACCACCTCCGTGGCCGTCTTGTCGATCGGAGCGGAATACTGCATATCCAGAAAGGCGGAATCGGAGAGAAGGCTTTAGCCAAGTTTCTAGAATGCAAATGATTGAAGACGTTTGTGTAGCCACAAGAACTTGGAGAAATTGTGAGTTTGCAAGTATGCTACGAAAGTTCCATTGCAATATATCGAAGCGGAAAATTAATTAGAAATGGTAGACATTTTTGTGGCTGAAGCTTTTGATTTTCGAGGATTTTGAGACTTTACCCCTTTGGAAGTAATTTTGTTATGTATTTTATTGTTTGAAATTGATGGAAAATTATTGTTATATTCCATATTACTAACTTTCGTTTCTAGAGGTTTTCAGATGCTTTCCTTTTGTTGGATTAAGTTTTTTTATTTCCTGAGGAATTTATATGAAGAGTTGCTGGTTGAACACACGAAGAAGATTTATTTATTGATAACACATACTGATTTCCAATTTTACTGATTTTTCTGTTATCAACAATTGTTTCGATGAAAGAATATCCGTTTGGATTTTCGCTTCTGGTGGTCGAGGTATTACTCCAGATGCGATAACTGCACTAAACAGTTCTGTGAAATGTTTTCCTACATTCGAAATCGACTTTGTAATGCTCTCTGTAATAGTTTTCTGATGTGTTTCAATCCATGATGCATGAACAATGTTATCAGAATTGTCTTTTGTAATCTGTTTTTCACGACAGATGCATATGATGTTTTGTTTTTAATAATCTTATTCCTTTCCCCTTGATAAGAAACATGATTTGTTGTTTTGCAGTTTAATATCTCCTTTTCTTGTATCCATAGAGGGCAATGTTGGTCAGTGGTTGTATGGGGTCCTTTACATAGACATCAATAAGGAGTGGGTGCGTGGCAGAGGCTGGAGCATGTTCGTCTCCGCACCTACTATAACGTTGTTTACTGCGACAAGTTTTAGCTGAATGCCCATAGCGTTGACAGTTGGTGCAGTGGCGTGGTCTTTTTACGAATATGGATGGTCGTTGTAGCTGCCACCATAAATGAACTTCCAAAGAACAATAGTTTCCTAAAACAGTGGCAAGAACAGATGGTGTTGGGATGTATTTGAAGTCCTTCTCTACGATAAAAGCGACGCAACGTTCTTCTTGCAATTGATTTTTTTTCTTTTTGCAAATTGATTAGCTAATATGAGCTCAACTGTCAGATTATCTAATATGAGCTCAACTGTCAGATTATCTAATATGAGCTCAACTGTCAGATTATCTAATATGAGCTCAACTGTCAGATTATCTAATATGAGCTCTTTTTTAAATTCTTTCATTGTAATAATGTGCCCAACATCTCTTAAGATAAACTGAGTGGTAAGTGTCTCTGTTAATAAAGTAGTTGTAACAGCAACAGAAAGTGATTATGAGATGCCTAAAATATCTTGAGCACATGTCATGGAAGAAGTGTTCATTAAGATATTTTTGGTCTTGGTCATATGTACATCTTTAACTTCATTAGGATTGGAAATGTATACCGATAAAACTCGTTTAAGTGCTTGTGGTTTTGCAGTTGGGATAGGATGGTTTTTTCCATTAATCATTATACTGTATTTCTGAAGGCCAATGTTGTTAGCTAATGCCACTATTTCATTATCCTTTAAAAATTTGGTCCCTGCTGCAGGTAGCTTTAATGGTAATGGCTCATGTTCTTCCATGCTAGGTTTTCTTTTATTATCATTTTGATCAGTCATTTGGCTCTTCTTGAAAGCTATCAAGAACTGAAGAATATTTTGACTTAAAGTCTCTGAACAAAAAATCAGAAAATTCTCAAAGTAAAAAACATGTCTTTTGACACTCTTATCTAAAAGTGACAACAATATGCACTTCGCAGGTTTAGAGAGCTAAAAATAATATTCTACATTCGGTAATGTACAGTGTAACGGAACTAAATAACGAAAGAGAAACTTCCTAAAACAGTCTTCAAAAATCTTTGTCTCCTTCTTATGCTGCTTGCCTTGGCGCCTTTCCACCGCTATCATCCAAGGAGTGTCTAAGGGAGAAGAGAGCTGGCTTCCATAGGCTTAATGTAAACTTTTCTATTGCAGTTCCCTCTAAACATGGCAAATTTGTGCATTACAGTGAAGTCACCATGCCAAGTCGAGGAGCCAGTTCCTTGCATTATTTTTGCACTGCCCGGCAAGGTTTTCAATGGATTACACAACGTGAGTAATTTTACATACAATTTGACTCCGTTCAAATGTTCATTTTTGCTCATTCAGGAGGTTATTTGTCTTTTCGTTTAGAGGAAAATAACAATAATTAGTTAAAATTATTTTCCTTAATAAAATCCCATTTTGTAATACAGGTAGTAGCTATGCTCAACAAAAAAAATTTTATATTTTGAACACTCTAAAATATTTAGTATATTATAATAAATTGAAATTTATGGCTTAATGTGAGACAACATTTTTTGTTTAATTATATTTTATAAAATTTTAGGTATTTTCAATAAAAGTCATATCGAGTTCCTTACTTATATAAACTGTCAATAGATGGCAGCAGGCACTTCTCGTATCAACCATAAATAAAATTTACTATTAGAACAGAATGCAGACACTTATATACATCGATATTCTCCAGGGAACACAAAACTGCAACATACATTGACTTATATATTTGCAAGATGATTAAGTGTATTAATTTAGATACTAATTTTAAAACTTCTGCGAAATTGCTCAAAATAAACTTACTACGGCAACTTCAGCTATCGTAACATGAACTCCTGAATGGATAAATTACTCCTTGAATAACTTTAGGGTCAGCTACCACTGTACGTAAATAGCCATGGATGTTAGACAGGTTGAAACACTAATTAAATCACAATAAATATATAAAGAGTAAGACAAACCATAGTTACAATGGGCTAAAATTATTACATTGCGCATGCGCACACCGCTCCTTACAGTTGTTTTTCTGCGTGCACAGCAATTTGCAACGTTCAGCTTCGGCAAAATTCCGCAGAGTGAGCAACAAAATTCCGCAGAGAATTACGCTTGTGCGAAGCTGGCCTTCTTAGACTTTCTTTGCTATTATCTGCCACGTGTAAATCTATATAACAACACACGCGTCTACACTGTACGACCCCAAAGAATGGACAACCCCACTTTGTTGAGTTAAATTTATTAATTTCTGCATTAGCAGAAATATTTCTTGACTTCTGGAATTGATATCAACATATTAAATAAAATTGATAAAATACTTTTTATTTATTATTTAGTTTTATTTTTCTCGCGGTAATCGTTCATCATTTGAAACGAATTATGTATTAAAATGATATTAACTTATTAACAAAATATTTGTAATAAATATTATCAATTTGAAATATTCTTTAGAGTTGGGAAAAAAGAGTAATATACGATTATTTATTCTAGAAGTATATTTTTATCGCATTTTCCAAGATACACTTGAGTCTCTTTTTATGCGTATTTTTTTAATGCTGTTTTGAAGCATATTTCATGCATGTGTGTTTTCCTCCCAATGCAACAAGCATTATTCAGCCATTAGATCAAGGCATAATTGCTACGTTTAAAAAATATTAGGCATAGCGCACTTATTAATTTATATTGGATAAACTAGAAAATGAGTCATTAACAGTAACTGACGTTTGGAGAAACATTTCTATTTTGGGCTGTCTAAATCATGTTGCATCTGCTATCGCTGAAATAAGACCACCAACTTTAAATGCCTGCTGGAAAGCAACTTGGCCTGGATGTGTTGCAAACAATGAAATCAATCAAACATCGACATTATTAAATGATATCATTACTTTGTCACATGAAATTGGTGGCGAAGATCTGATAGCTTTAGCAAGAATGATATCACCGAATTGCTTGTGGATAATGCCCAAAGTAAGTGAGCGGGGGTGGCTCAGTCGGTAGCGCGCCAGGCTCGTAATCTGTAGTTCCCAGGTTCAAGTCCCAGCTGGGTCAGCGTTGAGATTTATCTCCGCAAAAATTCCCCGCCTTGCTCACGGTCAGTAGAGGACACCGATGGGCTTGGAAAGGCCGCCGTCCGTCGGATGGAACGTTAAGCCGTGGGTCCGTGTGCGAGAGAGCCATACCCTGTGCACGTTAAAGAACACGCTGGATGGCCTTGACGGGAGGCTACCATCTGTCTCCCAACAGCTGTTCCAGTGGGTCCCCTCCCCCAACCTTCTCTGAGCCTTCGGGGTTCATGTGACCTGGCCATTTAGCCCATGGTGTGCAAAAAAGTGCCGCTCAGAGGTAAAACAACCCAACCTTAAGTGACGATGATATTATTGATAGGACTTTAGATATTGTCGAAGAACCAGAAAACGATAGTGAAGTGGAAGAAGAACCTGTCCCCCTCACTGCAAATACAAGTCGAGAAGGTCTTCAACTTTTCAATAAACTGGAAAATCGTTTTCTTGTTAATGACACAAATTCTGAATTCAAACTCCAACTTGAGCTGAAGAATTGTATGTCTGGATATCGCGAACTGCAGAAGAAATCAGCACAATCCTCAACGCAAAGTTTAACACTGATTACATTGTCAGAGGACAAATATCAACACAGAACGAGCGTGAAGTTGACGCTAATTCTATTCGTGACGAACAGATTTCGAATTCTATTCTTTACGATGCAGATCTGAGGCGCTGACTATCACGTCCAGGGATGAAAGTGATTTCGCACCAGTTGGAAAATGCTGCCGAGTATTGTCAGATAGCGAAGATAATTCTGAAGAAAAAATGTAAAAAGGATTATTACTGTTCAATAAAATTAAATGGATACAATTTTAAAACAAACCTATTTTAAGTTTTATATCAATTTCTTTCAGATTTACGAAACAATTTTATTCACTTTTTTACGCATTCTTATTTTCCTGAATTTTCTTAAACTTTTTTATGCGATTATCGGTTTATTTTAATTCATTGCTTTGGTTTTATGCGGCTTTAGAAAATTATGGAACTTATCCCATATTTTGCAACGTTAGCTATATCTTGTTTTGTGCGACTTTTTTATATGCAGTTTCCTGTGGAACGTATCTACCGCTTAAAAAGAGATTCGAGTCTATATATTAATTTAATCTGTGACATCCGAAATTTAAAAACCAATCTATGAATTTAATAATTTGCTATAGTTATTTACATAAAATATTGCTCGTTGTTAGTTGTGCTAAAGCACACAATGGGAATGCGAAACGTTTGTTAAAGGGTTGGGTTGTTTTACCTCTGAGCGGCACTTTTTTGCACACCATGGGCTAAAATGGCCAGCTCACATGGACCCCGAAGGCTCAGAGAAGGTTGGGGGAGGGGACCCACTGGAACAGCTGTTGGGAGACAGATGGTAGCCCCCCGTCAAGGCCATCCAGCGTGTTCTTTAACGTGCACAGGATATGTCTCTCCCGCACACGGTGCCACGGCTTAACGTCCCATCCGATGGACGGCGGCCTTTCCAAGCCCATCGGTGTCCCCTACTGACCGTGGGCAAGGCGGGGAATTATGCGGAGATAAATCTCAACGCTGACCCAGCTGGGACTCGAACCTGGGAACTACAGATTACGAGCCTGGCGCGCTACCGACTGAGCCACCCCCGCTCCTGCACCGAGTCTGCCACCTGGCTCAACTCTTTGTTTAATGATTAGTTCCATGATAACTCTTGAAATATTTAGTGAATGAATAATACCTTTTTGGGTCATTTTCTAAAAATGCTGTATTGCTTTTAATTTGTCGACCGACAGTCTGTTCACCTATAGACACTCAACGTTACGTTTTCATTTTAATTTATTTAAAATTAATTTAAGAATCTTTTTCGGTTGGATAGATACTAATGAAATATTAGGAATCACAGCGTCTGAATCTTCCAAAAATTTTAATTCAAACGTTAGAGAGTGCCAAAAAATGGAAAATGGCAAAATTGAATCGTGTTTTACAGAGGATCCATTCGTGGCAAAATCGGAACCGGGTTCGCTCGTTTATTATTGTGCCAGGCTCGTATCATGCAGTATCCAGGTTGGAGTTGGGTTGTTTTACGCGGCAATTTTTTGCACACCATGGGCTAAATGGCCAGGTCACATGGACCCCTAAGGCTCAGAGAAAGTTGGGGGAGGGGACCCACTGGAACAGCTGTTGGGAGACAGATGGTAGTCTCCCGTCAAGGCCATCCAGCGTGTTCTTTAACGTGCACAGGGTATGGCTCTCCCGCACACGGGGCCACGGCTTAACGTCCCATACGACGGACGGCGGCCTTTCCAAGCCCATCGGTGTCCCCTACTGACCGTGGGCAGGGCGGGGAATTTTGCGGAGATAAATCTCAACGTTGACCCAGCTGGGACTCGAACCTGGGAACTACAGATTACGAGCCTGGCGCGCTACCGACTGAGCCACCCCCGCTCCTGCTCTTGGGTTGAGATATATCTTCCCTAATCACTTTCTTCAGTAAAAAAAGGAACACTGATGGGCTAGGATAGGTTGCTGTCCCTCAGATGGGCGGTAAAGCCGTGTGTGGGATTTGTTTGGTTGTTTTTGCTCTGAGTGGCATTTTTTGCATACAATGGGCTAAATGGCAAAGTCACAACGACCCCGAAGGCTCAGAGAAGGTTAGGGGAGGGGGACTCACTGGAATAGCTGTTGGTTTACAGATGGCAGCCTGCCGTCAACGCCATCCAGCGTATTCTTTAACGTGCATATGGATCTTCTGCACACGGGGCTATGGCTTTATGTCCCATCCGTCGGACGACACCTTTCCGAAGCTCATTGTTGTTCGCGTGGGCGGGGGTGGCTCAGTCGGTAGCGCGCCAGGCTCGTAATCTTTAGTTCCCAGGTTCTAGTCCCAGTTGGGTCAGCGTTGAGATTTATCTCCGTAAAATTCCCCGCCCTGCCCACGGTCAGTAGGGGACACCGATGGGCTTGTAAAGGCCGCCGTCCGTCGGATGGGACGTTAAGCCGTGGCCCCGTGTGCGGGAGAGCTATACCCTGTGCACGTTAAAGAACACGCTGGATGGCCTTGACGGGAGGCTACCATCTGTCTCCCAACAGCTGTTCCAGTGGGTCCCCTGCCCCAACCTTCTCTGAGCCTTCGGGGTCCATGTGACCTGGCCATTTAGCCCATGGTGTGCAAAAAAGTGCCGCTGAGAGGTAAAACAACACAACCCAACCCATTGTTGTTCGCTTTCTGACTGGAGGGCAAGTCGATTATTTTGAGATAAATCCCAACGCTGGATCAGGTGGGACTCAAACCTGGGAACAGCAAATTACGAGCCTGGTACTTATAGAGTGAGTCATCCCCGCCTAGATTTCCCATATGTCCTCCAAAGGAGGACATGTCCTCCTTTTTTATCTCATGTCTTCCCAGAATTTTGAAAAAATATAAAATATTCTCCTT
Source organism: Ryuthela nishihirai (assembly GCA_038380435.1). NCBI lineage: Eukaryota > Metazoa > Arthropoda > Arachnida > Araneae > Heptathelidae > Ryuthela > Ryuthela nishihirai. The sequence goes on along the minus strand of JAWZYU010000034.1, from coordinate 28,404,088 downwards.
TTCTGTATAAAGTCATAAAATGTTTCAAAGTAAAATTAAAGCATTAATTTTTTCGCACTTTCCTTTTCTTTAAATTTCTTGAACACGTGATTATCATATAATTTATTGTTAACCATGAAATAATACATTGTAAATGCAAACCGGTAGCCGTCCCGTGACAGAGTGGTTAGCGCGCTTGGCTATTGATCCAAAGGACCTGGGTTCGACCCGGATAAGGCATGGATGTCTGTATCGTTTTTCTGCTGAGGTCCTGCCATCCTCTCAGATCTTCTACTGTGGCATATAAACTGGCAGGCTCGTGTCAGACCTCTGTGGCAAGCAGCTGCTTGAGGGGGTATTTATTTAAATGCAAATCGTGAATGCTAAATTTACTCTCTTAATGTTGTAAAATTTCTATTTGCTGTAATCGCAATGTGTGAAATTTACATGCCAGGTTAAAAAATAATGAGCTTTCGGAAAGTGCAAAAATTTTTGCTTAGGCCCACGGATATATGGAGCTATGTAAGTTGGGTTGATTTTCCTCTGAGCGGCACTTTTTTGCACACCATGGGCTAAATGGCCAGGTCACATGGACCCCGAAGGCTCAGAGAAGGTTGGGGGATTGGACCCACTGGAACAGCTGTTGGGAGTTAGATGGTAGCCTCCCGTCAAGGCCATCCAGCGTGTTCTTTAACGTGCACAGGGTATGGCTCTCCCGTACACGGGGCCATGGCTTAACGTCCCATCCGACGGACGGCGGCCTTTCGAAGCCCATCGGTGTCCCCTACTGACCGTGGGCAGGGCGGGGAAATTTGGCGGAGATAAATCTCAACGCTGACCCAGCTGGGACTCGAACCTGGGAACTACGGATTACCAGCCTGGCGCGCTACCGACTGAGCCACCCCCGCCCCTATGAAAGTTGAGAGAATTTTTTTTTTCACAACTTAAAAGACAGCGAAGGAATATGGACTATTTCTTTTTCGTAGGAGCCTTCTCATAAAAGAGCCCTCCACACCGAAATCAATGCTGATCACTATCTCAGTCAGAGTGCATAGAAAGAGAAAGTTTCCTCCTGCAACAGCAGATAGTTACTAACCATTATGCCACATAAGGAGGCAAAATGTTTATTATATTGAGAATGAATAAAAATCGGCACGTCATATATTTTAGAGTATATTTAATAAGTATTATGCCTTTTTCTGACTCAACAGTTAGTCAGTACAGGTAATAAAACGTAGTAGTAAAAAACTGATTTTGTTTCACCAATTGAAAGCATGCTTTATGGTCTTCCTTTGTCCCCTATTTCTAGCTGTTTTGTATTCATTTTAGAACACTGCCATCTGGTAACCCTATCCTTGCCCCACAAAAAAAAGGAAGAAAAAATGCGAAATGCCCAAAGAAGGTTTATTAGAATCCCAGACCACATTTTTCCTTGCTCAACAGTAAAATACATACAGATGTCCTATAATAGATGGGGCGGGGGTGGCTCAGTAGGTAGCGCGCCAGGCTCGTAATCTGTAGTTCCCAGGTTCGAGTCCCCGCTGGATCAGCGTTGAGATTTATCTCCGCAATATTCCCCGCCCTGCCCACGGTCAGTAGGGGACACCGATGGGCTTGGAAAGGCCGTCGTCTGTCGGATGGGACGTTAAGCCGTGGTCCGTGTGCGGGAGAACCATACCCTGTGCACGTTAAAGAACACGCTGGATGGCCTTGACGGGAGGCTACCATCTGTCTCCCAACAGCTGTTCCAGTGGGTCCCCTCCCCCAACCTTCTCTGAGCCTTCGGGGTCCATGTGACCTGGCCATTTAGCCCATGGTGTGCAAAAAAGTGCCGCTCAGAGGTAAAACAACCCAACCTGCACACCGGGCCACGTCCTTACTTCCCATCCGACGGGCGGATAAGAGTGATGACTCTGCCTTAAGTAGTCATCAGCGTTACTCCGTCTGTTTTGTACTAACACACGCTTGTGGCGTAGCCCAGATATTTGTTTGTTTGGCTGGAACAAACAGGGAACGCTACTTTTTGACTTATCCTCTAAGATCCATTGTTATTTTGAACCACCTATGATCCTTAACATTTTTTGACTCATTTAAGCAAAAATAAATTTGTGGTTGGAAATTTTCTAGAACCGTGTGAGCTTGCTTTCAATGATTCTTATGATGATTCAATGATTATTTATTGTAAAGAGCTTTTGAAATGCGTTTTCAGTAGAGAAATGGTAATTAATTATGGAACTTCGGTTGCTTTTGAGTAATAGTCTAAGTGAAAAATCTCTCTGCATAACTGCAAAATGTCTGTTGCATAGGAATTGTTAACCATTGGACACTATAGATAAGTGTGAGACTGAGGATTGTTGGGTGGACTCGGGCTCGAAATTTCAGACGAACTTTTGTACGGTTTTCGGTTCAAAACTTCAAGTGGACGTTGAACTAGGTTGGGCTCGGATTCGAAATATCAGATGGATTTGGAATAAGCAGGTTCGGGTTCGAAACATCAGAAGAGTTTGGACTGGGATGGGTTTGGGTGCAAACTTTCAGTGTACTTTGAAATAGGGCGGACTTGGGTTCGAAACATCCGACTAGGTTTGGCTAAGTTGGGTTTGGTTCAAAACTTATTTAGACTTTGAACTAGAGGGAGCTCGTGTTCTAAAAATCAGATACCTTTGGATTAGGGTGGCCTCGAGTTCAAAGCTTTTGGCTTTAAATATCAGACGGCTTTGGATTGGGGGAGGTTTGGGTTTGAAATATCAAACGAGGTTAGACTAGGATGATATCAGGTTCAAAACTGCAGCGGACTTTGAAGTAGAGCGGGCTCGGGTTCGAAACACCAGATGACTTTGGACTACGGTAGGCTCGATTTTCGAAACATCATATGACTGAACTAGGGTGGGCTCAATTTCAATCTTGGGTTCGAAACTTAAGTGAACTTAAATCTAGGGTGGAATTTGGTTCGAAACATCATACGACTGGACTAGGGTGGGCTCAATTTCAATCTCGGGTTTGAAACTTTAGTGGACTTAAATCTAGGGTGGACTCTGGTTCGAAACATCATACGACTGGACTAGGGTGGGCTCGATTTCAGTCTCGGATTCGAAACTTCAGTGAACTTAAATCTAGGGTGGACTCTGGTTCGAAACATCATATGACTGGACTAGGGTGGGCTCAATTTCAATCTCGGGTTCGAAACTTCAGTGGACTTAAATCTAGGGTGGACTCTGGTTCGAAACATCATACGACTGGACTAGGGTGGGCTCAATTTCAATCTCGGGTTCGAAACTTCAGTTTCAAGTCTGGTTCGAAATTTTTCAAGTCTGGTTCAGATTTCAAGTCTGGTTCGAAACATATGACTGGACTAGGGTGGGCTCGATTTCAGTCTCGGATTCAAAACGCCAGTGATCTTTGAGCTAGGGCGAGCTCCAGCTTCAAATATCATATGACTTTAGAGTAGTGTTCGCTGAGTTTCTAAACTTCAGACGACATTTAACTAGTATGGTCTTGGATTCAAACCTTCAGTGGACTTTGGACCAGAAGAGCTTGGGTTCAAAACATCAGATGACTTTGAACAAAAGAAGGCTTGGTTTTCAAACTTTACTTGACGTTAGACTAAGGCCGGCTGGGGTTCTAATGACTTAAAAAAAAACTTCTGATTACTTTGGATTAGTGCAGGCTCTACTTCAAAACATCGGATAACTTTGGACTAGCATGGGCTTGGGTCATGACTTTATTTATATTCGGACCGGATTGGGCTCAATTCTAATTAAAATTTCCAAATTTTCTCGTAGCTATAAATTAGTAGTAAGAAAATAAAATCAATTATTTCTTTTCATTACAGTTTTAGGAACATTATCCGTCCCGTAGCTGAATGCTTAGCGCGCTTGGCTACTGATTTACTGAATTTACTGACATAGTAAGACATGGCTGTTTATGTTTTTTTTCCTGCTGAGGTACCGTCATCCTCACAGACCTACTACGGCGTATCAAACTGACAGGCTCCTGTCAGATGCTTGAGGGAGTATTTATGTATATTTTAGGAATTAAATATTAGCCCTTTCCAACCTCTGATTACTTGTTAATATATGATTTCTATTTCACCAATGAATCACTTCGTGATTTTTTTCATATTATTAAAGCCATGATATTATTAAATACATATTATTATGAAAGCTACTTATGTGGCTTTTATAATGATGTTACTAAGGGCTTTTTCGCTCCTATCAATTTATTTTAGTATTTTTTTTGTTACAATAACATTGAGTTTAATATGGTCTCAATTGTGTAAAAGTTTGTTTGTTACTAATGCTTTTCTGTATAAATATTTTACAATTGGTCAGAGGAATGATTTCCTGTAACTGAGCTCGGCTCAGTAGTTTTCGAAATGGTTTGGTCCAAGGTGTATTTGAACTGGGATATTTGAGCTCGAACTCATCGCTGTTGGATAATTAATAAACTCTGAGTTTAGAGAGAATATAATGTATTTAAAATTCATTAATTCCTGCATTTAAGCAGAAACCTTTCTAGATGAGATAAAAATTGCAAGCGAAGATTATCATTGAAGATTTTGAACAACTTATTTAATTATTATAATTAATTTTCTTACTGGTTGTATTTGATGGGATAATATTACATGAAATGTGAACAAAAATAATGCTATTCACTTAGGAAAAAAATAATTGTAGTAAATGAAGATAAGTCCTGTTAATATGCCCTTGGCCAACGGTGATTTGCTATAACGCTGTTTAAAAGAATCTGTTTTTACTGTAGAATGTATGAAATATATCAAAATTTTTGTGCACACCTAAACGTCATATGACTGCTGAAGCAATCTATTATTTCTACCTTGAGCAGAACGTCCCTTGAAACAATTCACTTATACGAGACATTTAACTCTTTATTCTTCTCAAATTGTTTCAGGAAATGCCATTCTAGAGTCACTTTGACTAAAGAATAAATTACAAAAAATAATAGTTTACCTATAGCTTTGAGAGCGGGTATTGACTCAGTCGGTAGCGTGCCAGACTCATAATTTGCAGTTCCCAGGTTCGATTCTCACCAGGGCTAGCGTTGATATTTATATCCGCTATACATCTTAGCTTTTCCTAGGTGAATAGAGACACCGATAGGTTTGGAAAGGCCGCCGTCCTTCGCATCAGACTTTAAGCCGTTGCTCCGGGGAGAGTCATACCCTGAGTACGTTAAAGAACGGAGCGGGGGTGGCTCAGTCGGTAGCGCGCCAGGCTCGTAATCTGTAATCCAGGTTCGAGTCCCAGCTGGGTCAGCGTTGAGATTTATCTCCGCAAAATTCCCCGCCCTGCCCACAGTCAGTAGGGGACACCGATGGGCTTGGAAAGACCGCCGTCCTTCTGATGGGACGTTAAGCCGTTGTCCGTGTGCGGGAGAAACATATCCTGTGCACGTTAGAGAACACGCTGGATGGCCTTGACGGGGAGCTACCATCTGTCTCCCAACAGCTGTTCCAGTGGGTCCCCTCCCCCAACCTTCTCTGAGCCTTCGGGGTCCATGTGACATGGCCATTTAGCCCATGGTGTGCAAAAGAGTGCCGCTCAGAGGTAAAACAACCCAACCCAATGGGTGCCGCAGGTAAGAGATTTTCGATCATTTTTATTGGGACGTACATAACATCACCTATAGTAAATACACAGATTACCTGTAGAAATAGACTTCAACTATTATGCATCTGAAAAGAATTTATCGCTAACGAGGCGGGAATCGAACCCGCAACTCTCTAGATCTATGCCAGAGCGCTCTACCGTTAAACCACGCGTCAAACGCTAGTAATCTTCCAGAATAAGACCTATAAATCTTTCATTGAGATGTGGCGAACCTTGCGCCATCTATACTTCAAGAGAGGCAACGTCACCTCTTTTGCTAAGTAAATAAATGGTTTCCAACAGAGCCGTTTTGAAAATTTGTGGGAGCATTTGGTTTGTCAAAGCTGTAATAGAGCACTACCGCTAATAATATTAACTAATTTTATGCAGGAAAAATTACTTTTATTTCCACGAAGAATATCGACTAAATATAGAAGAGAATGTAGGATTGCGAATGATTGACTGAGTGAGTGACGGCTGAGAGGTGATCAAAAAATTCTAAACTATAATATAGAAATGTTTGAGCTGTGAAAATTTGCACCTAGGGTAATCTGGGTCGCAGATTTTCCTTTATTTTACACCTGACTCACACCATGGTAAGTTCAGTTCCATGATTGGGTTGGGTTGTTTTACATCTGAGGGGCACTTTTTTTGCACACCATGACTAAATGGCCAGGTCACAAGGAACCCGAGGACTCAGAAAAGATTGTGGGAGGGGTGGAACAGCTGTTTGAAGACAGATGATGACCTCTCATCAAGGCCATCCAGCGTGTTCTTTAATGGCACAAAATGACTCTCCGCACACGGGCCACGGCTTAACGTCCCATCTGGAGGACGGCGTCGTTTCCAAGCCCATCGGTGTCCCCTACTGGGTTTCATGGTCCATTTCTCTACCAACGATCGTAAATCTCGGGACAAAAATCCGAAATTTTACTTCCGACGTATCCTTCAGGGTCAAATAGAGGTCACGTAAAGTTTAAACATTGATCTACGAAACATGAAAATTGGTTTTCTTGAGACGATCTCGGAAACGTCATGCAGTTTTGGATCCGAAAGGTTCTTCTAGGTCAAATTAGATCTATCAAGGTCAAATTAGATCTATAAAGGTCAAATTAGATCTATCAGGGTCAAATTAGATCTATCAAGGTCAAATTAGATCTATGAAGGTCAAATTAGATATATCAGGGACTAGACAGGTAAATATTAGTACCTAGGGGTATTTTGCATCGTAGATCTAAGAAATTTTGTCCAATTTTGGATGCGATGAGTTCTTCATTGACAAAGGTCAAATTACCGTATATCGGAACTATATATATATATCGTTACAAATTAAAATGTATGAGCACTGAGCGTAAGTTCAAGTAAATATATTACAATGATAATTCCAAAAAAAAAAGAACAATTTATTACAAAAGCATGGATGAAATTATTTATACAAACTAAGTCAACCGGCACGAAAATCTATTTCAATATAAAGATAAGCTTTCAGAAAAATCCATTATCTTATTTCTATTCGCATCCAAATCACAAAGCAAGGCTAAAGAAGGTTGGGGGAGGGGACCCACTGGAACAGCTGTTGGGAGACAGATGGTAGCCTCCCGTCATGGCCATCCAGTGTGTTCTTTAACGTGTACAGGGTATGGCTCTCCCACACACGGGGCCACAACTTAACGTCCCATCCGACGGACGGCGGTCTTTCCTAAGCCCATCGGTGTCCCCTACTGACCGTGGTAGGGGGGGGGGGAATTTTGCAAAGATAAATCTCAACGCTGACCCAGCTGGGACTCGAACCTGGGAACTGCAGATTACGAGCCTGGCATGCTACCGACTGAGCCACCCCCGCCCCTCTCTGGAGGCTAATTTCAACATATTAACAACACCTTGAACCTTGAACCTTGGGAAGAAATTTTTAATAAAGGGGAAATTATTAATTATTTATCAATTATTAATTATGGATATTAAAAACGGGGCGGTGACATCAGGGGGGTCAAAGTCCAAAGTGGCCCCATGTGCGGGGCCGGTCACGTCATAGGGTCAAGTTATCAATTACACTATACTGCGATCCCACTACTTATGCTGCTTCTTTTGGGTTTTGCTAATTACTGACCCAAATTCATTGGTAGATGTGTTCACTTCTGAAAGTGGTAGTGTCCCAGAGGGCGATATGGCTTCCACATCAGTGGCATCTTGGTCGCTATTAAGAGAGGAACCAGACTCAGAACTGGAAATCTGACAAAATTTAGCACTACTTGTGGAGCTTCCAATATCGTCTATATCCTTTACAATAGTTTTGGCAGATTTCTTTTTCGATATACCATAATTGGTTTTGGAAGACTTAGAACTTTTGACTGCCTTGGATCTCATTTTTATCCGTGGAATTAAAAGTTCTGTCGAAAATTAGATTTTCATGAAATTTCAGTTTTGTAAAGTACTGTAGAATATACCTTTGTAGTTCCGGGAAGTGGAAAGTTCTATCGTTTGGAGCACCTGAAGATATAGGAATCTTCTTTGTCTTCTTTCTTTTTCCCTAATCCGATGCTACTTGGCGGGAATTTCAAAAATAACCGTTACACAACGGAACACTTGTATAAGTGGCATTTCATAAGAACTATTAATGGAACTGGGAGCCATTTTCAAATTTAGGTTGGCTTTTTTATTAACGACTACATAAATTGAATCTTTGGTTGGTTTACTTTTCCTTTGTGTACAGCAGTAAGTAAACCACCTCCGTAGCCATCTTGTCAATCGGAGCGGAATACTGCATATCCAGAAAGGCGGAATCGGAGAGAAAGCTTTAGCCAAGTTTCTTGAATGCAAATGATTGAAGAAGTTTGTGTAGCCACAAGAATTTGGAGAAATTGTGAGTTTGCAAGTATGCTACGAAAGTTCCATTGTAATATATCAAAGCGGAAAATTTATTAGAAATGGTAGACATTTTTGTGGCTGAAGCTTTTGATTTTCGAGCATTTTGAGATTTTACCCCTTTGGAAGTAATTTCGTTATGTATTTTATTGTTTGAAATTGATGGAAAATTATTGTTATATTCCATATTGCTAACTTTCGTTTCTAGAGGTTTTCAGATGCTTTCCTTTTGTTGGGTTAAGTTGTTTTATTTCCTGAGGAATTTATATGAAGAGTTGCTGGTTGAACACATGAAGAAGATTTGTTTATTGATAACACATACTGATTTCCAATTTTAGGTGATGTTTCTGTTATCAACAATTGTTTCGATGAAAGGATATCTGTTTGGGTTTTCTTTTCTGGTGGTCGAGGTATTACTCCAGATGCGATAACTGCACTAAACAGTTCTGTGAAATGTTTTCCTGCATTCGAAATCGACTTTGTAATGCTCTCTGTGATAGTCTTCTGAAGTGTTTCAATCCAAGATGCATTAATAATGTTATCAGAATTGTCTTTTGTAATCTGTTTTTCACGACAGATGCATATGATGTTTTGCTTTTAATAATCTTATTCCTTACCCCTTGATAAGAAACATGATTTGTTGTTTTGTAGTTTAATATCTCCCTTTCTTGTATCCATAGAGGGCAGTGTTGGTCAGTGGTTGTATGGGGTCCTTTACATAGACAGCAATAAAGAGTGGGTGCATGGCATAGGTTAGAGGCATGTTCGTCTCCGCACCGACTATAACGTTGTTTACTGCGACAAGTTTTAGCTGAATGCCCATAGCGTTGGCAGTTGGTGCAGTAGCGTGGTCTTTCTACGAATATGGATGGTCGTTGTAGCTGCCACCATAAATGAACTTCCAAAGAACAATAGTTTCCTAAAACAGTGGCAAGAACAGACAGTGTTGGGATGTATTGAAGACCTTCTCTACGATAAAAACTACGTAATTCTACAACTGTCAGATTATCTAATATGAGCTCTTTTTGTAATTCTTCCCATGTAATAGTGTGCTCAACATCTCTTAAGATAAACTGAGTGGTAAGTGTCTCTGTTAATAAAGTAGTTGTAACAGCAACAGAAAGTAATTATGAGATGCCTAAAATATCTTGAGCACATGTCATGGAAGAAGTGTTCATTAAGATATTTTTGGTCTTGGTCACATGTACATCTTTAACTTCATTAGGATTGGAAATGTATACCGATAAAACTCGTTTAAGTGCTTGTGGTTTTGCAGTTGGGATAGGATGGGTTTTTTCCATTAATCATTATACTGTATTTCTGAAGGCCAATGTTGTTAACTAATGCCACTATTTCATTTTCCTTTAAAAATTTGGTCCCTGCTGCAGGTAGCTTTAATGGTAATGGCTCATATTCTTCCATGCTAGGTTTTCTTTTATTATCATTTTGTTCAGTTATTTGCTCTTCTTGAAAGCTATCAAGAATTGAAGAATATTTTGACTTAAAGTCGCTGAACAAAAAATCAGAAAATTCTCAAAGTAAAAAACATGTCTTTTGACACTCTTATCTAAAAGTGACAACAATATGCACTTCGCAGGTTTGGAGAGCGAAAAATAATATTCTACATTCGGTAATGTACAGTGTAACGGAACTAAATAACGAAAGAGAAACTTCCTAAAACAGTCTTCAAAAATCTTTGTCTCCTTCTTATGCAGCTTGCCTTGGCGCCTTTCCACCGCTATCATCCAAGGAGTGTCTAAGGGAGAAGAGAGCTGGCTTCCATAGGCTTAATGTAAACTTTCTATTGCAGCGCCCTCTAAACATGGCAAATTTGTGCATTGCAGTGAAGTCACCATGCCAGGGAGAGGAGCCAGTTCATTGCGTTATTTTTCCACTGCCCAGCAAGGTTTTCAATGGCACGTGACTAATTTTACATACAATTTGACTCCGTTCAAATGTTCATTTCTGCTCATTCAGTTTATTTTTCTTTTCGTTTAGAGGAAAATAACAATAATTAGTTAAAATTATTTTCCTTAATAAAATCCCATTTTGTAATACAGGTAGTAGCTATGCTCAACAAAAAATTTTATATTTTGAACACTCTACAATATTTAATATATTATAATAAATAAAAATTTATGGCTTAATGTGAGACAACATTTTTTTGTTTAATAATATTTTATAAAATTTTAGGTATTTTCAATAATAGTCATATAGAGTTCCTTACTTATATAAACTGTCAATAGATGGCAGCAGGCACTTCTCGTATCAACCATAAATAAAATTTACTATTAGAACAGAATGCAGACACTTATATACATCGATATTCTCCAGGGAACACAAAACTGCAACATACATTGACTTATATATTTGCAAGATGATTAAGTGTATTAATTTAGATACTAATTTTAAAACTTCTGCGAAATTTCTCAAAATAACTTACTACGGCAACTTCAGCTATCGTAACATGAACTCCTGAATGGATAAAATACTCCTTGAATAACTTTAGGGTCAGCTACCACTGTACGTAAATAGCCATGGATGTTAGACAGGTTGAAACACTAATTAAATCACAATAAATATATAAAGAGTAAGACAAACCATAGTTACAATGGGCTAAAATTATTACATTGCGCATGCGCACACCGCTCCTTACAGTTGTTTTTCTGTGTGCACACCAATTTGTCACGTTCAGCTTCGGCAAAATTCCGCAGAGACTTACGCTTGTGCGAAGCTAGCCTTCTTCTTAGACTTTCTTTGCTATCATCTGTCACGTGTAAATCTACATAACAACACACGCGTCTACATTGTACGACCCCAAAGAATGGACATGTTGAGTTAAATTTATTAATTTCTGCATTAGCAGAAATATTTCTTGACTTTTGGAATTGATATCAACATATTAAATAAAACTGATAAAATACTTTTTATTTATTATTTAGTTTTATTTTTCTCGCGGTAATCGTTCATCATTTGAAACGAATTATGTTTTAAAAATAATAATTCGTATATAAATTCGTATCCGTAAATTCGTATTCGTAATTATTATTTAGTTTTATTTTTCTCGCGGTAATCGTTCATCATTTGAAACGATTTATGTTTTTAAAATAATAATTCGTATATAAATTCGTAATAATTCGTATATAAATTCGTATATAAAGTCGAATAATAATTCGTATCATTTGAAACGAATTATGTATTAAAATGATATCATTACGACGAATTATGATATCATAATGATATCATTACGACGAATTATTAAATAATTCGTAATAATTCGTATATAAATTCGTATATAAAGTCGAATAATAATTCGTATCATTTGAAACGAATTATGTATTAAAATGATATCATTAAACGAATTATGTTTTAAAAATAATAATTCGTATATAAATTCGTATCCGTAAATTCGTATTCGTAATTATTATTTAGTTTTATTTTTCTCGCGGTAATCGTTCATCATTTGAAACGATTTATGTTTTTAAAATAATAATTCGTATATAAATTCGTAATAATTCGTATATAAATTCGTATATAAAGTCGAATAATAATTCGTATCATTTGAAACGAATTATGTATTAAAATGATATCATTAACTTATTAACAAAATATTTGTAATAAATATTATCAATTTGAAATATTCTTTAGAGTTGGGAAAAAAGAGTAATATACGATTATTTATTCTAGAAGTATATTTTTATCGCATTTTCCAAGATACACTTGAGTCTCTTTTTATGCGTATTTTTTTAATGCTGTTTTGAAGCATATTTCATGCATGTGTGTTTTCCTCCCAATGCAACAAGCATTATTCAGCCATTAGATCAAGGCATAATTGCTACGTTTAAAAAATATTAGGCATAGCGCACTTATTAATTTATATTGGATAAACTAGAAAATGAGTCATTAACAGTAACTGACGTTTGGAGAAACATTTCTATTTTGGGCTGTCTAAATCATGTTGCATCTGCTATCGCTGAAATAAGACCACCAACTTTAAATGCCTGCTGGAAAGCAACTTGGCCTGGATGTGTTGCAAACAATGAAATCAATCAAACATCGACATTATTAAATGATATCATTACTTTGTCACATGAAATTGGTGGCGAAGATCTGAAAGCTTTAGCAAGAATGATATCACCGAATTGCTTGTGATATAATGCCCAAAGTAAGTGGGCGGGGGTGGCTCAGTCGGTAACGCGCCAGGCTCGTAATCTGTAGTTCCCAGGTTCGAGTCCCAGCTGGGTCAGCGTTGAGATTTATCTCCGCAAAAATTCCCCGCCTTGCTCACGGTCAGTAGAGGACACCGATGGGCTTGGAAAGGCCGCCGTCCGTCGGATGGAACGTTAAGCCGTGGGCCCATGTGCGAGAGAGCCATACCCTGTGCACGTTAAAGAACACGCTGGATGGCCTTGACGGGAGGCTACCCTCTGTCTCCCAACAGCTGTTCCAGTGGGTCCCCTCCCTCAACCTTCTCTGAGCCTTCGGGGTTCATGTGACCCATGGTGTGCAAAAAAGTGCCGCTCAGAGGTAAAACAACCCAACCTTAAGTGACGATGATATTATTGATAGGACTTTAGATATTGTCGAAGAACCAGAAAACGATAGTGAAGTGGAAGAAGAACCTGTCCCCCTCACTGCAAATACAAGTCGAGAAGGTCTTCAACTTTTCAATAAACTGGAAAATCGTTTTCTTGTTAATGACACAAATTCTGAATTCAAACTCCAACTTGAGCTGAAGAATTGTATGTCTGGATATCGCGAACTGCAGAAGAAATCAGCACAATCCTCAACGCAAAGTTTAACACTGATTACATTGTCAGAGGACAAATATCAACACAGAACGAGCGTGAAGTTGACGCTAATTCTATTCGTGACGAACAGATTTCGAATTCTATTCTTTACGATGCAGATCTGAGGCGCTGACTATCACGTCCAGGGATGAAAGTGATTTCGCACCAGTTGGAAAATGCTGCCGAGTATTGTCAGATAGCGAAGATAATTCTGAAGAAAAAATGTAAAAAGGATTATTACTGTTCAATAAAATTAAATGGATACAATTTTAAAACAAACCTATTTTAAGTTTTATATCAATTTCTTTCAGATTTGCGAAGCAATTTTCCTCACTTTTTTACGCATTCTTATTTTCCTGAATTTTCATAAACTTTTTTATGCCGCTTAAAAAGTGATTCGAATGTATATATTAATTTAATCTGTGACATCCGAAATTTAAAAAACAATCTATGAATTTAAATAATTTGCTATAGTTATTTACATTAAATATTGCTCGTAGTTAGTTGTGCTAAAGCACACAAGGGAATGCGAAACGTTTGTCAAAGGTTTGGGTTGTTTTCCCTCTGAGCGGCACTTTTTTGCACACCATGGGCTAAATGGCCAGGTCACATGGACCCCGAAGGCTCAGAGAAGGTTGGGAGAGGGGACCCACTGGAACAGCTGTTGGGAGACAGATAGTAGCCTCCCGTCAAGGCCATCCAGCGTGTTCTTTAACGTGCACAGGATATGTCTCTCCCGCACACGGTGCCACGGCTTAACGTCCCATCCGATGGACGGCGGTCTTTCCAAGCCCATCGGTGTCCCCTACTGACCGTGGGCAGGGCGGGGAATTTTGCGGAGATAAATCTCAACGCTGACCCAGCTGGGACTCGAACCTGGGAACTACAGATTACGAGCCTGGCGCGCTACCGACTGAGCCACCCCCGCCCCTTTGGATAAGGGGATCCACTGGACAGCTGTTAGTTGACATATGGTATCCTCAGGTCAAGGCCATCCAGCGTGTTCTTTAACGTGAAATACAACGTGGGGCGGTGGTGGTTCAGTTGGTAGCTCGCCAGGCTCGTAATCTGCAGTTCCCAGGTTCGAATCCCACCTGAATCAGCGTTGAGATTTATCTCCGCAAAACCTCCCACCCAGCCCTCAGTAAGTAGGGGAAACCTATGGGCTTAGATAAGGTCACCGTCCGTCGAATGGGACGTAAAGCCGTGGTCTTGTGTGCGGGACACCCATACCCTGTGCACCTTAAAGAACACGTTGGATGGCCTTGACGGGAGGCTACCATATATCTCCCAACACCTGTTAAAGTGGATCCCAATCTTCTCTGAGTTTTCGGATTCCTTGTGACCTGGTCATTTAGGGGCGGGGGTGGCTCAGTCGGTAGAGAGTCAGGCTCGTAATCTGTAGTTCCCAGGTTCGAGTCCCAGCTGGGTAAGAGTTGAGATTTATCTCCGCAAAATTTCCCCGCCCTGCCCACGGTCAGTAGGGGACACCGATGGGCTTGGAAAGGCCGCCGTCGGATGGGACGTTAAGCCGTGGCCCCGTGTGCGGGAGAGCCATACCCTGTGCACGTTAAAGAACACGGTGGATGGCCTTGACGAGAGGCTACCATTTGTCTCCCAACAGCTGTTCCAGTGGGTCCCCTCCCCCAACCTTCTCTGAGCCTTCGGGGTCCTTGTGGCCTGGCTATTTAGCCTATGGTATGCAAAAAAGTGCCGCTCAGAGGTAAAACAATCCAATCCAATCCTGGTCATTTAACCCATTGTGTGCAAAAAAAAGTGCAACGCAGAGATAAAACAACCCAACCAGCAAAACGGGTCATTGCTTTACCTCCCATCTTACGAACGATGCCTTTCCAAGTCTAACAGTGTTCCTTTTCGCCCTCGAGCACAGAACGTGTATTAGCGGAGAAAATTTCGAACGCAGGCCTAGCTCGGAACGAACCTGAGAACTGTAGATTACGAGCCTGGCACTCTACTAACTGAGCTATTCTCCCCCCGCGAAATTTGGAACCATTCGGTCAACTATCTGGGAAATTACAGGACATAAAAATCTATTGAAACCAAGATAAAAAAAATTCTCTGATTACCGTACCAATGAAACTATTGGAAACTATGAGAACGCGAGCTGTCGTCAACACACCCTAAGGAGGGAGGGGGGAGTGGCTCAGTCTGTAGCGCACCAGGCTCGTAATCTGCAGTTGTCAGGTTCAAGTCCCAGCTGTGTCAGCTTTGAGATTTATCTCTGCAAAACTCTCGCCCTGCCCTCCGTCAGCAATGGGCTCTGTTTGGCTTGGAAAGGCCGCCGTCCGTCGGATGAAACCTTAAGCCGTGGCGCAGTGTGCGGGAGAGCCATACCCTGTGCCCATTAAAGAACAAGCTGAATGAACTTGACGGAATGCTATTAAGGGTAATAGAGAGTTGGGTTGTTTTATCTCTAAGTGGTACTTTCTGGAACATAGTGGGCTAATAAATGGCCAGGTCACAACGACCCCGAAGGCTCAGAAAAGAACATCACCCCACCTTAGATCCGGCTGTGTCCAGTGGGTCTCCTCCCTCCCCTACCTTCTCTTAGCCCGTGGGGGCGGGGGTGGCTCAGTCGGTAGCGCGCCAGGTTCGTAATTTGTAGTTCCCAGGTTCGAGTCCCAGCTTGGTCAGAGTTGAGAATTATCGCCGTCCGGCGGATGGGACGTTAAGCCGTGGCCCCGTGTGTGGGAGAGCCATACCTTGTGCACGTTAAAGAACATGCTCAATGGCCTTGACGGGAGGCTACCATCTGTCTCCCACCAGCTGTTCCAGTGGGTCCCCTCCCCCAACCTTCTCTGAGCCTTCGGAGTCCATGTGACCTGGCCATTTAGCCCATGGTGTGCAAAAAAGTGTCACTCAGAGGTAAAACAACCCAACCTATAATAGATAGCAGCCCAGGATCTGTAAAAAAAGTGCGAAGGAGGGGTATTCAAAATAGTAAAGTGGGGAATCTGGCTTTCCATTGCCGTATAAAATTTCTCCCTCGTTTTATTGGTGTTTAAAAACTTTCGTGAAATATTTCCTTTTTCTTACCACTCTTACCTTTAGTATTAATCTATTATCCTAGAGAGCAGCATTCTTAAGGGGAGCCATGCCCCCTTGGTTCTCCCCCCCCCCCGCACACACAATAGATCCGGAATTAGCTGTACAGCATCCGCAAGCAATAAACGCGATTAACTATTGTTAACTTACAAGTTTTAACCTGCGTCTTTACGTAGACTGAAGTTTGTTCGTCATTCAGTAAAGGTTCCGTTGCTTTGGGCATTTGAAGAAAACTCAGTTTACAACAATTTCCGAGGGTTAAAATGTCACAGTTGGTAATTCTCGCGAACTTCAAATTTCGCCGACGCTTAGGATCCACTAAATGCGACGGTGTTATGTTTATTATTACATTTGCCTTGCTCACTTAACCTTGCACCCAAGAGATTACTTTCTTTTATACATAGAGTGTGAAATATTTACGAAGTTGTCACTTAAGAGGTTATTGCTGCAACTGAAGATACTCTCTACATGCTGCCCAGCCACAGCAATTGGGGGCGGGGGTGGCTCAGTCGGTAGCGCGCCAGGCTCGTAATCTGTAATTCCCAGGTTCGAGTCCCAGCTGGGTCAGCGTTGAGATTTATCTCCGCAAAATCCCCCCCCCCCTGTTCACGATCAGTAGGGGACACCGATGGGCTTGGAAAGGCCGCCGTCCGTCGGATGGGACGTTAAGCCTTGGCCCCGTGTGCGGGAGAGCCATACCCTGTGCACGTTAAAAAACACGCTGGATGGCCTTGACGCGAGACTACCATCTGTCTCCCAACAGCTGTTCCAGTGGGTCCATTCCCCAAACTTTCTCTGAGCCTTCGGGGCCCTTGTGACCTAGCCATTTAGCACATGGTGTGCAAAAAAAAAGTGCCGTTCAGAGTTAAAACAACCGAAATACAGGTCGGAGACTTGGGCCTGGACATGGCTCGGCAGTGCAATAAGGAAAACTAATTTCATAATATATAGATGAATTTTAATTGAGATAATTATAATAAATACAACTGATAATTATTTATTTCTTTTAATTTATAAATATTCTAATAAATTCGTAATAAATCATTTTATGATTTTTGAAATAAATAAATTTTGGTTAAACTTCAAGAAAATGAAATCATTTAAATATTTAATCTTTATGTATATTTAATACCTCTATTATTCATTTTTTTTTTGTTTTTTTTTTGAACAATTGTAATTACACAGTGTATCTAGGTGGATCTAACCAAGAACACCTTTTATATAACAGGTCTGAAATTTTATATACCTGCTATTTTATATACCAGCTATTGAAAAAAGGAGATAAATTAAATATGCATAACAATATAAGCTGGGTTGGGTTGCTTTACCTCTGAGCGGCACTTTCTTGCACACCATGGGCTAAATGGCCAGGTCACATGGACCCCGAAGGCTCAGAGAAAGTTGGGGGACGGGACCCACTGGAACAGCTGACCACACAGGGACCCACTGAACTGCAGATCTCTTTGGCAATCTGGGAGACAGATGGTAGCCTCTCGTGTGTTCTTTAAACTGCACAGGGTATGGCTCTCCCGCACACTGAGCCACGGCTTAACGTCCCATTCGACGGACGGCGGTCTTTACAAGCCCATCGGTGTCCCCTACTGACCGTGGGCAGGAAGCTTTGCGGAGATAGGTCTCAAAGCTGACCCAGCTGATACTCGAACCCGGGACTGCAGATTACGAGCCGAATATTTATGACGTACTGCGACCTCCATTCCATCAAGAGAGATAAACTGCTGGAAGTTCTCAATTTCTATCACGCCTTTGCAAACTCCTTTGCCAGGAACCTGGTCCTTACGTACAATCTTCGACACAGGGTAAGTGTTCTCATCTGTGTATTAAGGAGCAAAATTGGGGTGGGTTGTTTTATCTCTGAGCGGCACTTTTTTGCACACCATGGGCTAAATGGCCAGGTCACATGGACCCCGAAGGCTCAGAGAAGATTGGGGGAGGGGACCCACTGGAACAGCTGTTGGGAGACAGATGGTAGCCTCCCGTCAAGGCTATCCAGCGTGTTCTTTAACGTTGGGTTGTTTTACCTCTAAGCGGCACTTTTTTGCACACCATGGGCTAAATGGCCAGGTCACATGGACCCCGAAGGATCAGAGAAGGTTGGGGGAGGGGACCCACTGGAACAGCTGTTGGGAGACAGATGGTAGCCTCCCGTCAAGGCCATCCAGCGTGTTCTTTAACGTGCACAGGGTATGGCTCTCCCACACACGCGGCCACGGCTTAACGTCCGATCCGACGGACGGCGGCCTTTCCAAGCCCATCGGTGTCCCCTACTGACCGTGGGCAGGGCGGGGAATTTTGCGGAGATAAATCTCAACGCAGACCCAGCTGGGACTCGAACCTGGGAACTACAGATTACGAGCCTGGCGCGCTACCGACTGAGCCACCCCCGCCCCAACAATATAGGCATCCGGCTACATAGCAATTATTACTAGCTAATCCCAAATTTTAGCAATAACTAGGTAAACGCATCAGGAACTATATAGTTCCTCTTATTTTTAACTCTTTGTCTAGAGAACTGTTATCCGTTCTTAAGCTTTCAAAACTTTAATCTGAGATCAAACATTGGCTTTTAAAACGTTAAGGGTATAAAACTGCCTCTTTCTTATTTTAATATTAATTACCATTCGTATTTATATATATATATATCAGGATTTATTGTATGAATATCAGTATGTAACCGATGTATAGCAACTATTTGTAACTGCATACACAGTCGTATCAGAATAATATGACCACCTATCATAGTATGTGTATGGTAGGTGGTCATATTATTTTGATACGACTGTGTATAAGCAGAAGTTACATCAAGCTTCGCGGAAATTTTAATAACATTTTTTAAGTTGATATTCCAGTTTCTCAATTAATTGTATGTGCTTGGCTTGTTTTACCTTGCACACCATGGGCTAAATGGCCAGGTTACAAGGACCCCGGAGACTCAGAGAAGGTTGGGGGACGGGACCACTGGAACAGCTGACCACACAGGGACCCACTGAACTACAGATCTCTTTGGTAATCTGGGAGACAGATGGTAGCCTCCCGTCAAGGCCATCCAGTGTGTTCTTTAAACTGCACAGGGTATGGCTCTCCCGCACACTGAGCCACGGCTTAACGTCCCATTCGACGGACGGCGGTCTTTTCAAGCCCATCGGTGTCCCCTACTGACCGTGGGCAGGAAGCTTTGCGGAGATAGGTCTCAAAGCTGACCCAGCTGGGACTCCAACCCGGGAACTGCAGATTACGAGCCTGGCGCGCTACCGACTGAACCAACCCCGCCCCTCTTTGTATGTGTTAGTTGTAAGAAGAATGTAGCATTTAATTTTACAGTCAAGCTCTCAGAGTTCACTAAGATAAACTCTGTATTTGTAAATGCAAAGAAAAAAAATAAAGAATTTTTATTTAACATAAATTTGTCTAAATTTTAAGAAAAATTTTCAATTTTTAAGTCTACAGAAAGTAAAATGATTTAGTCATTACGCCTATTGAAATATTTGTGAGTATTTTAAAAATGATTACCATATATAAAAAATTAGCAAAAACCAGTTAAATTTAATTAACAAAACATCACACATGTAAAATCAATTCCCTTGTTACTGCACTGTCTAAGGTTGGTATGATAAGTAACTCAGTAAGATAGAGGGGCGGGGGTGGCTCGTAATCTGCAGTTCCCAGGTTCGAGTCCCAGCTGAGTCAGCTTTGAGATTTATCTCCGCAAAAATTCCCTGCCCACGGTCAGTAGGGGACACCGATGGGCTTGGAAAGGCCGTTGTTCATCGGATGGGACGTTAAGCCGTGTCTCCGTGTGCGGGAGAGACATACCCTGTGCACGTTAAAGAACACGCTGGATGGCCTTGACGGGAGGCTACTATCTGTCTCCCAACAGCTGTTCCAGTGGGTCCCCTCCCCCAACCATCTCTGAGCCTTCGGGGTCCTTGTGACCTGACCATTTAGCCCATGGTATGCAAAAAGTGCCGCTCAGAGGTAAAAACAACAACACAACAACAACTCATCTACGCTAAAATAAATTTGTGGTTGGAAATTTTCTAGAAACGTGTGAGCTTGCTTTCAATGATTCTTATGATGATTCAATGATTATTTATTGTAAAGAGCTTTTGAAACACGTTTTCAGTAGAGAAATGGTAATTAATTGTGGAACTTCGGTTGCTTTTGAGTAATAGTCTAAGTGAAAAATCTCTCTGCATAACTGCAAAATGTCTGTTGCATAGGAATTGTTAACCATTGGACACTATAGATAAGTGTGAGACTGAGCATTGTTGGGTGGACTCGGGCTCGAAATTTCAGACGAACTTTAGTACGGTTTTCGGTCCAAAACTTCAAGTGGACGTTGAACTAGGTTGGGCTCGGATTCGAAATATCAGATGGATTTGGTCTAAGCAGGTTCGGATTCGAAACATCAGAAGAGATTGGACTGGGATGGGTTTGGGTGCAAACCTTCAGTGTACTTTGAAATAGGGCGGGCTTGGGTTCGAAACATCAGAAGAGATTGGACTGGGATGGGTTTGGGTGCAAACCTTCAGTGTACTTTGAAATAGGGCGGGCTTGGGTTCGAAACATCAGAAGAGATTGGACTAGGATGGGTTTGGGTGCAAACCTTCAGTGTACTTTGAAACAGGGCGGTCTTGGGTTCGAAACATCAGAAGAGATTGGACTGGGATGGGTTTGGGTGCAAACCTTCAGTGTGCTTTGAAATAGGGCTGACTTGGGTTCGAAACATCAGAAGAGATTGGACTGGGATGGGTTTGGGTGCAAACCTTCAGTGTACTTTGAAATAGGGCTGGCTTGGGTTCGAAACATCAGAAGAGATTGGACTGGGATGGGTTTGGGTGCAAACCTTCAGTGTACTTTGAAATAGAGCGGGCTTGGGTTCGAAACATCATAAGAGATTGGACTGGGATGGGTTTGGGTGCAAACCTTCAGTGTACTTTGAAATAGGGCGGGCTTGGGTTCGAAACATCATAAGAGATTGGACTGGGATGGGTTTGGGTGCAAACCTTCAGTGTACTTTGAAATAGGGCGGGCTTGGGTTCGAAACATCAGAAGAGATTTGACTGGGACGGGTTTGGGTGCAAACCTTCAGTGTACTTTGAAATAGGGCGGGCTTGGGTTCGAAACATCAGAAGAGATTGGACTGGGATGGGTTTGGGTGCAAACCTTCAGTGTACTTTGAAATAGGGCGGGCTTGGGTTCGAAACATCAGAAGAGATTGGACTGGGATGGGTTTGGGTGCAAACCTTCAGTGTACTTTGAAATAGGGCTGGCTTGGGTTCGAAACATCAGAAGAGATTGGACTGGGATGGGTTTGGGTGCAAACCTTCAGTGTACTTTGAAATAGGGCGGGCTTGGGTTCGAAACATCCGACTAGGTTTGACTAAGTTGGGTTTGGTTCAAAACGTCTTTAGATTTTGAACTAGAAGGAGCTCGTGTTCGAAAAATCAGATACCTTTGGATTAGGGTGGCCTCGAGTTCAAAGCGTTTGGCTTTAAATATCAGACGGCTTTGGATTGGGGCAGGTTTGGGTTTGAAATATCAAACGAGGTTAGACTAGGATGACATCAGGTTCAAAACTGCAGCGGACTTTGAAGTAGAGCGGGCTCGGGTTCGAAACACCAGATGACTTTGGACTACGGTAGGCTCGATTTTCGGAACATCATATGACTGGACTAGGGTTGGCTCGATTTCAATCTCGGGTTCGAAACTTCAGTGGGCTTAAATCTAGGGTGGACTCTGGTTCGAAACATCATATGACTGGACTAGGGTGGGCTCAATTTCAATCTCGGGTTCGAAACTTCAGTGGACTTAAATCTAGGGTGGACTCTGGTTCGAAACATCATATGGCTGGACTAGGGTAGGCTCGATTTCAGTCTCGGGTTCGAAACTTCAGTGGACTTAAATCTAGGGTAGACTCTGGTTCGAAACATCATATGACTGGACTAGGGTGGGCTCGATTTCAGTCTCGGATTCAAAACGCCAGTGATCTTTGAGCTAGGGCGGGCTCCAGCTTCAAACATCATATGACTTTAGAGTAGTGTAAGCTCAGTTTCTAAACTTCAGACGACTTTTAACTAGTGTGGTCTTGGATTCAAACCTTCAGTGAACTTTGGACCAGAAGAGCTTGAGTTCGAAACATCAGATGACTTTGAACAAAAGAAGGCTTGGTTTTCAAACTTTACTTGACTTTAGACTAAGGCCGGCTGGGGTTCTTATGACTTAAAAAAAAAACTTCTGATTACTATGGGGGGCGGGGGTGGCTCAGTCGGTAGCGCACCAGGCTCGTAATCTGTAGTTCCCAGGTTCGAGTCCCAGCTGGGTCAGCGTTGAGATTTATCTCCGCAAAATTCCCCGCCCTGCCCACGGTCAGTAGGGGACACCGATGGGCTTGGAAAGGCCGCCGTCCGTCGGATGGGATGTTAAGCCGTGGCCCCGTGTGGATGGCCTTGACGCTGGATGGCCTTGACAGGAGGCTACCATCTGTCTCCCAACAGCTGTTCCAGTGGGTCCCCTCTCCCAAACTTCTCTGAGCCTTCGGGGTCCATGTGACCTGGCCATTTAGCCCATGGTGTGCAAAAAAGTGCCGCTCAGAGGTAAAACAACCCAACTCAACCCAAATCTGAATACTTTGGATTAGTGCAGGCTCTTCTTCAAAACATCAGATAACTTTGGACTAGAATTTGCTCGGGTCATGACTTTATTTATATTCGGATCGGATTGGGCTCAATTCTAATTAAAATTTCCAAATTTTCTCGTAGTTATAAATTAGTGGTAAGAAAACAAAATCAATTGTTTCTTTTAATTAGAGTTCTGGGAATAATAGCCGTCCCGTGGCTGAGTGCTTATTGCGCTTGGCTATTGATTTACTGAATCTACTGACCTGGGAAAGGCATGGCTGTTTTTTTTTTCTGCTGAGGTCCCGCCATCCTCACAGACCTTCTACTACGGCGTATCAAACTGAGAGGCTCCTGTCAGATGCTTGAGGGAGTATTTATATATATTTTAGGAATTAAATATTAGCGATCCTGAGAACTGGATCCTGAATCCTGAGAACTATTATCGATCCTGAGAACTGCAGATTACTAGGTTGTCGCGCTACCAACAGAGCACCCCCTTCGGCTTCGGTCAGATTATTTGATGGATTGTGGTTTGGATGATATGAAATCCTTCATTGTTTCAACAATTTATATCCCTTTAAAATATATTTTTTTCGAAAGCTTACGTAGCCTAAACCTTTTATTTTTTTCTAAACCTGCAACAACGATTAATTTCCAATTATAGGCAAATTATTATATAGAATTTGTCACTAACAATTTCAAATTGCAGTGATCTGAATTTAATGTCGACCTCAAATTTGTCATTCTTTTGCAAACCTTTTTAAATTTCTCATATTTTGCGATTCAGATTTTTAAAAACACTTTTTTTATTGTATCTTAAAAATATATAGATTTAAATATTAATAATGCCTTTTATCGAAATAATTTAATCTAAAATATTTTCATGTATTTCTCGAACTTCGTTTAATTTTAATCTTACCATAACTACCAGAAAAATTATTAAGTAAATAAATAGGTAAATTAATCATTCATTCAAGTAAAAGAACTTAGATTATTTTGGACATCGTTTCTGGAAAGGTTTCTGCACGAGTTGGAGCAGGAATTGCATAATTGAGCAAAGCAGTATCGAATCAGGTCATGTTGTCCGAACACAAACGCCACTAGCAGTTATTTACCGCTACTAGGAAAAAATCTTTGTTCCTAAGCAGGAACATTTTAAGGAATCAAGAATATAACTTGATTAAAATAAACTTTTAATGAATACTATGAATTGGCAAAAGCGAACTCAGTGAAATTACGCAATGATTAGCTCTAACTCCTTCTCTCTGCATTTTTAGGGGGATAAACACTCTTTTACTCCCCATTTACAACCAGTGAATTAAAAATATAAGTTTAAAGAAAGAAGTTTTGAAGAAGTTTAAGTTTAGAAATAGCCAAAATAACTTCAGATTGTGTTATAGGGCCAACATTAAAGCCACCAATGCATCTATCATCATTGCAAACAATGGGAGTAGAACTAATCACATTGTTTAGAACATCACTGAAATGCTCAGCCCACCTAGCCATGACAGAATCCTCACCTTCTATAACCTTACCTTGTTTATCCTTCAATCCTTGTATATCTGTCCGTTTTCTACCACATAAAACATTAAGTATCTGATACAGCTCTCTACTGTTGTGCTGTCTAACTGCTTCCTCGGGTTTGTCGGCCAAACCATCAAGCCAAAGATTCTTATCAGCAACTAACTGATCCTTTACATGTTTATTAAGCTCTCTGCAATGTTTTCTATTTGAACTAGTAGGGTATTAATTAAGGACATTCCTGCAGTTCTTTCTTTTTGAAATAAGCTCAAGTGTCTTATCACTCAAATAATTCTGCCTCCTCTGCTCCTTTTTTCCTAAAAGAGTACTGTTAGTTTTCAAAAAAAGCCTGTTTAAAATGGCCCATTCTTTCTGAACTTCAGTAGTAAGTAAACCATGAGTGTCATAATGACTAAGTAATCTATCATGGTCACACCTAAAAATGTTTGATATAAATTATTGGGAGAACCCTAACTACTACTAATATCACATCCATGCATGGTTGGATTTAGCTTAAGACAATTTTTTAAGGAGTAATGTTTGAAAACGCTAATATTTATCTCGTTTTCGAAGAAAACTATACAGGGTGATTCAAAACTTATCGTTCAAATTTCGTGGGGAGGTAGGGAATACGTCAGGAAACCGATTTCACATAGGAAAGTATGTCCGCAAATGTACGCATGCGTATGTAGAGGGCGTTGTGTGTACCCAACCAGTGTACAGCTCGCCCGATCACTCCCGCTGTCATCAGTGTACGAGCTGACTTACTAGTGATAAGATGAATCGTTTTACGCATCTAGAGCTAGCGGATATGCATCTCGCATATGGGGCAGCTGGCGAAAGCGGCCGCCGAGCTAGGCAAGTTTACGAAGACCGATACCCCAACAGAAGAATACCGCAGCATCAAATGTTTGCACGTGTGCATCGCAATCTGCACGAACGTGGTTCACTGTGCAGCAACATGCAGGATACGGGGAGAAGACGACTGACGCGGACTGTCAACGTCGCAGAACAAGTCCTACAGTCCATCGAAGATAATCCGAATACCAGCACACGAGCTATTGCTCAGCAGCTTGGGGTCTCTCAGTCAGCAGTGTGGCGGATACTGCACGAGGAGCGTGTGCGTCCTTACCATCTGCAAAGGGTGCAGTTACTGCATCCTGACGATTATCCGAAGCGTGTGGAATTTGCACAATGGTTCATGCAGAAAGGTGCCGTGGACCCCAGTTTTCCAGCTTCTGTCCTTTTTACAGATGAAGCTTCATTCAGTCGTGAAGGTGTGTTCAATACACACAATTCACATGTGTGGGCTTACGACAACCCGCATGGTACGAGAAGTCACGCTGCGCAACATCGTTTTGCCGTAAATGTGTGGCCTGGAATCATTGGTGACTGTTTGTTGGGACCGTACTTGCTACCGCCCCGATTGGATGGCCGGAAATACCTAATATTTCTCGAGACAGTGTTGCCAACTTTTCTGGGCGCTGTTCCTGCGCATATCCGCCGAGATATGTGATATCAACACGATGGGGCTCCAGCCCATAGCACAATTGTTGCGCGTGATTACCTGAACCGAACATTCGGAGCTCGATGGATCGGTAGAGGTGGACCGATCGCTTGGCCACCCAGGTCACCTGATTTATCGCCCATGGATTTCTTTTTGTGGGGGCCATGAAATACCATGTGTACGAGACCCCCGTCGACAGTGAAATGGACCTTGTTGCACGAATAGTGGCCTCCGCAGGCATTGTCCGTGATATGCCAGGCGTTTTTGAAAATGTTCGGCGGTCAATGCAACGGCGCTGTGAATCCTGTGTCTGTGTAAATGGTCGCAATTTTGAGCACCTACTGTGAACCTGTACTTTACCTTGTTGGAATAAAAGTCACATTCGTTACCACTTAACTGTACTGTTTCCTTGTGTTCACTTTATTTGTCCATTTTGTTCATGTAGATGACGTTTGCGGACATACTTTCCTATGTGAAATCGGTTTCCTGACGTATTCCCTACCTCCCCACGAAATTTGAACGATAAGTTTTGAATCACCCTGTATAATACAGGGTGATCAAAAAAGTCTCTGTGCATCTGATGAGGAATACTTGTACCATTACGAATACTTGGTTGATAGGTAGTCACGGAACAAGAGCTATGCACCAATCCCCTGTGATGATGCATAGAAAAGGCCAGGCCTAGCACGTAATGTCCGACCCCGTCTTCTCGTGGTGCAGACCGTTAGTACCTTTCAAAAGAGATACTCTCTTGTGGAAGTGAACGGGGGTTGCCAGACGTGACAGACGTGACAGACGTCGATCAGTAGGCCACACTAATCTGGCAGCCCCAGTCACTATAATGGAATTCGCCATGTAATGTCACTATAATGGAATGGCCAGACGTGACGTACAGAGTGTGACGGGGGCTGCCAGATTAGTGTGGCCTACTGATCTGGACAACTCTGACTACTTTTCTTTTTCTTTTCTACCCTGCTGAGAAGTGGTCAACCACACAGGGTTCTGGTGCTGACCATATAAACCCACTGGGCGGAATTAAGGCTCTGAGCTAGATTATGGATCCTGAATTTGCTGCACTCGTGGGCTTCTGTGAAGGGAAAATCTTTCGCTGTGTTTCTCTTTTTTATGGGTTGAAATTTTGGTTGACGCCCCAAGTGAATAGATTTACAGAATATGTTTATCAGCTGCTGGATAATCCTGAGCAGAGGTCATCGCAGGCATCAGAACTCTTTGCTTCTACTGGCATCGTCAAATTCTACATTGGAGGAAGTCTTCCAGTGTAGATGGCTTCAGCGTTTGTGGTGGGGGAACGGGTGTTTGCCCCATGTCTGAGATTAGGGGGCTGTTTGATATTAGTAGTTGCAATGGCAATGGGCAACGTCTCTACAGGTAAGTAAACTCTATGATTTCATAATAACTAACACTTATTACAAACATCGCGACATGCATAAGTACAGTCGCTCAAAAAAGTATCCTCTCCCTATATATATCTGGCTATATATTGATCTGGCAACTTCGTGTCACGTGACACGAAGTTGCCAGATCACTAGTTTCTAAAAAAAATCGTTGCCAGATATTTTTTCTGAATTCTGTAATCAATCATAGTGTTCGGATACTTTTTTGAGCGACTGTACACATGGGTTTCACCTGATGGGCTGCATAAGAATATGATTGATTACATGTTAATTAACAGCTAATGGGTTAGTTCTGTTAGGAATACCACGGCATATAGGGGAGCTGAAATTGAATCTGAACATTACCTTGTTAATAGTGTGTTGCAACATAAAAACTTAAAAAGTGTTGTGCTAGGGTTAAAAAATTTACCTTTAATACTGAAGCTCTGAAAGACCCAGTTATAGCTAAAGCTTACCATGATAGGTTACTTAGTCATTATGACACTCATGGTTTACTTAATACTGAAGTTCAGAAAGAATGGGCCATTTTAAACAGGCTTTTTTTGGAAACTAACAGTACTCTTTTAGGAAAAAAGGAGCAGAGGAGACAGAATTATTTGAGTGATAAGACACTTGAGCTTATTTCAAAAAGAAAGAACTGCAGGAATGTCCTTAATCAATACCCTACTAGTCCAAATAGAAAACATTGCAGAGAGCTTAATAAACATGTAAAGGTCATCAGTTAGTTGCTGATAAGAATCTTTGGCTTGATGGCTTGGCTGACAAACCCGAGGAAGCAGTTAGACAGCACAACAGCAGAGAGCTGTATCAGATAGTTAATGTTTCATGTGGTAGAAAACGGACAGGTATAGAAGGATTGAAGGATAAACAAGGTAAAGTTATAGAAGGGGAGGATTCTTTCATGGCTAGGTAGGCTGAGCATTTCAGTGATATTCTAAACAATGCGGTTAGTTCTACTCCCATTGTTTGCAATGATGATAGATGCATTGGTGGCTTTAATGTTGTCGTGTAAGACGTCACGTCTTATAAGACACACGTCCTGTAAGACGTAAAATATTTTGGCTATTTCTAAACTTAAACTTATTAAAAACTTCTTTCTTTAAACTTATATTTTTAATTCAGTGGTTGTAAACGGGGAGTAAAGGAGTGGTTATCCCCCTAAAAATGAAAAGAGAAGGAGTTAGAGCTAATTATCGCGTAATTTCACTGAGTTCTCTTTTGCTCTAGCAGCTTATCTGATGAAAGTTTTGCCAGTAATCCCTGATCTTTAGGAGTGCATTTTTAAAGAAATATAGAAATAGGAGATTATAAAGAAATGGGATAAGGTACGAATGGGCAACATCTCACAAGACATTAGTTTTTAAAGGGAGAGGACGCTGTCTCTAACACAATCGGTAGTGCGCCAGGCTCTTAATCTGTAGTTTCCAGGTTCGAGTTCGAGTCCCAACTGTGGTCAGCTCCTTGCCCTGCCCACAGTCAGCTTGGAAATGTCGCCCTATGTTGGATGGTATGTTAAGCCGTGGGTCTGTGAGCGGGAGAGTCATACCCTGTTCACGTTAAAGAATATGATGGATGGCCTTGACAGATTGATACCATCTGTCTCCCATAGCTGTCCCAGGGGTCCCTCCCCCAACTTTCTCTGAGCCTTCGGGTCCTTGTGATCTGGCCATTTAGCCCATGGTGTGCAAAAAAAAGTGCCGCTCAGAGGTAAAACAACCCAAAGCAAAGAGAATATTTCAATTATCCACCAATTAAAATTTCAAAAACCGGAAAATTCAAATTTCTAGCTAAATACATCGTTTTCTAATAATCGTTTGACATTTTTCAATTTTCAACTTTTTCGACTACCAGAGGGCGCAATTTAAACTTTTAGGGAATTTGGAAAGTACGAATCGTAATATTTCATCAATACCTGTAAGACGTAAAATATTTTACTCAATGCCAGTAAACATATTACAGTCTAAATTAAGGTACATTCACTCTGCAAGAATTAATAAACAATTCTTACCTGAAATCAAAGCCCATACAATTGGGTATTTGAATAAAATACTCGTGTGTTCCTCTTTAAATCATTAAGCAATATAACTATTTAGTCCTAATCATTGATTTGAATTTCAAATTGACAACACACAATTCAAAGTTATGTTATCGAATAAGAATTTGTGCAACAAAAATTTACTATATAAAATTTACTATATAAAAAATTTGCTATATAAAAATTGCCTCTTGTATCAGCATATTGATATATAAAACAATTTATGATTTAATCATAAGGTATGGGATTAATGTATATGGCAATACTTTCAAAGCATATTTAAGAAAACTCCGCAACTTGCAGAATTCAACACACTCTGCAACATCAAAATTCATCAGCAACATTAAAATTCATACAACTGTCGGCGATCAGTTTCGCCGACAGTTAAGAGAACCACAATGCCTTCTAATAAAAACAAATATGTACACCACAATGTGTTACCTGTGGAAGATATGCTGTAATTCTTAAATACCTTTTTACAAGTGATTTCAAATTTAATATAGATCACGTGATTAATACCCTGCTACGTAGCAATTATTACTACCAAATCACGAATTTTAACAGTAACTACAGTAAACGCGTCAATAACTATACAGTTCCCCTTATTTTTAATTCTGAAATCTGAGATCAAACATTGGTTTTTAAAACGTTAAGGGTATAAAACTGCATCTTTCCTATTTTAATATTAATTAGCATTCGTATTTATAAATATATCAGGATTTCTTGTATGAATGTCAATATGTAACCGATGTATATAGCAACTGTTTGTAACTGCATATATTTCACATTTCCTGCGGAAAAGTTACATCAAGCTTCACGGGAATTTCATTAACATTGTTATTCTATTTCAGTGTTTCTTTGTTTTCTCTGTTAATTCTATGTACTATTTGTAAGGAGTATGTTTGCAGCATATATTCTTACAGTTGCTGTGATAAACTCTGTACATATAAATGCAAAGGAAATAAGGTTATTGTTATATTTAAAAAAAATACAATTTATATCACTAAAAACAAAACTGTTGAATGTATACAGACGGACAGACAGACGAAAGAGTGAAAATAATTTAATTTCATAGCAGTAGTAAATTCTATTAATAGTAGAATTAAATGACGTTCCTTGCAACACGTAATATTGTCGGCACAGTTTTCAGTGTTTGCGTTTTCGGCGTAATGTTTTGACGTCATTTTCGTTCTCGGCGTAATGTTGTGACGGCATATTTGTTTTAAGCGTAATGCTGCGACGGCATTTTTTTTCTCGACTTAATGCTGTGACGACATTTTTGTTCTCCACGTAATGTTGCGACGCCATTTTTATTCTCGGCATAATGTTGTGACGGCATTTTTGTTCTCGGCGTAATGTTGCGACGATATATTTGGTTTCGGCGTTACATAGCGACGGCGTTTTTGTTGTCGACAAATTGCACAGCCGGCATTTTTGAATTGGCGGTTTCGCGGCAGCATTTCATTTTGATACGTCATGTGCCAGGTGTTTGAAACCCTGCACTTATACTTCCTCGAAACGAATTTTTAATTCCCACTCTGACAGAAGCAGAAATTTTCAAGAATAGGATGACGAACTTTTTCTGTCCCTTCTAACTGATATTTGATATCTTGAATTAATTTTGAGCTCCAAGCCTAGGGCTTATATCTCAAGGTCTAAAAGAATGCCTGATCACAGTTTTTGAATTGGACACGTCTTATTCTGTCAGAAGGAGTGTATTTATCATGAAGGGTAGCATTATAAAAATACAAGGAAATTGATTTGGGTTGTTTTACCTCTGAGCGGCACTTTTTTGCACACCATGGGCTAAATGGCCAGGTCACATGGACCCCGAAGGCTCAGAGAAGGTTGGGGGAGGGGACCCACTGGAACAGCTGTTGGGAGACAGATGGTAGCCTCCCGTCAAGGCCATCCAGCGTGTTCTTTAACGTGCACAGGGTATGGCTCTCCCGCACACGGGGCCACGGCTTAACGTCCCATCCGACGAACGGCGGCCTTCCCAAGCCCATCGGTGTCCCCTACTGACCGTGGGCAGGGTGGGGAATTTTGCGGAGAGAAATCTCAACGCTGACCTAGCTGGGACTCGAACCTGGGAGCTACAGATTACGAGCCTGGCGCGCTACCGACTGAGCCACCCCCGCCCCAACAAGGAAATTGGAACCCAGACATCAACTGGATACAGTTGTAGATAAAAATATCAGTTTCCGCTCCAACTTGTGCACAAACCTTTCTAGAACATGGAAAAATCGTCTCATTTATGACATATTGCGTAAGAAAATCATTTATTTATATTATTTTATTCAATATTTCTATTGGTGGCAGTAAATTAAAAAAAGTTTCAGAAACAAGTATTAGTATTGGGGTTTATGTTTCTAAATAAAAATATACATATTTTATAGTCAACATAGGTTTAAGATGCAGCATAAAAATGCATTTTCCAAAGTTGCGAATCGCAAAATTTTGGAAATTTAGAAACTAGGGAAAAGAGTGATAAATTTTAGGACAACTGTAAATTGAGATCATTTGTGATTTGAACTCGTACAAGACAGAATTGGAATGTTAGATTGCTGATAGGGAATTAATCGCTGTTGCAACTTCGGAAAATTTAAGCTACAGAAAAATTTTGAAAAAATTACTTTCTGAAGAGATTTAAAATATATTAATAATGAGATATTTGTATACAAAACAGAATTAAAAATCTTTCACGTATTAAAAATCTTTCACGTATATACTCAAAGCAAAATAATACCTAGGGTACCACTCCTGTACCCAAAATTCAATCGTAGTTTTCAAAAGTTAAAAAATACAATCCTAGGACCTGACGTAATCGCCAACAGAACACTTAAAAAGCTACACAGAATTTCGAAACCTGATTTATGTCAGCAATTTAATGAAATCTGCTTTTGTAGGAATTGCTCCTCAAGAATGAAAGCTTGAATCAATGAATTTTCTCATTCGGAAATCTCCACTGGAATAAATATCTTATAATTATAATTTTATTTCTCTTACGTCTACCTTCTTGAAAATCTTTAACAATTATTAAAATATACAGGACTTGACAATGAGAGAGTATTAAAAGTAAAAAGTGTGTTGTAGAGCACTCATGTTAGGGATGTGCGGTCTTCCAAAAAGCCATTTCTATTTTATAGAACTCAGCCAATGTACAAACTGCATTTTTTAAATAAATGTATAGATATTTTAGTTATATTTTTCCTTTAACAAATAAACGGTAACAATTTTTCAAATTCGTTAATTAATTTTAAAATATTTATTAATATTTTAATATAGTGAAATTACTAAAATTAAATAAATTATTTTACTCCATTAATTCATAAATAAATACCTTTTCCTAAAACTCTATAAAATTATTGATATTTTTACACAGATCGATTATTGATATTTTTACACAGATCGTAGACTCCCGTGTAAGCCATCCAGCGTGTTTTTTAAATTGCACAGGGTATGCTCTTCCAGACACTGACCCGCGGCTTAACGTCCCATCCGACAGACGGCGGACTTTCCAAGCCCACAGGTGTCCCCTATTAACCGAGGGCAGGACGGGGAGTTTTGCGGAGAAAAATCTAAGCGCAAGGCCCAGCTGAGACCTTAAGGGAGATAAATGTAGCGTTTCTTACTCTGTTTTGCACAGAAATCATTCATTATTTTAATATAATAAACTCTTTCCAAACTAGTTGTTTCAAAAATGATGTAGAACAAATTTTTTGATTAAAATAAAACCCAAACTAGTGATTACTTTCCTAAAGAAATCAATGACATATCTTATTTTCTAATACAATATATACAAGTATATAAATATATAATGTGGTATAATAAAAATATTATAAATATAAGTAGAAATTGTCAATAATCTATAACTTTAAACTTAAATATTTCAATATTTTTACAACTTTGACCAATTTTTACTTCCTTCGAATATGTTTTTAAACTCTATCTTAAAGATTTATATATATATTGCGAAATTAATAATGCTATTCTTTTCAATTATATAATTTTTTCTGTTAATAAGATTCATTATTCGCCATCTATAGAAAAAATATATTTAGCATTATAATTTACATTTAAATAAATGTTTCTGTGGAATTATCCGGCGTTGCTAGGGTCTTAAAATGACTCGGAGTAGGAAGCTTATACGCGTACTCCCAACGCGTGCGCTAATACTATGCGTGCGCGAATATTTTACGTTAAGGATGACGTCACTGGTGGCGAAAATTTTCAACTCTTTTTAATTATGTAGGTACTTGAACAATTGATCACAAATTAGATGTGGTGGTCTTTATCTGTGTCTTCCTGTGTAGGGTTTGGAAATCGAGTCCCTAGCTGCGGTGAGTCGGCGTTAAACGCACCGCAAGTACCGAAATGTTTGGAGGGCGCTGCCGTCGCTTGTCTTATGAATGGAGAATTGTAAGTTATGAAAGTTTTCGTAATATTATCGATGTGAAATGCAATTAATGAACAGTCCTTTAGGGTCCATCACTTGGGACAGAGCTTATTTTTGGGTTGTTTTATATATGAGCAGCACATTTTTTGCAGACAGTGGGCTAAATGGCCAGGTCACAAGAACCCTGAAAGCTCAGAGAAGGTTGGGGAGAGGATCCACTGGAACAGCTGTTAGGAGACAGAGGTTAGCCTTCCGTTAAAGACATCCAGCGTGTTCTGTAACGTGCACATAGTGTGGCTTTCCCATACACGGACCACGGCTTAATGTCCCATGCGACAGACAGCGGCCTTTGTAAGCCCATCGACGTCCTCTAGTGACAGTGAACAGAACGGGGAGCATTGCGGAGATAAATTTCAACGCTAACCCTGTTGGGAATTGAACCTGGAAACTGTAGAATAGGAGCCACTCCCGACCATATTTTTATGAGATAGAAACCCTTACAACGCACTAAATTCCGAGGAGATGATACTGTAGTCCAGTAGTTCCCATTTTGTGTTTCGCAAATTCCTTGGGGTTCGCGCTAAAATTTTTGTAATGGTGCCTTAATCAGTAAAGAATTGTCCAATTATGTTACAAATATATTTTTCCTCTGTGACTCTAAATTTTAGAGGTTTCATAATTATAGGGAGTAAAATTTTATATTTATAATTGCAATTGTATAATGTAAATTTAATTTCGAACTTTTTTTTACTCATTATTACACTGGAGGTCGCAACATATTTTTTATTATTATTATTATCGTTGGTTGAAAGGGTTTCGCTGGAAAAATCTATTAAAAATGTATATCAGATTTTGTTGAAAGGGGTTCGCATTTAAAAAAAAAAACTTTGGGAACCACTGCTGTAGACGAAATTTTTGTCATTTTCGCTCTTACCTACTAGGAGCAGTTTTTGAATAAATAAACACAAAACTCTCTGAAATATATCACATATAATTTGGAGGTTCCGATTCTTGTATTCCTGTAGGGGCGGGGGTGGCTCAGTCGGTAGCGCTCCAGGCTCTTAATCTGTAGTTCCGAGGTTCGAATCCCAGCTGGGTCAGCGTTGAGATTTATCTCCGCAAAATTCCCCGCTCTGCCCAAGGTCAGTAGGCCAATTTTTTTATTAAACATATTTAAGAAATATATTAAACGAACCTTAACTGAACTACTGATTGAAGAACTTGACTAGCAAGATAGTGGGTATGTCATGGTTTAAGATTTTGTATGTTGTACGAGAAACCAACACAAGCAAAAAACTTACAGGTTATCTTTGTGTTTTATTAATTTATAAAAGTACGCAATTAAATAAATTTAGAGCAGTCATTTTAAAAAGCATTTTGGTTTTTTAATAAAGTTATTTTACTTATTTTTTAAAAATATTTCTCTTAAATATGTAATTTTTTGTTGACTGTCAGGTCACAGCAAAGTTTGATTTCGACGGAACTGAACTAGATATTATTATAGAAGAAGACATTACATCAATTCCCGCTATAACTTATGCAGAAACTTTCTGGAATTTAGATCCAATAAACCAATAATTATATTGTAATAAATAATTGATTTTCTATATTTCTTTTTGGTACATTTCTTCTGGTAGCTAAATATGATTAAAATTAGTATAGGTTTGGGAAACAAATGACAATATTTGAGATAAAAGGTATTTGCTGAAAATGCATAGTTAATATCATAACCTACACGGAAGAGCCAAAACGTTATGACCAGCGCGTCTTTATCCAAATCGAAGCAACTGCAGGTAAACGACGGCGCGTGTGAAGGTCATGAAACGGTATAAATAACACCTGATACTGAGCTCTGTTAATCAGTGTTATTCTTGTTCTTCAAATGGGAAAGGCAGCGGACTTAAGTGAGTTTGACAAAGGCCAAATTGTAATGGCCAGATGACTGGGTCAGAGCATTTCCAAACTGACAAGTCTTGAGGGGTGCTCACCGTCAGTCGTGGTTAGTACAGTCGCTCAAAAAAGTATCCGAACACTACAGTTGATTACAGAATTCATAAAAAATA
Source organism: Ryuthela nishihirai (assembly GCA_038380435.1). NCBI lineage: Eukaryota > Metazoa > Arthropoda > Arachnida > Araneae > Heptathelidae > Ryuthela > Ryuthela nishihirai. Next base: position 28,368,204 of record JAWZYU010000034.1, on the reverse strand, counting down.
TCTGGCAACGATTTTTTAGAATTTAGTGATCTGGCAATTTCTAAAAAAATCGTTGCCAGATATTTTTTATGAATTCTGTAATCAACTGTAGTGTTCGGATACTTTTTTGAGCGACTGTACCTTCAAAAAGTGATCCTAGGAGGGGAAAACAACGAACTGCACACAAGGAATGGGCCGACCACGGCTCATCGATAATAGAAGTGAGTGAAGGCTATCCCGCATAGTACGGGACATATAAGTAGAAAATGTAATGCTGTAATGTAATGCTGAAAAAGTAATGCTGCACCTCGCCCGTAATTGGAATGCTGGTGACGGGAGTAATTTGTCACAACACACAGTAAATCGGACACTGCTGAAAATTGGGTATGTACCCGCAGGCAGCGCCGAGTGCCCATGCTAACCTCGGTTCATCGTCGAAAACGCCCTACAATAGACATGCTAGCATTTAAACTGGACCTTGAATTATTGGAAGAAGTTCGTCTGGTTAAATGAATCTCGTTTCCTGTTGTACCATGTGGACGGCCAGGTACGTATGCGTCATTTACCTGGGGAAGTGTTGGCACCAGGATGCACCATGGGAAGAAAACAAGCTGGTGGAGGAAGTATAATGCTTTGGGCATTGTTTTGCTGGAAAACCGTGGGTCCAGTCATTCATGTGCAGGAAACTATGACGTCTACCACCTACCTAAACATCATTGCAGACCATGTACATCCTTTCATGGCAAAGGTATATCCCTCTATTAGCAGAATAATGCGCCATGTCACACTGTCCGGATTGATCGAGAATGGTTCGTGGAAGACTTCCAGGCCTCCAAATTCCCCAGACATCAATCAAATCGAGCATCTGGAGTTTATGTTGGAACAGCATATCCGATCTGTGGCAGCTCAACCACGTAACTTACACGAGTTAAAGGATCTGCTGGTAACGTGTTGGTACCAGATACCAGAAGACACCTTTAGATAGGGAGAAAAATCAAATTACAAAGAATTTTTTATTGTCAAAAAGCCGTCAAATTTAGGACAAACGTATTGTTATGACAGATGAACGGCTACAATGAACTTGTGATGTGATGTAGCGTCTATGCCTCGCCGGGTAAGAGCTGTTTTTGCGGCACGTAGAGGACAAACATCATATTAGGCAGGTGGTCATAATGTTTTGGTTCTTCGGTGTATATATATATATTTAGAACAAAATATAACAACGTGTTATAAAAAAATCGAATCTCAAAATATGTAAAATTTAAAAACTTTACGAAAAGCTAAAAATTTTAAGATCAAGGTTAAATTAAGACCACTAGTAATTTGAACCGCTGAGTGACAGAATTAAGGCAATAATTTGCCTGTAAGAAATTAACAACTGTTGCAGAGTAGGAAAAAAATCTCGAAAATATAGGCTGCAGAAGCTTTTCGAAAAAATGGCACTTTGAAGAGATTTAAAACATTGAAATAACAAAAGGTTTTTGTACAAAACAAAAATAAAACTAGAAAATAGCATATCGCCTCTGGCGCATATAGGAATCTCGTTTTCAAAGAGAATGAAGTTTTCCGTTTATCTAATTTTTCACTCCTCAAAAGTTTTAATTCGTGCTAATGGATCATATGTAGAATGCAAATAGTAGTATTTAATTAGTAATTATACAACATTAAAAATATTTGTCTCTAATTTCTTAAGTTTAAAATGTTGTTTGTTTTGCATCACTCTGGATAAAGGGAGTAGATGGTTTCAACAGTGGAATATCGTTTAACATAAGGTATCAACTCACTGTAGACAATGGAAATTACATGTCATTCACCTACCGCTAGTGAAATATTTTAATTTCTTATATGAATTTATCATTTTCGTATTCGTTACAATTAACCCCTTGGAGCCCACCCACTGTTATATTTATTGCATGTTTATACTTATGCCAACTGGGCATTTTCTCAGGTGACGTTGGTAAATGGGTAATGTTTTCTTGGAACGTCGCAAATCCATACACAATCTACGATATTCGTTACAATTTTAGAATTCTTTTAAACAATTTTCCACTGTTAGAGGGTGCAATTTCAGCTATTGGAAGATTTAGGATTTGCAAATCATAATACTTGATTATTGTCTATCTAGCAGCAAAAGAAATTTAAATTTTTGTCTTAAACAGAAAAGTTCGATATCTACATACACAAAGTGAGCACATTATCACGTTTTTTTTTTGAAAACCAGACAAAAAATATTTCACACGACTTCTTAAAGCAATAGATTTCCGGGATATGTCATTCACAATCCCAAAATTGAATTATAATTTTCACAAATTTAAAAGCAAAACAATGCTAGGACAGGAACATACAGGCAACAGAATACAAAGAATCTACACAGAATATTTCAGGAATTGCACGTCAAGAATTCAGTCTTGAAGCAATCAATAATTTTTCTCATTCGCAAATATCCACTAGAATATACATCTTATTAACGGGACGTAGCCGTCCCATGGTCGAGTGGTTAGCACGCTTAGCTACCCTTCTAAGGGATCTGGGTTCGAGCCCTGGGTAATGCATGGTTGTGTGTGTGTGTTGTTCTTCTGCTGAGGTCCTGCCATCCTCACAGACCTTCTACTATGGCATATAAACTTACAGGCCTCTATGGCAAGCAGCTGCTTGAGGGGGGGTATTTTTTGTTGATTAGTGAATTAGATCAAGCCTGTTCAATATGCATTTCACTCCTTATAATATTCATGAAACAAATCATCAATATACCGAGTCTGCCTCATTTCAAATAGTTAATATACAGAGCTCCGCGGGACTGAAACCCACTAATAGAGGAGTGACAAAACCAATTCTAGTTAGTTTTTAGAACTCTCTGTCATGAATCTGATCTGTTACAAATTTGGTTTGAATGGAACGGAACCAGATACTATTTTTATATCGAAGCTAATATCATCAGTTTCCGCTAACACTTGAACAGAATACCTTTGTCGATTCACAAACATCACATTTTTCAGAAAGTGAATGCATAATTAAAATACATATTTTTAATTAGTATATTTGAGCTGGTAGCTAAAGCAAGATTAAAATTGTAGGAGGTTTGGGAAATGAATGTTAGAATTTGTCAAAAAATATATGTGGATAAAACGCATTCTTAATATTCTAATGTATGTATTTTTCATACGCAATAATTATTGTGTTAAAAAATCTGATTCCCAAAATATGCAATATGGGTGTGAAAATATTAATGTGATTCGCAATTCTCCTCAAAAATAAACATTTTATAATTCTAATTCTCTTACTTCTACCATGTTAAAAATCAGGAGATCATAATAAGAGATTTTTAAGAGTAAAAAATTGAGTGTAGAGCACCATTAGTTTGGTTGCGTTCTTTGATCTATTTAATACCACTCCAGACAGTGTACTAAATAATGCGTTGTTTTAAATATACAGTGTGTGTATGATTTTTATAGGCATTTCAATTATAATTCGTTCTCTAACAATAGACTCAGTTGTATTTTTTAAACTTTGGTAATTAGTATCAAATTATCTGCTAATATTTTACTGCAGTCAAATTCTAACAACATAATTCTGTTATATTGTTCCTCTAGAAAACAAAATGGCTTTTTGTTAAAGAGAAATCGAATTTTTCAAAGAATTACACATATTTAAATTTCCTCCTTCCCTTCTTTGGTTCAACCTCAGTTCAGGCCCGATGTACCTTTTAGAGCAGTGTTTCCCAACCTTTTTTGTGCCATGCCCCACTTAAGCCTTACTAAAATTCTTATGTCCCCCCTCCCTATGTAAAATTAAATTGTTCGTTGAAGTAACTTAAATGATAGGTTTCAGGAAGAAGTCACTAGGGAATTGTAGAGGAAACACAGTAAGTAAATTTTCAAAACATAATGGAGAACTAAAATTCAAGTACGAAAAAATTTTAATGAAAGATTTTTCTAAGATGAGCCACCTCACAAAGGCAAAAAGGAATATGCTATGCTCGTCCTAATACCCTCTGTAATTTGTATTGATTCTTGGCAAGGGCAATGGGCGCTGTGATGTTGCTTCTTCGGTTGTGTTTATTGGGATCACTTAGGAATATCCCTCCGGTTCGATCGCAATACGCAACGGGTGAAAGGGTTTTTCCGCTCAGAAATCAAAGGTTTTATCACGATAGCAGGGACTCAATACTGAGGCTCCTCCCCAATAAATTGGTTCAACTTCAGCTTTTACTTAAAAATAACAATTATTTATTGAACCTTCCAAACATGCTTGATAGACAAGGACATATGCTCAATTACATAGCATTACAACAATACCAGCTTACTATGCCTGTTCAGCTGTATTCACAGAGCCCAATGCCGTTATTACCAGTCGGCATTTCCCAGCTTTACAATTCTACGTCTTTATGCGTTCGTCCTACGACTGGCTCTGTTCCTCGCTGTTGCCAACCCTTTCTCTTTCTCTCTCCGCCCGACCATCTGGGAAGTCCGCTAGCCTCCGGGTCGCTTGTCAGCGGATGCGAGCGTTTTGGGTGACCTCCATCCCTCCGAGCACTGCTACTTCAATTAACTCTCCAGATGCTGGGACAGAGGGCCTCCCACGTAGCATATGCCTTTTTGGTGAAATCCAAAATAATATGCAAAACATGAACAAAAAAAAATATCTAAATAGGCCTCTAGCCTGACACCTCCCTGCCAGAATCAGTAGTTAGTCCTGTTAACTGCTGACTAAAAAGTCAAGATGAACGCTGAAAATTAGAGTTCATTTTCGCGTAAATCTTAGAGTTCAATGCCATAAAATTCAGAGTTCGAAGGCGCTTTATGAATTCTATAAATTCTCTGCGAATTGGCACATCTTTTGCACATCTATGTACAGTACACTTAAATATAAAATAACTTCTAGGTATATCCCGGTGCACTGAGTCTAAATATTGTCTTTTTTCTTCACACACAAAAAAACCTTGTGACTGAAGTAGTTGTCCGAGAGTAAACAGTTTATAAATTAATTCTATCCTTAATAACTGTCCTTGACGAAGGTATGCCGTACTGGCGGTGTTCATTCGTTCACAGGTGACATTCTATGTGAAAGGCTATGCACACCTTTCGTGACTACCTAGATATCACCTTCCCGTACGTACCCTCTGATTCTACAGGCTGAAAGTCGTCGACATTGGCGTCGGCCTGACCATATAAATTTGTAAAAAGGTGTTAGTGTACCCTCCCTTAGACAATTTGGCTCATCAGTGACTTCGAGTCTAGACAATGCATCTACATGTTTGAGCTGGGAACCCGGACGATGCTCAATGGATACCTGATATTGCTGAAGAGCTAAAGACCATCTCTGCAGCTTCGAACTTTGTGGACTCGCCGTTGTTAGATAGGTTAAAAGATTATGATCGGAGGTAACCTTCACTGGAACACCAAATAACCACGATTCGAACTTTTTTAATCCAAAGATAATTGCGTAAGCTTCTTTATGAACGGTTGCCCACCTTCTTTGTGTGTCTGTCAATTTCTGGCTGGCATAAGCTACAGGTTTGATATTATTCTTTTCATCTGTCTGGGCGAGGCACACCCCGACTGCATAATTAGATGCGTCAGCATACATAATGTAGGGTTCCCCATGCTTCGGTACATCCAATACTGGAGCGGTACATAACTTTTCTTTCAGGGTCTGAAATGCTTTATTCGCTTCGGCTGTCCAGATAATTCGTTCGGGAGCCTTTTTCCTAGTTAATTCTGTTAGAGGCTTTGCTATTTCCGCGAACCTGGCAATATAATCCCTATAGTACCCGAACAGCCCTAAAGCTCCACGGATTTCTTTCTTCGTCTTGGGGGTCTGCAAACGATGTATAGCTCCAAGTTTTTCAGGGTCCGGTTTATGGGTGCCTGACCCCACTATATGTCCGAGATATTTCACCGTATTTTGGGCAAAACAGCATTTTGCTAAGTTTCCTGTAAGCCCTGCGTTTTCTAATTCCCTTAGCACCTTTCTCAGATGCCTCATAAGCTCTGTCCAGGTTTCGGAATAAATTGCTACATCATCCAGATACGTTACCGAATAATCCTGATGCCCAGCTAATATGGAATTCATTATTCGTTGAAAGCAGGAAGCCGCTCCAATCAAACCAAACGGAAGAACCTTCCATTGGTACTGAGCCTTGTGAGTAGAAAAAGCAGTTAGCGGTCTGCTTCCCTCTGCTAGCTCTATCTGCCAGTACCCACGTAACAGGTCTATCGTAGAGATGTAATTAGCAGCGCCTACCTTGTATAATAGATCAGGTACATGGGCCATGGGAAAAGCATCAGGTACTGTGTAACCATTCACCATTCTAAAATCACAGCATAACCGCATGGTCCCATCTTTTTTTGCAACACACACAATGGGATGCGTGAACTCGCTCTGTGCTGGCTCTATCATATCTGCTTCCAGCAATTCATTTACCTGTCTTTCTACCGGTTCTCGCATAGCATGTGGTACCTTGTACCTGTGTAGCGTCTTCAAATGATAGCCCTCTTTTAATCTAATGCTATGCTGCCCTTGCTTGCATCTGCCTGGACGATTTGAAAAAAATCTCGGAAACTCGTCCAATAGCTCATGCAGTTCCTTTGCTTGCTCTGCTGACAGGTTCGGAAAAGCATAATTCATCGGCTACAGCCGATGAATTATGCTTTTCCGTCCGAACTATCTAGCCCGACCTTGCTCCCTCTTTCTTGTGCTGTTGCTCTAGGCATTTCTTTTATTTCTCCAAATTCGGTGTCTTCATCAAAGATCACTCCTACCACATTACAACGAGCTTTTCATTCTCTCAACCTATTCGCATGAACATGTCTGGTTGCTCCGTCTGGTAACCATACCTCATAACTGTGCGGAAATATGTGTCGCACTACTGTTTCTGGGGCTATCCACCTGGCATACAGCTTGTTATTTGAGTCTGCCGTTAAAGCTATCACCTGATCTCCTTCTTTAAACTCCTTAACCCGAGCGCTCCTATTGTAATAATATGCATATTTCCTTTGATTCTCTTCTGCTAGATCCTTAACCTGTGCTGCTGCTATTTCTAGCCTGATCTTTAATTCTTGAAGATATTGAGCAGCAGTAACTGGAAAACCCACAGGCATGACCTGCTCGTCAGTCCAGCTATTCTTTAGGATTGAGAGTGGCCCTGTTTGTTGTCTCCCATACATCAACTGAAATGGAGATATACCGGTAGTACTGTTGGGTACCTCCCGGTACGCCCACAGTAAAAATGGCACGGCCTTGTGCCACTGCCTGGGTTCCTCTCTAATGACGTGGTGTAACATATTTTTCAAAATCTGATTAAATCTCTCTACTAAACCATTTCTTTGAGGATATCCCGGAGTAGAAAATCGAGGTGAAGTTCCAATTCTCTTTTCCATTTCTTGAGTTAATTCTGCCGTAAAATTTGTCCCTCTATCTGTTGCGATAACAGAAGGTATGCCTGTCCGCTGAAATATTTCTAACAGAGCATCGCAGGTGTTCTTTGCTGTAAGCGATGTTAAGCATACCGCCTCAGGCCTTCTAGTATGCTGATCAATCAGACACAATATGAACCTGTGTCCTTTTGCAGATGGTGGGTCTATCGGACCAATAGCATCCAGATTTACCCTTTCAAAAGGTAATTTCGGGCGCGCTATAGGTGTGATGGGGATTCTATCCTGCTTCTTGACCTTTTCCCTTAACTGACACTTCAGACAGGAGTCGCAAAACTTTCTAACATCCTCCTTGCATGAAGGCCAAAAGAATGAATATCTAATCCGCTCCTGACTCTTTTTAGTACCTAAATGACCACCAAATACGGACTCTGTGCCAGTTCTAAAATCTTTTGACGTCTTTCAATTGGTACTACAAGCTGACTCACCGACTCTCCTAATACCTTGTCCTTATGGTATAGCAAATCGTCCAAATAAAAATAGTTATTCTCCTTCTCCTTTGCTTCATTATGGGCTATTCTTAGTGAGGGGTCATTCCTCTGCTGAAACTTAAATAGTCTCACATCACTAGTAGCGAGAGGATTTATTTCTTCAGGAGTTTCTGTCTTCGCTCCTACATCCTCAGGCTCCTCATCTCGTACCTCACCTTCCTGTTGGTCGGCCTCTTGATTAACAGCTTGTACCTTAGGCTGTATAGTCCTTGGTACGTTTTCCTTTTCCTCTAAAAGATCACAAAATGTTTCTGCACTTAACAGCACTTCTTCTCGTAGTCCATCAACTACTGCGCATAATACGTTTACTTTTCCACCCCTGGCCTTGGGCGAATCAGTCTCTTCTATTAGGCTCAAACCAAGCTCCTTTACCTCTGCTCGTTTCGTTTCTTCAAAGGGCCCACGTACTATTATGTGGCTCTTCACCATATGTTTTTCTTCCTCTAGCATGCCTTTTCTGACCACCGTTATCTCCGCCCCTGAATCGACCACTGCTTGCGCTGTTTTCTCGCCGCATCTAATTCTAACCAGCTTATAATCAGCAGGAATCGTCCTCTCCCACTTCGACCTTTTCTCCCTCCTGAGAACTTCACCTAAAAGCATTTTAACTCTGGCTATCATTGCCTCGCTGTTCTGCTTTACCGCCTGTGAATCAACTTCCCTCACCCGATTCACCTTTACATGATGATTACTAGCACCCGACACTCTTGATCGAACTGGGCAAACTCGCATCAAATGCTCCTGTGATCCGCACTTATGGCATCTTCTTATCAACCCTTGTGAACCCTTATTGCTAGGATAATTATCCGAGATATTGCGCCTGAATCGACTGTCTGTCCTAAGATTCTCCCTTCGCTGGAAATTATTACCACGGGTATCTCCTATTCGCTGTGGCCATCCATTCACTTTAGTAAAGCTTTTTGTCTGTTTTCTGTCCTCTCTCACACTGGCTGAGTGTATCTCTGCCCACGTGGCTATTTCATCTGCTTTTGCCCATGACTCCGCCTCTTTCTGTACTACGTAAGTATGAGTGTCTTGAGGAAGGCTATCATGTAACTTATCCGACACTATCAGGTCCATAAGCTCCTCAAATTTTGTCACCTTCCTACTGCGGACGTAGTAATCCCAGCTATTTCTGAGTCTCGAGGCTAACTGATTATATGACTCATTCGGTTCTTTCGTGATAGTTTCAAACTTTCTCTTGTACGCAGAGGGAGTGAGCTTAAACTCTTTTAATACAGCCTCTTTAACTTTCTTATAATTAGCAAAATCCTCTGCACTTAATTTTCGAAACACGTGATTTGCATATTTACCGTCTAAAAAGAAATGATGACTTTACCTTGAAACTCCTCTGGTACTTCATATATCTTAAATCCCCTTTCCGCTGTCTCAAAGAGATTTATCACCTCTTCTGGGTTTTTAGGGCTTCCAGCTAACATATTTCCCAATAATTTTATATAATTAGCCAGCCGCGCATCTGCTGGATTACTAGCAACTGCCACCGTTCGCACATCACCCCTCTCGTCGTTTGCATTCCTCATTTGCAGTTCCAACATTCTATACTCATGCTCTCTCTCCTTTTCCCTTTCTCGTTCTACCGCCTCACTCTCTTCCCTTCTCAGCTGCATCTCTAACCTCATCCTCTCTAATTTAAAATCATCTCCAATCCTTTCCTTAGCTCTCTGCTTTCTGTTCCCGCTCCGCAGCATATCCGTATCGTTGTCATTGCCATAATCCCTCAACCCTCTCATGTCTTCCGCAGCATCAGACTCTCTGTCTATTGTCACCTCCTCGCTTCCCCGGACACTCCCTGAAGCACCACCCTGCGTGCTATCCCTTTCTGTGTCTGTGTAGCCTCGCCTTAACTCATCCCTTTCCCTATCGCGACCGCTCCTAAGCTCCATTTTAGCTCGTACAGGCCTCTGCCGTATCTAACTACTCATCCCTAGAGTAAGAGGATACTTACCTCCGATGTGACGACAGGAACGAACCGCCTCGTCAGTCTGCCACCTGAAGCACACAGTCGGAACACTCTTGGCAGTATCAGCCTTGCGTTGGTCAGCTCCCAGTGGATGTTGAACTTTTCCGTCACCTTCACAGCTTTTTCCACAGTTCGAACGTGATGCACGACTCTTCAGGTACCTTCACAGCTATTCTATCGCCTGAAACACACCGCAGGACACTCTTGGCCGTATCAGCCTTGTTCTGGTCAGCTCACAATGGATGTCGGAACTCTTCCGTCACCTTCGCAGCTTTCTTTCACCTCTGTGTTGCGTCTGGTGGCTGTGCCACTTTGTGATGTTGCTTCTTCGGTTGTGTCTATTGGGATCACTTAGGAATTATCCTCCGGTTCGATCGCAATACGCAACGGGTGAAAGGGTTTTTCCGTTCAGAATCAAAGGTTTTATCACGATAGCAGGGACTCAATACTGAGGCTCCTCCCCAAAAAATTGGTTCAACTTCAGCATTTACTTAAAAATAACAATTATTTATTGAACCTTCCAAACATGCTTGATAGACAAGGACATATGCTCAATTACATAGCATTACAACAACAGCTTACTATGCCTGTTCAGCTGTATTCACAGAGCCCAATGCCGTTATTACCAGTCGGCATTTCCCAGCTTTACAATTCTACGTCTTTACGCGTTCGTCCTACGACTGGCTCTGTTCCTCGCTGTTGCCAACCCTTTCTCTTTCTCTCTCCGCCTGACCATCTGGGAAGTCCGCTAGCCTCCGGGTCGCTTGTCAGCGGATGCAAGCGTTTTGGGTGACCTCCATCCCTCCGAGCACTGCTACTTCAATTAACTCTCCAGATGCTGGGACAGAGGGCCTCCCACGTAGCATATGCCTTTTTGGTGAAATCCAAAATAATATACAAAACATGAACAAAAAAAATATCTAAAAAGGCTTCTAGCCTGACAGGCGCCCTCATTGTTCTCTTGAAGAAGGATAATGACGACTAACAACGTAATCTTCGGGTTTTCTTTTGTCTGGGCTCGCTAATCCTACGGCCGCCATACGGTTAAACTCTGAACGAGTCCATTTTCGAATTTCCCCCCTTGACAATCAAATTGCCCCCCTGTGCGGCGTGTGCCCCACTTTGGGAAACACGGCTTTAGAGCATTAATGAGCATTTTGGTTTTCGATAAAATTTAAAAGTTTAAGCTTCTACACTATTTGACAACAAAATGCATTTTAAAAAGTTAAATATATTAAAGTAATGAAGGATTTCTGTACAAAAGAGTTAAAATTGTTTCAGATATCTATGATAATATTGACTATCTGATATGGTACCCTGCAAATTCTGAGATAAAATAACCCAAATGAATAATTCGATAATGGTCGATGATACTTTTTTACAACAGACAGTTCCAAAGGTTGGTTCGGACGAAATTTAAAATTTATGAAATGTACAGTCGCTCGAAAAAATATCCGAACACTATGGTTGATTACAGAATTCAGAAAAAATATCTGGGAACGATTTTTTTAGAAATTAGTGGTCTGGCAAACTTCGTGTACAGTACACGAAGGTTGTAGATCACTACTTTCTAAAAAAGTCATTGACAGATATTTTTCTGAATTCTGTAATCAACCATAGTGTTCGGATTTTTTTTGAACGACTGTAAATGTGATAGTTTCCGATTGCTTCCTTGATATTCTCTGATTAGGAATGATATTTTTTTCAATTGTGTGGCAGATTTTTAAAATTTGATTGCATTTCAGAACGAATATGTCAATTCCCAGTGCAACGGAAGAAGAAACTTTTTTTTCTACAGAATAAGTTCAATTTGTCATTATAAATAGCAAACGTTTTTCAACACTAATTGAAAATATTAATTTTTAATATGTAAGCAAGTACCGTATATTTCAGCAGATAAGACGACAGTTGAATCATAAAAAAACGCCCCCAAAATCCGGGTCGTCTTATAGGACAGATACAAAAAAAATTAGATTAAAATTTATATAAATTGAAACCATTATTACTACAACTATTCGAAAAATCTATCATATTATTTAAATACGCTATATGATAATACATTACATTGTAATAGTATATAATACATTACATTGTAATAGTAAAACAATACTAAAACAAAATAAATATTAAAAGTTATGTTTATTGAGCTACTGAGGAAAAAACGGACAAACCGTAATTATTTTCTAGTACAGAGTAGGGTATGTCCACAAAATAGAATAGCCCATACGACGCTTTTGTGAATAGTCAAGGTCAGTCCCGAATCAGTGCGAATGTTTGCGAATAGGACATAATTCCGTATACGCTATACAGTATTATTATCCAGATGATGATCGCTGATCTAAACTAAATTCATAGGCCGTTGATAGTTTGGGGTCGTCTTATAGGACAGATATATGCTAAAACTATAAAACTTTGACGAAAATTTATACCTCGTCTTATCTGCGGATTTGGGTTGGGTTGTTTTACCTCTGAGCGGCACTTTTTTGCACACAATGGGCTAAAAGGCCAGGTCACATGGATCCCGAAGTCTCAGAGAAGGTTGGGGGAGGGGACCCACTGAAACAGCTGTTGGGAGACAGATGGTAGCCTCCCGTCAAGGCCATCCAGCGTGTTCTTTAACGTGCACAGGGTATGGCTCTCCCACACATGGGGCCACGGCTTAACGTCCCATCCGACGGACGGCGACCTTTCCAAGCCCATCGGTGTCCCCTACTGACCGTGGGCAGGGCGGGGAATTTTGCGGGGAATTTTGAATTATTTTCTAATGCCATCCGCTATCAATAATTTCTTTGCAAACGCCCCTTTTATCCAGAATTATTTTCTTACAGCCATCTTTATCAATAATTTCTTTGCAAACGCCCCTTTTATCCAGAATTATTTTCTTACAGCCATCTTTATCATTAATTTCTTTGCAAACGCCCCTTTTATCCAGAATTATTTTCTTACAGCCATCTTTATCAATAATTTCTTTGCAAACGCCCCTTTTATCCAGAATTATTTTCTTACAGCCATCTTTATCAATAATTTCTTTGCAAACGCCCCTTTTATCCAGAATTATTTTCTTACAGCCATCTTTATCAATAATTTCTTTGCAAACGCCCCTTTTATCCAGAATTATTTTCTCATAGCCATCTTTATTAATAATTTCTTTGCAAATGCCCCTTTTCTCAAGAATTATTTTCTCATAATCATCATTATCAATAATTGTTTTCTAAACACCGTCTTTTATCAAGAATTATTTCCCAATCACCTTCTATTATCAAGAATTATTTTCTCATAGCCATCTTTATCAATAATTTCTTTGCAAACGCCCCTTTTGTCAAGAATTATTTTCTCATAATCATCTTTATCAAGAATTTTTTTCTAACCACCCTCTTTTATCAAGAATTGTTTCCCAAACACCTTCTATTATCCAGAATTATTTTCTCATAGCCATCTTTATCAATAATTTCTTTACAAACGCCCCTTTTGTCAAGAATTATTTTCTCATAATCATCTTTATCAAGAATTGTTTTCTAAACACCCTCTTTTATCAAGAATTGTTTCCCAAACACCTTCTATTATCAAGAATTATTTTCTCATAGCCATCTTTATCAATAATTTCTTTACAAATGCCCCTTTTGTCACGAATTATTTTCTCATAATCATCTTTATCAAGAATTGTTTTCTAAACACCGTCTTTTATCAAGAATTGTTTCCCAAACACCTTCTATTATCCAGAATTATTTTCTCATAGCCATCTTTATCAATAATTTCTTTGCAAACGCCCCTTTTGTCAAGAATTATTTTCTCATAATCATCTTTATCAAGAATTGTTTTCTAAACACCCTTTTTTATCAAGAATTGTTTCCCAAACACCTTCTATTATCAAGAATTATTTTCTCATAGCCATCTTTATCAATAATTTCTTTGCAAACGCCCCTTTTGTCAAGAATTATTTTCTCATAATCATCTTTATCAAGAATTGTTTTCTAAACACCCTCTTTTATCAAGAATTGTTTCCCAAACACCTTCTATTATCAAGAATTATTTTCTCATAGCCATCTTTATTAATAATTTCTTTACAAATGCCCCTTTTGTCAAGAATTATTTTCTCATAATCATCTTTATCAAGAATTGTTTTCTAAACACCGTCTTTTATCAAGAATTGTTTCCCAAACACCTTCTATTATCCAGAATTATTTTCTCATAGCCATCTTTATCAATAATTTCTTTGCAAACGCCCCTTTTGTCAAGAATTATTTTCTCATAATCATCTTTATCAAGAATTTTTTTCTAACCACCCTCTTTTATCAAGAATTGTTTCCCAAACACCTTCTATTATCCAGAATTATTTTCTCATAGCCATCTTTATCAATAATTTCTTTACAAACGCCCCTTTTGTCAAGAATTATTTTCTCATAATCATCTTTATCAAGAATTGTTTTCTAAACACCCTCTTTTATCAAGAATTGTTTCCCAAACACCTTCTATTATCAAGAATTATTTTCTCATAGCCATCTTTATCAATAATTTCTTTACAAATGCCCCTTTTGTCACGAATTATTTTCTCATAATCATCTTTATCAAGAATTGTTTTCTAAACACCGTCTTTTATCAAGAATTGTTTCCCAAACACCTTCTATTATCCAGAATTATTTTCTCATAGCCATCTTTATCAATAATTTCTTTGCAAACGCCCCTTTTGTCAAGAATTATTTTCTCATAATCATCTTTATCAAGAATTGTTTTCTAAACACCCTTTTTTATCAAGAATTGTTTCCCAAACACCTTCTATTATCAAGAATTATTTTCTCATAGCCATCTTTATCAATAATTTCTTTGCAAACGCCCCTTTTGTCAGGAATTATTTTCTCATAATCATCTTTATCAAGAATTTTTTTCTAACCACCCTCTTTTATCAAGAATTGTTTCCCAAACACCTTCTATTATCCAGAATTATTTTCTCATAGCCATCTTTATCAATAATTTCTTTGCAAACGCCCCTTTTGTCAAGAATTATTTTCTCATAATCATCTTTATCAAGAATTGTTTTCTAAACACCCTTTTTTATCAAGAATTGTTTCCCAAACACCTTCTATTATCAAGAATTATTTTCTCATAGCCATCTTTATCAATAATTTCTTTGCAAACGCCCCTTTTGTCAAGAATTATTTTCTCATAATCATCTTTATCAAGAATTGTTTTCTAAACACCCTCTTTTATCAAGAATTGTTTCCCAAACACCTTCTATTATCAAGAATTATTTTCTCATAGCCATCTTTATCAATAATTTCTTTACAAATGCCCCTTTTGTCAAGAATTATTTTCTCATAATCATCTTTATCAAGAATTGTTTTCTAAACACCCTCTTTTATCAAGAATTGTTTCCCAAACACCTTCTATTATCAAGAATTATTTTCTCATAGCCATCTTTATCAATAATTTCTTTACAAACGCCCCTTTTGTCAAGAATTATTTTCTCATAATCATCTTTATCAAGAATTGTTTTCTAAACACCCTCTTTTATCAAGAATTGTTTCCCAAACACCTTCTATTATCAAGAATTATTTTCTCATAGCCATCTTTATCAATAATTTCTTTACAAACGCCCCTTTTGTCAAGAATTATTTTCTCATAATCATCTTTATCAAGAATTGTTTTCTAAACACCCTCTTTTATCAAGAATTGTTTCCCAAACACCTTCTATTATCAAGAATTATTTTCTCATAGCCATCTTTATCAATAATTTCTTTACAAACGCCCCTTTTGTCAAGAATTATTTTCTCATAATCATCTTTATCAAGAATTGTTTTCTAAACACCCTCTTTTATCAAGAATTATATTCTAATACCTCCCATTTTTCAAGAATTGCTAAACGCCCTATTTTTTTTATTAAGAATTATATTCTAAATTTCCCCTTTTTGAGCAATTACTTTCTGATTGCTTTTATTAAGAATTTTTTCGTAACAGCAGCTTTCATTAAGAATTATTTTATAACGCAGTCTCTAATCAAATATCCTCTTCTAACGCCCATTCACAGAAATAAAACTAATTATTCCTCTCGCCGAGTGGTTAGCACGCTTGGCTACTGATCTAAGGGACCTGGGTTCGAGCCCCAGATTAGGCATGGATGTGTGTGTCGTTTTTCTGCTGAGGTCTTGCCATCCTCTCAGATCTCGTACTGTGGCATATAAACTGACAGACTCCTGTCAGACCTCTGTGGCAAGCAGCTGCTTGAGGGGGTATTTATTTTTATTATTATTAAACCTTCTTGAAAAATGGGGCAGCTCTCCTGTTACAGAGTAACACACGAAAATAAAATAAGTAACCCCCCCCCCCCTCCTCAAGCAGGTGCTTGCCACAGAGGTCTGACAGTAGCCTGCGAGTACAGTACGCGATATAGAAGATTTGTGAGAAAGTCCAGACCTTAGCAGAAAGACAATACAGATATGCCTTCCACCTTACTCGAGGTTCGAATCCAAGTCCCTTTGATAAGTGGCTAAGCACGTTAACCACTCTGCCACGGGACGGCTTGTCATACACCAAAAGCCCTTATTAATTCCTACGCGCCCCCCCCCCCCCAGGGGACGGTAGCGCCTCCCTTGGTAATAACTGGTATAATGCATATCATAAAATTTGAACCTTACCAAAAATAGAACAAAACGCCTCCTCCCACAAAAAAAAAGGCGGCTGGGCTAAAAAAATTACATCATTGTCCTTATCTCAAAACAATATGAAACGGTTATTTCAAATATAAGGATTCGTAATATACCGTATATTTCCTCAGTAAGACGATAGTTGAATCATAAAAAAAGGCCCCCAAAATCCGGGTCGTCTTATAGGACAGATACAAAAAAAATTAGATTGAAATTTATATAAATTGAAACCATTATTACTACAATCTATCATTACGAAAAATCTATCATATTATTTAAATACGCTATATGATAATACATTACATTGTAATAGTAAATAATACATTACATTGTAATAGTAAAACAATACTAAAACAAATAAATATTAAAAGTTATGTTTATTGAGCTACTGAGGAAAAAACTGACAAACCGTAATTATTTACTAGTACAGAGTAGGGTATGTCCACAAAATAGAATAGCCCATACGACGCTTTTGTGAATAGTCAAGGTCATTACCCGAATGCCCGAATCAGTGCGAATGTTTGCGAATAGGACATAATTCCGTATGCGCTATACGGTATATTGTCCAGATATGATATACGGATAATAATACTGGATAATAATACAATAATACTGGATAAATATACCGTATACGCTATACGGTATATTTATCCAGTATTATTATCCAGATGATGATCGCCGATCTAAACTAAATTCATAGGCCGTTGATAGTTTGGGGTCGTCTTATAGGACAGATATATGCTAAAACTATAAAACTTTGACGAAAATTTATACCTCGTCGTATCTGAAGGTCGTCTTATCAGCGGAAATATACGGTAGTTAAAATTTTATTTGAAAAATAAGAGAGAAAGAATTAGATTGTAATAGCCGTTGACAAAAAAAATAATACTCATTTCTTAATTTCCAATTTTTTTTAAAGTGAGAACAACCAATTAAGAAGTTTTTTATTTGGAGACGCGATTCATCTTCCGCAACCAAGACACAGCCGTTGATCTTTTTGTCAGTTGTATAGTAATAAAACCATGTCTTATCACCTGTGGCAATGGCTGTAAACCGTTTGAGGCCACTAGCTTCACACGTTCTAAGCATCCTTTGCACGAGTCGACTCTAGCCCTTTGTTGCTGTTGTGTCACTTTGCATGATACCCATTTGCAACAGATCTTTCGGAATTTAAAATGTTGATGAACAATTGTTTCCACTTTGCGAATCGATTCACTGACATCTAAACGTATTATCTGAACAGTGATGTGTGGCTTTTCCCTAATGAGTTCACGAACAGCAGCGATGGTTTTCTCGTTCATTGCCTCCTTCGGTCTTCCTGCACGAGGGAGTCCATCGCAGCTCCGCCGTCCTTCTCTAAATTTGCGCATCCATCCCATAACAGTGCCATATGAACTGGCATGATCCCTATATACCTATGATAAATCTAATGCAATTTTTTCTCGTCATCTTCAAGATATATTCTTGTGAAAATGGGTCATCTTTCCCCGTCTTCGGGCGGGGGTGGCTCAGTCGGTAGCGCGCCAGGCTCGTAATTTGTAGTTCCCAGGTTCGAGTCCCAGCTGGGTCAGCGTTAAGATTTATCTCCGCAAAATTCCCCGCCCTGCCCACGGTCAGTAGGGGACACCGATGGGCTTGGAAAGGCCGCCGTCCGTCGGATGGGACGTTAAGCCGTGGCCCCGTGTGCGGGAGAGACATACCCTGTGCACGTTAAAGAACACGCTGGATGGCCTTGACGGGAGGCTACCATCTGTCTCCCAACAGCTGTTCCAGTGGGTCCCCTCCCCCAACCTTCTCTGAGCCTTCGGGGTCCATGTGACCTGGCCATTTCGCCCATGGTGTGCAAAAAAAGTGCCGCTCAGAGGTAAAACAACCCAACCCAATTCCCCGTCTTTATAATTATTATACATATTCGCAGACCGAATTTGACGGTCCGCCCGTGAAGAAATAAATGATGATACGGTCTTTGTTTTTAACACGAAATGACAAATTTAGACAAGCTTTCAACGAAGTCGTAGATCTTTTACTTCGGAAAAACTAATGCAAATCTACGGACAGGTGTGAAGACCGTTGTGAACTCCATCCGTAGAATTAAAATGTGAGATTGTTCCTCATAGAGAATTATCACTATTGTAGATTTAAATATAGTGAGAAGAATAAGCTCCAACACTTTTTAAAATAATGCATTTGAAAGAGCTCTTAAACTAATAAATGGTTTCTGTACAAAACAGAGTTAAAATGTTTTCGGATATCTCTCCAAAGCAACAAGTTATATGACTATGGTATTGACATCCGAAGAAATCACCCATGCTCTTAAAACACTTGAACACTAATACAGCCACATTCGGGATCCGAACTAGCAAAGATCAAAGTATGAGTCTCTCTCTACCAACTGAGTCAGAAACAGAGATACTTAGGTTATATCAGACCCGACAGCCGTTAAACAAAAGAAGGGAAAAGAATAGGAAAATTATGTATGTGTAAATATTTTAATAACTTTAATTTTCTTTTATAAAACTACTTATTTTTCAACATCAAAATAAATTATTTCTTGAGTTAATTAAAATAGTAACGAATATTTTATGAATCATTATAAAGTTTTAAAAAATATTACTACCACTTTATTTTTAAAACAAATAGATTAATTAATTTTATATATTCACCAAACATTTTGGTTAATATATAGTCCAGGCTCTCTATGATACATGGATGATTCAGGAAAAACCCAGTACCCAAAACATTCATCATCATCATCCTTAAGCAGCCATGGGCTACGGAGGTCCAACCAGACCGTGCAATTTAGTTCTCCAAGCAAGTGTATCCAGAGCTACATCTACTGCATCTGGCCACTGCACACCAATTCTAACAAGGTCCTGTTTGACATTGTCTGCCCACCGCATCCTACGTCTCCCCTTCTTTCTGAGGCCTTTAGGCACACTGTTCATAACCCTATTCGCCAATCTATAATTACTCATACGGGCAACATGGGCAAACCAACGGAGTCTCTCTCTGCACAATATGCTGCTTAAAGGAGGTTGCAAACTCCTTTGCCTAACCTCATCATTAGTTACAAAGTTGAACCACCTAATGCCCAAGATACTGCGTAAGCATCTGGAATCAAAAGCATCTAGTTTCCTGTTATCTTGTTTACAAAGTGTCCAAGTTTCACTACCATAACTAACCCTAGAAAGAAACCAAACTGTTATACAGTCTAATTTTAGTCTTTAGGTGTATACGCCTATTTCTCCACACTCTCCATAGATTCTTAAAAGTCCCGGCAGCAATCCCTATTCGTCTGTTAACCTCATGCCGCACATCACCATTATCTGTTACATAGCTCCCAAGATAATTAAACTGTGACCAATGCTCAAGACTGCAACCATTCAGATTAACTGAATCACAGCCTGCCTGACCAATTTTCATCACTTTAGTTTTCTCTCTGTTTATAACCAAACCTACTCTACTACCAGTCTCATCAACAGCTCGAATGAAAGAGTTCATCTCATCAACATCATTTGCCAAAAGGGCTAAATCATCAGCATAATCTAAATCAGAAATTTTCGTATCTCCAGCCCATTTAATGCCAAAATCTTTCCCTTGAAGTGAATTTCGCTTAACATAATCAATAACCAAACTAAAGAGAAAAGGAGACAAAATGCACCCTTGTCGAACACCAGAAGTAATGCTAAACCAATTGCTACAAGCCTTACCAACTCTCACACAGGACTCAGTGTTATTATAGAGAGTTTTCATTATGTTAACTAACTTGCCTGGTATACCATATGATCTCACAATCAACCACAAATTATGACGATCAACAGAGTCGAAAGCCTTTTTGAAATCAACAAAGCTAGCAACCAAAGGTTTCTGAAACTCTAAACATTTCTCAAGAATCTGCCAAAGTGAAAATATCTGATCCACACATCCCCTACCACTTCTGAATCCACATTGCTCATCACGCAATTCACTGTCAACCAGATTCTTAATTCTATTAAGCACAATCATGGAAAGAACTTTACCTGGAACAGAGAGTAGGCTGATACCCCTATAGTTATCACAAGAACTGCGATCACCTTTTTTGAAAATAGGGATAACAATAGCCCTGGTAAAATCCTTAGGAACCATGCCTTTATCATAAATGTTATTCAGAATTTCAGTCATCCAAGTGGTAACTGAAACATTCCCAGCTCTAAGCATTTCAGTAGTAATTTCATCTACCCCTGGGGATTTATGTAGTTTAAGTTTAGAAACAGCCAAAATAACTTCAGATTGTGTTATAGGGCCAACATTAAAGCCACCAATGCATCTATCATCATTGCAAACAATGGGAGTAGAACTAACCACATTGTTCAGAATATCACTGAAATGCTCAGCCCACCTAACCATGACAGAATCCTCCCCTTCTATAACCTTACCTTGTTTATCCTTCAATCCCTGTATATCTGTCCGTTTTCTACCACACAAAACATTAACTATCTGGTACAGCTCTCTGCTGTTGTGCTGTTTAACTGCTTCCTCAGCTTTGTCAGCAAGGCCATCAAGCCAAAGATTCTTATCAGCAGCTAACTGATCTTTTACACGTTTATTAAGTTCTCTGTAATGCTTTCTATTAGGACTAGTAGAGTATTGATTAAAGACATTCCTGCAGTTCTTTCTTTCTGAAATAAGCTCAAGTGCCTTATCACTCAGATAATTCTGTCTCTTCTGCTCCTTTTTTTCCTAAAAGAGTACTGTTAGTGTCCAAAAAAGCCTGTTTAAAATGATCCCATTCTTCCTCAACTTCAGTAGTAAGCAAACCATGACTGTCATAATGACTAAGTAACCTCTCATTGTAAGCTTTGGCTATAACTGGATCTTTCAGAGCTTCAGTATTTAAAGTAAATTTTTTAACCCTAGTACAACACTTTTTAAGTTTAAGTTGCAACACACTTTTAACAAGGTAATGGTCAGATTCAATTTCAGCTCCCCTATATGCCCTGGTATTCCTAACAGAACTAGCCCATTTGCTGTTAATTAATATATAATCAATCATATTCCTATGCAGCCCATCAGGTGAAACCCATGTGTACTTATGCATGTCGCAGTGTTTGTAATATGTGTTAGTTATTCTGAATCCATTGAGTTTACTTACCTGTAGGAGACGTTGCCCATTGCCATTGCAGCTACCAATACCAAAAGTAATCACCCCTCCCCAAAGGTCAGAGTCAGTACCAACTTTGGCATTGAGGTCACCAAGAACAAGGGAAATATCTCCTTTCTTGACAGAATTCAAAATATCCTGAAGTTGTTCATAAAACCTATCCTTCTCATCCTCATCGGCATCCTCAGTGGGGGCATAACAGCAGATAACATTCAAGTCTTTAATGCTTGTCTGAAATTTTGCTGTAAGAAACCTCTCATTAATGCACTCATATCCTAGAAGAGCATCACTAGCGTGTCTGCTGAGAAGCAGACACACGCCTTGGTGATGCTTATTGTCATCCCTCCCTGAAAAGAGAAATTTAAGATTATTTTTAAGAATCTGACTTTTATCTGTCCATCTGGTCTCTTGCAAGCCGAGAACATCTAAATTATAATGGTGGAATTCTTGTGTGAGGACATCAAGAGAAAAAGCTCTGTGCAGAGTCCTCACATTCCAACTACCTATGGGGAGAAAATGGTTAGTGGGATGTTTAAAGAAACTATGTTTATTGAGAGAAGGAATGCCGAAAATATCAAACAGCCCCCTAATCGCAGACATGGGGCAAATACCCGTTCACCCACCACAAAGGCTGAAACCATCTACACTGGAAGACTTCCCCCAATGTAGAATTTGACGATGCCAGTAGAAGCAAAGAGTTCTGATGCCTGCGATGACCTCTGTTCAGGATTATCCAGCCGCTGATAAACATATTCTATAAATCTATTCACTTGGGGCGTCAACCAAAATTTCAACCCACAAAAAAGAGAAACACAGCGACAGATTTTCCCTTCACAGAAGCCCACGAGTGCAGCAAATTCAGGATCCATAATCTAGCTCAGAGCCTTAATTCCGCCCAGTGGGTTTATATGGTCAGCACCAGAACCCGGGTGTGGTTGACCACTTCTCAGCAGGGTAGAAAAGAAAAAGAAAAGTAGTCAGAGTTGTCCAGATCAGTAGGCCACACTAATCTGGCAGCCCTCCCCTTCCGTTCACTTCCACAAGAGAGTATATCTTTTGAAAGGTACTAACGGTCCGCACCACGAGAAGGCGGGGTCGGACATTAGGTGCTAGGCCTGGCCGGTTCTATGCATCATCACAGGGGATTGGTGCATAGCTCTCCTTCCAGTGACTACCTAGCTACCATTTACAGACCCCCAAAACATTGGAGCTCTGTAAAACAGTTGTAGCTTTTAAAGCTCTTCCATTATCAATGTTTGCATATTTTAATGTTTTTTTAAAAAGTTTTAACGTGCTAGACGTGAGAGAACTAGAATTATAAGATGATTATTCCAGTGATGTTAGCGGAAAAGTAAATTATTTTTTGGCTCAAGGTTCCATTCTTCAGGAGCAGTTCTTGCAAAGACAGATTTTATTAAATTGTTGATTTAATTAGTTTTGGAAATTATTCGCATTCTGTTGGCGATATAGTCCTACGGAGGCGGGGGTGTCTCAATCGGTAGCGCGCCAGGCTCGTAATCTGAAGTTCCCAGGTTCGAGTCCCAGCTGGGTCAGCGTTGAGATTTATCTCCTGAAAACTCCCCACCTTGCCCATGGTCAGTAGGGGACACCGATGAGTTTGGAAAGGCCGCCGTCCATCCATCGGATGGGACGTTAAGACGTTTCCTCGTGTGCGGAAGAGTTATAGTTTGTGACGTTAAAGAACACGCTGGATAACCTTGACGAGAGGCTACCATCTGTCTCCCAAAAGCTGCTCCAATGGGTCCCCTCCCACAACCATCTCTGAGCCTTCGGGGTCCTTGTGACCTATCCATTTAGCCCATTGTGTGCAAAAAGTGCCCCTCAGAGGTTGTTGTTGTTTGGGTTGTTTTACCTCTGAGCGGCAGTTTTTTGCACACCATGGGCTAAATGGCCAGGTCACATGGACCCCGTAGGCTCAGAGAAGGTTGGGAGAGGGGACCCACTGGAACAGCTGTTGGGAGACAGATGGTAGCCTCCCGTCAAGGCCATCCAGCGTGTTCTTTAACGTGCACAGGGTATGGCTCTCCCGCACACGGGGCCACGGCTTAACGTCCCATCCGACGGACGGCGGCCTTTCCAAGCCCATCGGTGTCTCCTACTGACCGTGGGCAGAGCGGGGAAATTTTGCGGAGATAAATCTCAACGCTGACCCAGCTGGGACTCGAACCTGGGAACTACAGATTACGAGCCTGGCGCGCTACCGACTGAGCCCCCCCCCGCCCCCCCCTCAGAGGTAAAACAACCCAATCCCGTCCTACGAGATACCGTGTTCATTTTGCCGTCTCTATGTCTGTCTGTACACTTCAAAATATTTCTTCATAGAGAAAAATTAAAATTCTTTTCTGTTGAATTGGATTGATAAAATATTACGATTCTCTTTTTATAATCCCTTAAAAGCTATCATTGCGCGTTTGATGATGGAAAATTTACAATATTCCAAATATTTAAACTAATATTTCCAATGATGCATTTATTCTAGAAATATGAAATTTTGGAGGTAAAATGTCAGAATCACGAAGTTTTCATTAGCAACAATTAATTGAACTCTTAGACCCAGGGGAGGTGATAGAATGCAAATTGTTTTTTGTTTTAAGAGATATCAGTCTATTTTTGGAGATTAAGAGAATATTATTGTTTGGATAGATATTGATGAAATATTAGGCTTCGAAATTTGAAATTCTCTCACAAGCTATAATTATGCTATCTAACGGTGGAAAATTTCATAATTAAGAAATTAACGAATATTTCATACGATATATTAATATTAGAAATTTCAAATCTAGGTGGTTGGATTTGGTGGTCATGAAATTTTTGTTCGTAACATTGAGCTGGCCCCAATCCCAGGAAGGTGAAAAAAAGCAACTTTTATACTTCAAGAGATAATTATTCGTTCTTAGAGAAAAATTGCAATTTCCTTTTGGTTTTGATAGTTACTAATGAAATATTAGATCCTGTATTTTCCGAATCTTCCAAAATCTATAACTCATATTTCGATTTCCAAAATCTATAACTTCTCAAGGTTCTAACAAATATTTCATTATAAGAAATTTATGAATTTATGGTAGAAATTTGAAATTTGGTAGTGGAATGTGAAGGTCTTCAGGTTCCCATTGGCTGCAATGAGTTGACCCCTGAGGCCCAGATTGGGCGGGAAAATGCAACTGTTTTGTTTTAAGAGAAAATTGGAAAATTCTCTTTTAGTTGGATTGGTCATCATCATCATCATCATAATCCTCATGCAGCCATGGGCTACGGAGTTCCAACCACACCGTGCAATTCAGCTCTCCAAGCCCATCTGTCCTGAACTGCATTTGTTGCATCTGGCCACTGCACGCGAATTCTAACAAGGTCCTGTTTGACATTGTCTGCCCACTGCATCCTAGGTCTCCCCCTCTTTCTGAGACTTTTAGGCACACTGTCCATAACCCTATTTGCTAATCTATGATTATCCATAACGGGCAACATGGCCAAACCAACAGAGTCTCTCTCTGCATAATATACTGCTCAGAGGAGGTTGACGACTCCTTTGTATAATCTCACCATTATTTACAAAGTTGAACCACCTAATGCCCAAGAACTAATGAAATATTATACTTCTTATTTTTCAGTTCTTTAGGTAGTTTTAATTTATTTTATTAGAGACCACAGAATATGGGAAGGCGGGTCTTATATCGATTGTTGTAAGTGATATGTTTACGGTAGAAATTGAAAATTTCGGAGTTAGAATGTCAAGAGATTTTCCGCTGGGAGCAACAAACTTCTCAGTGGGAATGAGAAACCAACTGTTTAAATTTAAGGGAAAAAAAGTCAAATAATTTTTATGTTGTATGAGTACTAATGAAATACTGCCATTCGCGTTACGTCATCATCCATTAGTTCGAAATAAAAAATTTAAGGAGTAAAAAAGTAGGTAAAAGAAAAACTTCATTCTCCTTGAAAACGAGATTCCCATATGCTCCTGAAGCGATATCATTTTTTCTAGTTTTAACTTTGTTTGGTACAGAATGCTTTCAGTATAACAATATTTTAAATTGCTTCAAAACACGATTTTTTTTCCTAAAAACATTTGTAGATATATTTTTCGAATTTTCCAAATTTGGAAGAACCGATTAATGTTCTATATGCAAATTTGCATTTCTATTCTGTCACAAACTGATTCCTATTACTAGTGAGTTCAATTTAATCTTGAACCCAAATTTGTCATTCTTTTCGAAAGGTTTTTAAATTTTTCATATTTTACGATTCAGTCTTTTTCAAAATACGATTTATACGCTATCTTTAAATTATATAGATTACAAATTTAATAATGCTTTTATCTAAACATATATTATCTTAAACAGTAATATTTGTTTCCCGAACTTCCTTCAGTTTTCATGAATCTTTAACACCCAGTCGAAACATTAAAAAAATTAATACATGAGTAATGTTTTATTCAGACTAATTAAACAACCCCGCGTACACTATTCTGGAAAGGTTTCCGCACAAGTCGGAGCGGAAATTAATGTCATTCGAAACAAAACTATCTAGTACATTCCCATCGAACGTAAACTTGGGTAAGAGCCAATGCGAAGAAACTGCATATTTAAAGACAAATAGTTTTAAGGAATCAAAAAATAACTTCACGACACGAACTGGCAAAATCGTATAAATATGCACTTTTATTATTAGCGTATTATATAATACGCGTAATTCCGAACATTATAGGTCTGTATGCTGTCATTGGTGCCAGAAATTAACAATTTCCCTATGGTTTCCCAGGTACTTAACCTATCGGTCCAAAATTTGGTCAGATGGTTCCACTTGGTTCGAGCGCTGTTGGGGGTAAGAGACCGAGTTCCTAGCTATCGTGGGTCGTGAGTGATCCCTCAAAAAGCGTCCGATATTTCCAGGACCGCTGCCGTCGCTTACCTTGTGAATGGAGTAGTACGTTGTGGATTGGGTTGTTGAACCTCTGAGTGTCTCTTTTTTGTACACAATGGATTAAATGGCAGTTCACAAGGACTCCGAAGACTCAGAGAAGGTTGGGGGAAGGGACTCACTGGAACAGCTGTTAGGAGACAGATGATAGCCTCCTGTCAAGACCATCTGGCGTGTTCTTAAAGTACTTAACGTACTATAGGACGGAGGTAGTCTCTCCAAGCCCATCGCAACGCTGACCCGGCTGGGACTCGAACATGGGAACTATTAAGAGACTGGTGCGCTACCGACTGAGCTATTCCGGACTCAGTACTTTGTGAGTAGTTTGTGTGGAAAGATGTGAATGAAGTTATCAATGAAGATATATTTCGTGCCAAACTTTTGGTGTCATTTTAACTAATATGCTATAAAAACTTACAGGTTTCCATCTTTCAACACATGAAAAAGTGGGATAACCTGTAAATTTTTGGCTTGTGTTGTCCACTTATACAAGATACAAACACTTACACAAAAACATCCCCACACTCTTAGTAACAAGGTTCTTTAATCACTACAGCATTTAGGGCTGACTTAGCGTGTTATTTAAATACGTTTCATCAAATAACTGGGAGAAATAAACCAATAAAGAAGTTTGTGGGAACAATCATTTTTGCCGGATCCGTGTCACTGAACCCAAGTCTGTCGAGATTCATGCCATACTAACTACTAAACTAGAATCGCCTTTCTCATTACTCTGGGGAGGGGGTGGCACAGTCGGTAGCACCAGGCTGGTAATCTGCAGTTTCAGGTTCGAGTGTCAGCTAAGTTAGCGTTGAAATATATTTACACAAAACTCCCCGCCCTTCACACGGTCTGTAGGAGACACCTATGGGCTTGGAAAGACAGCCGTCATTCGAATGGGACCTTAAGCCGTTGCACTGTGTGCAGGAGAGACATGCCCTGTACCCTTTTTGACCCTTCAGAGAACTTTCCTAAAATTAAAATCTATGGCCTCCTGTTTAACTTTCTCATCTCCACCCCTATTTGGAACCATCTCTAGCTCCTTCCTGCTCTTCGTCTGTTACACTTTCCTTTCTTCCCCTTAACCAACTCTTCTCCACACAACACATTAACACTTCTCTTCCATGGAATCCTGCCATTAATCACAGGCACTCCCATAAACTCACTTGAACCCAGTCCCTCTTGGCCCAAACATTAAAATCGCACTCTTCACCCTCACTGTGCATATGCCTTTTTTTAAGGGGAAAAAAAAAGAAAAGTTAAATAAACAAAAAAAATAATTTATGATAATAAACAAAATCAAACCAAAAATAAAATGATATGTACAAAAAAATTATTAAAACAAAAAAATAGAAAAATATGAAAAGATATTAATGAAAGTACCTTAAAAATAATAATAATTAAAATATTATAAAAAAATCAATAAAATACTTATAACAACATAAGAAAAAAATATGAAAAGATATAATTGAAAATACTTCAAAAATATATACATGAATAAAAAACACAAACAAATAAAAAATACTTTACAAAAAATATAAATAACTATAATAAAAATAAAAAAAAAAATAAAACAACACTCTCTAGTCCGAGAGGAAAAATATATATAAAAAAAATAAAAAAACAACAACATATATATATATAAAATAGAAAAACTTTCAACACTAAAATCTGTGTTAGTAAACTAGCAAATCAAACATTTAAACTCAAACTTAAATGCAGAGACTCACGGAAAAATATGTATAACAAAACAGGAATAACCATCTCACCTTATTTTTTCTCTCAATCCTCAAAATACTTATACCACTTATAACACCTCACTCAAGACAGCCATCACATAATAATAAATAACGCCCCAACACCATTATAAACACTCAAAACACACATGGGCGAACATTAATCCAAAATAATTAAAAAAAAAACAATCTGGATGAACTTATTCAACCTTTTCGAACTAATATAATGTTCACATCAAAATTTTGCATTGAGAAAGCCTGAAGAAGGAAATCTCACTGGAACGTAACATGTAACAAACAAACCCTTTCAAATAATCAGGAATCAAATACACTCTATCACCAAAACTATTAGTACACTTGATAGTCACTGAAATAATCACTGGTTCCTAACTTAGTAAATATAACTGGAGATTAAGTAATGCTCTGACTAAAATTATTTGAATCACAATTTGCAATAAGATTCCTTGTTGCAAATATTTGTATCACCAAAATTTGTATATCAGCATATTAAGAATTGGGAGGGCTGAAGCCTATAAACAGCAGCATCGGTGATCATAAAATGTACTTCAATTTGCTCTAACTAAACATCAAAGAATAATTGTTGCAACAAATTGCTCACTAAAAGTAATTTTAATACATTTTAATGGCTTCTCAAAGCCTAACAGTGTCCGATTTTTCATTAGGTTTTGGTGGATTTAGTGGAGAAAATATGGACGCAGTCAGTCCCAGCAAATATTGGGTTAGGAGTGTGACTCGCTGTGAACTGAGCCAGACCTTGTAACTTATAAATAGGAGCTCTACATTCAATTTGTATTTTTAATACTGTACTCTCCCATTATCAACTCCTTTACACTTTACTGATTGTTAAAGATATTTAACATGGTAGGGATAAGAGAAATACAATATACAAATCAATATTTATTTCCTTAATAAATAATACATTCGATTACATTGTTCTAGGTCAGTTGGCACAAATGTTTCAAACGGAAATTTATGGAAATCCACAAGAGTTGAGAAACTCGCCTGTGGAATTTTTACACTTATAATCTGATCAATCATTTTTGGCAAAAAAGGGTCTAAACGTATTAAGCATTTTTTAAGTATTCAAAGATTATATAATTTTAGCAAAAATGAAAAGCAAAAAGTGCGAATAGCAATCAAATTATATAAATTTATTTTACAAAATTATATTAATGTTTTCAATATTTTGTAACCATTGATATAGATTTGAAGTAAACCTATGTATATATATGTTTCGTTTTTATATTGATTTGCAAAATATTAAATAATATTGGTGCAAGGTAAATTGTAAATGTTTTTAACCACAGTGTTCCAAGGTATAAGTTGAACGAGATTTACAGAGTTTCTTTCTTATAAATAGCAAATTTTATATTTTGGTCCGAACAAATTTTTAAACAAATATATTAATGCTGAATGAATATATAATTTTGAAACAGGTAAAATATCAACATTCTTATATAAATTTTGACTCTCTCAATTTTTTTCCCTTAATATATATTTTATAACTTTATTTTGAGTTCATCTGTTAATATTAGTGAAATATGTGCTACCCCAAGAAGTAAATCTGCATTGCAAATACGATTTAACCCAACAATTATCATCCTTGATGTTGAAATATCTACAAATTGTCTAATATAAATAGAAATCGTGGTGTTACAATATTTATCCTTTTAATCATAATCACTTACATGTTCCATCCAATTTAATTTATAGTCAATGTAAATACCTAAATATTTAAAGCAAGTAATTCCCTTAACAGCTGAACAGGAACAATTTTCACCAATACATTCCAACGTACGGTAAAATATTTAGATATGTAGGTACAGTCGCTCAAAAAAGTATCCGAACACTATGGTTGATTACAGAATTCAGAAAAAATATCTGGCAACAATTTTTTTAGAAATTATTGATCTGGCACCCTTCGTGTCACGTGATACGAAGGGTGCCAGATCACTAATTTCTAAAAAAATTGTTGCCAGATATTTTTTCTGAATTCTGTAATCAACCATAGTGTTCGGATACTTTTTTGAGCGACTGTACTCATATTGCTCTATTAACCTAAAATGGATATATTTTGTTTTATTTACGTTTGAAAGCATTTTTTTAAACAAATTTCTAATTTTAATCATGTCTAAACTTATATTAATTATGAAAGTCTAAATCTTCAGCAGTATAAATTAAAGCTGTATTGTCAGGAAACGCAATTAAATTTCCTACTACATCAAGTTTACATGAATTAATTATATATTTACTAAAAAAAAAAAAGACAGAGGTCCTAAAACTGAACCTTGAAGAACATCAAACTGCACAATTTTCTCCATACTGACAGTAACAGTTTAATTACTCTTTAACTAATTATAATTATTTTCCCTCTAAATCCACATTTAAAGGTGGGGCGGGGTGGCTCAGTCGGTAGCGCGCCAGGCTCGTAATCTGTAGTTCCCAGGTTCGAGTCCCAGCTGGGTCAGCGTTGAGATTTATCTCCGCAAAATTCCACGCCCTGCCCACGGTCAGTAGGGGACACCGATGGGCTTGGAAAGGCCGCCGTCCGTCGGATGTGACGTTAAGCCGTGGCCCCGTGTGTGGGAGAGCCATACCCTGTGCACGTTAAAGAACACGCTGGATGGCCTTGACGGGAGGCTACCATCTGTCTCCCAACAGCTGTTTCAGTGGGTCCCCCCCAACCTTCTCTGAGCCTTCGGGGTCCATGTGACCTGGCCATTTAGCCCATGGTGTGCAAAAAAGTGCCGCTCAGAGGTAAAACAACCCAACCCTTATGATTTATATATGATTCGGACTTGTCCTAGACTACTATGCCGCGCGAAATCTATTTGCTTCGCATCTAAGTTTTTTAAGTTCTTCAATTTATTGATAATTTGTCATCAGTTTTATAAAGAGTGAAACGGATATTGGACGGGACTGATCTAATTGACTGGTCGTAATTCGTCCCATTTCAAATTCCATATATTTTCCGATGCAGAAAAATACTATATTCATCATGATATAACATGACATAGGGATTTGTGTGATATTTTTTAAATTTATCAAAGTCCACGAATTTTAACATTTCTGGCCCTCTTCGCAACGTCATCTAAAGAAGGTGACCATTTTCACGGCCATACCTTCTTCCATCACGACTAGACGGACGTAGTTATCGGATATTCCTGGAAGAGGTCTTGTCAGAACTACTGCATGATGTTCCTGTATCTGTGCGCCGACGCATATGATTTCAGCACGACGGGGCACCCGTAAATTTCACTTTGGTTGTGCACGAGTTTCTCAACAGATGGATTGGCCAGTGCGGACCTGTGGCTTGGCCACCAAGATCACCCGACTTGTCCCCCATTGATTTCTTCCTCTGGGGTTACCTCAAAGGCCTTGTGTACGAAACCCGCATAGCCTCTGACGCTGACCTCGTCGCAAGAGTCGTTGGGGCACCGTGTCTGCGAGAGGCCTGGCATTTTTCAACACGTTCGCCGATCCATGTGACAATGTTGCGAGGCATGTATTGCTGCTGATGGAAATAACTTTGAGCACTTCCTCTGAAATTGTAAACATGTTGTTATACCTTACTGGTACTCATTTATTTTTGATTCTTGGCGGAACTAGTGGGATTTGTTTCAGAAGTATATTTACCTGTACCTCCAGCACACTCCGGTGGCGTTTGCGGCTATATGTTCCTATGTAAAAATGGTTTGTTTTTGTATTCCTACCTTTACAGTTTGTCTAAGACCTTTTGAATCACCCTGTATAGATTACAAAATTAATAATACTTTTATCTAAGTATATAATATCTTAAACAGTAATATTTGTTTCACAAACTTTCCTTCAGTTTTCGTCACTCTCTAGAACCCGGTCGAAATATTAAAAAAATTAATACATAAATAATATTTAATTCAGATTAGAGGCAAGCACAAAAAACGCACACCCGCGCACAAAATTCTCGAAAGGTTTCTGCACAAGTCGGAGCGGAAATTAATATAACACCAAATTAAACTAATTAGTACACTACCATCGAGCATATATAAACTTGGTGAAGAGCGAATGCGAAGAAACTGCATATTTAAAGACAAATAGTTTTAAGGAATCAAAAAAATAACTATACTACACGAACTGGCAAAATCGCTTAAATATGCACTTTTATTATTAGCATATTATATAATATGGGTAATTCCAAACAGGAGGAGCGGATCTGTCTGCCTTCATTGGTGCCATAAATTAACAATTTCCCTATGGTTTCCCAGGTACAGTCGCTCAAAAAAGTATCCGAACACTATGGTTGATTACAGAATTCAGAAAAAATATCTGGCAACGATTTTTTTAGAAATTAGTGATCTGGCAACCTTCGTGTCACGTGACACGAAGGTTGCCAGATCACTAATTTCTAAAAAAATCGTTGCCAGATATTTTTTCTGAATTCTGTAATCAACCATAGTGTTTGGATACTTTTTTGAGCGACTGTACTTAAACAATCAGTCCCAAATTTGGCTAGGTGGTTCCACTTAGTTCGGGTGCTGTTGGGGTAAGAGATCGGCTTCTTAGCTATCGTGGGTCGGGAGTGATACCTCAAAAAGCATCCGATATTTCCATGCCCGCTACCGTCGCTTATCTTGTGAATGGAGTAGCACGTTGTAGATTGGGTTGTTTTACCTCTGATCGTCCCTTTTTTTTGCACACAATGGCTAAATGGCAGCTCACAAAGACTCCGAAGCTGTGCACATTTGCATGTTGTCGTCACGACATGACACTCGTCTCGATGACATTCGATCTGAGCCGAAGGCTCAGAGAAGATTGGGGGAAGGAATCCACTGGAACAGCTGTTGGGAGACAGATAATAGCCTCCCGTCAAAGCCATCCAGCGTGTTCTTTAACGTGCACAACGTACGGATCTCCCGCACAGGGGTCACGGCTTAACGTCCCATACGACGGACGGTGGCCTTCCCAAGACCATCGAATGTCTCCTACTGATCGAGGACACTGTGGGGAGTTTTGCGGAGATAAAACTCCTGCTTTTGACTGTTTAAAACTCCAGCTAGGTCAGCTGCGCTGACCTAGCTGGGACTCGAACCTGGGAACTGCAGATTAAGAGCTTGGTGGGCTACCGACTGAGCCATCCTCGCCGCAGTACTTTGGGAGTAGTTTGTGTGGAAAACTGTGAATGAAGTTATTAATAGAGATATGTTTCGTGCCAAACTTTTGGTGTCATTTTAACTAATATACTATAAAAACTTACAGGTTTTCTCCGTCTTTCAACACATGAAATTTGGGGACAACCTGCAAGTTTTTGGCTTGTGTTGTCTATTTATACAAGATACAAACACTTACACAAAAACATGTCCGCACTCTTAGTAGCAAGATTCTTTAACGATGACACCATTTAGGGCTCACTTAGCATATTATTTAAATACGTTTCATTAAAAACTTTGAGAAATAAACCAATAAAGAGGTTTGTGGAAACACTCATTTTTGCCGGATCCGTGTCACTGAACCCAAGTCTGTCGAGATTCATGCCAGAGTTTTCTAACCACTAAACTAGAATCGCCTTTCTCATTACTCTGGGGAGGGGGTGGCACAGTCGGTAGCGCCAGGCTGGTAATCTGCAGTTCCCAGGTTCGAGTTTCAGCTAGGTTAGGGTTGAAATATATCTACGCAGAACTCCCCGCCCTGTCCACGGTCTGTAGGGGACAATGAGGGGCTTGGAAAGGCATCGGATGGGACGTTAAGCCGTGGCACTGTCTGCAGGAGAGCCATATTCTGTAACCTTTCAAATAATCACGAATCAAATACATCACCAAAACTGTTCGTATACTTGATAGTCGCTGAAATAGGGAGAATAGCGCTGAAACTGGGCTGAAACCTTTAAACAGCAGCATCGGTGATCATAAAATATACCTCAATTTGCTCTAACTAAACATCAAAGAATAATTGTTGCAACAAATTGCTCATTAAAAGTAATTTTAATACATTTTAATGGACTCTAAAAGCCTAACAGTGTCCGACTTTTCACTAGGTTTTGGTGGATTTAGTGGAGAAAATATGAACGCAGTCAGTTCCAGCAAATATTGGGTTAGGAGTGTGACTCGCTGTGAACTGAGCCAGGCCTAGTAACTTATAAATAGGAGCTCTACATTCAATTTGTATTTTTAATACTATACTCTCCCATTATCAACTCCTTTACACTTTACTGATTGTTAAAGATATATAACTTGGTATGGATTAGAACAATACAATATAAAATCAATATTTATTTCCTTAATAAATAATACATTCGATTACATTGTTCTAGGTCAGTTGGCACAAATGTTTCAAACGGAAATTTATGGAAATCCACAAGAGTTGAGAAACTCGCCTGTGGAATTTTTACACTTATAATCTGATCAATCATTTTTGGCAAAAAAGAGTCTAAACGTATTAAGCATTTTTAAAGTATTCAAAGATTACATAATTTTAGCAAAAATGAAAAGCAAAAAGTGCGAATAGCAATCAAATTATATAAATTTATTTTACAAAATTATAATAATGTTTTCAATATTTTGTAACCATTGATATAGATTTGAAGTAAACCTATGTATATATATGTTTCGTTTTTATATTGATTTGCAAAATATTAAATAATATTGGTGCAAGGTAAATTGTAAATGTTTTTAACCACAGTGTTCCAAGGTATAAGTTGAACGAGATTTACAGAGTTTCTTTCTTATAAATAGCAAATTTTATATTTTGGTCCGAACAAATTTTTAAACAAATATATTAATGCTGAATGAATATATAATTTTGAAACAGGTAAAATATCAACATTCTTATATAAATTTTGACTCTCTCAATTTTTTTCCCTTAATATATATTTTATAACTCTATTTTGAGTTCATCTGTTAATATTAGTGAAATATGTGCTATCCCAAGAAGTAATTCTGCATTGCAAATACGATTTAACCCAACAATTATCATCTTTAATGTTGAAATATCTACAAATTGTCTAATATAAATAGAAATCGTGGTGTTACAATATTTATCTTTTTAATGACTTTCGCTATATGTTGCTTCCAATTTAATTTATAATAAATGTACACACCTAAATATTTAAAGAAATCTATTCCCTTAATAGCTGAACAGGAACAATTTTTACCTAAACATTCCAAAGTATGGTAAAAAATTGTTATATAGGTACTCATATTTTTCTTTTAACCTAAAATTGGATGTATGTTGTTTTATTTACATTTAAAAACTATTTTTTAAACAAATTTTAAATTTTAATCATATCTAAACTAATATTAATTTTGAAAAAGGCTAAATCTTCAGCAGTATAAATTAAAGCTGTATCGTCAGTAAAATCTATTAAATATCCTACTACATCAAGTTTACATCAATTACTTATAAATACTAAAAAAAAGAGGTCCTAAAACTGAACCTTGAGGAACATTAAACTGTACAATTTTCTCCGTACTGACAATAACAGTTTAATAACTCTTTAACTAATTATATATTTTCCCTCTAAATCCATATTTCAATTAAATGGACATATAAAAATTTATTCCTATTTAAATATTCGAATTAGAAAATGACTTTTTCTTCAAGATTCTTCCTTGATGCAGATTCCTATTAGGCAGATTTTAGTAAATTTCTCTGTAATAATTTGGGAAATTTCCTGTAAATGTTTACGCAATGTGATATGGTCCTGTCGTAAGTTTGCTAGATATTTCAGTTTTTGGAGAGCATGGGTAAATTTTGAGGGTGTGAATTGTATATCCTGGTAATCATTTATTTTGGGGAGGTATCGGAAACAATTTCTAACAGCGTTTTGTGGAGAAATCATGTTTTATCACCAAGAGTATATTAGAACACTTCAATGCTATTTGAATGTAAAACCATATTCGAAGCTCTCTAACTTTGTAAATAATCATTCTACGAGAAAATATCACTGGAGATAAATTCAAGATCTCAATATCCAATATCTCTAAATCTCGATTCTCAACAATATTGATTTATTTTTTAAAGAATTATTGAACATTGAACAAGAGATGTTAAATGAGAGAATTAAAATAAACAAGAGATCCTAAATGTTCTTGAATACTTGAAAATTGGTGAAAACTGAAAAAACTATTACGGAAACTTTTAAAATTACTTGTATCTTAGTCGACTGTTTTTTAAACAATAATTTTTTGTAGTTTAGTTAAAAGAAAATGGGGTTATGATCTGTAATACACTGTCAAATATTTCACCCTGTAAAAATAATTTAAATATCTAAGGAATCTTGTAGAAAATCGAAATCTAGAGAGATTTGAGTGGGATCTTCGATTTTATGTCTAGTTATATTTACCCCTAGAATGCATACTTACAGAGTTAGGAAACTTTGAAATTTCAGTAACCTTGAAATGAAACGTACACTATTTGTGTAAAAATGCATTAAATTTCGATTAATTTGATAACGTTGAAAAGTATGTTCTGTCTTACTAGTGTATTTTTCATGAAACGTAGAAATAGGATAATAGTTTAGAAATTGAAAACCCGACTAATTATCGACATTTGAACCAAATATTGTTTTAAAGAGCATATATATTATCAATTTCCTCTCCAACTGCGAAGAAACCTCTCCATGATATGACGTATTAACCCGCCTTGTTCATGTTTCATATGTAAATAAGAACTGTACATAAATTTTATTTAATATTTCTTGTGGTAGCTCTGGTAATAGGAAAAGTAAAGGGGATTTGATATTATATTTGCAAAAAGCACTATTAATTTCTTAATATATACATATTTAAGACACAGTACAAAAGCTTATTTTTCAAAATAGTGGATCATAAATATAGAATAGTTTAAAACTTTTAAAACTTTAAGAAAAGTTTACATATATCAGATCAAGTGTAAAATGAGATTGGCAATTTTAACTTGTTAGTGACAGATAACCTGTTAGTGACAAGATACTAGATTTCCAATGCGGTATAACATTTCACCATCCGTTTTACAATGATTCAAAAAAAAATTATTTAAAAAATCCATTAAATATAAATAAATATCGTAGTTAGTTTTTGGCTTTTTACCCTTACTAGCATTTTGAAGTGGGGGAGGGATGGTCCCCTTGACCCCCCCCCCCCCGAAAGATCCGGCTGTGCTTTTACCTATACCATGCTGAAGATATTTAACAATTACTAAAATATGCAGTAGCTGATAATGGAAGAGGGTTAAAAATGAAACATCTGTTG
Source organism: Ryuthela nishihirai (assembly GCA_038380435.1). Taxonomy (NCBI): domain Eukaryota; kingdom Metazoa; phylum Arthropoda; class Arachnida; order Araneae; family Heptathelidae; genus Ryuthela; species Ryuthela nishihirai. The sequence goes on along the minus strand of JAWZYU010000034.1, from coordinate 28,330,644 downwards.
TAGAACGTCAACGTTTTGGGTGTGGTGTCTGGCCAAAACAATTTCTATCATAGAGAGTTCGGACAGTGTAATAAAAGAAAAAATATTTTTAAAAAGTTTAACATTTTAAAATTCTTATCGGTAAAGAAACAATTTAAAATTATTTGTGTTTTAAAATTGGATAGCTAATTTTAAAATAAATAAATTAATAGACTCAACCTATTTTTGGTATCGCTTTTAACTCCTGTTTTAGAATTTTTATGTTTTACTGGTTATTTTTCACGTATCTGATTTTTACTGTGTTTCGTAGATTTTTACTCTTGTTTGTGATTGTAAATGGGTCCTATACCCATTTTTGAAATTGACCCTATACACCCATTGTGTTGACCCTATACACCCATTGTTACTGTTGATCACAACACTTGTTGCTTCTTTTTATTCTCTTTTCTGCTCATTGGGTTTGTGCCGTTTTCTTTGTGTCCATTTTAACTGTGGTTGTGGGTTCCATGACTTTTTACCCCCTTTTTATCGTTTGTTTGGCGCAATATAGCCTTAGTTGCTCTTGCGCCAAAAAACTCCAAACAACCAACCAACCTATTTTGGTATCTACCTATAAATAAAAACTCCCTTAGTTGATTTAAATATTTAGAGGAAAAATTATCTTGAGCCGGATAGGATACGAATCCACGTCTACTGTTTTTTTTAATAAAGTCTAACTGAATAAATCGTTTAAATTTGTGTGGTTATTAATTTATTTATTATTTATTTAATTAATAAGTGTTTTTAAAGACAAATGAAATCATTAAAATCATTAAACGTATCGAATTTCTTTGTTTTTCCTACTATTGATGAACGACTGTCCTGATCTGGTAGCGAAGTAGATTCACATCTTGAGTTTGCTGAATCCCCTAATGTGGATGCATTGGTGTTCAGATGTATGAAGAGCATGGGTAACTTCTGCTGATGTAAATACCATATCAATGCACAGTAATTTCTCGGTTATCCGATACTCAAGCATACGGAATTCTGCCATAAATTTCAAATTGAACACTTAAACTTAGTTCGGCAAATTTCAATGAACGTGATAATTTTCCCAAATGCCACTGGTTCTGGGTTCCTCTTCACGCATTTTTAATCTACTGAACCCTCGGCATCAACTACTGCTCAAGAAAAGTTCTAGTTCAGTGGACGACCCTGACTAAATGTCATCCGAATTTCTAGAATGTAGCCAGTAAATTACAATGCACATAACATATATCTGTAGGTAATTTTTTTCCTGAAATTAATGTTTAGCTTAGTTTTACTATTCTCCTGTTTGGGACAGTATTTTGTTCAATTTGTATATGCTTTTCTACCGACATTAAAATTTTTTCTTTCAAATTTCCTTATTAACCCTTTCACGACTAAGGGAAACATTTTTCCCATTTTAAAATTGGTGATTGTCGTATTTAATTATAACCTTATCTGCATTTTTTATACAGAATGTCAAAACAGAACGTATGCCGAACGCAATTACGTAAACGGGAACGTTTAGAAAACAAAAACAGAACTGTCAGGACGCATAATATATGTACTATGTGCAATGTCCATCTTTGCCTCACTACCAAAAGAAATTGCTTCGCCGAATATCATAATTAGCACATCATTTTGTATAGTAATTTTATTTCATAATTTTGTATTATTTTAGTTAACATTTTGTTCTAATAAACCAATAAATAAAAGACATTGCATAATAAGCCTAACTATAATTTGTGTTGCCTTTATAGTCCATTGGGAAAAATATTTCCCATAAAATTCCAAAAAAACTACACATTGTTATGTATTTTTCTTACGATTTTTATTTATTTTACGTCTAAACAAACTAAAATAAACAGTTACATACTAATATTTACTCTTAGAAACCTTATGGTCCTGAAAGGGTTAAGATAATTCAAAACTACTAAAGACCCTATATGGATAGAGGTTGGCCATTTCAAAATTAGACGCCATATTTTGTCGTTGATGGATTGCCATGCAAAGCTGAAGGATATTGCAAGGATATTTATGGATTACGGAAAAGGGAAGAATAATATTTCATAGAGATTTCAGTGCTCACGATTGGAAGCACTTTAAAAAACGGCTAAAAATAAAACTTTTAAAAACGGCTTTCATGGCATTGTTTTTTTTAAAGAAAGAAAATAATTTCGTTTTGTCATCTGTTTTCTGTCTGTAGACATCGAAATTTTTTGTTTATACAGATAGATAAATAATTCTTTCTGTGTTAGATAGGTATTGATGAAATATTATGAAAATACTGCGCCCTCTAATGGTGGAAAAGTTGAAAATTCGAAAATTTCAAAAGAATTATTTCAAGCGATGTAGTTAAGTTAGAAATCTGAAATTTTGGTGTTGGAATGGGAAGGTCACGAAGTTATCAATGACAACAATGATTTAACCATTTAGACCCGAGGGAGGATGCAAATTTTTTCTTTTAACAGAAAATGTTGTTTTTAGAGATAAATTAAATATTCTTTTTGGGTTGGTCAGGTATTGATGAAGTATTAATATCTGTGTTTTCCTAATCTCCCAAAAGCTATAATTGCTCTTTCTAATGGTGGAAAAAATAATCGAAAATTCCAAAATTTAAAACGGATATTTTAAACGATGTAATTATGCTAGAGAGTTTGGTGGTGGAATATGACGGTCTTTAAGATTCCATTGTCAACATTGAGTTGACCCTTACACCGCGGATGAGTAAGAAACGGAACTGTTTTGTTTTAAGAGATAATTCGAAATCACTTTTTTAGTTGGCACTAATGAAATATAATGGCATTTTCAACGGTTGTTTTAATTTATATCGCTAGAGATCACTAAATATGCAAACAGCAAAACTTTTAAGGAATGTTTCGAGTGATCTGTTTATGGTAGAAATTTCGGCGGTCGATTGTCAAGAGATATTCCTCTGACACCAATGATCTGCCCCCTTTTTTCAGAGAGGTGTCAGAAAAGCAAATTTTAAAATTTAAGAACTAAAAGACAAATACTTTTTATGTTGTATAATTACCAATGTAATAATACTATATCTATTTTCCTCGATCGTACATTCTCTCGAATTAACACTTTTAAGGAGTAAAAAAATAGGCAAAGCAAGAACTACAATCTCTTTGAAAACGAAATTCCCATATGCGCCAGAGGCGATATGTGTTCTTATAGTTATTTTACACATTCAGTACCCTCTAATAGTGGAAATTCAGACTACTGAATGATTGGGAAAATAAAATATTAATATCTTATTAGTACCTGTACAACACAAAAAATATTTTTTTAATTATCCCTTAAAGAATAAAAGTTGCATCAGCTTTGGTATAATGGGACAAATAGTCATTATTAGTGTAAACCACTTGCTCATTACACTGTAACGCCAAAATGTTAAGTTTCTACCATAAATAGTTCGTTTACAATATTCGTTTAACGATTTGGCATTTTCCAGCTTTTTGCGCCGCTAGAGGTCGCCTTTCGAGTTTGATTTATCACCTTTAGCACTCTCTAACGGTGGAAATTCCAACTGATGGAAATTCGAAAAATGTAAACATTAATTAATATCATTGCTTTACAATGTTGTTATAGCATGTAGCTGCCTTTAACTATTTTTCAGGTGCTGATTTCAGATCTGGCCTTAAAAAATTGCTAGCATGTCACGTTTTTATGTTATTTGGCATTTTGACTCCTATTAAGACCTTCCTATACCAACACCTCCAGGCAACTGGGAGGATACTAAACATCTTACTTTTCATGTCAGGCAACACTGATTGCCAAGTGGGAGAAAACATTCAACAGCAACGTAACCTCAGACTGCCGTTCTTATTGTTTTCATTGCAGGAGGAACACACGCTGTACGTTGAAGAGTGAATTTTGGCATTTAAATAGCAGAAAGGTAACGTCGCGAATGTGTCAATGTGCCAGGTAAGATTTATTATGTGTGTGGAAATTATAGTTTAAACTCCCAGAGTCGTTATTTGACAAAAATTATGAAGGAAACCTATAACTTGTATTTTGGATGTCATGTTGGAGGTCAGGATAAAACATTGGCTCCACATGTGTTCTGTATATCGTGCTTTGTTGGCCTGAGTTAATGGTTGAAAGGTGAGATAAAGTCCATACCCTTTCCAGTTCCTAAGCTATGGTGTGAGCCAACTAGTCACTTGCATTATTCCTATTTTTATTTAACAAAAGTGTCGGGCGTTTCAAAAAAGAACAAAAGCAAAATGCAATCAGCCATAAGGTCAGTTTTTCATGGAGAAGTTCTTCCTATATCACCTCCAACCAACTGGGAGGAGATGGATTCATATTATAAGACCCTATATAGATAGAAATTTAGGAGGAAATAATCAGAGGAAGACTATGAGGCACATACAGATTTTGATCCTACATACACCCCTAAAACGTTAGACGAGCCTCATCTGATTCAGCAAAATGAACTAAGTGATTTTGTTCTGGACCTAAGACTTTCCAAACAACAAGCTGAGGTTTTAGGTTCAAGACGTCAAGAGTGGAATCTTCTGGCTAAGGTACCAGATGTTCTCTGTTCAGAAAGAGAAATTTCGCTTTATCTGCTTATTACGAGATGAAAGATGGTTTATGTTTCTGCACAGATATTTCAGGGCTGATGGAAGAAATTGGAACAACTCACGACCCTTAGAAATGTCGTCTATTTATAGATTCGTCAAAATTCAGCTTAATAGCTGTCCTTTTGCATAAAAGAAACCCAAAACCTTCCTTCCAACACACGCTGTGGGAACGAAGGAAACTTATGAAAGCATGGAAAAAATACTCACTGCTATAAAATATGACCAGTTTAAGATGACAATATGTGGTGACCTAAACGTCATATCTCTCTTGCTCGAGCTTCAAGGAGGCTTCACAAAATTTTGCTGTTTTCTGTGTTTGTGGGACAGTAGGGCCAGAAAGGAACACCACAAAACAAAAGACTTGTCCAAAAGAGATGTTTTTACTCTTCCTAGAAAGAGTAATGTGAGGTATAGGCCTGTAGTTGACCCCTCTGAAGTTCTGCTCTTACCACTGCACATCAAACTGGGGCTTATGGAAAACTTTGTAAAGACTATGGACAAAACTGCTAAAGAGTTTTTGCACTTGAAGGAAAAATGCCTAAAACTAAGTGATGCCAAACTCAAAGAAGGGATCTTTGTTGGTCCTCAGATCAGGAAGAACCATTTCTTGCACTCGCATCTCGACTTCTTTCCCAAGAACTTAGGAGCTGTCACTGATGAGCAAGGGGAAAGATTTCACCAGGATATCCGAACCATGGAGGAGAGATATCAAGGCAGTTGGGACCCAACAATATGGGTGATTACTGCTGGTTCTTGCAGAAGGAAGATACCTCAGCACATAAAAGACAAAAATGAACTTCTTGTAATATAAAAGATCCTCATTCATGTTTTCTTATTTTGCATCTCAATATTATTTCATTTGTTACTTTATATTCAGTGTCAATAACTATGATGTTCCTAATTTTTTTCAGTGTAATCATGTAATTAATTAATTAATGAGTTTTAAGTTGCAATTTAATAAATTAGTCATTTTTTTATTTCCTAGATATGCGTATTCATTTGAAATTTAAAATTTGAAATACATCAATCCGTAATTTAAAAAATTAATTATATGTGCTCCAGATTTTTCACAGCCATATTTTAATTCAGCACCCGAAAATCAGTGGGTCGGGTGGCAATTACACCCACATCCTATTTGATCAATGTTATAAAAAAAAGTTTCAGTTTGTTGTCTATTGTATTTTGTAGGTACCTGTAAAACCAAAAAATATTTTTTTCGTTTATCTCTTAAAATAAGAATGTTTCATTATTTTCACCCCCTTGGAGGTAAGAGGGAAAACCGTTGTTGTCATTGTAAACTATCTGGCCATAACACTCAACTACCAAAATTTCGGATTATCAGTTTAAATAGATCGTTTAGATTATTCGTTTGAAATTTTAGCCTTTTCCATTTTTTTCCCACCCTCTAAAGGACCCTATTAAAGCTATTGGAAGAGTTCAAAATTACGAATCGTAATATTTCATCGACACCTATCCAACGGAAAAAGATTTATTTTTATTTTTCTCTAAAAGTAAAAATCTCGATGATCTATAGACAGACAGACAGGTGTAAAGACATAATGACAGACAGACAGGTGTAAAGACATAATGACAGACAACAGCTAACAGACAAACGAACAAACATTGGCATAGGCAGACGACAAAGTGAAAAACATTAGCTCCGTCTGAAAAAAATTCTAAAAAGAATTTGTTATTTTTCAGTTATCTCGTCTCGCCTTTGAAGCTCATTGCTCTCTTCTGATGGAATTTCTTGAAAAACTCTTCATTAATTTATTTCTATGAGTGGAATATTGCACTCAAATGTAGCAGTGATAAAATATGGAAGCTTTTATAGACAAAAAATGGTAAAAAATATATAAAATTATATCAACTGAGAAGTGTAACTATGTGCAAACACTAACTCATAAGCATTCGTCTCACCTTTGGCCAAACATGGCGCCCATAAACCACGTGACTAATAAACCAATGGCAGTCAATTACCGAGATGCCAGCTTCTAATTATAGAGGACCTCTAATTGTTTAGAACCGATGGCGCCAATGATTGATAGTGATAAAAGTTGAAATTTCTTGAAGGTAAATGCGATAGTGCCGGATTGCTTTCTTAATATTTCCGGATCGTAAAATGTTTTTTTCTCTTTGCAACATGTACATGATTCCGAGGACTTTACTGTAAGTCTAAACAACGTTTCAATTTCCGCTCTAACACAAGCAGAGCTTCTCTGGAACAATAAGTAAACTATCGTTACTACCACCAATTTCATATATAAACCAAAAATTAAATATTATCTATTTCTTATTTTTTCAGGTAGATAACATTTTAATTAAAATCTAAACGAGAAATAAGAAATTGATCTGATTAACCGTATTAATTATAATTGGTGAATTAATAAAAATTATTAATTCCTTAATTTAAGGTGGGGTTTTCAACGTGGGGTACGCCGTGAGAGCTCAAAAGTCGCTAGATCTAGTAACAAAGTAAAAATAACCATTGTTACACTATAACTACAGTTTTAGCTATCTATACAAGGATTACGCCAGTTGCATAAACCTTTCCAGGGGGTACGTGAAGCATAAAACGTTGAGAACCACTGGTCTAAGGAATTAATAATAATTAATAATTCTTTAATCTCTATATTTTTCAGATAGAGAGTAAAAGAATATTATGAAGTATTTTTGATTCTCAGAAAGTAGCCAAATTTTCGATAAAGGCATTTTAGTTCAAGGTTATGTATAGATCGGTGGCAATTTGAACCGGATTCTGATAGAATTAAAAATGTGAGAATGGTCCTAATAGGAAACTGTCACTATTGTAGATTTAAATGTAATTGAAAAATTTTAGCTTAACACTTTTTGAAACAATTTATTTTTTTAAAAAGCTAAAGATATTAAAATATTGAATGATTTTTATACAAAACAGAACAAAAACATTTTTCAGCTATCTCCCAAAGCAACAGGTTACATTGATATGGTATTTACATCCGTATTCGTTACCCACGTTCTTCAAAAATTTGAACACCAATGTAGCCATATTTGTGGTTCAAATCACACACACCACGGTACGCACCTAAGCTTACTACCAACTGATCCAGAAATAGAGCCATCTTGATATGCCGGACCCGGACAGACGTTGAATAAATGGAGGGAAATTAAAAGTTGCAAAAATTTTAATGGAGTATCTTTAACAAAATTAAATAGTTATTAAATAACGTACACTAAAACAATTTATTTATTGTGACTTTTCTGAAATATTACTGAATATTGCGAAAAAATATAATGGAAATCATGTATTATTTATAGGAATTTTAAATTTTAAACATAGAGAACTACCAGTAGTATTTTATTATAAATAATTAATATTATTTTATCTACTATTACAATTAGTTTTTAAATGTGACTAGCATGTAACTTGGGTTAGCAGGAAGCCCATTGTTGAAGGGTTTTAACCTTCCCATTACATTTTATCACATCACTAGCATGTAACGTGCGTGCTAATCACACGTAAAGTGACATTCGTAATTTATTGCTTTCAGTATATATATGAAATGTTTTTAACTCTGTATAGAAATCCGTCATTTTTCATTATTTAAGTCTCTTTAAAATACATTTGTTTCGAGAGCTTCTGTAGCTTAAAATTTGGAATAATTTCCACAACTGCAACAGTGATTAATTCCCTGTATGCAAACCCATTTTTTAAATCTGCCATTGAGAGGTTTAAATTAGAGTGATATTAATTTCTCTTTAAACTCAAATATATCAAGCTTTTTACAAAGTTTTCAAATCTACGCTATTTTGCCATTCCAAATGTAAAAAGAAAATACTTTTTTTATCATAATACCTTAAAATATATAGTTGGATTGTTTTACATTTGAGCGACAATTTTTTTGCACACAATAGACTAAATGGCCAGGTCACAAGGACCCCAAAGGCTCAGAGAAGGTTGGGGGAGGGGACCTACTGAAATAGATGTTGGGAGTCAGATAGTTTCTTCCTGTCAAGGCCATCCAGCGTGTTCTTTAACGTGCACAGAGTATGACTTTCCCGCACATGGGGCTACGGCTTAACGTCCCATCCGACGGACGGCTGCCTTTCGAAGCCCATCAATGTCCCCTGCTAATCGAAGAGCGGAGAGTTTTGCCGAGATAAATCTCAACGCTGACCCATCTGGGACTCGAACCTGGAACTGCAGATTACGAGCCACCCCTGCCCCCTTAAAATGCATAGAGTGAGATGTCACTAATGCTTTTTTATTCAAATGTTTAATTCAAAACTAATATTTGTTTCTGAAACTCCCGTTAATTTTTAACTCCAGCTTCCAGCTCAAATATTACCATAAAAAAGTAAGAATCTATACTTAATACTGAATTAAAAAAAAAATTGATGCTCTATCCTGAAACATTTTCGAAAGATTTCTGCACAGCTTGGAGCGGAAATTGAAATGCAATTGTCTTTTCAAATTAGATCTAGTTCAGACCCGTCCGATCTAAATTTGGTTAAGATTCAATGGGAAAAAAACAATATTTTAAAGGAAACAAGAAAACAACGGTGAAAAAGCATTAATCTACACTGTGAATGAGTACTCTTAATTGGCAAAAATCATTTAATTATGCGCTTAAATATGTTTGGTAAAAATATTGGAAGAAATGAGCCAGATTCAAAGCCCTCTCTGTTTATAAGGCCGAGACATTGCACTAACAGAAATGTAATTCTTTAATCCGTAGAAGTTTTAATTAAATCGTGCTTTGTTGAAATTCAACTGGTAGTTATGAACTTTTTAAAATCTGACAAATCAATTTCAAAATATTTGTGATAATTATAAATAAATCACGTTACATTGTTGAAAAGTAAAATTTAGATTAAACTTTTAAGAAATAAAACCAGTTAAATTTTTATGAATATTTAATTTCACTTATTACTTCGCACCGTTTTCTTCAATGACTTTCGGATCCTGGGTGAATCAACGTCGACTTGCCACGTTCATCATTTTGATGATTTTATTTGGATGAGTCTGACCAAGTTGAAAGGTCGACATTTCGTCCCGTTTCAATTTCTGTTGTATTTTCCAATATCTACACTTGCTGATAAGCACACTCAACATAGAATATGACATTGGGACCATTGTGATATTTTTGAATATATCCTAATTAATCGAAGATTAATAATTTTTGCTTCCATCCCAACATCATCTAAAGAGCTACATTGAAATTTCGATGAATTGTATTTTAATCAAATCATTCTCGAACTCTAAGAAAGTCTCTGTGGTAGAACTTCTTCCCTTATAATCATTCGAAAAATCAAATACACTATATCACCGAAAGTGTTCGTACCTTCCATGTAGGTCTTTGAAACATACAACGCTCTCTAACTTTGTAAATACTCATTCTACGGTAAATATCATTGGAGATAAATTGAAGATCTCATTAAAATATCTCTAAATCTCGATCTGAAACAAAATTCGTTTGATATTTAAAGAATTATTGAAGTTGCAGGCATTGAAGAATAGATGCTTCAGTTACATTAGACCTAAATAAACTAAAAAAATTGCTGAACTTTTTGTTGTGACAGTTATCATTTGGGGTTCAGTTAGAGAAATTTGAGGTACATTTTACGAGCATAGATGCAGCTTTTAAAGGTTTCAGTCTCTTTAAATACATAAAGAAAATTTTTGCAAATCGAGATTCGGGGAGCTTTATGTCAGATCTTTAGTTAAACTCCAGTGATATTTAGCTGTAGAATGCATATTTATACAAAGTTACGGAGCTTAGAATGTTTAAATGACCTTAAAGTGCATGATAACTTTTGTAAGACATAGTGTATTTAATTTGTGATCATTTGAACTATTCTAAATAACTCCACGAAGGGAGGCGATTATACAGTAATAACGTTCTTAGAGTTTGAGAAAGAGAATGAACTTAATAAAGCACAATACATCCAAATTTTAATGTACTTCTTTAGTTGGCTTTGGTATGGCTGTGAAAGGATACTAAATGAATTAATTTCGAAATATTTGGAAATATCACACTGTTTTTGAGTTGGATCCAACTCCTAATCTGTCATTAAAAGTGCATTTATCGAGAAGGGTGGTATTATCGACACATCAAATGGATGGATACTCTTACATATAAAAAAATTATTTCTGCTACAACTTGTGCAGAAACTTTTCTAGGAACTTAAATGATTTTATACAGATGATAAAAATTTATTTAAACGCTTTACTTATATAATATTTTTTCTTAGTATTTCTCCTGGTAGTTAAGTTAAATGAAATTTGAGGAGTTTTGAGGAAGAAATGTTAGTAATTGATATGTACATAATTTGAAGAAATACATTATTAATTTCTTAAACTCTATGCATTTAAAATGTAGTATAAAAATATATTTTCAGAAATTCTGAATCTTAAAATATGGAAAATTTAAAACTATAAAAAATGATTGACAAAATTAAGGTAAAGGTTAAATTGAGATCAATTGTGATATGAATTTTTTACTGAGAGAATTAAAACATGAGATTGCCCTTAGGGAATTAATCGCTGTTATGAGTTTGGAAATAATTTGAAAATTTGAACTACAGTAGCTTTTTTAAAAAATTGCTTTTCAAAGGGCTTAAAATATTGAAATACCGCCAACAGAACTTATAACAATCTACACAGAATTTCCAAACTTATTACATCAACAATTTAATTAAATCTACCTTTACAGAAACTGCTCCTCAATAATGGAACCTTCATCCAGAACATAATTTTTCTCATTCTCAAATCTCAACTGGGATAAACATCTTATAATTTTATATTTTTATCAGGTTTTCAAAAAAAAACGAGATAATAGTTTTGCTTTGTCGTCTATTTGTCTGTCTCTCATTCTGTAAACATCGAACTTTTTTGTTTACGGAGAAAAATTAAAAATTCTTTTTCTGTTGGATAGGTATTCAGGAAATATTACGATATGCACTTTCCGCATATATCTAAAGCTATGATTACGCCCTCTAGCGCTGGAAAAATTTGAAAATTCCAAAAATTCGAACGAATATTGCAAGCGATGTATTTATGCTAGAAATTCGAAAGTATGGTGGTGGAATGTGAATAATGAAGTTTTTGCTGTCAACAATGAGTTTACCCCTTAGACGCGGAGGTGGTGGGAAAACACACTTTTTAAGTTTTACCAGAAAATATTGTGTTTTTAGAGATAAATGAAAAATTCTTTTTAGGTTAAATAGGAATTGGTAAAATATTATGATTGACACTTTTTAAATCTTCCAAAAATTATAATTGCGCCTTCTAACGGTGGGAAAATTTTCAAATTCTAAAATTTCAAACAAATAGTGCAAACGACATATTTAAGCTAGAAATTTCAAATATTGGTGGTGGAATGTGAACGCCATGATGTTTCCATTGGAAATAATGAATTGACCTCTTAGACCGAAAGGGAGGGGAAAGATTGTTTTTCGTTTTAGCAAAAAATTATTTGTATTTTTGAGATAAATGAAAAACTCTTTTTAGGGTTAGATAGGAATTGATGAAATATTATGATTCACTCTTTCGGAATCTTTTTAACATTATAATTGCGCCCTCTAACGGCGAAAACGTTTGAAAATTCCAAAATTTCCAATGAATATTGAAACGATCTATTAACGATAGAAATATTAAATTTTAGTGGTGGAATGTGAATGTCATGAAGTTTCCATTGGAAACAATAAAAATGATAATTAGAAAACTCTCTTTCAATTTGTTTGGTACAATCGCTCAAAAAAGTATCCAAACACTATGGTTGATTACAGAATTCAGAAAAAATATCTGGCAACAATTTTTTTAGAAATTAGTGATCTGGCACCCTTCGTGTCACGTGATACGAAGGGTGCCAGATCACTAATTTCTAAAAAAATTGTTGCCAGATATTTTTTCTGAATTCTGTAATCAACCATAGTGTTCGGATACTTCTTTGAGCGACTGTACTAGTGAACTATCACAATTCGCATTTTTCAAATACTTAGTAGTTTTAATATATATGACTTTACAGATCACTGGCATGATGAAATGGCAGATGTTATCAAGCTTTACAAATAATATGTATAGAATTAAAATTTGAAAATAAGTTGTAGTGTTTAAGAGATATCCACTGACAGTAGTAATCTACACACTTTGCAGAGAGAGGTGTGGGAAATGCAACTTTTTAGATTTAAGAATTAAAAGACGAATACTTTTATGTTGTATGATTACTAATGAAATACTATTTGCATATCTCCCATCATCCGCTAGCTCAAATTGAAACTTTTAAGGAATGAAAGAGTAGGTAAAGGAAAAACTCCTTTCTCTTCGAAAACGAGATTTTCAAATGTGCCAGCGGCTATATACGTCCTTCTAATTTACGTCTAGGATGTTAGAAATTTTTAAGAATATTAAAATATACAGGAGTTGATAGTGGGTGAATGTTAAAATGGGTTGTAGAGCTCCAATGACACAGAGCCCGAACAGCATTCTAACAGAAGAATTATTTTAAAATACACCGAATGGTTAGCGCTCTTGGCTTTGAAGGCCTGGGTTTGGGTTTGAGCCCCAGGTAAGACATGCCTGCTTGGGTTTCCTTTCTACTGAGGTATTGTGCTCCTCATATATTCTCCATGGTGAATTTAACTGACAAGCTCCTATCAGATCTCTATGGCAGGCAGCTGTTTGATAGGTATTATATTTGCTTTATAGGCATTTTAATTAAATTCTCATCCATTAACTTTCCACTGGAAGTTATTTATTTCTACAAATTTAATAACTAATTTTTAAATATTAATATTTGGTTAAAACAATATTGATCGATTTTATACTATTTAAAAATATGCAACTTTTTCGTAAAAGAGAAATTAAATCATTAAAATAGTTGCAATTTTTTTAATACCTCCGTTTGCTCAACGATTGTCCGGGTTCGGTATATTTTGATCGCATTGTTTCAGGCTCAGTTAGTAGCGAGCCACACTCGTACCCTGATGTTTGCTGGTTCGAACTTCGAATATGGATGCATTGTTGTTTAAGTGTATCAAGAGCATGGGTAACGTCTGCGGATGTGGCTGCCATATCCCTGTAACTCGTTGCTTTGGGAAAATATTTGAAAAACATTTCTCTGTGGCGCACAGAAATCAATCATTATTTAATATTTTTAACTCTTTTAACCCTTTCACGACTAAGGGAAACATTTTTCCCCATTTTAAAATTGGTGATTGTCGTATTTAATTATAACCTTATCTGCATTTTTTATACAGAATGTCAAAATAGAACGTATGCCGAACGCAATTACGTAAACGGGAACGTTTAGAAAACAAAACCAGAACTGTCAGGACGCATAATATATGTACTATGTGCAATGTCCATCTTTGCCTCACTACCAAAAGAAATTGCTTCGCAGAATATCATAATTAGCACATCATTTTGTATAGTAATTTTATTTCATAATTTTGTATTATTTTAGTTCTAATAAACCAATAAATAAAAGACATTGCATAATAAGCCTAACTATAATTTGTGTTACCTTTATAGTCCATTGGGAAAAATATTTCCCATAAAATTCCAAAAAACTACACATTGTTATGTATTTTTATTATGATTTTTATTTATTTTACGTCTAAACAAACTAAAATAAACAGTTACATACTAATATTTACTCTTAGAAACCTTATGGTCCTGAAAGGGTTAAAATGTAATTATTTAAATCAGTGTTGGAATTTAAAAATTTCAATTGGTTTTCAACTCAAAATTTATATATATATATATACACCGAAGAACCAAAACATTATGACCAGTGTGTCTTTATGCAAATCGAAGCAACTGCAGGTAAACGACGGCACATGTGAAGGTCATGAAACGGTATAAATACACCTGATACTGAGCTCTCTTAATCCGTATTATTTTTGTTCTTCAGATGGGAAAAGCAGCGGATTTAAGTGAGTTTGACAAAGGCCAAATTGAAATGGCCAAACGACTTGGTCAGAAAATTTCCGAGACAGCAAAGCTTCTGGGGTGCTCACTGTCATCCGTGGTTAGTACCTTGAAAAAGTGGTCCGAGGAGGGTAAAACCATGAACCGCCAACAAGATGTGGGCCGATCATGGGTCATCGATACTAGAGGTGAGCGAAGGCTATCCCGTATGGTACGAGCCAACAGAAGAGATACTGTGGCGTAACTCGCACATAATTTGAATGCTAGTGACGGGAGTAATGTGTCACAACACACAGTACATCGAACCCTGCTGAAAATGGGGCTGCGTAGCTGAAGGCCGCCCCGAGTGCCCATGCTAACCTCGGTTCACCGTCGAAAGCGCCTACAAATGCCACGCGAGCATCAAAACTGGACCTTGAATGTTGGAAGAAGATCGTCTGGTGCAATGAATCTCGTTTTCTGTTGCACCATATGTGAGGCCGGATACATGTGCGTCGTTTACCTGTGGAAGTTTTGCCATCAGAATGCACCGTGGGCGTAAACAAGCCGGTGGAGGAAGTATAATGCTTTGTTTAAGGTTCTGCTGGGAAACCTTGGGTCCAGTCATTCATGTGCAGGAAACTATGACGTCTACCACCTACCTAAACATCATTGCAGAGCAGGTACATCCTTTCATGGCAGCGGTATACCCCTAAAGTTGTGCCTTCTTTCAGCAGGGTAATGCGCCATGCCACACTGCCAGAATTGTTCGAGAATGATTCGCGGAACATGAGGAAGATTTCCAGGTATTGCCCTGACCTCTAAATTTCCCAGACATCAATCCAATCGAGCATCTGTGGTTTGTGTTGGAACAGCATATCCGAACTGCGCAGCTCAACCACGTAATTACAAGAGTTAAAGATCTGCTGGTAAGGTGTTGGTACCAGATACCAGAAAAGACCTTTAGAAATCTTGTAGCATCGATGATTTGCCGGGTAAGAGCTGTTTTGGCGGCACCTGGAGGACCAACATCATATTAGGCAGGTGGTCATAATGTTTTGGCTATTCGGTATATATATTAATTCATTAAGGGAACGAATATCATATTTTAATTATTTCAGTGTCAGATTCAAATTTCTAATGACACCGAAACTTGAACTCAAATATGTCAATTTTGACCACTTTTCTTGATGATTCAAAACTTTCTCATATGTTTTTAATTCCTATCGTATATACAGGGTGAATCTGAAAAAGTGAGCAAAACTTTACGCGGTGGTAGAACGCAGCTATACGAGCAATATTCGTCATAGAAAGTATGGGCGGAACGCAAACGGCGAGCCGCTAGGTGGCGTTGGAAATGGTACAAAAGGGTCGGTCCTCGCACCCAACGGCATTTCTACCGTGGATTGCCGACCGGATGGGTGGTTATACTAACCACGAAATGGCGGATATGCACTTTGTGTACGGTGCGGCGGACGGGAATGCAAGTGAGGCACAGAGTATCTCCTCTCCTTCTTGTGTTCATTCTTTAAATGTGACAGTGGAAAACTACCTTTTAACTTCTCACCGCTTGCTTTCCGACCATACATTCTATGACGAATATTGCTCGTATAGCTGCGTTCTACCACCCCGTAAAGTTTTGCCCACTTTTTCAGATTCACCCTGTATATATATACACAAGTGTTTATCAAAACAATGGAAATACGTACTTTAGGTGGAGAACATTTTATTAATAAGCTGTAGGCCCACCTCGGCCGTTTAGAGTAGATGCAATTCGACGTGGAATAGACTTATACAAATCATGCACATACGGTAATGTAATTGGGACCATTCTTCCTGTAAGATATGGTCCAACTGTGCCAGTGATGCTGGAGGTGGAAAGTGTGATCTGACCTTGTGCTCCGATATTCCCATAAATGTTCAATAATATTGAGGTGTGGAGATTGAGGTGGCCAGGGAAGTTGCAGTATCTCATCCTCATGCTCTGTAAACCACAACTTGACACGTTTCGCACAATGCAATGGTGCCTTGTCCGCTTGAAACCAGAGATTATTTATCCTGGAAGAGTTCCCTTTATTAATTATCATTAGGGAACAATGCCCGTAACATTGGGTTCAAGTGGTCCCCGAAAATGGATTCGTACGTTGTGGATGGGAAACGACCCTGCAGAATAAATAATGGCCTAAGGAATGCCATGATTGGTGCCCCACGGCATCAGGGATCCACCTCCATGCTTCATAGTAGGAGCCAAACAGCGGGGTGGTACGTTTCTGCAGGTTTTTGCCAGACTGATCTAAGGGACCTGGGTTCGAGCCCCGGAATTAGGCATGGATGTGTGTGTCGTTTTTCTGCTGAGGTCCTGCCATCCTCTCAGATCTCCTACTATGGCATATAAACTGACAGGCTCCTGTCAGACCTCTGTGGCAAGCAGCTGCTTGAGGGGGTATTTTTTTTTTTTATTTTTTTTTTATACTCTACCAGTGGTGGGAAACAATGTGTAACACGATTCATCAGATCAGATGACACGTTGCCAGTCTTTAGCATTCCAGTTTTTATGTGCTTTGCATCACCTTACACGTTTTGTTGCGTTGATGTTGGTAATCAGAGGTTTGTAGATTGCAGCACGGCCATAAATTCCGGCACGATGAAGTTCCCGACGAACCGTTATGACGGAAACGGGATATTTCCGACTGGTGTTCAACTCTGCTGCTATTTGCGGTGCCGTGTATAATCCGTGCCAATGTTCGTTTATCCCTATCTGACAACTTCGTATGGCGTACACAATTTGCACGTTTGGAGACTGTCCTTTTTGATAGGTAGTCGTAATCTTCGATACAGTTCCTCATGTTATACCTACTATTTCCGCTGTCCTGGTTACTGAAGCTCCTGCAAGACGCGCACCAATGATCATGCCTTTTTGGAGGTCACTGAGATCTGATATTATCGACAATTACACCCCAACAGCTGTTTCACCTGTGCCTGTGGCACTGCTACGTGATAGCCGACATCGTACTGCCCCCCTTTTTATAACTGACATCGCGGGTGAGATCTTGTAATATGCATACGGAGCATTGATTGTACTCCAGACATTATCGGTGTTTCCATTAGTTTGAAAACCCCTGAATATTGAGAAATTAAGAATGCTCTCTTTTAAGTTATTAGTTTTTGTCAATAAGATACATTCATCGCCATTTATAGATACATATATAAACTCTATATACAGGCCCGGATCTAGAAAAAAAATCGAATGGGGGGGGGAGGCAAGAAACACAATCGAGCCGAAAAAACGCAAAAGGTTCAAGAGATTGTAATTCCAACTGCAGTATAACATTTCCCTCTACGTTTCACAAGTCTTTAAAAATTTCTTGAAAAATGAATGAAATTTAATAAGTTTCATAATAGTTTTGCCTCTTTTTATCATTATTTGCATTATGAAAAGGGGGGGGGGCATGGCCACCTTGGCACCCTCCTAGATCCGGTGCTGTATATATATATAGAGAGAGAGTAATATAATTTTGAGAAAAAATAACAGAAATAAATACTTTGCTAATGACTGATGATAACTATTTACATCCGACAGCGCCATTGTTTCGTAGCGATGAAATTTCTTAAAGGTAAATGAGATAGTGTCAGACGGATTTCCTAATATTTTCGGATTGCAATAAGACTTTTTTTGTAACATGTAACAAATTTTAAAGGTTGGAAATTAAAATGTCAGAATTTAAAAAAAATTCACTTGTTTCGATGCGAATTTCCACACTAACAGAAGCTTTCGTTGAACAGCAAGTTCAAATTATCATATGTAAGAGATTCTTTTAACAGATTTATTTACTTAAAATCATTTATTTAATGTTTCTGCAGGTAGATAAAATTTTATTTTAAAATTTAACGAGAAATCTGAAATGGATCTTTTTAACCGTATTTACGAAAAAAAAAGCATTTTTATTTCTCAATCGTATATTTTTCAGTTAGAGGTAAAATCACATATTGAAACATTTTCGATTTTCATAAAACGGGGAAGTCCGGTGGTAATTTGAACTGAGTCTCATAGAAATCAAATGTGGCATAGCCCCATTTAGAGAATTAATCAATCTAATTAATAACATCTTAAATGCATCTCAAAAAGGTTTTTTGAGGCTGTTAAAAACAATCCCAATGAGATTTTTTCTTCCCTGCTTAATGATGATCATAATGTCCTTAATAAGTACAATAGGCCTAAAATGACGGCTTTCTCTGAGGAAAGCTACTCGTTTTAAGTCTCTTATGCATGATATATGCTATTTTTAGCTTGTGCTTTATGTTAGCCTCTAGGGGCCCACCCACGGGTGGTTTACTTATTTTAGGTTTTTATTTATGCCAACTGGGCTTATTCTCAGATGGAAGTGATAATGGGTAAAGTTTCTTTTGGTGGTGTCTGGGAATGTTTCGGGTTGTATGTCTCAAAAATGTTACGAAAATTTGGACACAGAGAGTCCTTTGAGGTAAAAGGTCAAATTGAGATCTATCGGTGCTAGAGAGCCAAAAATTGGTTCCTAGAGGTGTTTTGAGTCGTAGATCTTGGAAATGGTGCGAAAATTTGGATGTGCTAGATCCTTCGAGGTCAAAGGTCAAATTCGATATCCCGGTGCTGGAAGGCTATATATTGGTGAAGAGGGTTATTTCGGGCAGTATAACTCAGAAAGAAGAGGAATTTTCCTCATTTTTGACCCTTCTGCCGCCACAACGTCCCTCTAGTTTGTGGATAGCGCGATGCCCCCCTGCCAGAATGATCCCCCGATTTTCCTGCGCGATCGTCATCTTCCATCATCGACGAAACCCATCCGAAGCAAACAACTCAAAAGTTCTGAAATTTACTACGTCCATCATCTTGGATTGCACCATCACCCAAAATCATTCTGTTTTGGAAGTAAACATCCTAAGGTCCCGAAATATTCTAAATCCTGCGATCGCCATCTTCAATTCTTTGCCGCCAGATATTTGATTGTTCCAAAGCGCCCTCTAGTGTTAAAATTGCGTATTAATAACTATATAGTGACTACTATAGCTTTAAAAACAAATCTGACCAACCCTGATTTTGTATTTAGACTCCTAAGGCGTGCTGATTGCAAAGAAATGACACCTGTATAGATGACATCTACATACCTGTATTATGGTACTACGATTATTTATTGTTTGTGGCCGATCAGATTGTTTCCATTCCTTCATTAAGTGTGCAATTCAGCAAAACCGAGTTAAATGTTCGCTTTTTCTCTGTCTATTCATCTGCAAACATCTAGTTCCTTTCGATTTATAGACTACTTAAAAATAATCTTTTGTATTTTATAGGTGCTAGTAAGATATTACAATTTGCGTTGTCCTATTCATTCATTAGCTGATACTACATTAACGTTTTTGGACTTGAGTACGTATTAATAATAAACAGCAGTCTTTTTGAAACGAGTGATGCATAATCAATGAAATGATTTGCATTTTTAGTTATCAAGATGGTATCATTAAATAAAGAATAGGCTAAATCAATTACCAGTTGGGGACGGGGCTGGCTCAGTCGGTAGCGCTCCAGGCTTGTAATCTGTAGTTCCCAGATTCGAGTCCCAGCTGTCGGATGAGATGTTAACCACTGGCCCCATGTGCGGGAGAGCCATAACTGTGCAAGTTAAAAACACGCTGGATGGCCTTGACTGGCGTTTACCAGCTGTCTCCAAACAGCTGTTCCAGTGGGTCCCCTCCCCCAACCTTCTCTTAGCCTTCGGGGTACATGTGACATGGCCATTTAGCCCATGGTGTGCAAAAAAGTGCCGTTAAGAGGTCAAACAACCCAACCTATTACCAGTTATGGAGTATGTGACATTTCAAATAATTTAGGTTATGATGAAACCGAAAAATTAATCTCTAATTGGTGAGTTTTCTATGAAGCGTTTTTGTCATGAGATTATTCGTTTGTGTCGTAATAAACATTTCATTGATCAACTGTTTATCTGCGCGGTATAAATATGAGAGATTTAAATGTATAAAACTTCAATTTGCTACAATTCTAAATTAAGAATTACATATTCATTTATAAGTTACAATTTGATGTTAGATACATAACGTGTACTTTTCTTCTATTGTAAACAAAATTATGCTTTCATAACTTTTGCAAATGTAGTATACAGTAGATTTTAGAAACAATTTCGTAATTATTTTCCACTTTAAATAATTTGAAATAGTTCTATAGCATTTGCATAAGAAATACATTTCTAATTAAATACTTGTTCGTATTCAATGCAGTGAAAAATAGTCTAAGGGTTTTGCTTTTGGTCAATTGAACAAACTACTGTAGCGTAACATAATTCGTCAAGGGGAGCCATAGCTAGAATAATTCATCAAGGGGAACCATAGCTAGAATAATTCATCAAGGGGGAGCCATAGCTAGAATAATTCATCAAGGGGAGCCATAGCTAGAATAATTCATCAAGGGGAGCCATAGCTAGAATAATTCATCAAGGGGGAGCCATAGCTAGAATAATTCATCAAGGGGAACCATAGCTAGAATAATTCATCAAGGGGAACCATAGCTAGAATAATTCATCAAGGGGGAGCCATAGCTAGAATAATTCATCAAGGGGAACCATAGCTAGAATAATTCATCAAGGGGAACCATAGCTAGAATAATTCATCAAGGGGGAGCCATAGCTAGAATAATTCATCAAGGGGAGTCATAGCTAGAATAATTCATCAAGGGGAGCCATAGCTAGAATAATTCATCAAGGGGGAGCCATAGCTAGAATAATTCATCAAGGGGAACCATAGCTAGAATAATTCATCAAGGGGAACCATAGCTAGAATAATTCATCAAGGGGGAGCCATAGCTAGAATAATTCATCAAGGGGAGCCGTAGGTAGAGTAATTCATCAAGGGGAACCATAGCTAGAATAATTCATCAAGGGGGAGCCATAGCTAGAATAATTCATCAAGGGGGAGCCATAGCTAGAATAATTCATCAAGGGGGAGCCATAGCTAGAATAATTCATCAAGGGGAGCCATAGCTAGAATAATTCATCAAGGGGAGCCATAGCTAGAATAATTCATCAAGGGGGAGCCATAGCTAGAATAATTCATCAAGGGGAGCCATAGCTAGAATAATTCATCAAGGGGGAGCCATAGCTAGAATAATTCATCAAGGGGAACCATAGCTAGAATAATTCATCAAGGGGGAGCCATAGCTAGAATAATTCATCAAGGGGAGCCGTAGGTAGAGTAATTCATCAAGGGGAACCATAGCTAGAATAATTCATCAAGGGGAGCCATAGCTAGAATAATTCATCAAGGGGGAGCCATAGCTAGAATAATTCATCAAGGGGGAGCCATAGCTAGAATAATTCATCAAGGGGAGCCATAGCTAGAATAATTCATCAAGGGGAGCCATAGCTAGAATAATTCATCAAGGGGGAGCCATAGCTAGAATAATTCATCAAGGGGAGTCATAGCTAGAATAATTCATCAAGGGGAACCATAGCTAGAATAATTCATCAAGGGGAGCCATAGCTAGAATAATTCATCAAGGGGAGCCATAGCTAGAATAATTCATCAAGGGGGAGCCATAGCTAGAATAATTCATCAAGGGGAACCATAGCTAGAATAATTCATCAAGGGGAACCATAGCTAGAATAATTCATCAAGGGGGAGCCATAGCTAGAATAATTCATCAAGGGGAACCATAGCTAGAATAATTCATCAAGGGGAACCATAGCTAGAATAATTCATCAAGGGGGAGCCATAGCTAGAATAATTCATCAAGGGGAGTCATAGCTAGAATAATTCATCAAGGGGAGCCATAGCTAGAATAATTCATCAAGGGGGAGCCATAGCTAGAATAATTCATCAAGGGGAGCCGTAGGTAGAGTAATTCATCAAGGGGAACCATAGCTAGAATAATTCATCAAGGGGGAGCCATAGCTAGAATAATTCATCAAGGGGGAGCCATAGCTAGAATAATTCATCAAGGGGGAGCCATACCTAGAACAGTTCACACCGAAGACACAAGCGAATTGAAAAAATGCCTTCAGGCTTACCTGAGCGTGTGCGTAGTAGGCCAAACTGTTCAGTCCGGAATTTTTCAGTTCGGCTTGAAGAAAAAACTAACGTCTGTGAACGCGCTTTAAATCAGGGAGGGTGGGGGGTGCAACTTTTATATTTTAAGAGATAATTCTCTGTTTTCAGGGCTAAATAATTTTTTTTGGTTAGATTGCATACGTATTGATTAAATATTACGATTCGAACTTTATATCACAAAAATAAGTACTGCTCCCTCTAACGGTGGAAAATTTGCAAAATTTTTAAGAAATATTACAAATTATTCATTTATATTACATTATGAAATTGCGTTGCTGTAATATGATGGTTGTGATGTTTCTATTGGAAACAGCGAGTTAGCCCCAACCCCATGGATCTGGGAAAATGCAACTTTTATATTTCAAAAGAGAAATTACAATTTTTAGGTTGGGTAGGTACTGATGAAATATTACAACTTCCATTTCCTAATCTTCCAAAATTATAACTTTTCCCTCTAAACGGCACAAAAATCAAAAATTCTAAAATTTCAACGAATAATGAATGTATTATACGAATATCACGTATTTATGCATTAAATTTGAAACTTTTCGGTCGAGTGTGAAAGGTCATGAGGTTTCCATTGACTGCAATGAGTTGACCCTTTACGTCCAGGGTGGGTCAGAAAATGCAATTGTATTATTTTAACAGAAAATTGGAAAACCATCTTTTAGTCGGATTGGTACAATCGCTCAAAAAAGTATCCGAACGCTATGGTTGATTACAGAATTCATAAAAAATATCTGGCAATGTTTTTTTTAGAAATTACTGATCTGGCAACCTTCGTGTATCACTAATTTCTAAAAAAATCGTTACTAGATATTTTTTCTGAATTCTGTAATCAACCATAGCGTTCGGATATTTCGTTGAGCGACTGTACTAACGGAATATTATAATTCTCATTTTTCAAATCCTTCGGTGGTTTTAATTTAGATCATTAGAGACCACTGAATATGGGAAGGCGGACCTTATATCGATTGTTGTAACTGATATGTTGATGGTAGAAATTCGAAATTTCGGTGTTAGTATGTCGTGAGATATTCCACTGAGAACAACAATCTTCTCCCATTTCTCAACGGGATATGAGAAAAGCAATTTTTTTATTTTAGGAAATAAAAGACAAGTACGTTTTATCTTCTATGAGTATTAATCAAATACTGCTATTAGTATTTAACCATCAAGTTCCAAATAAAAATTTAAGGAGTGAAAAATTAGGTAAATGACAAATTTCATTAGTTTTTAAAACAAGATACCATTTCTTTCTAGTTTTATCTCTTTGTACATAAATCTTTCATCATTTCAATATTTTAAATTACTTTAAAACGTGATTTTTTCGAAAAGCTTCTTGTTGCTTAAAGTCAGGTTAAAATCAAGATTAAAAATGAGGTCACTAGTAGTTTAAATTTTTTCCAAACCTACAACAGTGCTAAATTTCTTACAGTCAAATTATTATTTTAATTCTAACAAGTTCAAATTACTAGTGACCTCATTTTTAACCTTGACAACAAATTTTCCATTGTTTTCCTAAAATGTTTTAATTTCCTGTATTTTGTGATTCAGATTTTTAGAACACGTGCCATGAAAATAGGGTTTTTTCTAAAATTGCAGGGGCGGGGATGGCTCAGTCGGTAGCGCGCCAGACTCGTAATCTGCAGTTCCCAGGTTCGAGTCCCAGCTGGGTCAGCGTTGAGATTTATCTCTGCAAAATTCCCCGCCCTGCCCACGGTCAGTAGGGGACACCGATGGGCTTGGAAAGGCCGCCGTGGCCCCATGAGTGGGAGAGCCATACCCTGTGCACGTTAAAAAACACGCTGAATGGCCTTGACTTGAGATCTACCATCAGCTTTTCCAGTGGGTCCCCTGCCCCAAATTTCTCTGAGCCTTCAGGGTCCTTGTGACCTGGCCATTTTGCTCATGGTGTGCAAAAAAGTGCCACTCAGGGGTAAAACAACCCAACACAACCTAAATTTGCATGTATTTAAAAGTATGTAATATCAGGAAATTAAAATTAATTTTTAACCAAACATACTTTATATTTCCAAACATTTTTCAATTTTAGTTTCAGCTACCAGCAGAAATATTACGAAATATAGATATATATTTATAAAACGTTTGTGTATAGTAGCAGCAAAAATGATGATAGAAAGCTTTAAGGGACGTTCAGCCCTATTATTAACATGAAGTTACAAGATGTTAATTTTTATGTGTTCGGTAGTTTTCTAGAAAGGTTTCTGCCCAAATTGGAGCGGAAATTTATATATAGCAAAATACACTGAAAGGACAAGTTATTACGTACACTCCAATAACAACATGCAAAGGCGGCAATACCATTTCAATATGGCAACCAGTCAAGTGGGACGCTGAAACTTCTAATGCCTATAAATAGAGCATGTCTCTACGCATTGTAAACCAATCTCGAAAAGTAATCATGGTTAAGGCAGTGACATAAGTGAGTTTCACTGTGGCCAGATAATAGGTGCGAGGAAGGCCGGTTATTTAATCACTGGAACTGCTGAACTGTTGGGATTTTCATGTCAGACTGTCGCCGTGTATACGAAGACCAAGGAGTGTCTAAGGGAGAAGAGAGCTAGCTTCCATAGACGTAATGTAAACATTTCGATTGCAGCGCCCTCTAAACATGGCAAATTCGTGCATTGCAGTGAAGCCACCTAGCCAGGGAGAGGAGCGAGTTCCCTGCATTATTTTCCCACCGCCGAGCAAAGTTTTCAATTGCTTACACCACGTGATTAATTTTACATACACTTTCACTCTGAAAAATGTTCATTTTCTTCATGAGGTACACTTATAAATTTCTTTTCCTTTAGAAAGAAAACATCAAGAATTAGTAAAATCATTCCTTTAAATAAAATCCAATTTTGTAAATATGGTAGTAGCTGTGCTAGAGAACAAAATTTTAATATTTTGAACAACCTACAACATTTCGTACATTATAATAAATTGAGATTTATGTGTCAATGCACGATAACATGATCTATATAATTATATATCATATAATTGCTGATATTTTCAATAAATATCATATCGAGGTTTTGACTTTATAAACGTTCAACAGATGGCAGCAGGCACTTCCCGTATCAACCATAAAAAGAATTACACTGTTAGAGCAAAGTGCAGAAGCCAATGTACATCGATATGCTCCAGGGAACACAAACCTGCAACATACGTTGACTTATATATATTCGTAAGATGATTAAATGTATTAATTTACATATTAATTTTAAAAATTCTGCAAAATTACTCAAAATAAACATACAACGGCTTTTCAAGGTATCGTAAAATGTACTCCTGAACGGGATAAAACACTCATTGAATAACTTTAGGGTCAGCTACCACTGTGCCAAACTGCCATGGCTGTTAAACACTTGGAAACACTGGTTAAATCGCAATATATATATATACCAATAGTAAGACAAACCATAGCTGCAGTGGGCTAAAATGATTACACTGCGCATGCGCAGATCGCCCCTTACAGTTGTTTTTGTTCCTGGACGTCAATTTGCCATGTTCAGCTTCTGTAAAATTCCGCAGAACGGCGCCACTTACGCTTGTGCAAAGCTAGCTTTCTTCTCCTTAGACCTTCTTTGACGAAGACTACGTGAAATGCGACAAAACTTCCACCTAGCGGGAGAAATGTGGAGTGAACGTGTAATTGACTCTCTAGGTTAGCGCAGACTGTCTCGCATCGTTACAAGGAATCGTATGGCTACCTTTGAGCAGATAACATTGGAATTGAATGAGGGCGTGTCCACAAGCTTATGCACAAAGACTATTCGTTGTACCATGGAAAAAAAGGCTCTGGCAGTCGACGTCCACATTGTGTTCCCTTGTTGATTGCAAGGCACCGAAAGGTTAGGCTCTGGTTCACAAAGGCCTATTGTAACTGGAGTGCAGAGGAGTGGAATCACGTCATTTGGTCTGACGAATCAAGGTTTCGGCTCTATCACACCGATGGGAGGGTGTGTGTGTGGCGTAAACCACACGAAGCGATGGACCCAGCTTGTCAAGTTGGGGACATAACGCAGGTGGAAAAGTTTGGGGTACATTTACATTGGGTTCCTTGGGTCTCCTCGTACCTGTCGAGATCCCGTCACCTGCACAAGGTATGTGAACATCCTCGCCGACCATCTACACCCGTTCGTAATTATTCTCTTTCCTCACCATGACGCCATCTTTCAACAGGACAATGCTACATCACATACTTCCCGAGTGGCGACCAATTGGCTCCTGGAGCATTCAAGGGAGTTTACCACACTCGAATGACTCCCACGATAGCCGGACTTCAACCCCATTGAGAATTTGTGAGAAGAATTGGAAAGATCTGTTCGAGTCCGCCAACCCCCATTGCAACTGTAGTTGCTGTATAACAGGCGATCCTCGCTTCATGGGCGGCAATACCATTTCCGTGTTTCCAACTCCTCATTGTGCCCTTATCAAGACGTCTGGCTGATGTTGTGAGGGCAAAGGTGGAGCAGCAGATTACTTGGTAGGTATATATAACAATTTTGTATTCAGTTTATATAGTATATCTTTGGCAAATACAAAGAGATTCAAAATTCGCGCAACCCATATTAGAAAATTTTATTTATTCTCAATCTACGTTTGCAAATTGTTAGCAAAGGGTTACAATAGATGTTGAAAGTGCAATGCCTCAAGTTTTTCATCACTTAATAGAGTAGCCCAACCAATATGTTTCTTGTCTCGCGATATCATGCAATTAAACGTGATATTGACTTCTTGGGTACCGGAGAATCAGGAAATTGTGCATTGAAGTCAGTTTGAACAGTTAAAAATGATTTGGTTGTAAGATACCTGTTTGACTAATGTATACATGTTCGATTGGAAAATTTAATTGTAGGCAAGTAGTGAAATATACCTCACCAAACTAAGAATTGACAGCGTGAGACCTAATCTAAATAGTGTTGCATATGTCAGTGATTGCAGCGTTGCCAACGTTACAATCGGTATTTAATTCCATTCAGTTGGCGCGAAACAATAAACATTTACATTTCGGGTTGCGCGAATTTGAATCACTCTGTAGAACCCAGTTCAATCCCGTCCAATCCAAACATGATGAAGATCCAGCTACATTCTTATGGGCAAATATCTTTAAGAAATCAAGAAAATAATATGATTAGGAAAATATACAATTTTAAGGACTACCATGAATTGGCGAAACCTTTCAATTTGATTGAGACAAGGTGGACGGTGACAAGCTGCAAGCTTTTGGCTTGTGCGGCTCTGTAGTATAACATACAAACACTTACACCAGATAGGGGCGGGGTGGCTCAGTCGGTAGCGCGCCAGGCTCGTAATCTGTAGTTCCCAGGTTCGAGTCCCAGCTGGGTCAGCTTTGAAATTTATCTCCGCAAAATTCCCCGCTCTGCCCACGGTCAGTAGGAGACACCGCTGGGCTTGGAAAGACCGCCGTCCGTCAGATGGAACGTTAAGCCGTGGCCCCGTGGGCGGGAGAGCCATACCCTATGCACGTTAAAGAACACGCTGGATGGCCTTGACGGGAGGCTACCATCTGTCTCCCAACAGCTGTTCCAGTGGGTCCCCACCCCCCAACCTTCTCTGAGCCTTCGGGGTCCATGTGACCTGCCATTTAGCCAATGGTGTGCAAAAAAGTGCCGCTCAGAGGTAAAACAACCCAACCTTACACGAGGACATGCCCACTGTCTTGGTAGTAAGTTATTTAACAACTACACTAGTTAGAATTGACTAAATATAAAACTATTTGAAAATATGACTCAGTATATAGTTTTAAGGATATAATCAGTTTTTTTCGATCCTCATGACTCGAACCTAAATCTCACCAGATTTATGTCACAATGTTCTAACCGCTAAATTAGAATCGGCTTTGACATTCTTCCATCGTTGGGTTTCAGTCCCGCAGATCTGCAAAATTTACTCATTTTTCCACCACACTAATGATTTCTTCTGTATCAAAAGGTTACTCTGCGTATTTACAATTCAATTGGGTCAGTTTCAGTATGTTGGTGATTTCTTTTTATGAACCACGGGTTGGACCGGCCTCATCTATTTGACAGGTATAAAAATCGTCGCGTTTAAAATTCTGTATATTTTCCTATGTCTGCACTTACTTGATGGGTTACTTATACACTTTGGGGCGGGGTGGCTCAGTCGGTAGCGCGCCAGGCTCGTAATCTGTAGTTCACAGGTTCGAGTCCCAGCTGGGTCAGCGTTGAGACTTATATCCGCAAAATTCCCCGCCCTGCCCACGGTCAGTAGGGGACACCGATTGGCTTGGAAAGGCCGCCGTCCGTCGGATGGGACGTTAAGCCGTGGCCCCGTGGGCGGGAGAGCCATACCCTATGCACTTTAAAGAACACGCTGGATGGCCTTGACGGGAGGCTACCATCTGTCTCCCAACAGCTGTTCCAGTGGGTCCCCTCCCCCAACCTTCTCTGATCCTTCGGGGTCCATGTGACCTGGCCATTTAGTGCAAAAAAAGTGCCGCTCAGAGGTAAAACAATCCAAATCCAAACACCTTACCAGATGGATTGCTCCTACACCTACTGGATGGATTACTCATACACTTACTGGATGGATTATTCATTCACTTACTGGATGCATTTCAAAGAGTTGCAATATTAATGAATGATTTATCTCGCTGAAATCTCTCCAAATATCGCTTTGTCCTAAGGCTTTATGTATTTAAAAAATCCAAATTTTAATGTGCTTCTTCAGATGAGGAAGGAATGGGAGATAAACGATTCAACTTCGATTAATTTGACAATGTTAAAAACATCGCATTGATCCTTATGTCATATTTTATCATAACGAGTGTATTTATCAGCAGGTGTAGACATTGGGAAAATGCACGGATTTTGCAACGCTACGAATTGTCGACATATTAACTAGATCACGAAAAGAAATCATGAAAAGAAATCATCAATTTGCTAAATCTGGCTCATTTCTTCCAAACTTTTAACCAAACATAAAGTGCATAATTAAACGATTTTGTCAATTCATAGTACTCATTAAAAATGTATATTTTCGTTTTTTAATTACGATCTTGTCTTGATTCCTTAAATATATTTCTCTTGAAGAAGCTAGTTTTTTCCTAGTGGCTCTTCATCAAGTTTTAAATGGATGGATGGGTTTGAACAAGATGCTGTTTTAGAAAGAATATATTAATATTTCCGCTCCATCTTGTGCAGAAACCTTTCTAGAATCTGAGTTTTTCAGGTAAAATTGGCTAAAAACTCAAATATTTATTTTTATATATTATTAATTAATCTCTAGACTGGTAACTACAGTTAAATAAATATAAGGGAAATTTCAGAAATAGAATTCAGTATTATCAAAGATATAATATATTTAAAAAAATTATAAGTTTTTGATCTGTATGCATTTAATGAGTAATAGATTATTTTGCATATTGCCAATTGCTAAAATAAATATTTAGAAAAATAAAATTATAATATTAAAATATAAATGTAAATTTAATAAAAAATAAATATTTAGAAAAATAAAATTATAATATTAAAATATAATATAAATTTAATAAAAAAAATATAAATTTAAATATTTAGAAAAATAGTAGCAATCTTATGTTCAATGATAAATGGAGATCATTTGTAATTTGAAATTTTTACTGACAGAATTAAAAAATGAGATTGCCTGTAGGGAATTGATTGCTAGGTTTAAAACGCTCAATGGTCAAATAACATATTAGTAGTTATTTCTTTAACATGCACACGGTATGACTCTGCTGTACATGAGTTTAGGACTTAACGTCCGTTCTGACGGACGGCGGCTTTTTCAAACACATCGGTGTTTCTTTTCGCACCGAGACAAAGTAAGGAATAGAGGGAAATTTTTCAAAAGAGGCACAACTGACAGCTGATTAGAATTCTTTTATCTATTCTATTCATTCTCTGATCTCGTCATTTATTTTCGTCATTTCCTTTTCACGCCATCTCCTATTCACATGATCTATTCTCCTCATTCCCTATTCTTGCCATCTTATCTCGTCATCTTCCATTCACGTCATCTATTTCCGTCATCTCCTATTCACATTATCTATTCTCCTCATTTTATCTCGTCATCTCTTTTCACCTCATCTATTATCATCTCATATTAACGGGGCGGGGATGGCTCAGTCGGTAGCGCGCCAGGCTCGTAATCTGTAGTTCCCAGGTTCGAGTCCCAGCTGGGTCAGCGTTGAGATTTCTCTCCGCAAAATTCCCCGCCCTGCCCACGGTCAGTAGGGGACACCAATGGGCTTGGAAAGGCCGCCGTCCGTCGGATGGGACGTTAAGCCGTGGCCCCGTGTGCGGGAGAGCCATACCCTGTGCACGTTAAAGAACACGCTGGATGGCCTTGACGGGAGGCTACCATCTGTCTCCCAACAGCTGTTCCAGTGGGTCCCCTCCCCCAACCTTCTCTGAGCCATCGGGGTCCATGTGACCTGACCATTTAGCCCATGGTGTGCAAAAAAGTGCCGTTCAGAGGTAAAACAACCCAAAACAACCCAACTCATATTAACATCATCTATTTTTGTCATCTCTTATTATCGCCATCTATTCTCGTCATTTTCTATTCTCATCATTTCCTATTCACGTCATCTCCTTTTCTCATCATCTCCTTCATGTCATCTATTCTCATCATCTCCTTTTAACGAAATCAGTTCTCGACATTTCCTGTTCTCATCACCTCCCATTCACGTCATCCATTCTCATCATATCCAATTCACGTCATCCATTCTCGTCATATCCTAATTTACTTCATCTACTCTTCTCATCTTCTATTTACATCACCGATTCTTTTCATATCCTATTCATATTATCTATTCTCATCATCTGCTGTTCACGTTATCTACTCGTCTCATCTCCTATTCAAGTCATCTGTTCTCGTCATTTCCTATTCTCATCATCACCTATACATATCATCTTCTATTCACGTCATATTTTATTCACATTTTCTATTCTTTTCATCTCCTATTCACTTCATCTATTCCTCTTATCTCCTATTTAGTCATCTATTCTTTTCATCTCCTATTCACTTCATCTATTCCTCTTATCTCCTATTTAGTCATCTATTCTTTTCATCTCCTATTCACATTAGCTACTCTCATCATCTCCTATTCAGATCATCTACTCTTTCCATCTCCTATTTACGTCATCTACTCTTCTCATCACCTATTCAATCATCTGATCTCGCCATTTCATATTCTCATCATCTCCTATTCACGTCACCTATTATTCACTTCACCTACTATTCACTTCACCTTTTATTCACGTCAACTTCTATTCACGTCATCTATTATCATCGTCATCTATTCACGTAATCTATTCTCAAAAATCCTCTATTCACGTCATCTATTCTCATCGTTTCTAAGTTTCATCATCTCCTATTAACGTCATATATTTTCGTTATCTCCTCTTCTCGTCACTGAAAGTAATTATGAACGTCTAACTCCATCTTTCATCGATTTCACCAGTCGGAAATCGACTCCAAATCTCCATATTGACTGTTTCATTGTAAAATACTTTTACTTGTGAGTATTATGCTTTGTTTAAAAATGAAGATTCAATTCCTAACACAGTTCTCAAAATATTGTCACTGTTTCATGATCAAAATTGAAAGTGAAAGATCATTCGAATGAAAACCAAAAAATAACACCAACAAGCAAGATGCAAAACGTAACGATAATCGTGCATTGCATTATTGATTCTTTCTGCTGGCCAGGTATGTACCCTGATGGTGAGTCAGGGAATCTGCTCTCCGACCACCACGGGGGAATTTTGGCCGTCTTATACGAAATCCCGAACTTGTCTACCTGCTTTGAAATCCAAAACAATTGTCTTTATATAATTTTAGTTTAATCCCTTGGAGACCCGGGCAAGGCATTGATGTGGGTGTGTTGTTTTTCTGATAAGGTCCCGCTGTCCTCTCAGACCTTCTACTATGACATATAAACTGATAGGCACCTGTGAGACCTCGTGGCAAACAGCTACTGGAAGGGATATTTATTTTCTTTATTATATTTTCTATCTGACACTAAAAATAAATTTAAAAAACAACTACAAAAATCTTATTCAATATAGAACATCATTTTACACTTTCCTGTTCTATGGAATATAAAACTACTTAAGTCTTATTCCCAGCACCCCACCCCCACGACGTATTTAAACTCTCTAGACCTCCCCAAAACATTGAATTCTAGGAACACATCCCCTAAAAAAAATTAAATTATTCGACACCCTCCTCTTCCCCCAGACTCTAAAATCTCGGACACCCTCTCCTTTCTGCCTCCGAAACTAAATTCGTGGACACCCCCTTTTACCCCCGAAATTAAATTCTTGGACACTCTCCTCTTCGCCCAGAAACTAAAATCTCGGACACCTTCTCCTTTCTGCCTCCGAAACTAAATTCTTGGACACCCCCTATTACACCCGAAATTAAATTCTTGGACACTCTCCTCTTCCCCCCGAAGCTAAAATCTCGGACACCCTCTTCTTTCTGCCCCCCGAAATTAATTCTTGGACACCCCCTATTACCAGCGAAATTAAATTCTTGGACACTCTCCTCTTCCACCCGAAACTAAAATCTCGGACACCCTCTCCTTTCTGCCCCCCGAAATTAATTCTTGGACACCCCCTATTACCAGCGAAATTAAATTCTTGGACACTCTCCTCTTCCACCCGAAACTAAAATCTCGGACACCCTCTCCTTTCTGCCCCCCGAAACTAAATTCTTGGACACACCCTATTACCCACGAAATTAAATTCTTGGACACTCTCCTCTTCCCCCGAAACTAAAACCTCGGATACACTCTCCTTTTTGCCCCCGAAACTAAATTCTTGGACACCCCCTATTACCCCCAAAATTAAATTCTTGGACACTCCCCTCTTCCCCCCGAAACTAAAATCTCGGACACCCTCTCCTTTCTGCCTCCTGAAACTAAATTCTTGGACACCCCCTATTACCCACGAAATTAAATTCTCGGACTCTCTCCTCTTCCCTCCGAAACTAAAATCTCGGACACTATCTCCTTTCTACCTCCGAAACTAAATTCTTGGACACGCCCTATTACCCCCGAAATTAAATTCTCGGACACTCTCCTCTTCGCCCAGAAACTGAAATCTCGGACACCATCTCCTTTCTGACCCCCGAAACTAAATTATTGGACACCCCCTATTACCCCCGAAATTAAATTCTTCGACACTCTCCTCTTCCCTCCGAAACTAAAATCTCGGACACTCTCTCCTTTCTGCCCCCCGAAACTAAATTCTTGGAAACCCCTTATTACCCCCGAAATTAAATTCTTGGACACTCTCCTCTTCCCCCCGAAACTAAATTCTCGGACACCCTCTCCTTTCTGCCTCCGAAACTAAATTCTTGGACACCTCCTATTACCCCCGAAATTAAATTCTTGGACACTCTCCTCTTCCACCCGAAACTAAAATCTTGGACAACCTCTCCTTTCTGCCCCCCAAACTAAATAATTGGACACCCCCTATTACCCCTGAAATTAAATTCTTGGACACTCTCCTCTTCCCTCCGAAACTAAAATCTCGGACACTCTCTCCTTTCTGCCCCCCGAAACTAAATTCTTGGACACCTCCTATTACCCACGAAATTAAATTCTCGGACAATCTCCTCTTCCCTCCGAAACTAAAATCTCGGACACCCTCTCCTTTCTGCCCCCCGAAACTAAATTCTTGGACACCCTCTATTACCCCCGAAATTAAATTCTTGGACACTCTCCTCTTCCACCCGAAACTAAAATCTTGGACAACCTCTCCTTTCTGCCCCCAAACTAAATAATTGGACACCCCCTATTACCCCTGAAATTAAATTCTTGGACACTCTCCTCTTCCACCCGAAACTAAAATCTCGGACACTCTCTCCTTTCTGCCCCCCGAAACTAAATTCTTGGACACCTCCTATTACCCACGAAATTAAATTCTCGGACAATCTCCTCTTCCCTCCGAAACTAAAATCTCGGACACCCTCTCCTTTCTGCCCCCCGAAACTAAATTCTTGGACACCCCCTATTACCCCCGAAATTAAATTCTTGGACACTCTCCTCTTCCCCCCGAAACTAAAATCTCGGACACTCTCTCCTTTCTGCCCCCCGAAACTAAATTCTTGGAAACCCCTTATTACCCCCGAAATTAAATTCTTGGACACTCTCCTCTTCCCCCCGAAACTAAATTCTCGGACACCCTCTCCTTTCTGCCTCCGAAACTAAATTCTTGGACACCTCCTATTACCCCCGAAATTAAATTCTTGGACACTCTCCTCTTCCACCCGAAACTAAAATCTTGGACAACCTCTCCTTTCTGCCCCCCAAACTAAATAATTGGACACCCCCTATTACCCCTGAAATTAAATTCTTGGACACTCTCCTATTCCCTCCGAAACTAAAATCTCGGACACTCTCTCCTTTCTGCCCCCCCGAAACTAAATTCTTGGACACCTCCTATTACCCACGAAATTAAATTCTCGGACACTCTCCTCTTCCCTCCGAAACTAAAATCTCGGACACTCTCTCCTTTTTGCCCCAGAAACTAAATTCTTGGACACCCCCTATTACCCCCGAAATTAAATTCTTGGACACTCTCCTCTTCCCCCCGAAACTAAAATCTCGGACACCCTCTCCTTTCTGACCCCCGAAACTAAATTATTGGACACCCCCTATTACCCCCGAAATTAAATTCTTCGACACTCTCCTCTTCCCCAAGAAACTAAAATCTCGGACACACTCTCCTTTCTGCCTCCCGAAACTAAATTCTTGGACACCCCTATTACCCACGAAATTAAATTCTCGGACAATCTCCTCTTCCCCCCGAAACTAAAATCTCAGACACCCTCTCCTTTCTGCCCCCCGAAACTAAATTCTTGGAAATCCCTTATTACCCCCGAAATTAAATTCTCGGACACTCTCCTCTTCTCCCAGAAGCTGAAATCTCGGACACCCTCTCCTTTCTGCCCCCCCCCCCCCAAACTAAATTCTTGGACACCCCGTATTACCCGCAAAATTAAATTCTTGGACACTCTCCTCTACCCCCAGAAACTAAAATCTCGGACACCCTCTCCTTTCTGCCTCCCGAAACTAAATTATTGGACACCCCCTATTACCCACGAAATAAAATTCTTGGACACTCTCCTCTTCCCCCCTAAACTAAAATTTCGGACACTCTCTCCTTTCTGCCCCCCGAAACTAAATTATTGGACACCCCCTATTACTCCGGAAATTAAATTCTTGGACACTCTCCTCTTCCCCCCGAAACTAAAATCTGTGGCACCCCCTCTTTCTTCCCCTCCCCGAACTAAATTCTTGGACACCTCCGTTTCTTTCCGAAACTAAATTCTAGGACACCCTCCATTTCCTCTTGAAATTGATTACTTGGACACCCCCTCTTCACCCTGAAATTAAATTCTTGGACACCCTCGCTTCTCCCCTACCCCGAATTTAAATTCTTGGACACTTTCTCTTTCCCTTCGAAGCTAAATTCTTGGACACCCCCTCTTCCACCCGAAACTAAATTTTTGGACACCTCTATGCTACCCGAAACCAATTCTCCGATACCCCATTCCGCCCCCCCCCTCGAAACTAAATCCTGTATACCTGCTGCTGATATTAATCGTACACACTTTTAAAGATGGCTGCACCCTTACAGTTGTGCACCAACATAGAGGAGCGATTTGTAATTCGATTTCTAAGTGATGAGGAATATATCCTCTCGCCTAGTTTTGAGATTAGTAAAGAGATTTCTGTAAAGTACAGATTTCCACCTCATCATATGAATGCTTGAAATAGTAAACCAGCATTCAGGTGAAATTTTGAGCTGATTGGAGAAAGTCCGCAAGATGACACCCGGATTGTTTCTGGGACACATGGACAGGTCAGGATAGCCAATTTTTCCCCAGTCGAAATCCAGTCAAGACAACCAATACTTCTTGGACTCATTGTTTCAAGTGCATCTGTAGCCATTAACATCTATGAGAATTTGAGTGCATCTAAGGCCCGTAGAATCGAGCACATTCCCATATTTACATACACCGAAGAGTCAAAACATTATGACCACCTTCCTAATATGATATTGGTCCTCCATGTGCCACAAAAACAGCTCTTACCGGGCAAGGCATGGGCGCTAGAGGATTTCTAAAGGTGTCTTGTGTTATCTGGTACTCAAAACATTATGACCACCTTCCTAATATGATGTTGGTCCTCCACGTGCCGCCAAAACAGCTCTTACCGTGCAAGGCATGGGCGCTAGAGGATTTCTAAAGGTGTCTTGTGGTATCTGGTACTCAAAACATTATGACCACCTTCCTAATATGATGTTGGTCCTCCACGCGCCGCCAAAACAGCTCTTACCGTGCAAGGCATGGACGCTAGAAGATTTCTAAAGGTGTCTTGTGGTATCTGATACTCAACACATTATGACCACCTTCCTAATATGATGTTGGTCCTCCAGGCGCCGCCAAAACAGCTCTTACCGGGCAAGGCATGGGCGCTAGAGGATTTCTAAAGGTGTCTTGTGGTATCTGGTACTCAAAACATTATGACCACCTTCCTAATATGATATTGGTCCTCCACGCGCCGCCAAAACAGCTCTTACCGTGCAAGGCATGGACGCTAGAAGATTTCTAAAGGTGTCTTGTGGTATCTGATACTCAACACATTATGACCACCTTCCTAATATGATGTTGGTCCTCCAGGCGCCGCCAAAACAGCTCTTACCGGGCAAGGCATGGACGCTAGAAGATTTCTAAAGGTGTCTTGTGGTATCTGGTACTCAAAACATTATGACCACCTTCCTAATATGATGTTGGTCCTCCACGTGCCGCCAAAACAGCTCTTACCGTGCAAGGCATGGGCGCTAGAGGATTTCTAAAGGTGTCTTGTGGTATCTGGTACTCAAAACATTATGACCACCTTCCTAATATGATGTTGGTCCTCCACGTGCCGCCAAAACAGCTCTTACCGTGCAAGGCATGGGCGCTAGAAGATTTCTAAAGGTGTCTTGTGGTATCTGGTACTCAAAACATCATGACCACCTTCCTAATATGATGTTGGTCCTCCACGTGCTGCCAAAAAAGCTCTTACCGGGCAAGGCATGGACGCTAGAAGATTTCTAAAGGTGTCTTGTGGTATCTGGTACTCAAAACATTATGACCACCTTCCTAATATGATGTTGGTCCTCTACATGCCGCCAAAATAGCTCTTACCGGGCAAGGCATGGACGCTAGAAGATTTCTAAAGGTGTCTTGTGGTATCTAGTACTCAAAACATTATGACCACCTTCCTAATATGATGTTGGTCCTCCACGTGCCGCCAAAACAGCTCTTACCGTGCAAGGCATGGGCGCTAGAAGATTTCTAAAGGTGTCTTGTGGTATCTGGTACTCAAAACATTATGACCACCTTCCTAATATGATGTTGGTCCTCCACGCGCCGCCAAAACAGCTCTTACCGTGCAAGGCATGGGCGCTAGAAGATTTCTAAAGGTGTCTTGTGGTATCTGGTACTCAAAACATTATGACCACCTTCCTAATATGATGTTGGTCCTCCACGCGCCGCCAAAACAGCTCTTACCGGGCAAGGCATGGACGCTAGAAGATTTCTAAAGGTGTCTTGTGGTATCTGGTACTCAAAACATTATGACCACCTTCCTAATATGATGTTTGTCCTCCACGCGCCGCAAAAACAGCTCTTACCGGGCAAGGCATGGACGCTAGAAGATTTCTAAAGGTGTCTTGTGGTATCTGGTACTCAAAACATTATGACCACCTTCCTAATATGATGTTGGTCCTCCACGTGCCGCCAAAACAGCTCTTACCGTGCAAGGCATGGGCGCTAGAGGATTTCTAAAGGTGTCTTGTGGTATCTGGTACTCAAAACATTATGACCACCTTCCTAATATGATGTTGGTCCTCCACATGCCGCCAAAACAGCTCTTACCGGGCAAGGCATGGACGCTAGAAGATTTCTAAAGGTGTCTTGTGGTATCTGGTACTCAAAACATCATGACCACCTTCCTAATATGATGTTGGTCCTCCACGTGCTGCCAAAAAAGCTCTTACCGGGCAAGGCATGGACGCTAGAAGATTTCTAAAGGTGTCTTGTGGTATCTGGTACTCAAAACATTATGACCACCTTCCTAATATGATGTTGGTCCTCTACATGCCGCCAAAATAGCTCTTACCGGGCAAGGCATGGACGCTAGAAGATATCTAAAGGTGTCCTCTGGTATTTGTTACCAACGCGTTATCAGCAGATCGTTTAGATCTTGTAAATTACGTGGTTGAGCCGCCGCAGATCGGATATGCTGTTCCAACAACAAACCATAGATGCTCTATTGGAATTTGGAATTAGAAGACCTGGAAGTCTTCCTCATGTTTCGCGAACCATTCTCGAACAATCCGGACAGTGTGGCATGACGCTTTATTCTGCTGGAAGAAAGCACTACTAGAGGGGTATACCGTTGCCATGAAAGGATGTTCTTGTTGGGTTGTTTTACCTCTGAGCGGCACTTTTTTACACAGCATGGGTTAAATGGCCAGGTCACATGGACCCCAAATGCTCAGAGAAGGTTGGGGGAGGGGACCCACTGGAACAGCTGTTGGGAGACAGATGGTAGCCTCCCGTCAAGGCCATCCAGCATGTTCTTTAACGTGCACAGGGTATGGCTCTCCCGCACACGGGGCCACGGCTTAACGTCCCATCCGACGGACGGCGGCCTTTCCAAACCCATCGGTGTCCCCTACTGACCGTGGGCAGGGCGGGGAATTTTTACGGAGATAAATCTCAACGCTTACCCAGCTGGGACTCGAACCTGGGCGCTACAGATTACGAGCCTGGCGCGCTACCGACTGAGCCACCCCCGCCCCTGAAAGGATGTACCTGCAATGATATTTAGGTAGGTGGTAGACATTATAGTTTCCGCACACGAATGATTGGATCCGTGGTTTCCCAGCAGAACATTGCCCAAAGCATTACACTTCCTCCACTGGCTTGTTTCCTGTGCCAACACTTCCCCGGTAAATGACATCCACGTACCCGACCGTCCACATGGTTCAACAGGAAACGAGATTCATAGGACCAAACTACCTTCTTCCAATCATTCAAAATCCCGTTTTGATGCTCGCATGCCCATTGTAGGCGCTTTCGACGGTGAACTGAGGTTAGCAAGAGCACTGGGAGTGGCCTGCGGCTACGCAACCCCATTTTCAGCAGGGTTCGATATATTTGTGTGTTGTAACAAATTACTCCCGTCACCAGCATTCAAATTACGGGCCAGATGCGCCACGTATCCCTTCTTTTTGTTCGTCTCATACGGGATAGCCTTCGCTCACCTCTAGCATCCATGCGCCGTGGTGGGCCCACACCTTGCCTGCGGTTCGTGGTTTTTCCCTCTTCTGACCACTTTTTGAAGGTAGTAACTGCGGCTGGCCGTCCCGTGGTCGACTGGTTAGCACGCTTCGCTACTGATCTAAGGGACCTGAGTTCGAGCCCCGGGTAAGGCATGGATGTGTGTGTTGTTATTCTGCTGAGGTCCTGCCATCCTCACAGATCTTCTACTATGGCACATAAACTGACAGGCTCCTGTCAGACCTCTGCGGCAAGCAGCTGCTTGAGGGGGTATTTATTATTATTATAACCACGGCTGACCATGAGTACCCCACAAGCCTTGCCGTCTCTGAAATGCTCTGACCCAATCTGGCCATTATAATTATGCCTTTGTCAAACTCACTTAAGTCCGCTGCCTTTCCCATCTGAAGAACAAGAATAACACTGATTAACAGAGCTCAGTATCAGGTGTTATTTATACAGTTTCATGACTTGCATACGTGCCGTCTTTATATGAAATTGCTTCCATTTACATAAAGACGCACTGGTCGTAATGTTTTGCCTCTTCGATGTATCTGTCAATGAAAATAGTGTCGTCCTATACTATGGTGCATTTTTATTTCATTTTCTTACACGAAATATAGCACAGCACGTCGGAAGTACACCTAAACACCGGTGTAAAATCCCGCGAATCTCTGGTTTCACGTAGGATAACGGATGAATAGTAATTAATGGGACTATTAATTGCCCTCGAATTAATTGCCTCTACGTCCATGACAGATTGCTTAACGCATATCTGTCATGGACGTAGAGGTCGAACTTCTTTCATCCTCTATGTCCATGACAAATATACTTTTAGAACCAGGGTTCACCGAGTGGTAACTACCGTCACCTGGGGGGTATTTCTTTAAGTTTTAACGCGAAATTAATTATCGCAGTGGTTCTCAACCTTATATGCTTCACGTACCCCCTGGAAATGTGTATGTTTCTGGCGTAACCCATGTATAGATAGATAAAACTATAGTTATAGTATAACAATAGGAATAAAATAAAACATATATACTAGCGACTTTCGAGATCTCACCTCGTACCGCAAAAAAATTTTAACGCCACGTTTTACCCCATGTTGAGAACCCCTAAATTATCGAATGGTTAGATTAACATGTTTATGCCTTCAATAGTAGAGTATGACAGAAGATATCCTGTAAATATTAGACTCTTGAAGAGTTAGATGAATAAAATTAGTTTCGCCCTGGATGCATTTCGAGTTATCTTGAGTTGTTTTACCTCTGAGAGGCGCTTTTTTTGCATAAAATGGAATAAATGACCACATCACAGGGACCCAACAGTTTAGAGAAGTTTGAGGAAGTGGACACACAGGAGAGTTGTTAGGAGACAGATGGTCGCTGCTGCGTCCCCTTGTCCGGAGTGATAAGAGTAGACGTCGTTTAATATTTATTTCAAGATTCGCAGATTATTCAATCCGATGCCAGGTGTCGTAGAGTAACCGACCCAACATTCAATAATTTTGTCCAATTCGATGTAGCTTTCCGGAGAGATGTATTTTCCAAAACTATTCAGTCTCTTTCGGCTAATCAACAAATTAGCAGACAATTATTGAGAAATTTAACATGGAGTTTATTATTTCCCTATGATCGGTGCTGTCGTTCTGTTGTTGTGATACGCCTTAGGATGTTGACAATTTATCGTTTCTTAATGATAACTTTAGAGCTCTGTATTCACACAGACTGAATAACCTTTGGTCACAGAGACTACTGAATATGAATGTGATTGGCCACACAGACATCTGCTACATATGGTCACACCGACGGGATTCGAAAGGACACTGTCCGTCGGATGGGATGTAATCCGTGCCCAGTACTCGGGAGAGCCATACCATTTGCACGTTAAAGAACATACTCGATGGCTTTGACATCTATCTCCCAACAGCTATCTAGTGGGTCCATTTCCCCAACCTTCTCTGATCCCTCGGGGTCTTTGTGGCCTGGCCACTTAGACTATTGTATTCCAAAAAGTGCCGTTCATCTTCGTAATGTTTCACTGTACGCATTGACATCGTTCAAGTGTAGGTGACGCCGATAATGTGACAAAATGTTCTTTCTTTCCCTGACAGCTGACTGCAGTTTCCTGTTAGCCAACGTCCAAATCGTCGACTTTCCAATCGTTTATTGTTCGGAATCCTTCTGCAAGATTTCCGGATACAATAGAGCAGAAGTGATGCAGAAATCTTGCCGATGCTCCTTCATGTACGGCGATCTCACGGATCGGGCAACCATCACCAAAGTGGAGCAAGGTCTTGAGAATCACAACCAGATACAAGTTGAGATTCTGCTATACAAGAAAAACCGTGAGTTAAAATTTATTCATCGATTTTCCTTTTCCTTTTACAACTCATTTCTTTTTTTCGTTCCAATTATGTTAGTTAATCGGTTTTTTGTTTCGTTTTTTCTCGCAGAAAATTAATGTGCACTGTTCTTTTCGTGAATGGTTGGAAAGTGGAAATGTGGAAGATTAACGAACAACTGGATCGTTATAATAATCGTAATCATGTTGGTTATAATCTGGCCGGGATCTAGAAAAAAACGATCATCTTCGTGTGCCTTCGTGTGCCGTTGGGGGAGAGGGGAGACTTCCTTTACGTTCTACAGGTCTTTAAAAACATTCTTGAAAAAGCATGAGATATAAAAAAGTTAAATCTTTTTTTGCATCTGTTACCCTTACTAATATTCTGAAAGAGGGGGTGGTCCTTTGCCCTCCCCCCAGATCTGGTTGTAATATAATGACCCTGGCTATAACATAATGAGCAAACCAGTTCATTTGGTTTT
Organism: Ryuthela nishihirai; assembly: GCA_038380435.1. Classification (NCBI taxonomy): domain Eukaryota; kingdom Metazoa; phylum Arthropoda; class Arachnida; order Araneae; family Heptathelidae; genus Ryuthela; species Ryuthela nishihirai. The sequence goes on along the minus strand of JAWZYU010000034.1, from coordinate 28,287,877 downwards.
TCGTGTAGGTAATGTACCAATTTTACCTTTCACATTATAGGTGAAACTTATTAAGCAGATACTGTACCAGTGTTAGCCAATGCCATCCGACATCCAAATTATAAATCTTTATGTGATGGCTTTGAATGAAGCAGTTCCCGATATGTTTGTTAAGTGCACGGATTTTGACATTCGTCAAGTCTGAAAATACGTATAAAATGCAATTATATTTTAGGTATTTACATTTATATTAAGGACATTATACTTCATTTTTATTATCATTGTTTTTCATTGCATTTTTATTTCGACTAAGGCTTGAGCACAAGATTTTGCCCACTGTATATTTGGTTTCTGTAAAAATATTTTTCATTAAGTCGACAGATTCATCTAACCGGAAATTCCCACTCCTCATAAATGCTGGAAACGGAAGTTTACTGCACATAGAAAATGTTTCTCATGTGAAGCAATAAAGGAGATGAAAATTTAAAAGTGTTTCGGAGTTATTATTGACAGTAAATTAACTTGAAATGAAAATATTAATGAAGTAATAAAAGAGATTAATAGAGCAATATGTAAAGTTTATTGTATTAGGAATTTCCTTCATATTTTGACTTTGAAAATCATTCATAAAGTTTAGATTAGCTAATACTATCGTAACTATAAAATAAAAAGTTTACAAAAATTAATAGGCTATGACATTAGAAAGATGTCTGCCGGATGGTTTAGTGCAAAGCTCTGACGCCACGTCAAGGCACCATCCATGTCAGAGTGTTTTGCTCTAACCAGGAGAAAACCCCTCCACACGTAGGCAGTTAGTGTGGAAGGAAAAAGAGGGTTCAAGATTCCAAAAAACATCCATTAAAGTCTCAAACTGGATTTATTTTTTGTTGAGCGAATTTAATGGAAATGTTTTGTAGAATCTTGTATTAATTTAAAAATATTTTTAAAACTTTCTCCCATCGATAGAATCCTCCCTTTAAAACACTTTCTCTTCTCTGTAAGCAACTCTCCCATAGAGCAGATTTTGACATTCTGTTATTCCCGATGTACGTTACCGAAAGGTCATAAATTTCGAAGGCGGATTCCCCCTGCCTTTCCCCATGTTTGGTTAGAAAATCAAGTCCCTAACTGCAATGGAACGCCTAAATAATGCCTTTGGAAATGTGGGGAATCTGGCAACGGCAGCAGATTTAAATGCTATTTTAACTCTTTACTTTCACAGTTAGGGAGCAATAAATGGCAACAATAGATTTGACAGCGATTTTCGTTTCCCGTAATGGTACATAACTTTGCCTCTAGAAATCCCCCCTTTTGGATGTTCGACTTGATATTTGGCATTGCAATCCGGCCAGCAACATTATCTGAAAATTTGCAGCCTCTACGTTGAATTCCCGATGAGTTATGGCTGCCACAGGCACAACAGTCACCTGCTTTTGTTATATAGATTTAAATGGGCAAATAAAATTGGGAAATTTTTTAAAATCCACGACCCTCCTATACAACAGGCTTTTATATGGTAGTTAGCATGTTGCTAGTGGTCAACATCTTAGAAGAACCATTTTGACAAACATATAGAACTGAAAAAACAACAAATGATGAAGGAAAACTGTAAGAAAATAAAATATGAAAGATTTATTGAAAACTACCATTCGGTTTATAATAAAATTTAATTGAAATATATTCATTTCGTTCGATCACGAACGCAATATATTACGCAAAGTAGTACATCACAGATATATCTTTACGATATATCTAAAATTAAAGAAAAATACATTTTATTCCGAATGTATCAATCGTACATTCCTACATTCCCTAGTGAATGCATGATGGTCTCATATAACTAATAGCTGATATGGAAAATAACAAGGGGATAGAAAAAAGTGCAAGTTGTGTGGCATGGTAAAAGAAAGACGTCACATTCAGTCGCACGAGATTGCAAAATTGGTTCAGCTGAATCATGGCCCGGTTCTCGACACTTATTTATTTTGTTTTAGAAGTGTTTCAACTGAATGTGATGTGACTTCTATGTTTATACTGTGCAATTATATTAATAAAACAACAAAATTTTTTATGTATTTTAATTACTAATTGTAATGAATCAGTTATATAAAAAATTTAATTAAAAAATACTATTAATCTTTTTCCCAATATAACATTCTAAGTATAGGGTTCAGTAAAGAATTCTTAAAGTTTGAAAAAATTAAGTTTTAAATTTACGATGGATGCCGATGCCACCAACATGAGTCTCACCGCACTCCTGCTAAATGAGAGACAATTTCTCCCTGGGACTTATGAGGATTTTAAAGTTTCTTAAAGACAAAACGTAATACCCTACTTAATGAAACTAAAATTCAAAAGAATTAGTTTCACTTACCTCATTCCTTAATAGACTTACCTTAATCCGGGAGGGGGGGGGGGTCTGTCAGTAACTCCACGTTCATAATTGTAGTCCCTAGGTCCGAATCCCTCCACTGATAGCGTTGCGAATCGGATTGAAAAATGAGCCGCCGCTACTTATGAAGGAGGCCATACTTTCTGCACTTTAGCGAACACTGGATGACCTTGACGGGTGGCTTCCATCTGTCTCCTAACAGGTGACATCTGCGGCTGCTTACGAGGATCACTAATACAACTTGGTCGAAAAAATACCCTTCCCCAACCTGCCCTGATCTTGGGGGTGTTTTTGATTCACATCTACTCCTAACAATGGATGTGTTTGTTTAGCAAAAATCACTTCTAACAATAATTTTTATTACTCGAAATAATCTTTCTGCAATCGAATAATGAAATTCTTTAACATTGTTTTTTCTTAATTTTTTCGTAACAATTGTTGTTGGGGAGGAAATTAGTGGATTGAAGCGGAAACGTAGCAGAACGCACTTCCTGTAAAAATTTTTTATATTTCCCAAATAATTTTGGCCGATTGCTGATTTTACAATTCACGGATTCGATAGCTTGTTTAAAATATTTTGAGACCCTGTCTCGTCTATGTATTGTGCACGTATCGAAAAACACATTATTCCAGACAACAGTCTTGGAATAAATTTTCTTTAATATTCGTTTAAAATTATCCCTTAAATTTGAATCAGAATTAACGTAAGGAAGCCTTTGCATGTCTTATTAAGAACTCCTTTGAAGACGTAAGAATGGGAGCATCAAATTCGGTATCAGAGTCCTCTTCTTTTAACTAAAACGACACAAGCATTTGTCTACATCAATTCTTCCCCAACAGCCCATAAACAAAAGTTGTGTTGGTGATCCTTCTAATCGACGACAGATGGCACCAACAAATTCTGTAAAAAGGGGGTGGGGGTGGGCGGACGTTGACTCAATCGGTAACGTGCCAGTTTCTTAATCTTCAGTTACCAGGTTCGAATCCCAAGTGCTCTAGAGTTGAGATTTCTCTCCTCTTCCCTCTCCCCCCATCTCTTGCTCTCGGTGAAAGAGAAGACACCGATAGGCATCGAAAGTCTGTCTTTTCTCAGAAGGGATATTGAAACCGTGATCCCGTGTGCAATAGAGCCATATCCTGAGCACTTTAAAGTGAGTACACTGGATGGCCTTGGTGGGAGGCTTAGATATGTCTTTTAACATCTGTCCAGTGGGGGCTTATAGGTAGTTCCCCCATCTTTCTCTAAGTCCTTGGCGTACTTATGATGTGGCCATTTAGCCTTTGTGTGCAAAGAAAGGTGCCGTCAAACGCAACCAAATCTAAACGGTATACAGCTTCCTCTTATCGTCAGTTAAAGCAATGCAATAATTCTGCCCAAAAAGTTTTTTCTTCCTTCCTGAAATGTAAAAACATCCTGGAATAAGTCCTACTAAATTATAAAAGCTAAGATAGCCCAACTCGTTATACAGCTTCTTTTCATCGTAACTTTATAATTTGTAGTTCCCAGGTCCGAGTCCCAGCTGGGTCAGCGTTGAGATTTATCTCCGCAAAATTCCCCGCCCTGCCCACGGTCAGTAGGGGACACCGATGGGATTGGAAAAGCTGCCGTCCGTCGGATAGGACGTTAAGCCGTGGTCCCGTGTGCGGGAGAGCCATACCCTGTGCACGTTAAAGAACACGCTGGATGGCCTTGACGGGAGGCTACCATCTGTCTCCCAACAGCTGTTCCAGTGGGTCCCCCCCTACCTTCTCTGAGCCTTCGGGGTCCATGTGACCTGGCCATTTAGCCCATGGTGTACAAAAAAGTGCCGCTCAGAGGTAAAATAACCCAACCCATCGTAACTTTAATTACCTTGAGGGCTGGATTAGGGTTCAATCCTTCCTTTATTCCTTCCCCCTGAAAAAAAACTTGAGTGGGGATGAATTCACCTAAAAGGTAAGAAATAATAGAATGCCGTACTTTGATTAAACTTATCAAAACTTAAAAAAATGATGTCGAAACTTTAGGGCTATGGCGCTACTTCATTAAATAATAAATAAATACATCCTCATGCAGCTGCTTTCCACAGAGTTCTGACAGCAGCATGTCAGTTTATACGCCATAGTAGAAGGCGATATCTCAGCAGATAGACTGCACAAACATCTATAACTTACCCGGGACTCGAACCCAAGTCTCTTTGATCAGTAGCCAAGTGCGGAAACCTCTCGGCCATGGGATGTCAGGGCTCTGCTTTAGGTAGGGGAAACTCACAGAGCGCTTCTTCCCTCCCATAACTGGGTGAAACTGATGAGTCATATATTGAAGAAAAGCTTCATAAAAGTTTTCGGAGTGTCATTATTTGGGCATTTAAAGAATTAAAGAGTATTTCTGCTTAAGGTATTTATTACTGTTATTTCTGTAAAGGAATCGGAGAAAATTGAAGGAAAGGGACTCACTGGACAGCTGTTAAGAGACAGATGGAAATCTCCCACCAAGGCCATCCAGCGTATTTTTAACGTGCACAGGGTATAGCTCCCTTGTGCACGGTGCCACAGTTTAATTTCCCACCCTTTGGATGGCAGACGTTCCAAGCACTTCGGTGTATCCTTTCTCCAATGACACTCATTTTATGATGAAATGAGAAATTCGAAGTTAGAAATCTTCTAATATTTCTTTAGCTAAACAGCGATTTTTCGTTAAGGGCGAAGCAGACTTTTAGCAAATGTCTAAAATATACTTTTCGTAAATAGTTTCACCGATGAGTGGGACTCGAACCCACACCTCCCAATTACATGCCAGGTATGTTAAGTAATAAACTATCACTAGTTCTGTCATTCAACTTTGAAATTTAAATATTCCCGACCTTCTCGTTCATGGCGCCATCTATGGCCGGGAAAGGCAACTTCCCAATACAGATAATCCCCGTTCATCGCGACCCCGGCGAGTGCGGATTCGTTATATCGCAATCTTTTTTTTTTGTCTCGGCACTTGTGTGGCTTTGAAACATGCGAGGAAAAGTCAAAATGAATGGTTGCGCGTGCGTGCTAACTTTCTTTCTCGCTCAATCACATCATACACAAGTACATAACGTAAAGTTACGAGCGTGGGCAAGACGAAAGAACGCCGTACGCCGGTGCCTGGTACGGTTGAGCCAATGCATCATTTGGGTCTATCCTTCAGTGGAATCTTAGCTGTAATGTCAAACGCACACTAATTAAATTGATTATATATTGTTTTATCCCTTCGTAATTTATAAAATGTCAAAAAGACAATGTGAAAAATCGGTTAAGAAAATTCGCAATGTAGTGACTTTAGAAAAGAAACTAAAAATTATAGAAAGTGGTGGTAAATTTACCGTTGTAGGAAGGGATTTCGAATTGCCTGAGTCTACAGTGCGATCAATTGTGCAACAAAAAGACAAAATTAAAAAGGCTGGCGAAAGTGTTACTCCAATTACAGCGACGAAAGTTTCACGAACCGGAAGTTTTTTGATGACAGAAATGGAAAATTTATTAAGCAAATGGATAGAGGACCTAAATCAACACCACGTGCCTGTGAGTACCCAAATCATAATGAATAAATCACTTAGTCTTTGGGATCATTTAAAATCTCAACTTGGAGGAGAAGATGTTTTTAAAGCAAGCAAAGGTTGGTTTGATCGGTTTAGAAAATGATCAAACTTGCATAGCCTTAAAATGATTGGCGAATCGGCTAGTGCAGACGTAGAATCATCTGAAAAATATCCATTGGAGTTCCGTGAAATTGTGGAAAGGGGAAATTATCCAACTAATTAAATTATTAATGTAGATGAGAGGGGACTACACGTACGTTTATTTCCATAGAGGAGAAGACTGCTTCTGGATTTAAAGCAGCCAAGGATCGTCTAACTCTTCTTCTCGGCGGAAATGCATTCGGAGAATTAAAATTGAAACCATTGTTGATTTATCAATCAGAAACTCCTCGTGCCATGAAAGGTTATTCTAAAAACAATTTACCAGTTTTTTGGCGAAGTAACCCGGAGGCTTGGATGACACGAAATTTATTTATGGACTGGTTTAAAACTTGTTTCTGCCCAGTAATAAAATAATATTGCGAGGATATTGGAGTTGAACCTCGAGCTCTTTTGGTATTGGACAATGCGCCGGGACATCCTGTGGAACTCTTTTCTGTGCACTGATTTTCCCATTGAAGTGGTATTCTTACCTCCGAATACCACTTCCATCTTACATCCTATGGATCAAGGCGCAATACCAGCACTCAAAGCCTATTATTTAAGAAAAACAATGCGCCAACTCATTGAAGAAACTGATGGAGGTGGTAGAGATGCCATGCGGGTTTGGTGGAAGCAATTTAATATTATGAAAGCTATCAGAAACATCGACGAAGCGTGGAATGAAGTCACCCAGTCGTGTACGAAGGGTGTTTGGAAAAGGTTGCTCAGAGAAATGAATGATTGAATATATGAATAAAAATCACATCAATTATGAAAATGATATTTAAAATATCATCGAAGTGATTAGTCTTATAGCCACTTCCGGAGGCATCGAAGGTGTTGATGTAGCTGATATTCAGACTTTGTTAAAATCACACAGCGAACCCTTAACTAAAGAAGATCTGCAGGAAATGGACTGCCATACTATGTCCCAAGAAAATGACGTCTCGGAACCTGTTCCCGTGCGAAAGTTAAGTGTCAAAATCATTGAAAAGGCCCTTTCTTTTCACAATCAATGCATGGAGTTGTTAGAAGAAAACGACGAAGATTACGAGCGAGTGAATGCTGTAAAGCGTGGCTGTAACGAATTATTTGAGAGTTATCGGCAAATTTTGCATAATAGACGTAGAGAGGCCAAATAAGGGAATCTAGATTCCTTTTTGCAACGCGGAACAAAATGAATGAATTATGAATTATGTTATGTATGACTTTTTTGTTATTAATAATATTTATTTTATTAATAAAGTGTTTTTTCGAATTTTAAAATGTTTTTTTTTAAATCCCCCGTTGATCGCGACCATGTCCAGAACGTATCCTTCGCAATGAAGGGGGTTACCTGTATTGCTCAGTATGGAAGTCACTCACATTAGAGTGTTGTTAATGCAATAATCACTCAGTAGTAAAGACACAGATTACATATTTTTCAACTATTTTATGTCAGCAATTAATATATGTATTTATTATTCTCTATTTTTTTTCCATTAAATATCTCTTTGGAATGCGTGACGTCAATCTCTCAATATTAGAAAGTTGCCTTTCTCGATCATAGATGGCGCCATGAGGGAGAAGGTCAAATATAGGTAGAGGTCCTGTATAGTTAGAGTCTAACATTTTTGTAAAAGGGACCTTGGCCCCTTTATCATCTGGTCCAAATGTATAGTTAGAGGCTGGCCATCTCGGTGATTCACTGCCATTGGTTGATCGAGTCACGTGGTTTATGGGCGTCATGTTTTGTCGTACAGTGAGACGAAAGCATATGGGATAGTGTAGGCACCAAGTTAAAACTTCTCAGTTGTTATAGTTTTATATATTTCTATCACTTTTTTGTCTATAAAAGCTGTCATATTTTATGAATGCCTTACTGCGCTGCATTTGAGTGCAAATTTCACACGAAGAAATAAATTAATGAATATTTTTTGTTCCGAGAAACTCCATCAGAAGACGGCAATCGGCTGCAAAAAATGAACTAACTGTAAACCAACAAAATATTTCGTCTAAGGTTCGTTCGAAAAACGAGCTAATGTTTTCATTTTGTCGTCTGTCCGTCTCTCTGTTAACTGTTGTCTGTCCATCAGTCTGTCCATTTATAGGCAATTTTTTTTTTACTTTTAGAGCTAAATGAAATATTCTTTTAAGCTATTAAAAGGCATTCCGAAATGATTTAAAATGCTAAAATAAGAAATGATTGCTGTACAAATCAGAGTTAAAAGAAGAAATCCTATCACTTCTGGCTCACATGGGAATCTCATTTATAAATAGATTGAAATTTTTTTTGCCTAATTTCTCACTCCTTAAAAGTTTTAATTCGAGTTTATGACTAATGGGGCAAACACAAAGAGTAGTGTTTTTATTGCTACTTATAAAAACAAATATATTTCTTTTTTCTTTAAATTAAAAAGTGACTTTTCTCACACCCCTAAAGAAAATTAAAATCCTTAAGCGGAATAATCTCTCGACATTCTAGAAACGCAATTTCTAATTTCTACCATAAATATATCACTTACTACATTGGAAACCAGATCCACCGTGTTCATATTTAGTGATCTCCAACGATATAAATTAAAAGTACCTAAGATTTGAAAAATTGCGATTTATAATATTTCATTAGTACCAATCCAATTAAAAAGGAGTTTTCCAATTATCTCTGGAAAAATACAGTTCCATTTCCCAACCACCCTGGGCATAAGGGATCAACTCATTGCAGACAATGGAAACGTATTAACTTTTAACATTCCACCAACGAAATTCCAAAATTCTAGCATAAATACATCATTTGAAAATCTCGTCATGATTTTGCAATTTTCGACTTTTTTTTCCACCGGTCAAAAGAGGCTATTATAGTTTTTGGGAGATTCAGAGAGTGCAATTCGTAATACTTAACCAACACTTATCCACCGAAATATTAATTATCTAAAACAAAAAAACTTGAAACAAAATTTGAGTTCATGCCCCCCCCCCCCCCCCCCCGTGCGGTAAGGAATTATAGCCAATAAAAATTTCATGACCTTCACATTGCACCACTGAAATTAACTCTCTAGTATAAACGCTTCGTTCGAAATATCGCTTAAATATAAAGAAATTTTCAATTTTTCTAGCGTTTAAGGAACCGTTTGTAGCTTTTGCAAGATATAAAGGTAGGTAAGAAACGGAACGGTTCAGAACCGTTCCGTTCCTTACCTACCTTGGGCTTAGGGTCAACTCATTGTTGTCAGTGGAATTTTCAAGACTGTCACAATTTCAAATTTCTAGCATGACTACATCGTTTGCAATATTAGTTTTAAATTTTGGGATTTTTCATTTTTTTTTCCACCGTTAGAGGGCGCAATTATAGCTTTTGGAAAAATTTGCAAAATAATATATAATATTATTGAATGATATACCAATATTTCATGAATACCTGTCTAACCCAAAAATAAATTTTAATTTACCTCTAAAAACACACTTTTCTGTTAAAACAAAAAAAAAAAGCTGCATTCACTTCCCCCCTGGGTTTAAAGGGTCAAGTGATTGTTGCAAATGGTAACTTCGTAGCCTTCACATTTCAACACCAAAATTTCAAACTTCTGACATAACTGCATCGCTTGGAATATTAGTTTCACATTTTGGAATTTTAAAAATTTTCCACCGTTAGAGGGCGCTTGTGGTAACTTTTGGAAGATTCGAAAAATTTAAATCGTAATATATCATTAATACCTATGTAACAAAAAATTTTTTATTTATCTTTATGAACAAAAAAGTTCGATGTCTACAGACGGACAGACAACAAAGCGAAATTATATCTTTTTATATAAAAAAGGTGTAAAATTTACTTTTCCTTTTTTATACGTTTTCTAAAGTGCTTCCAATCATGAACACTGAAATCTGTATCAAATATTACCCTATCCTTTTCCGGAATCCATAAGTATCCTTGCAATACCATTCAGCTATGCACGCTAAACAATCCGAGAGACGACAAAACATGGCGTCCAATTTTGAGATGTCCAAACTTTACCTAGAGGCCCTATATAGGTAGAGGTTGCCAGTTTAAAATTGGACGCCATGTTTTGTCGTCTCTCGGATTGTTTAGCATGCATAGCTGAATGGTATTGCACGCTACTTATGGATTCCGGAAAAGGATAGGAAAATATTTGATGCAGATTTCAGTGTTCATGACTGGAAGTACTTTAGAAAACAGCTAAAAAAGGAAAAGTAAAGTTAAGGGCTCTTTTTTTATTTAAAAAGATATAATTTCGCTTTGTTGTCTGTCCGTTTGTAGACATCGAACTTTTTTGTTTATACAGATAAATAAAAAATTATTTTTGTGTTAGATAGTAATTAATGATATATTACGATTTGCATTTTTCGAATCTCCCAAAAGCTATAACTGCGCCCTCTAACGGTGGAAAATTTTGAAAATTCCAATGTATCAACGATATTCCAAACGATGTTGTTATGTTAGAAGTTTGAAATTTTGGTGTTGAAATATGAAGGTTACGAAGTTACCATTGGCAAACAATCACTTGACCATTTAGACCCGGGGGGAGGTGAATGCAACTTTTTTTGTTTTAACAGAAGAGTGTATGTTTTTAGATATTAATTAAAAATTCTTTTTGGGTTGGACAGGTATTGATAAAATATTACAATTTGGATTTTGCGAATTTTCCAAAAGCTATAATTGCGCCCTTTAACGGTGGAAAAAATTGAAAAATCCAAAAATTTAAAACGAATATTGCAAAACGATGTAGTCATGCTAGAAATTTAAAATTTTGGTGGTGGAAGTGACAGTCTTGAAAATTCCACTGACAACAATGACCCCAAGCCCAAGGTAGGTAAGAAACGGAACGGTTTTGTTTTAAGAGATAATTGGAAATCTCTTTCTTAATTGGTTACTAATGAAATGAAATTCGCATTTTCAAAGATAGTTTTCATTTATATCATTAGAGATCACTAAATATCGAAACTGCAAAACTTTTAACGAATGTTTCAAGTGATCTGTTTGTAGTAGAAATTTCGGCATTTAGAGTTCTGTTATGGTAGAAATTCCACTGACAGCAATGGTCTGCCCAGTATTTTCAGAGGAGCGAGAGAAAGGTAACATTTTAAATTTAAGAACTAACAGACAAATACTTTTTATGTTTTATAATTACTAATTAAATGCGCCATTTGCGATATCAGTTCTTCTAGTTATTTTACTCTTTTATTACCCTATGACAGTGGAAATTCGAACTACTGTATAATTGAGAAAATAAACTATTAATATTTTATTAGTACCTGTAACGTGCAAAAAAAGTTTTCATTTATCACTTAAAGCAGAAAAGTTGCATCTTACCAACGGGACAAATCATTACTATTAGTGTAAACCACTTGACCATTACACTCTATGACCAGAAATTTAAGTTTCTAGGAAAAACAGATCGTTTGCAATATTCATTTCAAGATTTGGTATTTTCTAGCTTTTTTCCCCGCTAGAGGTCGCCTTTCGAGTTTTTATTTACGCCTTTAGCATTCTCTAACACTGGAAATTCCAGTGATGGGGATTCGAAAAATGTAAATAATAATATTTTTGTGGGGAAAAATTTCGCCAATATAAGGGATTCGAACACGCATCTCTCCAAAAACATGTCAGAGTATTCTAGCCTGTTGAACGAATGCCGGATTTTTTCACAAAAACGTTTATTGATTTATAGATGATTGAACCTCTACAGATAACGCTGAGATTATCAAATATTGTTTGAATCATTAATATTTTGTCAGTGTCTGTAAAACATATATATATATATTGTTTCGTTTATCTCTTTAAAAAAAGTTTCGTTTCCGCACACCTTTTCGGGCTAAGATGGCAAAACCTTGTTGTCATTGTAAACCTTCTGTCCATAATCCTCTACTGCCAAAATTTCAGATTTCCAGTGTAAAATAGTTCGCAATATTCGTTTGAAATTTTAGCGGTTTCCATCTTTTTCCATCGCTAGAGGGCGCTATTAAAGTTATTGAAAATTTTCAAAATTGCGAATCGCAACATTTGTTCGACACCTATCCAACTTAAAGAACTTTTAAAAGGAGGGGAAAATGTTATTCTGTGAGGAATTCGTGTCTTGCTTCCCCCGGGGGTGTTATATTTTTCTACTCAATCGAATCACCTTCCCCCATCCCAATTTCCACCACTTCTTTTACTTGTTTAGATCCGGTATTTCAGTTCCTGTTCCATTATGTGCAGAAACCATTCTCGATGTTTGTACTGTATTATTTATATTTTACAATTAATGTCGTTTTTGTTTTTTTTATGTAATTAATATTATTATATTAGTACTGGTAGTTTTATTTAAATTTAAATATAAGATATAAAATTCATTAACAGACAAATAGCATATTTACAAGATAGTTCTAAACATATTATATTAATAATAGTGGAACAAACCTTGTAAAGAAAAATTCGAATTGAGAAAAGCAGTCAATCTGAAAACCATAATGAACTTCACAGGTTTCAGGTCAGAGTTGGGGGCGGGGGTGGCTCAGCCGGTAGCGCGCCAGGCTCGTAATCTGTAGTTCCCAGGTTCGAGTCCCAGCTGGGTCAGCGTTGAGATTTATCTCCGCAAAATTCCCCGCCCTTCCCACGGTCAGTAGGGGACACCGATGGGCTTGGAAAGGCCGCCGTCCGTCGGATGGGACGTTAAGCCGTGGCCCCGTGTGCGGGAGAGCCATACCCTGTGCACGTTAAAGAACACGCTGGATGGCCTTGACGGGAGGCTACCATCTGTGTCCCAACAGCTGTTCCAGTGGGTCCCCTCCCCCAACCTTCTCTGAGCCTTCGGGGTCCATGTGACCTGGCCATTTAGCCCATGGTGTGCAAAAAAGTGCCGCTCAGAGGTAAAACAACCCAACCCAGGTCAGAGGTGAGCAATGGTAATTTGATTTACATTGATATCGCAGGGAAAATATATGCAATTTTCTTAATAAGGAATTAATCCTTATTGTAAGTATTTAAATATAAAAAATATTTAACCTATAATTTTTTTAAAAAAAGTGGAAATCAACGATCTTGAAATATTTTAATCGCCAATGGTTTCAGTTTAAAACAAAGTTCAAAACTATTTCACATAGATACCCAAACAACAGATTACCTGGATGTTCCATTCAGATTCATTATGATCCATTCAGATTCATTCATTTGGGCCACGGCTCAAAGCAGACCAATCACCAACGGTCAAGTAGAGTAAAGCTGTCTTGCTAATTTGCAGTAATTTGACTTTGCTCTGTTCAAAATGTGACTATTTCTGTGAAATTGTCTGTTCACAGTAATTTCACAGAAATGGTCATATTTTGCCCAGAGTAATGTGAATGAAATATATATGTTACCGCTAAAGTGCAGAAATCAGTTATTCTACAGATTATCTAGGTATTGTGCAGATTAACTAGGGTGATCCGTTAACGTGCGGAAAATTGTTTCATTTCTCAAATTACCTAGGTAATCTGCAAATTACCTGGATAATCTGCACATTACCTACTAGGCACTCGTTAAAGTGAAAATAAGATCTTTGCTGGAACAACAGGAACGTTTGTGTACACTTAAATTAACATAATGTTATTTATCTAGTGTCCGAGAGTAGAGTTGAAACCAGGGTCATCCCTCTGTCAACATGAATCAGTCGTCCGAATTATAAAAAACGCCCCCAAAATGAGCAGGCCAAGTGAGAACGAATCATTTTAGTGATTCGTTATCAAGAATGAATCACTTTACCGATTCGTTCTCACTTGGCCTCCGCTCATCCGGGCGTTTTTTATAATGCGGATGAGTGAATCACGTGACACGAAGATTCATATTCAAGAGATTCACCACTATGAGAGAAACAAACTTTTGAACTTTAACGATACGGAAGCCGTTAATGTGCACATTACCTAGGTAAAATGCGGAAAACTCTTGATTCCGCACGTTAACGGAGCAAATCAGTTAATCTGCAGATTAGCTAGGTAATGTGCACATTAACGACTTTCGAGCTTTAGCGGTAACATATACATAAAAATGACAAAACGTTACATCAGAATAGCACCAATTACTGAACAGGAGGTTTAGCCTGAGATACAAATCTCAACATTTGCAACATTTGCTCAATTGGGACTCGAACCTGGGAACTGCAGACTAAGCACCTATCAATGAGCGCCCCTCCCCCCCCCCAGTTCCTCTTAAAGAGTACCTGATGAGATGTTAAACTCTTCGTTTTTTATTGTTCTTTCGGGGTTGGGGAGGAAGAAATTTCGAAAAGAGGAGTCATTGGAATTCCGCGATGATTTTCTCTGATCTTTCTCTCTGATTTGGGGTAAGGGACGACAGGTCCTTTCCTCTTACAACAACGCCACTGAAATTAAAAAAAAAATCGATTTTTTTCAAGATTTCAATGCTAATTTTGTCGATAGTTCACACTTCTCGTTTCAAATAGTTTTTTACCCGATTTCGTGGAACTTGTGTGAAAAAGAAATTCTTGTTCCTATGAGCGCCGGGGGTCCTTGAATCTCAGTCAGGCCCGAATCTAGAAAAAACAAACCAAAATGGGGTAGCGGGCAAGTGACGCAATCGAGCAGAAAAAAAAGGCAAAAAGGCGGGGAGCGAAGGGGGGAAGAAACTGGATTTCCATTGAAATGTAACATTTTTCTCTTTCGTTTTAGAAGTTTTTTTAAAAAATTCTTGAAAAATAAAATAAATATGCAGATGTTTATTAATTTTTGTCTTCCATTACCCATTCTAGCATTCTCAGAGCGGATACCCCCCCCCCCCCCCCTATATTCAGCCCTGATCTAAATCATTATAAATTAACATATCTGATAGATTGAAGCGGACTATTAACGTGCAACAATGAAAGTGAAATGATCACTTACTACACGACACACGTGCTATCGCACATTGTGTAAATACGTCATATATGTATACGTCATTCATAAATACGTCATAACGTGTACACCAAAAAGGTGCACGTCATAAATGTGTACGTACATTCATAAATACGTCATAAATGTGTATGTACAGAAAGGGTTTTATTTTGTGAGTGCGCTGAAACCAAAAAGGTTGGGTTGGGTTGTTTTACCTCTGAGCGGCACTTTTTTGCACACCATGGGCTAAATGGCCAGGTCACATGGACCCCGAAGGCTCAGAGAAGGTTGGGGGAGGAGACCCACTGGAACAGCTGTTGGGAGACAGATGGTAGCCTCCCGTCAAGGCCATCCAGCGTGTTCTTTAACGTGCACAGGGTATGGCTCTCCCACACATGGGGCCACGGCTTAACGTCCCATCCAACGGACGGCGGCCTTTCCAAGCCCATCGGTGTCCCCTACTGACCGTGGGCAGGGCGGGGAATTTTGCGGAGATAAATCTCAACGTTGACCCAGCTGGGACTCGAACCTGGGAACTACAGATTACGAGCCTGGCGCGACTGAGCCATACCATACCGACTGAGCCATCCCCGCCCTATATAATAAAAGAAGATGTCTTTGTGTCTTTGTGTCTGTGTGTCTGTCTGTGGCAGCCATAACTCATCGGGAAATCAACGTACACGCTTCAAATTTTCAGAGAATGTGTCTGGTTGTGGTCCGTATTTTAGCGCCACACTTCAGGTCATAAGTCCAAACTGGGGGCTTGCTAAAAGCAAAAATATTTACCATGCTATTCCTACGGGAAACGAGAATCGTTGTCAAATTTATTGTTGCCATTTACTGCTCCCTAAATGTGAAAGCAAAAAGTTAAAATAACATTTAAATATACTGCCGTTGCCAGATTCCCCACATTTCCAAGGCATTATTGAGGCGTTCCATTGCAGCTAGGGACCTGATGCAGCTAGGGACCTGATGTCAGCTATTGCAACACCGGGAAGGCAGTCCATTGCAGCTAGGGACCTGATGTCCTAACCAAACAGGGGCGGGGGTGGCTCAGTCGGTAGCGCGCCAGGCTCGTAATCTGTAGTTCCCAGGTTCGAGTCCCAGCTGGGTCAGCGTTGAGATTTATCTCCCCAAAAATTCCCCGCCCTGCCAACGGTCAGTAGGGGACACCGATGGGCTTGGAAAGGCCGCCGTCCGTCGGATGGGACGTTAAGCCGTCGCCACGTGTGCGGGAGAGACATACCCTGTGCACGTTAAAGAACTCGCTGGATGGCCTTGACGGAAGGCTACCATCTGTCTCCCAACAGCTGTTCCAGTGGGTCTCCTCCCCCAACCTTCTCTGAACCATCGGAGTCCATGTGACCTGACCATTTAGCCCATGGTGTGCAAAAAAGTGCCGCTCAGAGGTAAAACAACCCATCCCAAATCCTAACCAAACATGGGATCGGGCAAGAGAAATCCGCCTACGAAATTTGGGACCTTTCGGTGAAGTATAGGAATTACAGAATGCCAAAATCTGACGAAATAAATAACTCGATCGCTGTCACGGGCTCTGAGAGCGCGCGCTGAGACAGCAATGACCTTTGCAACACCGGGAAATTCTTCGTGTTCAAACTGTGAAAAATATCAGGAGGATACTCACAAAACTGCAGTTTTTCTAAATAGTACTTTTCTTACTAGTGCAGGAAGCAACATTTACAAGTGAGACAAGAGTTGTCACAATTGGTGTAGAAACGAAGCCACGGGCCAAGTGGGAACCTGTTTTTTAAACCAATCTCCGGCCCTCACGGGTGACGCTGTGTAGGAAATTGGGACAGTGCAAACGAATTTCACGGGAGCCATAGGATGATTCAGCCGTCCCGTGGCCGAGTGGTTAGCACGCTTGGCTACTGATCTAAGGGACCTGGTTTCGAGCCTCGATATTAGGCATGGATGTGTGTGTCGTTTTTCTGCTGAGGTCCTGCCATCCTCTCAGATCTCCTACTGTGGCATGTAAACTGACAGGCTCCTGTCAGACCTCTGTGGCAAGCAGCTGCTTGAGGGGGTATTTTTCATAGGGTGACAAAATTCGTTTTCAAACGAATTGAAATTAAATTATTTCGAAAAGATCACATTTATGCAGAAATTTCAAAGTTTGTTGAAAACGAAATCTTCTTAAAAAAGTGTCCACTTGGCCTAATAGACTTTTAAGTAATATTCTTTCTTTTTAGACTGTTTATTAATTCTCTCCTTTGATTTTCATATTCTTCATAATTAAGAAACACATGTGATACTGTTTTTTCCACATTGCAATGAACACAGTTCGGAGAATTTACTTTTTTCATTTTGAATAAGGAATCGTTTAATAAAGTTGAGCCCGTTTTCAGCCTGTTGATACAGATAATATTCCTTCTGATCAAATCAAAGTTTCGAAAGGGAGAAATCTCATTCTCAATCATGCTTCGATGATTGAATCTCCCAGATGTTAATACCTCAAAATGATGCTGAAATGTTTCGTTTCTTTTTTCTTCATTAACTTCGTGTTGTAGGGTTGAACCTGGGAACTACAGATTACGAGCCTGTCGCGCTACCGACTGAGCCACCCCCGCCCGGTCACTTGAGGTGAAACTTTGATCTACGATTGCTAGAAACATGAAAATTGTTGTCTGAATGTAATCGTATTGCAGATGTCGGAAATGTTACGAAATTTCGGATCCGGAGGGTTCTTTCTGGTTAAGGGGCAAATTTGGATCGATCGATACTGAAGAGTTAAAACTAACTGTGGATATTTGAATAGTAGATTTTAGAAATTGTGCAAAATTTTAGATGCAATGAGGCTTTCGACGTCAGAGTATCTACCAGTATCTGAAACATTTTTGAGCTCTCTTTCAAACAAAAATCTGCAGCTATTCTTCTTTTAAGAGAATGATGGGTATCTGTAGTTATTAAAATATTTCAAGCTCTTTTAATTGCAGAAAAACCTTTTGGAACTTAAAATTTTCACCCATTTTTGAACAACTCATACTGATAAATTCGCTGTAACATTGTTTTTTCTTCTGTAATGTAATTTGTGATTCTAATTATCTTCAAATTTGAGATGAAGTTTGTGAAGACATTATGGTTCTCAAATTCACTGCTTTTTCACAATTCGCAACTTTCATTATCAGATTTTTTGACTATTCTAAGTACAATATACGCGTAGTGATCCATATACCCTCATATAAGGATTCAGAGATATAATTTTTTAAATAATACTTTTCTGCTAATTGGAATTAATTCTGGTGCTAAAATTAATATTTAATTATTACTACCAGTCTTAATATAAAAATATTACTTAGAGGAATACTTTTAATTTCTAATTGCTAACAAGTTAACACAAAGAGCTAGAGCGGCTTTCTGGGTCTCAGAAATATCTCACTTTGAAGCTATCAGGCTGCAAGGTGCCTCAGATGTTATGATTACTGAGTTAATTGCAATTAATATGGCTCTAAACTGGTGTTTTAAACAACCAAAATCTAATTTTGTTGTACTTACAGATAGTAGATCATCTTAGTTTTTTCTCCGGGAAAATCCGTGTCATTCCAAGAACAATGGGCTTTTCGTAAACATCCTTGAGACCATCAATCAAATAATTGATATGGATCCCTGGACATGTAGTCCAATTACTTTGCAATGGATCCCTGGACATGTAGGTGTCCAGGGAAACGAAATTGCTGATTTTTTAGCAAAGTCGGCCTTTAACAATGAAAAATACCTCAAGTTGCAAATTGGTAATTTATATCTTTCTAAATGAAATAAAGAAAAGCTGAAGGAGAACTTTATACCTCAATTCCAAGTCATCGCTGAAAGAAAGATCAATCATCGACTATTAGCAGAGAACAAGATCCTTCCACTAAATGATCTGCACCTTTCAAGAAGAAATTTTGTGTGCATCATCAGACTCAGAACAGGTGCATCACTCTTGAATGACTCACTTTTCAAGATGAGAAAGGTTCTTTCCCCCAATTGCCAGACGTGCAACGTAAAGGAAACGGTGATTCATGTTTTGCTGAATTGTACTTCTTACTCGATCCAGAGAAACAACCTAATAGCAAGATTACAAACAGAGAACACCTTTGAACTAAGTCTGCACAATTTACTTGGACAAGTAGATCTGACTATTCGTAAAGTTTGCTACAATGAAACAATCAAATTTTTAAATAATGCGAATCTTTTCCATAGGATTTAAGAATTTTTTTATCAAGGTTTCTTAACATTAACATCATCAGCTTCTTAGCATTATCCAACCTTGTCATCTGGAGGAGAGGGTCGAAACACTCGAACATTTCCAGAGGAAACATTTATTTTTGATTGATGATGATGATGATAATTGCTAAAAGTGCTGTTAGTAGGCATATCAGGAAAGGTTTTTGCACGTATTGGAACAGGAACTAAAATCCCGGAAATAGAAGTAGTGAAAAATAAGATGGGAGGAGGGAGGGCTATTGTATCGATCGATCTGTAAAAAATAAATATTGGGGGAAAAGACACAGGAATTTCATTGTAATAAAGTATTTGCCCCTCCGTTTTAGAATTCTTTAAAAATATTTTTGAAAAATGCATGTACACAAGATTAGTAATATTCCGCCTTCTTTATACCCTCTCACTAGTATTATGAAAAGGGGCTGAGAGAGAGAGATCAAAGCCACCTTGACACACCAAGCGTAGACAGTTATTGACCAAAAGAAGAGAAGCAAGGAAGGAAATTAAATATATATATTGAAATGGAAACGATATAATTTGCGTAATCTATAACTATAATATGTGATTATTATTAAATTGTATGAAATAAAATCATTTTTCTGTATCAAAATATTTATAAATATGTTGGAACTGATTGACTCTCCTGCACACGGAAACATGGCTTCGTATCTCATCCAACAGACGACAGTGTTTTTAAGCCCATCGGCAGGGGCGTATCGAAGCACTTTGGTTGTGGGGGGGGGGGGGGGGAGAGAACGAAAAATTTCCACTTCGGGAATCAAATTTTTCCAACTAAGAATACAGGACATTTACATAAATTATGTGTCTGTCAGGGACCTATACAATACTGGGGAGAGGGGAGGGGGTGGCTCAGTCGGTAGCGCGCCAGGCTCGTAATCTGTAGTTCCCAGGTTCGAGTCCCAGCTGGGTCAGCGTTGAGATTTATCTCCGCAAAATTCCCCGCCCTGCCCACGGTCAGTAGGGGACACCGATGGGCTTGGAAAGGCCGCCGTCCGTCAGATGGGACGTTAAGACGTGGCGCCGTGTGCGGGAGAGCCATATCCTGTGCACGTTAAAGAACACGCTGGATGGCCTTGACGGGAGGCTACCATCTGTCTCCCAACAGCTGGTCCAGTAGGTTCCCTCCCCAACCTTCTCTGAGCCTTCGGGATCCATGTGACCTGGCCATTTAGCCCATGGTGTGCAAAAAAGTGCCGCTCAGAGGTAAAACAACCCAACCCAGTACTGGGGAGTGTCGCAGTCCCCATTATTTTTTACCATGAGCGTCGATTTAGCAACCTCGCCTTGATTTACACAAAACAATTACCTTCTTTCAAATCTCATCTCACTTTTACCAACTCCCTTCCAATTTAGGCAACGTCCCTACATTTCGCCAAATTTGGTCGATTTTGTGAACACTCCTTATGTCCACAAAACCAATTTTTACAACTAATTGGCGTTTCACCTAGTTGCTTCGATTTTTGCCACCTGTCCCAGAAATGGGAAAGTTCCCTCGGTTTTGAGAAATCCCCCAGGCTTTGTCAAGTTACCTCGAATTTTCAAACTCGTCATCACTTTACAGGAAAAATCCCAATGTTTACATCTGCCAACAATTTGCCTATTCACTTCGAATTTTGCCAACTCTGCTTAATTGTACAAAAACAATCCTAATTTTCACAACTTGCCTGCATTTTATCAAGTCGTCCACAACTCCTCTAGATTTTGTCAAGTTGATTCGATTTCTGCAATTTTCCTTAATTGCACAAAAACAATCCCATTTTTCACAACTTGCCTGTATTTTACCAAGTGGCTTCGAATTTTGCCGACTCCCTTAGATTTTGTCATGTTGTCTAGATTTTGCCGACTCCTCTAGATTTTGCCAACTCGTCATAATTTTCCAAAAAAAATCCCAATTTTTACATCTGCCCTGAATTTGCTAAGTGACTTCAAATTTTGCCAACTCTCTTTAATTTCACAAAAACAATCCCAATTTTCACAACTCACCTATATTTTACCAAGTAGCTTCGAATTTCGCCAACTGCCAATGATTTGCCAAGTTGCCTCGATTTCCACAACAACCTTAGATTTTGCCAAGTTCTAGATTTTTCTAACTCCTCTTAATTTTATAAAAAAAAATCAAAGGTTTCAGAATTCACTTGGATTATACAAAGTCGCTTCAAATTTTGCCAACTCCTATTATCTTTAGGAGTAGCCTCCCCCCATAGCTATGCCGCTGCCCATCGGTGTCCCTTTTCTCACTGAGGGCAGTGTGTTGGTTAACGAAAATAAATCTCAACGTTAGTACTCGAACCTGGGAACTGCAGATTACGAGCCTGGTGCGCTACCGATTGAACAAGAGACAGCGTCCTCTCCCTTTAAAAACTAATGTCTTGTGAGATGTTCCCCATTTGTACCTTATCCCATTTCCTTAATAATCTCTTATTTCTCTATTTCTTTTAAAATACACTCCTAAATATCAGGGATTACTGGCAAAACTTTCATCAGATAAGCTGCTAGAGCAAAAGAGAACTCAGTGAAATTACGCGATAATTAGCTCTAACTCCTTCTCTTTGCATTTTTAGGGAGTAACACTCCTTTACCCCCCCCCCCCCCCCATTGACATTGCCACTGAATTAAAAAACAGCCATTTAGATTTTTTTACGAGATTGCAATACATATTCCATTTATAGCTTATACTTATCGCATAAATGTTTTTCTCCAAATTTCGTGGTAACTGAAAAAAAAAAAACTTTCAAAACAAACGCGCTTTTTCCGTATGGGCGCCCGGACAGCATGTATCTCAATCGCTATAAATTAATGATCATAATGTATGAAGACAGGGCCTGATATAGGAAAGAAATCAAGGGAACCACCCCTCTGAGAATGCTAGGAAACATAATAGAAGCAAACAAAAAAATTCTTAGAGTTAGATATATTTCATGCGATATTTCAGAAATTTTTAACAACCCCTAAATCGGAGGGGAAATGTCATATTATAATGGCAATCCAGTCTCTTACTCCCCCTTCCCCCTCCTCTCCACAAACACGTTTACCTTTTTTCTGCTCCATTGAATTTCGTGGTCTACCCATTTATTTTGTTCTACATCCGTGCCTATATAAAGAAGGGTTGGGTTGTTTTACCTCTGAGCGGCACTTTTTTCGCACACCATGGGCTAAATGGCCAGGTCACATGGACCCCGAAGGCTCAGAGAAGGTTGGGGGAGGGGACCCACTGGAACAGCTATTGGGAGACAGATGGTAGCCCTCCCGTCAAGGCCATCCAGCGTGTTCTTTAACCTGCACAGGGTATGGCTCTCCAGCACACGGGGCCACGGCTTAACGTCCCATCCGACGGACGGCAGTCTTTCCAAGCCCATCTACTGACTGTGGCCAGGGCGGGGAATTTTGCGGAGATAAATCTCAACGCTGACCCAGCTGGGACTCGAACCTGGGAACTACAGATTACGAGCCTGGCGCGCTACCGACTGAGCCCCCCCCCTATATAAAGAAGAAAGTTTGTTGTTTTGCGTCTGTCCAGTTGTGCACTCAGCCCCGAAAACAGCAATGGGACATCGAACAATGCATGAACGTTCCCTTCCCCCAGGGGAAGAGTAAAGGCTATGTGTGACCGGGTTTGTGTTGGGTTGTTTTACTTCTGAGCGGCACTTTTTTGCACGCTATGGGTCAAATGGCATGGTCACAAGGACCCCGAAGGCCCTGAGAAAGTTGAGGGAGGGGGCCCACTGGAGCAGCTGTTGGGAGACAGATTATAATCTCCCGATAATGCAGTGTGTTTTTTGCTCCGATGTGCAGTGTGTTTTTTAACTTGAACAGGGTACGGCTCTCCGCACACGGTGCTCTCCGCACAGGGTACGGCTCTCCATGGGCTAAATGGAGCTAATCTCCATGGGCTAAATCTCCGCACATGGAACAGGGTACGGCTCTCCGCACCACGGTTTAACGTCCCATCTGACGGACGGCGACTGTGTGACCGGGAAAAGGCTGTAAATTTTTTTCAGGTACACAGTTGTAGCAGGAGGGAGGCGAGGGGGGGGGGGGGGGGGGGCCGGGCTGCGATCAAAAAATTAGTTCTTTCCCAAGATTTCAAATTTCTTTTCAGATTTCGTATGTGAAGTTTACAGAGGTTTTCACAATTCTGTCTCAGGCAGGACTCGAACTTGGGATCTGTAGATTATGAGTCTGGCGTTCTAACGATTGATTCAACACCCAATCTCTTTTAAATAATATCTAGTGAGGTTAAAACATCTGAAAAAAATTATCGCTGACAGGGTGAGAAACGAACCCACAACTCTCTCAATACATTGTAGAGCGCTCTAACAATTAAACCACGCATCAGACCCCAAACTCTTCCAGAATAAGACCTATAAATCTTTTACTGAGATGTGGCGGACCTTGCACCATCTTTACTTCAGGTGAGGCAACTTTTCCAACAGCGATATATTTTTTCGGATGTTTTAACTATTGTTGAAGTCTATTTCTACAGGAAATATGTGTATTCACTATGGATGGATCTGGTGAGGTGTTCCTTATCCATTTCTTTGTTTTCTCCTATTTCTACGTTTTCTTAAAAGTACAATCGTCAAGATCGGAATAGGACTAGCAGTCTTTTTCAGGCATGAATTGGGGCGGGGTGGCTCAGTCGGTAGCGCGCCAGGCTCGTAATCTGTAGTTCCCAGGTTCGAGTCCCAGCTGGGTCAGCCTTGAGATTTATCTCCGCAAAATTGCCCGCCCTGCCCACGGTCAGTAGGGGACACCGATGGGCTTGGAAAGGCCGCCGTCCGTCGATTGGGACGTTAAGCCGTGGCCCCGTGTGCGGGAGAGCCATACCCTGTGCACGTTAAAGAACATGCTGGATGGCCTTGACGGGAGGCTACTATCTGTCTCCCAACAGCTGTTCCAGTGGTCCCCTCCCCCAACCTTCTCTGAGCCTTCGGGGTACATGTGACCTGGCCATTTAGCCCATGGTGTGCAAAAAAGTGCCGCTCAGAGATAAAACAACCCAGGCATGCATTTATAGCAAAACCAGCCGTCCCGTGGCCGAGTGGTTAGCGCGCTTGGCTACTGATCTACGGGACCTGGGTTCGAACCCCGGGTAAGGCATGGATGTTCGTGTTGTTTTTCTGCTGAGGTTCTGCCATCCTCACAGATCTTCTACTATGGCATATAAACTGACAGGCTCCTGTCAGACCTCTGTGGCAAGCAGCTGCTTGAGGAGGTATTTATTTTATTTTTTTTAAAAACTCATTGGAATTGTCGAATGATTTTTCTCCGACACCATTTTATTTTATGGCAGGGTGAGCACTCTACCCCCTTGAGTCCTCTACGGAAACAAATAAAATGATATCGATTTCTTTTTGCACGATTTCAATATTTATTCTGTTGAAATTCATGTTTCAAATAGTTTTTATTCTTCAATTTCCTGCAACATGTGTAAAAAATATGAATGTTAAAATATTTTTTTCTTGCCAGTACTAGGGGTCATTTTATCGCAATCATTGTATGTAAAGTAACGAATCTAACTCTACATATAAAGACAGAGAAAGATCTTTGTGGGGGGGCATGACTCCCCAATTTTTGAAATTTCTAATAATAGTGATAGAGGAAGAAAACAATTAAACACAGGAATATTTCATGTAATATTCACGAAATGTTTTAATGCTTATAAAAGCGGAGGGATAAATGTCACACTACAGTGGAAAATCAGTCTCCTGCTCCTCCCCTCTTTCCCCCTTTATCCTCCGCAAAATTCCCCGCCCTGCCCACGGTCAGTAGGGGGACACCGATGGGCTTGAAAAGGCCGCCGTCCGTCGGATGGGACGTTAAGCCGTGGCACTGTGTGCGGGAGAGCCATACCCTGTGCACGTTAAAGAACACGCTGGATGGCCTTGACGGGAGGCTACCATCTGTCTCCCAACAGCTGTTCCAGTGGGTCCCCCTTTCTCAACCTTCTCTGAGCCTTCGGGGTCCATGTGACCTGGCCATTTAGCCCATGGTGTGCAAAAAAAGTGCCGCTCAGAGGTAAAACAACCCAACCCTTACCCTTTATCCACATAAGAGACCGGGGAGCGAATATCTCAATCTTTCTATATAAACTGATTATAACCAGACTTGATCTTTGGGGGAGAGGGGCAATATTATCCCTCTCCCCCCTTGATAATGCTAGTAGAGGTAATAGAAGAAAAAGTCATCTACTATATATTTTATAGAATTTCTAATCTCCCTAAAAGAGGGGAA
Source organism: Ryuthela nishihirai (assembly GCA_038380435.1). NCBI lineage: Eukaryota > Metazoa > Arthropoda > Arachnida > Araneae > Heptathelidae > Ryuthela > Ryuthela nishihirai. The sequence continues at coordinate 28,262,497 of JAWZYU010000034.1, read as the reverse complement.
GAACATTTTTGACTGGGGGATCTATCGTAATGAGTTCTATGACAAAGGTAAATTTGTGATGTGAGGAGTGTCATCTACTATATACTTTAGAGAGTTTCATACATCCATAAAAAAGGGGAAAATGTTTTTGACTAGGGATTCTATCGCAAAAAATTCTCTCCCAAAGAAAGCTTCTGAATTGGCGAGTGACATTTACTGTATATCTCAACGCAGTACATTGGGAACAAGAACTGTGAGACATCAGGCTACGTGCCTGGCGCTCCACTAGTAAGCCACCCATAATTGGAGTGTTCCTTATGAAAAAGATGTTGATTTCAGTCCTGAGTGATAATTTCTTTAACAGAGATTGTTATAATTTGCAAATAATAATTCAGGAAATTTTGGTAGATTTTTGAGCATTCTGTTGAAGATAATGTCTAGTATAAGGATTATTTTCCTTTTAATGATAGTAGGGGTGACTTCTAACGGATATAAATGGCAGATTCAGGTAATCTGTTGGTTTCTGTATCTAGGGTAACTGAAACTTTTTTGGAAATCTCTTTTAAACAGAAACCATGAGTTATTGATTTCAAGCTCTTTGAATTGCAGTATTATAAACACCACCTAGAGCTGAAATGTTTCATCTGTTTCTGAACAACCCATACAACCCCTACTGATAAACTCCCTGTAACAATTTTTTTACTCTATAATGTAATTTGTGTTTTTAATTATCTTTAACTTTGAGTTGAAATCTGAAGAAAAGTCTGATTTTCAGATTGACTATTTTTCACAGTTTGAAACTTTCTTAATAAGGTGTTTCGACTATAATACGTATAATATGCACGTAATAAAAATTATACTCTCAAATAAGGGTTAAGAAGTGCAATTTTATTAAAATATCTATTTCTGTGCTAAAGAGAATTATTTCTTGTAATACAGATAGTTTTTAATTATGACTACCAACAGTAATATAAAAGTATAAATTTATATTAATGGTAATAATTTTTGATATCGCAGTTAACTAAACTTTCCATGCAATCTAGAAAGGTTTTTGCACGTATTGGAGCAGGAACTAAAATCTCGGAATAGAAAAGTAATTATAAGTAGGGGGAGGAATAATTCTATCATCCCGGAAAAACTAAACCTTGTGGGAGGGCAACAGACTCGAATTCCATTACAGTATAATATTTGCCTCTCCGTTTTAGAATTTTTTAAGAAATACCTTCCTGAAATGTATAATTGTACGGCGGCCTCTCCAAGCAAATCCACCCACCAAGATTAAATGTCCAGGTCACAAAGACCCCGAGGGCTCAGACAAGATGAGGGAAAAATGACCCATTCAATAACTATTGAATTGTGACAGATGATCTGGACAACTATGGCTACTTTGCTTTTTTTTTCTACCCAGCTGACGAGTGGTCAACCACTCAGGGTCCTGGTGCTGACCAGAAAAACTTATTGGATTGAAATAAGACTCTGAGCTTGATTATGGATCCTGAATTTGCTGCAATTGTGGGCTTCTGTGGACAAGATATGTTTTATCAACTGGTGGATAATCCTGAGCAGAGGTCATCACAAGCACCTGAACTCTTTGCTTCTAGTGGCATTGTCAAATTCTGTATTGCAGAATATCTTACAGTGTAGATGGCTTTAGCCTTTAGTGGTGGAGGAACGGGTCTCTGCACCATGCCTGCGATTAGAGGGCTGTTTGATATTGTCGGCAATTCCTCTCTCAATAAGCACAGTTTCTTTAATCATCCTACTAACTATTTTCTCTCCATTGGTAGTTCGAATGTGAGGACTCTGCACAGAACTTATTCTCTTGATGTCCTCACACAGGAATTACACCGTTATAATTTAGATATTCTCGGCTTGAAAGAGACCAGATGAAGAGATAAAGGTCAAATTCTTAAAAATAATCTTAAATTTCTGTTTTCAGGAAGGGAAGATAATAAGCATCACCAAGTCTTGGGTCTGCTTCTCAGCAGATACGCTAGTGATGGTCTTCTAGGATATGAGTGCATTAATGCAAGGTTTCTTACAGCAACATTTCAGACAAGCATTAAAAACTTGAATGTTTTCTGCTGTTATCCCCATACCGAGGATGCCGATGAGAATGAGAAGGACGGGTTTTATGGACAACTTCAGGATATTTTGACTTTTGTTAAGAAACGATTGGATTGGATTGTTTTACCTCTGAGCGGCACTTTTTTGCACACCATGGGTTAAATGGCCAGGCCACAAGGACCCCGAAGGCTCAGAGAAGGTTGGGGGAGGGGATCCATTAGAACAGCTGTTGGGAGACAGATGGTAGCCTCCCGTCAAGGCCATCCAGCGTGTTCTTTAACGTGCACAGGGTATGGCTCTCTCGCACACGGGGCCGCGGCTTAACGTCCCATCCGACGGACGGCGACCTTTCCAAGCCCATCGGTGTCCCCTACTGACCGTGGGCAGGGCGGGGAATTTTGCGGAGATAAATCTCAACGCTGACCCAGCTGGGACTCGAACCTGGGAACTACAGATTACGAGCCTGGCGCGCTACCGACTGAGCCACCCCCGCCCCCGGTCTCGGATGAGTATGGAGAAAGTTTCCATCAAGACATATCCGAAATGGAAAAAAGTTATAAAGCGGAAAATGGCGTCTACTGTTGGAACCTGCAGCGAGAGGCTCCAGATATAAAATATAAATGATAGAATACAGCACAATAACTTTTGTGTAAATATTTACATGCATCAGGACTTATTAGTATGTTTTAACCTTTTAAAATATAAATAAATATTTAGTAAAATATATTTTTCTTCTGTGAGTAAAATAGTGTTTTATTAAATTAAACCTATATCTCTAGAACATTGTGGGTGATAGAACGAATCGGCTATCATATTCAAATTCACCGCCCTCAAAGATATAAAAATCAGATAATTTTCAAAGGGAGCGGGAAAAAGTTATTTATTCCAGACCAGTGTAATCTGCGATTTACATTTTTTCAGGTACAGTTTTATACTCAGCTTAAATATATATAATATCAGAAAATTAATAATGCCTTTTAATCCATTTATTTTGTCTCCAATACTGACATTTCTTTCTGAAATATCTTTTAATTTTGGTCTTACTTTCGTTACCTTCAGAAATATACAATAAATAATCATATATTTAATTTACTCGTTTTATATATAAATGTATTAATACAGTGGACCCTCGTTATAGCGCTGCTCGCTATACCGCGCACTCGTTTATAGCGCGGGCGATGTTCGCGATAAGTTCAAACATGTTTAAACAGGTCCGTGCGGCGTTAGTGAGTATCGCATTTTATTGTTACTGCGTATTGAGTAATTGTGTATGTATTGAGTTCCTGCATGTATTTTGAATAGTGTTTAATTATTGTATGCATGATGAGTAAAAGAAAAGCTTACGGTGTGAAATTTATTGTGTCGCCACCGCGCCGCTCGGTATAACGCGGTTCACCTTATAACGCGGGTGTTGTTTCCCGCCCGACATGCGCGTTATATCGGGGGTCCACTGTATATGCGATGACAATGCTTTACGCCCTTCAATTCTGACCCGTATCCTGGCTAACAAATTGTTCCAGCTACGGATGGACGAAGTAGAGCCCTGATATTCCAAATGGAAAATCGAGTTTAACCCATATAAAAGCCAGTCAGTTCTCAACTATAGAAAGAAAATTGTTAATCGTGATTATCCTAAAATATTTGGACTTAAAACATCCTGGACACTAACGGTGTGTCATTCTATATAAAAAAAAACTTTGTTGGAATGCACATATTGATTACGTGCTCGCAAAGGCTCAAATCACCAGATAGAAACTTGCACCCCTGATAAGGTGGAGCTCGAAACTGCCTCCAGAAAAGAAATTATTTTTTTATAAGACTCTTCTGCGGCGTCCTGACTTATGCCTCATCTATGTACAACTTTAGAAAACAAAATTTATATCAATTTCCACTCCAATTTGTGCGGAAACCGTTATAGTCTAGTGTAGGGGTTCTTAACGTGGGGTACGCGGTAAAATATTTTGGGGTACGTAGTAGCAAGTAAGGTAGAGGTTGGTTATAGTATAGCAATTCCCATTGTTATACTATAACCAACCTCTACCTTAGCAAGATAACCCCACCCATTGATGAACTGTGGAAGCGTAAACAAGCGCAACCATTTCACTGATTTCCCAGTAAAATGTTTATAAATTTATAACATTTGTTAAATTGTTTATGTCATTTTTTGTGTTTATCGATATATATAATTTATGAATCTGCTTGCCATAGAGATCTGACAGCAGCCTGCCAGGCAATATGCCATAGTAGAAGGTCTGTGAGGATGGCAGGATCTCAGCAGAAAAACGACACATACATCCATGCCTTACCCGGGGCTCGAACCCAGGTCCCGTAGATCAGTAGCCAAGCGCGCTAACCACTCGGCCATGGGACATTTTTTGTGCTTATCGATATATGTAATTTATGAATACAAAGTTTAATGTTCATGTCCCATGGCCGAGTGGTTAGCGCGCTTGGCTACTGATCTACGGGACCTGAGTTCGAGCCCCGGGTAGGGCATTGATGTATGTGTCGTTTTTCTGCTGAGGTCCTGCCATCCTCACAGACCTTCTACTATGACATATAAACTGGCTGTATCCTGTCAGACCTCTATGGCAAGCAACTGCTTGAGGGGGTATTTATTATTTATACAGTACTGTGCAAATTACTTGGGACAATACGAAAATGCAGTAACAAAGACACAACTGAAATATTTATTTGCTTAATAGTCTAGTGAATATGACCCCCCTTAGCTTTAATTACTTCTTTCACCCTCTCAACCATTGATGCCACTAGCTTTCCACAAATCTCTTTCACTTCAGGGTCGTGGTACCACATTTTCATGACACTTTCTATCATTTTGGTTTTCGTCGTGCAATCCATCTTAGATATGCGCGCTTTAATAATGGCTCACAAATTTTCAATGGGGTTTAGATCGGGTGAATTTCCTGGCCACTCCAATACCTTCAAATGCTGTTGGGTAAAGAAGCTCTTAGCAAGCTTAGAATTGTGGTATGGAGCCAGATCCTGTTGAAATACCCCATCGCCTTTAGGAAACAGCTTCTGCAGTGTTGGGACCATTTTCGCCTCCAGAACGCCTATGTACTTTTTGCTGTCCATCATTCCTTCAATGGGGTGAAGCGTCTGTAGCCCGGAAGCTGCACGCGCAAGTTTAGACTTGCAGCAGAAGGTTACGAACAAGTTTAGACACGCAGCAGTTTAGACTTTGCAGAGGAAGGGAATTAGCATTCCTCCGCTTGTACCAACTAATTTGCACACTAATTCACTGATATATACTGTATATATGTTTTATTTTATTCCCATTGTTATACTATAAATATAGTTTCATCTATCTATACAAGGGGTACGCCAGTTACATTCACATTTCCAGGGGGTACAAGAATAATAAGAGGTTGAGAACCACTGGTCTAGTGTACTAAACTAAATTTGTAACTCTGAAATAATACATTTGTTTACGTAAATATATTCGTAACATTTCTTTGGGTTGCTACAGGTAGATTAAAATTGAATGACATTTGAGAAATAAACTCATTAATTTAGATAAAATATATTTAGATAAAAAGCTTTGTTAAATTTGTTAACTATATATTTTTAAGACAGAATAAAAAACGCGGATTTGTAAATTTCTGAATTTCGAAATGTGGGTAATTTAAAAGCTTTAGAAAAACAATTACAAATATGACTTGAAAGTTAAATTAAGGTCACTAGCATTTAATCCTGTAAATAAAGAATTAATAATTAGCGTATAGGAAATTAATCGGTATTGCAGGTTTTGAAAAAAAATAATAAAAATTTAAGATATAAGAGCCTCTCGTAAAAAATCGCATTCTAGAATGTTATAAAATGCTAAAAAAACTGAAGGATTTCTGTAGAAAACAGAATTAAAACTAGAAGAGAGACAATTACCTTTGGCTCACATGGGAATCTCGTTCATAAGGAGAATGGAGTTTTTCTTTTACCTACTTTCTCTCTCCTTGAAGAGGCGGGGGTGGCTCAGTCGGTAGCGCGCCAGGCTCGTAATCTGTAGTTCCCAGGTTCGAGTCCCAGCTGGGTCAGCGTTGAGATTTATCTACGCAAAATTCCCCGCCCTGCCCACGGTCAGTAGGGGACACCGATGGGCTTGGAAAGGTCGCCGTCCGTCGGATGGGACGTTAAGCCGCGGCCCCGTGTGCGAGAGAGCCATACCCTGTGCACGTTAAAGAACACGCTGGATGGCCTTGACGGGAGGCTACCATCTGTCTCCCAACAGCTGTTCTAATGGATCCCCTCCCCCAACCTTCTCTGAGCCTTCGGGATCCATGTGACCTGGCCATTTAGCCCATGGTGTGCAAAAAAGTGCCGCTCAGAGGTAAAACAACCCAACAACTCTCACCTTGAAAGTTAGAATTCGAGCTAATGGATGATGGAGGAACACAAATAGTACTGCCCTGCCCACGGCCAGTACGATACATCGATGGGCTTCGTTAGGACGCCGTCCGTCCGATGGGACGTTAAACTGTGGCTCCTTGTGCGGGAAAGCCATACCCTGTGCACGTTAAAGAACACACTGGATGACCTTGACAGGAGGCTACCATACGTCTCCCAACAGCTCTTCCAGTGGGTCTCCTCCCCAACCTTCTCTGAGATTTTGGAGTCCTTGTGACCTGGCCGTTTACCCATTGTGTGCAAACAAGTACTGTTAGGGGATAAAACAACCCAACTCAACACCCATCTTCGGTTAAAATTAGGGAGGATGATAGTTCAAGGCATCCATTATCCTCCCCACGTCAGACGTTTTTGAACCAAAATCCGTAATTTCCCCCCTAAGATAATCGTACTTTTCAAATCACTTCTTACCCACCAGAGGTCCTCGGATACAATTTGCCAGGCTTATGCAACTTTACAGCAAAAGAAAAATTTACTGTGATGTGAGATGCATAAAAAAATAAAGATTCTGAAAAAAATATTATTATTAAACAAAATTATTTATTACCTAACATGATATTTAAAACGATTATTAATTATTTGTATACACCTTTGTATTTGTATATGCTTTCGCATATTTTTCAAATAAAATTGATGATTTTTACTTCAGATACGAATTTAGCTTTTGAAGCTTTCATTGCAGAAAAATGGGGTGGCTCAATCGGTAGCGCGCCAGGCTCGTAATCTGTAGTTCCCAGGTTCGAGTCCCAGCTGGGTCAGCGTTGAGATTTATCTCCGCAAAATTCTCTGCCCTGCCCACGGTCAGTAGGGGACACCGATGGGCTTGGAAAGGCCGCCGTCCGTCGGATGGGACGTTAAGCCGTGGCCCCGTGTGCGGGAGAGCCATACCCTGTGCTCGTTAAAGAACACGCTGGATGGCCTTGACGGGAGGCTACCATCTGTCTCCCAACAGCTGTTCCAGTGGGTCCCCTCCCCCAACCTTCTCTAAGCCTTCGGGGTCCATGTGAAATGGCCATTTAACCCATGGTGTCCAAAAAAGTGCCGCTCAGAGGTAAAACAACCCAACCCGCTCGTGCTTAATTAGAACGACTTCAATATCCACGGAAGCTCGTGCTCTTGATCCAGCGAACAAAACGATGAATTTATCACGCGAAATCAGGGAAATTAGTTTGATGCATTCATTATTTGAATTTTGTTGGTAGCAACGTTATTTCGAATAAGTTTTAATGTTTAATCACGGAAAATCAGGAGTCAGTCAAAAAAAAATCTGTAGACTACCGGAAACTCGGGGCTTTTCGTCCCTCTCCCCTAGATCGTCAAGAATGGAGCAATTGCCTAAAAACAAAACCTCTCCTTAGTTCAAAGTTCCTTTAAATTTTTTTCGAAATGATCACAATTATGTAGAAATTTCAAAGTTTCTTGAAAACAAAATCATCTTAAAGAAGGTTCTTCTTGGCCTAATAGAATTTTAAGACTCAATTCAGTAACATTATTTCTTTTTAGACTGTTTATTAATTCTCTCCTTTGATTTTCATATTCTTCATAATTAAGGAGCACATGTGATACTGTTTCTTTCACATTGCAATGAACACAGTTCGGAGAATTTACTCTTTTCATTTTGAATAAGGAATCGTTTAATGAAGTCAAGCCCGTTCTGAGCCTGGTGATACAGATAATATTCCTTCTGGTCAAACCAAGGTTTCGAAAGGGAGAAATCTCATTCTCAATCATGCTTCGATGATTCAATCTCCCTGATGTTAATACCTCAAAATGATGTTGAAATGGTTCATTTATTTTTTCTTCACTAACTTCTTGAGGTGTGTATTTACTATGTAGGAGTAGAGGGATTTTTCATGCAAGAGTGCTGCTTTTGCCAAAAGGTCTGTTATCTCTGGATCCCCACATGTGAAGGGATCCATTGTAGTATAAATTCTGCGCCATTTTTCATGATGATTGCTGAGGATTTTCATATGCTCTGAAAAATTCTATTATTGCTGGATCGGCAGGGGTTACCTTCAAGAAAATGCAATGAGGAACTGCTGTCTGTTATAGTTTTTGATGTGACTGTTTAATGCACCATTTAAGTGCCAAGTCAATGGCGTACAATTCCGAGGTGAGAACTTCTGTTACGTTTTGAAGTCGCACTGCCTCAAAATGCGAGACTTCGGGAACACAAAAGGCAGCAGCCGCTCTTCCCAAATGGCTCTCAAAAGATCCGCCCGTGAAGATCTTCACATGATCTTTATAGTGGTTGTAAATGAATTCTGAAGCAATTATGTTTTGAGCCGCAATATCCATTTCTTTTCAGTGGAGAACCAACGGATGGAAAATGAGCAATTTGGACTTGAAAATGTCCAAGGAGGTTCCTTAGATATTGAATCAACCCTGTGTTCTTGCAAAACTACTAATTTAAAGAGAGGGTGACTCCGAATTGAAGTTATAACATGGCTTTTCTTTTTCCTAGATCCAAGCAAGAACTAATCTGTGACAGGATCATATTCCAATTTAAGTATCATTCGAGTAAAGTGTGAAAATAATATATGTGGTCTTCTTACAGAGAGAGGTGGAATATTTGCCTCAGCATTAAGCGATATAGTTGGATACACCTGCAATTAACCCAGGCAGATTCTCAGAGCTCTATTCTGGATTCTCTCAAGCTTTTTGGCAAGGGCTGGACTCGCACTTTCCGATAAGAAAAATCTTCCTAAAAGAGGAGAAGAACATTTTTGGCTTGGGGATCTATCGCAATGAGTCCTAGGACAAAGATAAATTTGTGATGTGAGGAGTGTCATCTACTATATACTTTAGAGAGTTTCACACCTCCATAAAAAAGAGGAAAATGTTTTTGACTAGGGGATCTATCATAATGAGTTCTCTCCCAACGAAAGCTTCTCAATTGGCGAGTGCCATTTACTGTATATCTCAACGCAGTATATTGGTAACTAGGAACTATGCGACATCAGGCTACGTGCCTGGCACTCCACAAGTGAGACAGCCATAATATAAGACTTCCTTGTGAAAAAGATGTTGATTCCAATACTGAGTAATAATATCTTTAACAGAGATTATTATATTTTGCAAATAATAATTGAGGAATTTTTTGTAAAGTGTTGAGCATTCTGTTGAAGATAATGTTTAGTGTACAGATTATTTTCCTTTTAATGATAGTATGGGTGACTTCTAACGGATATAAATGGCAGATTCAGGTAATCTGCTGGTATGGGTATATAGGGGTATCTGAAACATTTTTGTGATCAGTTTTAAACAGAAACCATGAGCTATTCAAATATTTCAAGTTCTTTGAATTGCAGTATTGTAAAACATATTTTAGAACTTAAATGTTTCATCTATTTTTGGAAACCCATACTCATAAACTCTCTGTAAAACTTTTTTTTCTCTGTAATGTCATTTGAGTTTTCAATTATCTTCAACTTTGAGTTGAAATCTGAACCATGTTCTGATTTTCAGATTGACTATTTTTGGCAGTATAAACTCTCTTTATAAGGTGTTTCGATTATTATAAGTATAATATGCACGAAATAATAATCATACTCTCATTTAAGGATTAAAAAGTGCAATTTTATTAAAATATGCATTTCTATGCTGAAGAGAATTATTTTTTGTAACACTGATAGTTCTAAATTATGACTACCAGCAATAATATAAATATGTGAATTTATGTAAATGATAATATTTTTAAAATTTTTAACTTAATTAACCGTCCGCGCATCTAGAAAGGTTTTTGCACGTATTGGAGCAGAAACTAAAATTTCGGAATTTGAAAATTAATTATAAGTAGGGGGTACGAATAATTCGATCGTCCCGGAAAATATAAACCGTGTTTGAGATCAAGAGACTCGAATTCCATTATAGTATACAATTTGCCTCTCCATTTTAGAATTTTTAAAGAAATGTTTTCATAAAATGTATAATTGTACGGCGGCCATTCCAAGCCCATTCACCCACCAAAGTTAAATGTCCAGGTTACAAGGACCCCGAGGGTTCAGATAAGGTTGAGGGAAAGAGGATCCATTCGACAACTATTAGGTGACAGATTATCTGGGCAACTATGGCTACTTTTCTTTTATTACCCTGCTCACGAGTGGTCAACCACACAGGGTCCTGGTGCTGACCACATAAACCTACTGGACTGAAATAAGGCTCTGAGTTTGATTATGGATCCTGAATTTGCGCACTGGTTGGCTTCTGTGGACGGCTAATCTTTCGCTGTGTTTTCTGTTTGTTAGTGGATTGACAGCCCCAAGTGAATGCATTCACAGGATATGTTTTATCAGCTGGTGGATAATCCTTAGCTCAGGTCATCTCAGACACCTTAACACCTTGCTTCTATTGGCATCGTCAGATTCTACATTGGAGATAGTCTTCCAGTATAGATGGCTTCAGGTTTTAATGATGGGGAACGGGTCTTTGCCAAATGCCTGTGATTAGTGGGCTGTTTGATATTGTCGTCATTTCCTCTCTCAATAAACATAGTTTCTTTAAAAATCCCACTAACCATTTTCCCTCCATAGCTAGTTGGAATGTGAAGATTCTGCACAGAGCTTTTTCTCTTGATGTCCTCACACAAGAATTCCACCATTATAATTTAGATATATTCTCGGCTTGCAAGAGACCAGATGGACAGATAAAAGTCAGATTCCTAAAAATAATCTTAAATTTCTCTTTTCAGGGAGGGACGACAATAAGCATCACCAAGGCGTGGAGTTTGCTCCTCAGCAGACACGCTAGTGATGATCATCTAGGATATGACTGAATTAATGAAAGGTTTCGTACAGCAAAATTTCAGACAAGCATTAAAGAATTGAATGTCATCTGCTGTTATGCTCCCACCGAGGATGCCTATGAGAATGAGAAGGATAGGTTTTATGGACAACTTCAAGATATTTTGAATTCTGTCAAGAAAGGGGATATTACCCTTGTTCTAGGTGACTTCAATGTCAAAGTTGGTACTGACTAATCTTTGGGAAGGGGTGATAGGCCCTTTTGGAGTTGGTAGCTACAATGGCAATGGGAAATGTCACCTACAGGTAAATTAACTCAATGGTTTCAGAATAACTAACACCTGATACAAACATCGCGACACATATAAGTACAAATTGGTTTCACCAGATAGGCTGCAAAAGAATATAACAGATTATATATTAATTAGCAGCAAATGAGCAAGTTCTGTTGGTTATTTAGGAATACCAGGTAATATAGGGTAGCTGATATTGGATCTGACCATTAGTTTGTTAAAAGAATCTTTCAACTTAAACTTAAAAAGTGTTCTGCTAAGGATAAAAAATATATCGTTAATTCTGAAGCGCCAAGTTATAACTAAAGCTTACCAAGATAGGTTACTTAGTCATTATGACAGTCATGGTTTACTCACTACTAAAGTTTAGGGAAAATGGAACTTTTTTAAAGAGGCTTTTTTGGAAACTAAGAGTACTCTTTTGGGAAAAAAGGGGCAAAGGAGGCAGAATTATTTGAGTGATAAGGCACTTGAGCTTTTTTCAGAAAGATGGAACTGCAGGAATGTCCTTAATCAATACCCTACTAGTCCTAGAGAAAGGATTACAGATAGCTTAATAAACGTGTAAAGGATCAATTAGCTACTGATAAGAATCTTTGGCTTGATGGCTTGGCTGACAAAGCCGAGGAAGCAGTTAGACAGCACAACAGAATAGAGCTGTAGAAGATAGTTAATGTTTTTTGTGGTTGAAAACGGACAGGTATACAGGGATTGAAGGATAAATAGGTGAAGATTCTCCCATGGATAGGTGGACTGGTCATTTCAGTGATGTTCTAAACAATGTAGTTAGTTCTACTCCCATTGTTTGCAATGATGATAGATGCATTGGTGGCTTTAATGTTGGCCCTATAACACAATCTGAAGTTATTTTGGCTGTTTCTAAACTTAAACTACATAAATCCCCAGGGGTAGATGAAATTACTATAGAAATGCTCAGAGCTGGGAATGTTTCGGTTATCACTTGGATGACTGAAATTCTGAATATCTTTTGTGATAAAGGCATGATTCCTAAGGATTTTACCAGAGCTATTGTTATCCCTATTTTCAAAAAAGGTGATCGCAGTTCTTGTGATAACTATAGGGGTATCAGCCTACTCTCTGTTCCAGGGAACGTTCTTTGCATGATTGTGCTTAATAAAATTAAGAAACTGGTTGACAGGCAATTGCGTGATCAGCAATGTGGATTCAGAAGTGGTAGGGGATGTGTAGATCAGATATTTTCATATGGGCAGATTCTTGACAAATGTTTAGAGTTTCAGAAACCTTTGGTTGCTATCCTTAAGGCTTTTGACTCTGTTGATCGTCATAATTTATGGTTGATTTTGAGATCGTGTGACATACCAGACATGTTAGTTAACATAACGAAAGCTCTCTATCTTTCACTGAGTTGTGTGTTTCACTGAGTCGTGTGTGAGAGTAGATAAAGCTTGTAGTAATTGGTTCAGCATTGCTTCTGGTGTTCGACAAGGATGCATTTTGTCTCCTTTTCTCATTAGTTTGGTTATTGATTATGTTATGCGAAATTCAGTGCAAGCAAAAGATATTGGCCATAAATGGTCTGGAGATATGAATATTTTCGGTTTATATTATGCTAACGATTTTGCTCTTTTGGTAAATGATGTTGATGAGATGAACTCTTTCATTCGAACTGTTGATGAGATGAACTCTTTCATTCGAACTGTTGATGAGATGAACTCTTTCATTCGAGCTGTTGATGAGATGAACTCTTTCATTCGAACTGTTGATGAGATGAACTCTTTCATTCGAGCTGTTGATGAGATGAACTCTTTCATTCGAACTGTTGATGAGATGAACTCTTTCATTCGAGCTGTTGATGAGATGAACTCTTTCATTCGAACTGTTGATGAGATGAACTCTTTCATTCGAACTGTTGATGAGATGAACTCTTTCATTCGAACTGTTGATGAGATGAACTCTTTCATTCGAACTGTTGATGAGATGAACTCTTTCATTCGAACTGTTGATGAGATGAACTCTTTCATTCGAGCTGTTGATGAGATGAACTCTTTCATTCGAACTGTTGATGAGATGAACTCTTTCATTCGAACTGTTGATGAGATGAACTCTTTCATTCGAGCTGTTGATGAGATGAACTCTTTCATTCGAACTGTTGATGAGATGAACTCTTTCATTCGAGCTGTTGATGAGATGAACTCTTTCATTCGAACTGTTGATGAGATGAACTCTTTCATTCGAACTGTTGATGAGATGAACTCTTTCATTCGAGCTGTTGATGAGATGAACTCTTTCATTCGAACTGTTGATGAGATGAACTCTTTCATTCGAACTGTTGATGAGATGAACTCTTTCATTCGAACTGTTGATGAGATGAACTCTTTCATTCGAACTGTTGATGAGATGAACTCTTTCATTCGAACTGTTGATGAGATGAACTCTTTCATTCGAGCTGTTGATGAGACTGTTTATATCCAAACCTACTCTACTACCAGAGAGAAAACTAAAGTGATGAAAATTGGTCAGGCAGGCTGTGATTCAGTTAATCTGAATTGTTGCAATATTGAGCAGGTGTCACAGTTTAATTATCTTGGGAGCTATGTAACAGATACTGGTGATGTGCGGCATGAGATTAACAGACGAATAGGGATTGCTGCCGGAACTTTTAAGAATCTATGGAGACTGGAGAAATAGGCTTATGCACCTAAAGACTAAAATTAGACTCTATAATAGTTTTGTTCTTTCTAGGGCTAGTTATGGTAGTGAAACGTGGACGCTTTGTAAGCAAGATAACAAGAAACTACATTATTTCGATTCCAGATGCTTACGCAGTATATTGGTTATTAGGTGGTTCAACTTCGTAAGCATTGATGAGGTTAGGCAAAGGAGTCGTCAAACTCGTTTGAGCAGCATATTGTGCAGAGAGAGACTCTGTTGGTTCGGCCATGTTGTGCGTATGGATAATTATAGATTGGCGAATGGGCAGTGGTAAAAGTGGATTTCACTTCTTTCCGTTACGCTTCAAAATATAGCTATGTGTGGAAAATTACTCCAGTGAAGCCATACTACAGGGGTAATAATGACTGTGTGGGGGCGAAAGTACAGTGTCCCTGTATTTTGTCTTTCATTCTATGTTTTCCGCAAATAGCGAATGATATATGCAATTTTAATGTGAAAAAATATTAATATACCTAAATGCTTCCTAATTGCATTCTATTCTTGTATTTCAGCCTTATTCAAAAAATATAATACGTAGATGTTTTTAAAATTATTTTAGAACTTAATGCAATTTTTTAGAAGGAAAAATAAACTTTTCACTGATATTGTAATTATGATCACTCAACTTACATAATCTAAACCGAAATGGGGACGGGGGTGGCACAGTCGGTAGCGCGCCAGGCTCGTAATCTGTAGTTCCCAGGTTCGAGTCCCAGCTGGGTCAATGTTGAGATTTATCTCCGTAAAATTCCTCGCCCTGCCCACGGTCAGTAGGGGACACCTATGGTCTTGGAAAGGCCGCCGTCCGTAGGAAGGGACGTTAAGCCGTGGCCCCGTGTGCGGGAGAGCCATACCCTGTGCACGTTAAAGAACACGCTGGATGGCCTTGACGGGAGGCTACCATCTGTCTCCCAACAGCTGTTCCAGTGGGTTCCCTCCCCCAACTTTCTCTGAACCTTCGGGGTCCATGTGACCTGGCCATTTAGCCCATGGTGTGCAAAAAAGTGCCGCTCAGAGGTAAAACCACCCAACTGATAAATCCTCTGTAACAATTTCTTTTTTCTGTAATGCAATTTGTGTTTTTAATTATCTTCAACTTTGATTTGAAATTTGAAGCATATTCTGATTTTCAGATTGACTATTTTTCACAGTATAAAACTTTCTTTATAAGTGTTTTCGACTATTGTAGGTATAATATCCACGTAATAATAATCATACTCTCAAATAAAGAATAAAAACTGCAATTTTATTAAAATATGCTATCTCTATGCTAAACGGAATTATTTCTTGTAATACAGATAGCTTTTAATTAAGACTACCGGCAGTAATATAAAAATAAAATTTATGTAAGTAACAATAATGGTTTGATTTTCAAATTTAATTTACCTTCCGGCGATCTAGAACGGTTTTTGCACGTATTAGAGAGCAGGAACTAAAATCTGGAATGTAAAAAAGTAATTGTAAGTATTGGAGAAATAATTCGATCATCCTGCAAAAAATTAACTTTATGGATGGGCAACAGACTCGAATTCCATTATAGTATATCATTTGCATCTCCGTTTTATAATTTTTTTAAGAAATATCTTCCTAAAATGTATAATTATACGGGGCCTTTCCAATCCCATCCACCCACCAAGTTTAAATGGCCAGGTCACAAGTGCCCCGAGGGCTCAGACAAGGTTGAGGGAAAGAGGACCCATTAGATAACTATTAGGTGACAGGTGATAACCTCCTGTTAAGGTCATCCGATGTGTTCTTCGATGCGCAGAGGATATGATTCTTCAGCATACGGCTTAACGTCCCATCCGACGGACGGTAGCCTTTCGAAGTCCATCAGTGTCCCCTACTGATTGAAGTTAGAGTGGGGATTTTTGCAGATATAAATCTCAACACTTAACCAGGTAAGACTCAAACCTGGGAACTGCAGATTACGAGCCTGGCGAGCAACCGACTGAGCCATCCCCCTCGCCCCATTTGATTACGACTTTACGTAAATAATGTTGTTAATACAATGAATATCAAACGAACAAAGTAACACACATTAACCTCGACTTTATAGTGAGTGTAATTTATTCCCTTTCGATGAGAGTTGGTTTGGATTATTTTACCCCTGAGATGCATGCTTTTTCACGTAATGGACTAAATCGCGAAGTCCCAAGAATTTGGTGATTGTTGTACTTAAATTCAAGTGAACACCTTTTGTTACAATTTTAATTTCTGTCAGTTGCATTCTACCAGATTTTTTGGGGTGGGGGTAGCTCAGTCGGTAGCGCGCCAGGCTCGTAATCTGTAGTTCCCAGGTTCGAGCCCCAGCTGGGTCAGCGTTGAGATTTATCTCCGCAAAACTCCCCGTCTTGCCCACGGTCAGTAGGGGACACCGATGGGCTTGGAAAGACCGCTGTCCGTCGGATGGGACGTTAAGCAGTGGCCCAGTGTGCGGGAGAGCCATACCCTGTGCACATTAAAGAACACGCTGGATGGCCTTGACGGGAGGCTACCATCTGTCTCCCAACAGCTGTTCCAGTGGGTCCCCTCCCCCAACCTTCTCTGAGCCTTCGGGGTCCATGTGACCTGGCCATTTAGCCCATGGTGTGCAAAAAAGTGCCGCTCAGAGGTAAAACAACCCAACCAGATTTTTTTTAATATTGGGTTGGTGCATATGAAATGCCCGAAATGAGAGTGTCACTTGCAAACCCTCATAAAAATAGGAAGCAGTTATGTGCGGAGTTGAAATAGTTCCACCCCCACCCACCCACCGACATCGACACATTTCTGCCAATGAGCTACGAGGCAGTAGTCCACGGCGAGAAAACTCCGCAGTCTGTGAGGCAAAAAAGGTGGCAACTGTTGACATGCAACTCGGTCGGATGAGAAGGTCTTCGCTAGGAAATGATCCAGATGCTGGAAGAGGTGATAATCCATGGGACCAAGGTCACGGCAATATGCAGGGTGCGGCAGTGTTTCATAGTCCAAGGTGGATTTCTTGGACAATCCTTTGTGAAACATGCGGGCGGACATTGTCATGTAACAGGATGACCCCATGTGTGTTGATGAAAACTTTCTGCTTGGTACGGAGCCTTCCATGCATCTGAAGCATTTCAACACAATAGCACTTCGAATTGATGGTCTCACCTGGTCGGAGAAAAGAATGATGAATCACGCTGCCTGCAGATCACCATACGAGAACCAGCGCTTTGCACGGGTGTAGTGGTGGCTTTGGACAATGTTTTTGGTTGCTCCGTAGTATCCAACCACTGTGCTGATCGATGACGATTGTCGTAGAGGACACACGTTTCATCGCAGGTTGCGATCCGATGCAGGATTCCGTCCCATTTGTTCCGGGAAATTAGAGAAATGCACACCTCCAGACGGCGTGTCCTGTTCTCTGCTGTCAATTCGTGTGGCACCCAGATATCCAGCTTTTGTACTTTCCCCAGGGTCGAATGATGCACACGGACCTTCGCTACGATCCCACGGACACTTTGCCATCGGTCAGCTTCCACGATATTCTTCACCTCCTCATCTGTTACAGCTACTGGTGGATGACTACGAGGCTCATTTTCAGGGGAGGTGTCTAATTGCTTGGAATTTTCGAACCATCGGCGTATGGTACGTTCATTCGCAGTACCGTGCCCAAATGTCGTATTAATGTTTTGGGGCCGCTATACCCGCGGAGTGTCCGAGTTTGAACTCATACAGAAAGGTCCATTTTGGCCGAAGCCTGGAACTCGTTGTTGAACCTCCTCACGAAATGAGGCACATAACTCGTACACCAGATATATACCGAGCTTTTGACGTATCCACGTGACATTTCTGGACGAAACAATGCGCTGGAGGGGCCGAACATGGCCACCAGTTGAAAGCGGACATTTCATCTGCACCAACCTAATAGAATCTAAAACACCATCGTCAACATTTGCATATTGTACATTCTTGTTTATTTCATTTATTATGCTATATTTTACCCAAACCGTAAAGAGTAATGATGACAGTCATATAACCGTAAGGATTATACTAAAAGTTTAAATCACGGTTGTGAATACCCCTCGACGATTACCTCCTATCACCTAAATATTCCAATAAATAAGCTGTTAATGCTTTTAGAGACAAATATTTTTTCGCTAATCATTAGCGCTCTATAATGGTGAAAATTTAAAATAATGAAAGAGTCGAAAAATGTGAATAAGGTATGGAAAAATGAAAAAGGTAGGAAATTAATCGCTATTGCAATTTTCAAAAAAAATAATAAAAATTTAAGATGTAAGAGCCTCTGGTGAAAAATCGCATTCTAAAACGTTATTAAAAGATAAAAAAAAATGAAGGATTCCGGTAGAAAATAGAATTAAAACTAGAAGAGAGGCAATGACCTTGGGCTCACATGGAAATCTCGTTCATAAAGAGAATGGAGTTTTTCTTTTACCTACTTTCTCTCTCCTTGAAAGTTAAAATTCGAGCTAATGGATGATGGAGGAAACACAAACAGTACTGCTTTGTTAGTACTTATACTACATAAAACGTATTCGATATTTGTCTCTTTAAATTTAAAAAGTTTCTTTTCTCACTTCCAGAAAAAAAAGGGGGGGGGGAAATAAAATTGCTGTTGCTCTCAGCGGTATAACTTTCTACCATACAAATTCCCAGTTTATCCCACAAATATATGGGGTGGGGGTGGGGGTGGCTCAGTCGGTAGCGCTCCAGGCTCGTAATCTGTAGTTCCCAGGTTCGAGTCCCAGCTGGGTCAGCGTTGAGATTTATCTCCGCAAAATTCCCCGCCCTGCCTACGGTCAGTAGGGGACACCGATAGGCTTGGAAAGGCCGCCGTCCGTCGGATGGGACGTTAAGACGTGGCCCCGTGTGCGGGAGAGACATACCCTGTGCACGTTAAAGAACACGCTGGACGGCCTTGACGGGAGGCTACCATCTGTCTCCCAACAGCTGTTCCAGTGGGTCCCCTCCCCCAACCTTCTCTGAGCCTTCGGGGTCCATGTGACCTGGCCATTTAGCCCATGGTGTGCAAAAAGGTGCCGCGCAGAAGTAAAACAACACAACAATCCCACAAATATATCATTTACTACATTCGATCCAAGGTCCTAGGTTTTTAAATTACTTATATTTTGCGATTCAGAGATTTGTTAAACATAATTTTATACCGTGTCTTAAATATGTATACTAAGACTTTGCAATGATTTTTTACCGAAGAATTTTATTTCAAATACTGATATTTACTTTTTAAACCTTCTTCCTTTTGCCGATCCTCTTTAACAACCAGGAGAAATGTTACGGAAATTAATCTATAAATTATTGATTTTTTTTCTGGGTAACACAGAATTTCGTGACTTGCATAATTTTAGTTCTAGAAAGTTTCACGCAGAAGTTGAAGGGGATATTCGTATCATTTTGATTTTCTAAAATAGTATCTTGTGCAGTCCGTCTCAAGCAAAGTTGGTGAACAGAAAATAGGAAAAAAATACATATTTAAAGAGAAATATTTTTGATGAATTATTGATATTAAAAAAAAACACTTCTTAATGACTATCATGAATCGGCAAGGTCGTTAAATTACGTACTTTTCTTAATTACTATAAAATATAAAGCAAGAAGGGCCGAAATAACCGCTGGGCTTTTGGATTATTTCGGTTTACTCCTCACACCTCCCCGATTATCTTATTGTCTTATACGGAATCCCAAATTTGTCTACGTTCTATGGGGCGGCTCAGTCGGTAGCGCGACAGACTCGTAATCTGTAGTTCCCAGGTTCGAGTCCCAGCTGGGTCAGCGTTAAGATTTATCTCCGCAAAATTTCCCGCCCTGCCCACGGTCAGTAGGGGACACCGATGGGCTTGAACAGGCCGCCGTCCGTCGGATGGGACGTTAAGCCGTGGCTCCGTATGCGGGAGAGCCATACCTTGTGCACGTTAAAGAACACGCTGGATGGCCTTGACGGGAGGCTACCATCTGTCTCCCAACAGCTGTTCCAGTGGGTCCCCTCCCCCAACCTTCTCTGAGCCTTCGGGGTCCATGTGACCTGGCCATTTAGCCCATGGTGTGCAAAAAAGTGCCGCTCAGAGGTAAAACAACCCAACCTGTTCTTAGATCCTCTCACCCCGAAACTAAGTTCCCGGATCCCCCAAATCGAAATTTTCGGACTCCCATCCCGAAAAAAAAAACAGTAAATGTAATCTATAATTTAATTTATGTTTTAAATTATCTTCAACCTTGCGTTGAAATATGAAGCACATTCTGATCTTCAGATTGATTATTTTCAAAGTTTGAAACTTTCTTCATCAGGATTTTCGACTATTATAAGTATAATATGCACGTAATAATATTCATACGCTCTTACAAGAATTAAAAAGAGCAGTTTTTCTAAAATATGCTATATCTCTGCTAAAGAGAATTATTTCTTCTAATACTGAATGTTTTTAATTATGACTACCAGCAATCATATAAAAATATAAATTTATATGAATTTTAGTAATTTTTGATTTGCAACTTTTTTGAACTTGTCGCGCAATCTAGAAAGGCTTTTGCACCTATTGGAGCAGGAACTCTCGGAAGTACAAAAATAATTATAATTAGGGGTAGGAAGAATTAGTCGTCGCGGAAAAAATAAAACTTGTGGTAGGGCAACAGACTCGAATTCTATTACAGTACAACCATTTGCCTCTACATTTTAGGGCGGGGGTGGCTCAGTCGGTAGCGCGCCAGGCTCGTAATCTGTAGTTCCCAGGTTCGAGTCCCAGCTGGGTCAGCGTTGAGATTTATCTCCGCAAAATTCTCCGCCCTGCCCACGGTCAGTAGGGGACACCGACGGGTTTGGAAAGGCCGCCGTCCGTCGGATGGGACGTTAAGCCGTGGCCCCGTGTGCGGGAGAGCCATACCCTGTGCACGTTAAATAACACGCTGGATGGCCTTGAGGGGAGGCTACCATCTGTCTCCCAACAGCTGTTCCAGTGGGTCCCCTCCCCCAACCTTCTCTGAGCCTTCGGGGTCCTTGTGACCTTGCCATTTGGCCAATGGTGTGCAAAAAAGTGCCGCTCAGAGGTAAAACAACCCAACCCAAAGCCTCTACGTTTTAGAATTTTTAAGAAATATCTTCCTAAAATGTGTAATTGTACGGCGGCCTTTCCAAGCCCATCCACCAACCAAGTTTAAATGGTCAGGTCTACAAGGACCATGAAGACTCAAACAAGTTTGAGGGAAAGAGGACCGATTCGATAACTATTAGGTGACAGATGATCTGGACAACTATGGCTACTTTTCTTTTTTTTTTTCTACCCTGTTCACGAGGGGTCAACCACACAAGGTCATAGTGTTGACCATATAATCCTACTGGACTTAAATAACCGCTGGGCTTTTGGGTTATTTCGGTTTACTCCCCCTCCCTCCCCGAAAATCTTGTCTTCTTATATGGAATCCCAAATTTGTCTACGTTCTTTGAATTTCAAAAGCGTTTTATTGGTATAATTTTAGTTTAACCCCATATTTTTTGTCCGATACTAAAATAGCTTTAAAAAGAACTATAAAATATCATTGAATATAGAATATCAGTTTAACATTTCCTGTTCGGTTATTCTCTTCTTAGATCCCCTTACCCCGAAACTAAGATCTAGGATCCCCCAAAACGAAATTCTCGGACCCCCATCCTGAAAAAAAAGAAAAAAAAAACAGTAAATATAAGTATAATAACAAGCCAGTTGTTGTTGTTGTTGTTGTTTTACCTCTGAGCGACACTTTTTTTGCACACCTATTGGAGCACACATGGGCTAAATGGCCAGGTCACGTGGACCCCGAAGGCTCAGAGAAGGTTGGGGGAGGGGACCCATTGGAACAGCTGTTGGGAGACAGATGGTAGCCACCCCGTCAAGGCCATCCAGCGTGTTCTTTAACGTGAACAGGGCATGGCTCTCCTGCACACGGGGAAACGGCTTAACGTCCCATCCGACGGACGGCGGCCTTTCCAAAAGTCTGTGGGGAGTTTGAGAAATTTAAAACCGCCCACCCTAATTTCACTTCATACCAGAGGATTCGCAAATAGTCTATATTCTTCCCGTGCGTGAAGGGAACGTTCGTGCAAAGTTTGAAGCCTCTAACTTCTCTGGGGGCCGAATGCATAAGTGGACAAACAAATAAACATTCTTCTTTATATATTAGATTACCTAATTTTGCCAACAGGTAACTTTCTGTTTTTGCTATTGAAATCAGATAGATTCAGTACAATGATGACTAGTTTTATGTGTTTCACGAGTAATGAAACACGTATTTGGACAATCCTGGTTCAGTTTATTGGTTGACAATTGGCCCCGATTCAATTTACGTGTATTTTCCAAAGTCTACAAGTGTTGATAAATACACTCGTAATGATAGGACACGCCAGGCTCGTAATATCTAGTTCCCAGGTTCGAGTCCCAGCTGGGTCAGCGTTGAGATTTATCTCCCCAAAATTCCCCGTCCTGCCCACGGTCAGTAGGGGACACCGATGGGCTTGGAAAGGCCGCCGTCCGTCGGATGGGACGTTAAGCCGTGGCCCCGTGTGCGGGAGAGCCATACCCTGTGCACGTTAAAGAACACGCTGGATGGCCTTGACGGGAGGCTACCATCTGTCTCCCAACAGCAGTTCCAGTGGGTCCCCTCCCCCAACCTTCTCTGAGCCTTCGGGGTTCATGTGACCTGGCCATTTAGCCCATGGTGTGTAAAAAAGTGCCGCTCAGAGGTAAAACAACCCAACGTTAAAGAACACGCTGGATGGCCTTGACGGGAGGTTACCATCTGTCTCCCAACAGCTGTTCCAGTGGGTCCCCTCCCCCAACCTTCTCTGAGCCTTCGGGGTTCATGTGACCTGGCCATATAGCCCATGGTGTGCAAAAAAGTGCCGCTCAGAGGTAAAACAACCCAACCCAATCCATGATAGGACAAAGCGACCTATGTGATATTTTTAAACATTGTCAAATTACTCCAAATATAACATTACCTAAACTCATCCCAATTTCAACTAAAGAAGTACATTAAAGCTTTCAGGTATTGAGTTTTCCTCATTTCATTCCCTTTTACAATCGCTAAGAAAGCCATCCAGGAAGAACCTCTTACCTGAAAATCTTTCAAAATATCATGAATTACCTAGATACACTATATCAGCATAAATGTTCATAGATTTCAAGGTCGTTGAAACGTTCAGGGTGTTAGAACACTTAATGATTGAAACGCGCTCTGGCATGACTCTGAACAGAAATGGATTAAAGTTCCATGGATAATCAAAACTCAGTGCTTCCAGAAATTTATTTACTGGCTTATTTCTCCCAATTTTTTGATGAAACATATTTAAGAAATGTGTTCAGTCATTCCTAATTGGTCAGGTGGTTAAAGAACATGTCTAGTACAGAAGTGGTATAATAATTATATAATTCTATATATCTTACCCCTAGAATATTACAAATCTTCCACAATCATTAAAACACACAGCAGTTGGGGGCGGGGGTGGCTCAGTCGGTAGCGCGCCAGGCTCGTAATCTATAGTTCCCAGGTTCGAGTCCCAACTGGGTCGCGTTGAGATTTATCTCCGCAAAATTCCCCGCCCTGCCCACGGTCAGTAGGGGACACCGATGGGCTTGGAAAGGCCGCCGTCCGTCGGATGGGACGTTAAGCCGTGGCCCCGTGTGCGGGAGAGCCATACCCTGTGCACGTTAAAGAACACACTGGATGGCCTTGACGGGAGGCTACCATCTGTCTCTCAACAGCTGTTCCAGTGGGTCCCCTCCCCCAACCTTTTCTGAGCCTTCGGGGTCCATGTGACCTGGCCATTTAGCCCATGGTGTGCAAAAAAGTGCCGCTCAGAGATAAAACAACCCAACCCAACACAGCAGTTGAAATGGGAGAGGATTAAAAGTTGAAAGAGGGTTATAGCGCTCCAATGTTTTGTGCGCAAAGTCTGGCCAGATATACCTCTATCATAGAGGACGCGGACAGTGTACTAACAGAAGAATTGCATTTTATGATTTACGTATGTTAAGTAGATTTTTTTCCAGGTGACAATTAACTGGTAATTATATACACGTTAGCAATGTGAAAAGTTATCGATTGAAAGACGTTTCGGGCCCAACGTTTGGGAGAGGATTTAATATTATGAGGTTGAAACCTTAACGTAAGTACTGAGGGGATCAAGATGTACAGGAAATGTTTTTAGTCCAAGCTCTACTCTTCAGGAGGAGTTGTCTAGGAAACAGCTAAACAATAAGTTGGGTTGGGTTGTTTTACCTCTGAGCGGCACTTTTTTGCACACCATGGGCTAAATGGCCAGGTCACATGAACCCCGAAAGCTCAGAGAAGGTTGGGGGAGGGGACCCACTGGAATAGCTGTTGGGAGACAAATGGTAACCTCCCGTCAAGGCCATCCAGCGTGTTCTTTAACGTTGGGTTGTTTTACCTCTGAGCGGCACTTTTTTACACACCATGGGCTAAATGGCCAGGTCACATGAACCCTGAAGGCTCAGAGAAGGTTGAGGGAGGGGACACACTGGAACTGCTGTTGGGAGACAGATGGTAGCCTCCCGTCAAGGCCATCCAGCGTGTTCTTTAACGTGCACAGAGTATGGCTCTCCCGCACACGGGTCCACGGCTTAACGCCCCATCCGACGGACGGCGGCCTTTCCAAGCCCATCGGTGTCCCCTACTGACCGTGGGCAAGGCGGGGAATTTTGCGGAGATAAATCTCAACGCTGACCCAGCTGGGACTCAAACCTGGGAACTACAGATTACGAGCCTGGCGCGCTACCGACTGAGCCACCCCCGCCCCTAAACAATACGTTTTCTGAAATATAAAATCGACAACGTTGACGATCTGATATTTTATTCCTGTATAAGTTTCTTTTTTTTTCTCTTAAATTAAATAAACCTTATCAATAATATTTTCAATCAATTAATTAATTAATTAAAATTTTTCGCAATTTCCGATATTTTAAAGAATGATCTCTCTTTGCTTCTGGATTATTTTCTTGCCGAGTTGAAGAATAAAGTACAAATTCGCAGATAAAATACCTGAAGTGAATAATTCGGTGATGGTCAATGATAATAATTCACAATCGATAGCGCTAATTTTTGGTAGAAGTTGAAATTTCTTAAAGATAAATACGATAATGCCAGATTGCTGGGACAGGGGTGGCTCAGTCGGTAGCGCTTCAGGCTCGTAATCTGTAGTTCCCAGGTTCGAGTCCCAGCTGGGTCAGCGTTAAGATTTATCTCCGCAAAATTTCCCGTCCTGCCCACGGTCAGTAGGGGACACCGATGGGCTTGGAAAGGCCGCCGTCCGTCGGATGGGACGTTAAGCCGTGGCCCCGTGTGCGGGAGAGCCATACCCTGTGCACGTTAAAGAACACGTTGGATGGCCTTGACGGGAGGCTACCATCTGTCTCCCAACAGCTGTTCCAGTGGGTCCCCTCCCCCAACCTTCTCTGAGCCTTCGGGGTTCATGTGACATGGCCATTTAGCCCATGCTGTGAAAAATAGTGCCGCTCAGAGGTAAAACAACCCAAGCCAGATTGCTTTCTAAATATTTCCACATTGCAAAATAATGTCTCTTTGTTTGATAACATATGCCGGATTTTAATGAATTTATTTTATTTTTAAAGGGATAGTTTCAGTTCCTCACTAGAACATAAGTAGAATTGGGTTATTTCATCCCTGAGCGGTATTTTTTGTACATAGTGGGCAGGTCTCGACGACTCCGAAGACTCGAAGAAGGTTGGGGGAAAGGATCCACTGGACAGCTGCTGGACGTAGTGGGAAGCATCCTGTCAAGGTCATCTATCGTGCTCTTTAACTTTCACAGCGTAGAGCAAACGGTGCCACTGCTTAACGTCCCATCCGACAGACGGCGCCCTTTCCAAGCTCATCGGTGTCGTCTACTGACCGTGGGCAGTTTAACGTGCACAGAGTATAGCCCTCCTGCACACGATGCCACGACGTAAAGCCCCATCCGACGGACCGCGCTATTTTCAGCCCGTCGGCGTCCCCTACTGACCAGGCAGTTTAACGTGCACTGGGTATAGCCCTCCCGCACACAGTGCCATGGCTTAACGTTCCATGCGACGGACGACGGCCTTTCCATGCTCATTGGTGTCCCCTACTGACCGTGGGCAATGCGGGGAGTTTTGCGGAGATAAATCGCAACGCTGACACATCTGGGACTCGATCCTGAAAACTGCATATTATGAGCCTGGTACACTACCGACTGAGCTACGCAAGGCCTCCAACATGAGTAGACGTTTATGTGGAATAATAAATAAAATTTGATAATACTGTTTAAATTAAACATGGAGATAGTTAAAACAATCCTATTTTTAATTTTCAGGTAAGTAAAATTTTTGATCTAGATCGTAGATCGTATAATCATATTCGATGTACCGGGTAATAATTTTACCCCTAACCATCTCCATCATAAAGATATGCCTATTTGGCATGAGTAAGAACAAAATATATAAGTAAGCCACCCTTAGGTGGGCCCCTAAGGGAAAACATAAGAAAAGCTAAAAATAGCAGTAAAATTGTATAAGAAACCTAAAACGGGTAGGTCTCCTCAGAGAACGCTACCGTTTTAGGCCTCTTGTACTTTTTCAAAACAGTATGATCGTAAAGAATCGGAGAAGAAATAATCTCATTGGGATTATTGCTTACAGCCTCAAAAAAAAATATTTTGAGGTGCGTTTTATATGTGTGTGTGTATATATATATGGTCGATGCCCAGGTCTTTATGGAGTGACACACCAGGGTTCATCGACCGCAGTTCTCAAAATCTTGATTTGTAAGACCTGAATCTTACGAATATTGGTGGGTGTAGTATTCGCCCATATGGGTGAAGCATAGAGAATCACCGGTCTGATGATCATATTACAGAGTAAAAGCTTGGTTGAAAATTAAACGAGATATAAAAAATAAATAGAGTTGAAAATAAATAGGTAGTAAATTAAAGAAATAGCATTATTGATTCCTTAACCCTTTCACGACTAAGGGAAACATTTTTCCCATTTTAAAATTGGTGATTGTCGTATTTAATTATAACCTTATCTGCATTTTTTATACAGAATGTCAAAATAGAACGTATGCCGAACGCAATTACGTAAACGGGAACGTTTAGAAAACAAAAACAGAACTGTCAGGACGCATAATATATGTACTATGTGCAATGTCCATCTTTGCCTCACTACCAAAAGAAATTGCTTCGCAGAATATCATAATTAGCACATCATTTTGTATAGTAATTTCATTTCATAATTTTGTATTATTTTAGTTAACATTGTGTTCTAATAAACCAATAAATAAAAGACATAATAAGCCTAACTATAATTTGTGTTACCTTTATAGTCCATTGGGAAAAATATTTCCCATAAAATTCCAAAAAAACTACACATTGTTATGTATTTTTCTTATGATTTTTATTTATTTTACGTCTAAACAAACTAAAATAAACAGTTACATACTAATATTTACTCTTAAAAACATTATGGTCCTGAAAGGGTTAATCACTACCTTTTTAAGATACGGAGTAAAATGATATTATGAACAATTTTTGATTCCATTAAAGCAAGCAAATTCCAATAAAGCAATAAAACATTTTTGATATGTTCAAGGCTAAATACAGACAACTGGTAAGTTGAACTTGATACTAATTGAATTAATATGTGAAATTCGTCGTCTTAGGGAATTATAAGTATCATAAACTTAAATATAATTGAAAAATAATATTCAAAATCTTTTTAAAATATTAAAGCAATAGCTTTCCAAAATAACAAAACACTTGGATACATTATTCGCATCAGTAGAAGTTACCCATACTCTTTAAACACTTGAACACCAATGCAGCCACATTAGGGGTTCGAACCAGCAAACATCAGAATACGAGTTCGGCTTGCTACTAATTGAGCAAGACTATATAATCATGTAGGATACATCGGGCCCGGACATCCGTTTAACGAAAGAAGAGAAGACCTAAGGCAAATTATATATGTTTAAAGATTTCAATAATTAAATCTGACTAATGCTTAGGTAATGCACAATCACCGATGGGCTTGGAAAGGCCCCCGTCCGTCGGATGGGACGTTAAGCCGTGGCCCCGTGTGCAGGAGAGCCATACCCTGTGCACGTTAAAGAACACGCTGGATGGCCTTGACGGGAGGCTACCATCTGTTTCCTAACAGCTGTTCCAGTGGGTCCCCTCCCCCAACCTTCTCTGAGCCTTCGCGGTCCATGTGACCTGGCCATTTAGTCCATGGTGTGCAAAAAAGTGCCGCTCAGAGGTAAAACAACCCAAACTTGTGAGATGTTCCCCATTCGTACCTTCTCCCATTTCTTTATAATCTCCTATTTCTATATTTCTTTAAAAATGCACTCCTAAAGATCAGGGATTACTGGCAAAACTTTCATCAGATAAGCTGCTAGAGCAAAAGAGAACTCAGTGAAATTACGCGATAATTAGCTCTAACTCTTTCTCTTTGCATTTTTAGGGGGAGTAACCACTCTTTACCCCACATTGACACTGCCAATGAATTAAAAAAGA
This sequence comes from Ryuthela nishihirai, assembly GCA_038380435.1. Lineage (NCBI taxonomy): Eukaryota > Metazoa > Arthropoda > Arachnida > Araneae > Heptathelidae > Ryuthela > Ryuthela nishihirai. Next base: position 28,233,755 of record JAWZYU010000034.1, on the reverse strand, counting down.
TCCAATTCGATTTTTTTAACGACATTCCAATTCATATTCTTTTTATAGTTTATACTTACCGCTTAAAATATTTTTTTTCTAAATTTCATGAAAATTCTTTTTCGAAAAACCTTTTTCAAAACAAAAACAAACGTGCTTTTCCCGTATGAGCGCGCGGGCGGGGGTGGCTCAGTCGGTAGCGCGCCGGGCTCGTAATCTGTAGTTCCCAGGTTCGAGTCCCAGCTGGGTCAGCGTTGAGATTTCAGTAAAGAACACGCTGGATGGCTTAATTTTAGTAAAGAACACGCTGGATGGCCTTGACGGGAGGCTACCATCTGTCTCCCAACAGCTGTTCCAGTGTGTCCCCTCCCCCAACCTTCTCTGAGTCTTCGGGGTGCATGTGACCTGGCCATTTAGCCCATGGTGTGCAAAAAAGTGCCGCTCAGAGGTAAAACAACCCAACCCGTATGAGCGACCGGAGACCATGTATCTAAATCGCTATAAAATATTGATTATAATGTATGAAGACAGGACCTGATATAGGGAGGGAACCAAAGGAACACCTCTCTGAAAATGCTAGCAAACGCAAGGACCCCGAAAGCTCGGAGAAAGTTGGGAGAGGAGGCTCACTGGAACAGCTGTTGGGAGACAGATGCTAGTCTCCCGTCAAAGCTATGCAGTGTGTTCTTTAACGTGCACAGGGTACGGCTCTCGGCACACGGGGCCACGGCTTAACGTCCTATCCGACGAACGGCGGCTGCGTGACCGGGAAAAGGCTGTAAAGTTTTTCAGATACACAGTTGTAGAAGATGGGAGGCGAGGGGGGGGGGTGGCAGGCTGCGATCAAAAAATTAGTTCTTTCTCAAGATTTCTGATTTCTTTTCAGAGTTCGTACGTGAAGTTTAGAAAGGTTTTCCACAATTCTGTCCCGGACAGGATTCGACCTTGGAAACTGTAGGTTATGAGTCTGGCGTTCTAATGATTGATCCAACTCCCATCCGTTTAGATAATATCTGGTGAGATTAAAACATCTGAAAAAGGATTATCGCTCACTCGACGAGAAGCGAACCCACAACTCTCTAGATACATGCCACAGCGCTCTAACAATTAAACCAAGCATCAGACGCCAAACTTTTCCAGCATAAGACCTATAAATCGTTTACTGAGATGTGGCGGACCTTGCGCCATCTATACTTCAGAAGAGGCAACTTTTCCAACATCGATAATTTTTTTCGGATATTTTAACTATTGTTGAAGTCTGTTTCTACGGATAATCTGTGTATTTACTATGGATCGATCTGGTGAGGTGTTCCCTTTTCGTTCCTTATCCATTTCTTTGTTTTCTCTATTTCTATATTTTCTTAAAAGTACAATCGTAAAGATCGAAGTTGGACTGATTGTCTTTTTCAGGCAAAGCATTTATAGCAAAAAGAGATCAAAAGAAACAAAAAAACTCATTGGAATTGCCGAATGATTATCTCTAATTCCCTTTTATTTTATGGAGGGAGGGCACTCTGCCACCTTGAGTCCTACATGGAAACAAATAAAATGATATCGATTTTTTTGTGCAGGTTTTCAATATATACTCTGTCGAAATTTCTTGCTTACCACTTCAAATAGTTTTTCTTCAATTTCGTACAGAATGGCGGTGGCTCAGTCGGTAGCCCGCCAAGCTAGTAATCTGTAGTTCCAAAGTTCAAGTCTCAGCTGGGTCAGCGTTGAGATTTATCTCCGCAAAATTCCCCGCCCTGCCCACGGTGAGTAGGGGAAACCGATGGGCTTGGAAAGGCCACCGTTCATCGGATTTCACGTTAAACCGTGGTTCAGTGTGCGGGAGAGCATATCCTGTGCACGTTAACGAACACGCTGGATGGACTTGACGGGAGGCTACCATCCGTCTCTCAACAGCTGTTCCAGTGGGTCCCCTCCCCCAACTTTATCTGAGCCTTTGGAGTCCATGTGACCTGGTCATTTAGCCCATTGTGTGCAAAAAAGTGCCGCTGAGAGGTAAAACAACCCAAATCAATTTCTTACATCATGTTTAAAAAAATATTAATGTTAAAAATAAGTTTTTTTATTCCTGTCAGCACTAGGGGCCCGCTTATCGCAATCATTATAAAGTAACGAATCAAAGTCTAACACGTAAAGACAGAGAAGGATCTTTGGGAGGGATGACTCCCCAATTTTTGAGATTGCTAATAATAGTGATAGAGGACGAAAACAATTAAACACAGATTCATGTAATATTCACGAAATGTTTTAATGCCTATAAAAGCGAAGGGGTGAATGTCACACTACAGTGGAAATCTAGTCTCCTGCTCCTTTTTCCCTTTTTCCCTATGAGAGACCGGGGAGCGGATATCTCAATCTTCATAAATTAATTGATTATAATATTATGTTATATGTAAACCAGACCTGATCTTTTGGGGAGAGCGTCAAAGGGATCCCTCTCCCCCTTGATAATGCTAGTAAAGGTAATAAAAGAAAAAATCATCAACTATATGTTTATAGAATTTCTAAATCTCCCTAAAAGAGGGGAAGAACATTTTTGACTGGGGGATCTATCGCAAATGAATTCTATGATAAAGGTAAATTTGTGATGTGAGGAGTGCCATCTACTATATACTTTAAAGAGTTTCACACCTCCATAAAAAAGGGAAAATATTTTTAACTAGGGGATCTATTGTAAAACGTTCTCTCCCAACGAAAGCTTCTGAATTGGCGAATGCCATTTACTGTATATTGGCAACGCAGTATTTTGGGAACTAGAACTATGCGACATCAGGCTACGTGCCTGGCACTCCACAAATGAGCCACCCATAATTGGAGAGTTCCTTATGAAAAAGATGTTGATTCCAATTCTGAGTGATAATTTCTTTAACAGAGATTATTACGTTTTTCAAATAATAATTCATGAAATTTTGGTAGATTTTTGAGCATTCTGTTGAAGATAATGTCTAGTGTAAGGATTATTTTCCTTTTAATGATAGATGGGTGACTTCTAATGGATATAAATGGCAGATTCAGGTAATCTGTTGGTTTGTGTATCTAGGGTAACTGAAACTTTTATGAAATCCCTTTTAAACAGAAACCATGAGTTATTGATTTCAAGCTCTTTGAATTGCAGTATTATAAACACCTCCTGGAGCTGAAATGTTTCATCTATTTCCGAACAACCCATACTGATAAATTCCACGTAAAATTTTTTATTCTCTGTAATATAATTTGAGATTTTAATTATCTTCAACTTTGAGTTGATATCTGAAGCATATTCTGATTCTCACATTGACTATTTTTCACAGATTAAAACTTTCTTTATAAGGTTTTTCGACTATTATAAGTATAATATGCACGTAATAATAATCATACTCTCAAATAAGGAGTAAGAAGTGCAATTTTATTAAAATGTACTATTTCTATTCTAAAGAGAATTATTACTTGTAATACAAATAGTTTTTTCAATTATGACTACCGGCAGTAATATAAAAATATAAATTTATATGAATAATAATAATAATAACATTTTTTTGCTTATAACTTATTTCATCTTCCGTGCATCTAGAACGGTTCCTTGCACGAATTGGAGCAGGAACTAAAATCTCGGAAATAGAAGAGTGGAAAATAAGGTGGGAGAAGGGGGAACTATTGTTTCGATCGATCTGTAAAAAATAAAAATTGGTGGAGAATAGACATAGGAATTCCATTTTAATACAGCATTTGCCCCTTTCATTTTAGAGTTATTTAAAAATATTTTTGAAAAATGCATTAATATGCAGAAGTTTAGTAATATTTCGCCTCCTTTATACCCCCACACTAGGATTATGAAAAGGGGCTGAAAGCCACCTTGACACACCAGGCCTGGACAGACCAAAAGAAGAAAAGCAAGTAAGAAAATTATATATATATATTGAAATGGAAACGATATAATTTGCGTAATCTATAAAATACATATGATTATTATTAAATTATATGAAATAAAATCGTTTATCTATATCAAAATATTTATAAATAATTTGAAACTAATTGGTTCTCCTGCACACGGCAACACGGCTTCGGATCTCAGACGACAGTGTTTTTAAGCCCATCGCAGGGGCGTGGCGAAGTACTCTGGTTGGGAGGGGGAAAGAACGAAAATTTTCCATCTGGGGAATCAAATTTTGCCAACTACAGAACCATTACATAAATGATGTGGATGTCAGGGACGTTCTCATTACACGTTCGTTCCATTATTTTTTACCAAGAACCTCGTTTTAGCAACCTCGCCTTGACTTAGACAAAACAATTCCCTTCTTTCAAATCTCCTCTCACTTTAACAACTCCCTTCCAAATTAGGCAACTTCCGTACTTTTCGCCAAATTTGGTCGATTTTGTGAACACTCCTTATGTTTACAAAACCAAACCCAATTTTCACAACTAACCGGCGTTTCACCTAGTTGCTTCGATTTTGGCCAACTGCCCCAGAAATGGGGAAGTTGCCTAGGTTTTCACAATTCCCCCAGGTTTCGCCAAGTCACCTCGAATTTCTAAACTCACCATTACTTTACCCATTTAAGCTCACCATTACTGTTTTTTAGGAAAAATCCCAATATTTTCATCTGCCAATAATTTGTCTAATCACTTCGAATTTTGCCAACTCTTCTTATTTGTACAAAAACAATCCTAATTTTCAAAACATGCCTGTATTTTACCAAGTCGTTTCGAATTTTGTCAACTCCTCTACATTTTGCCAAGTTGCCTCGATTTCTGCAATTCTCCTTACTTGCACAAAAGTAATTCCATTTTCTACAACTACACCTGTATTTTATCAAGTCGTTTCGAATTTTGTCAATTCCCCTAGATTTTCTCACGTTGCCTCGATTTTGCCAACTCCTCTAGATTTTGCGAACTCCCCTAGATTTTGCGAACTCCCCTAGATTTTGCCAACTCCCCTAGATTTTGCCAACTCGCCATAATTTTTCAGAAAAAAAAAACAATTGTTGCATTGCCCTGAATTTGCTAAGTCACTTCAAATTTTTTCCAAATCTCCTCGATTTCTTCAACTCTCATTAACTTCACAAGTAATTCTAATTAAGAAAACTCGCCTGTATTTTACCAAGCATTTCGAATTTCGCCAACCGCCTTGGTTTTTGCGAAGTTGCCTCGCTTTTGACAACTACCTTAGATTTTACCAAGTTCTAGATTTTGCTAATCCCTCTTAATTTAAAAAAAAAATAACCCAGGTTACAGAATTCACCTTGATTTTACACAGTCGCTTCAAATTTTGCCAACTCCGATTAACTTTCGGGAGTAGCCTCCCCCCAGAGCTATGCCCCTGCCCATCGGTGTCCCTTTTCTCTTTGAGGGCAGGTGTTGGTTAACGAAGATAAATCTCAAATTTGGTACTCGAACCTGGGAACTGCAGATTACGAGCCTGGCGCGCTACCGATTGAGAAAGAGACAGCGTCCTCTCCCTTTAAAAACTAATGTCTTGTGAGATGTTCCCCATTCGCACCTTATCCCATTTCTTTATAATCTCCTATTTCTACATTTCTTTAAAAATGCACTCCTAAAGATCAGGGATTACTGGCAAAACTTTCATCAGATAAGCAGCTAAAGCAAAGGAGAACTCAGTGAATTTACGCGATGATTAACTTTTAACTCCTTCTCTCTGCATTTTTAGGGGGGATAAAATGGTAGCCAGGCATAAACTGGAAGGAGAGCTGTGTACCAATCCCCAGTGATGATACACAGAACCGGCCAGGTCTAACACCTAACGTCTGACCCAGCCTTCTCGTGGTGCAGGCCGTTAGTAAATTTTAAAAGAGATGTTCTCTTTTGGAAGGGAACGGAATGGGAGGGCTGCCAGATTAGTGTGGTCTACGGATCTGGACAACTCTAGTTACTTTTTTTTGTCTACCCTGCTGAGGAGTGGTCAACCACACAGGGTCCTGGTGCTGACCATATAAACACACTTCACTGAATTGAATTAAGACTCTGAGCTTGATTATGGAATCTGAATTTGCTATACTGGTGGGATTCTGTGGAGGGAATATCTTCCGCTATGTTTTCTGTTTGTGGGTTGACAGCCCCAAGTGAAAACATTCACAAGATGTGTTTATCAGCTGGTGGATAATCCTAAGCAGAGGTCATCGCAGAGGTCATCGCAGGCACCTGAACACTTTGCTTCTATTGGCATCATCAAATTCTGCATTGGAGGAAGTCTTCCAGTGTAGATGGCTTCAGTAACATAGTTTCTTTAAACATCACACTAACCATTTTCTCTCCATAGGTAGTTGGAATGTGAGGACTCTGCACAGAGCTTTTTCTCTTGATGTCCTCACACAAGAATTCCACCGTTATAATTTAGATATTCTCGGCTTGCAAGAGACCAGATGGACAGATAAAGGTCAGATTCTTAAAAATAATCTTAAATTTCTCTTTTCAGGGAGGGACGACAATAAGCATCACCAAGGCGTGGGTCTGCTTCTCAGCAGACACGCTAATGATGCTCTTCTAGGATATGAGTGCATTAATGAAAGGTTTCTTACAGCAAAATTTCAGACAAGCGTTAAAGACTTGAATGTTATCTGTTGTTATGCCCCCACTAAGGATGCCGATGAGGATGAGAAGGATAGGTTTTACGGACAACTTCAGGATATTTTGAATTCTGTCAAGAAAGGAGATATTACCCTTGTTCTAGGTGACTTCAGTGCCAAATTCGGTACTTACTCTGACCTTTTGGGAGGAGTAATAGGCCCTTTTGGTATTTGGTAATAGCAATAGGCAACGTCTCATACAGGTACCTAAACTCAATGGATTCACATTAACTAACACTTATTACAAACACCGCGACATACATAAGTACACATGGGTTTCACTCGATGGGCTGCATAAGAATATCATTGATTATACATTAATTAACATCAAATGGACTAGTTCTGTTAGGAATACCAGGTCATATACGGGAGCTGAAATTGGATCTGATCATTTCCTTGTTAAAAGTGTCTTGCAACTTAAACTTAAAAGTGTTGTGCTAGGGTTAAAAAAATTTACTTTTAATACTGAAACTCTGAAAGACCCAGTTGTAGCTAAAGCTTACCATGATAGGTCACTTAGTCATTATGACAGTAATAGTTTGCTTACTACTGAAGTTGAGGAAGAATGTGACCATTTTAAACAGGCGTTTTCGGAAACTAACAGTATTCTTTTAGGAAAAAAGGAGCAGAAGAGACAGAATTATCTGAGTGATAAGGCACTTGAGCTTATTTCGGAAAGAAAGAACTGCAGGAATGTCCTTAATCAATCCCTACTAGTCCTAACAGAAAGCATTACAGAGAGCTTAATAAACGTGCAAAGGATCATTTAGCTGCTGATAAGAATTTTTGGCTTGATGGCTTGGTTGACAAAGCCGAGGAAGCAGTTACGCAACACCACAGCAGAGAGCTGTACCAGATAGTTAATATTTTGTGTGGTAGAAAATGGACATGTATACAGGGATTAAAGGATAAACAAGGTAAGGTTGTAGAAGGTGAGGATTCTGTCATTGCTTGGTGGGCTGAGCATTTCAGTGATGTTGTAAACATTGTGGTTAGTTCTACTCCCATTGTTTGCAATGATGACATGTACATTGGTGGCTTCAATGTTGGCCCTATAACACAATCTGAAGTTATTTTGGCTGTTTCTAAACTAAAACTTCATAAATCCCCAGGGGTAGATGAAATTACGACGGAAATGCTTAGAGTTGTGTATGTTTCTGTTACCACTTGGATGACTGGAATTTTGAATATCTTTTATGATAAAGGCAGCTTTAATAAGGATTTTACCAGACTATTATTATCCCTATTTTCAAAGAAAGGTGATCGCTGTTCTTGTGATAACTATAGGGGTATCAGCCTACTCTCTGTTCCAGGTCTTTACCTGGAACAGAGATATATATATAAGACCCTATATAGTCTTATATATATAGTATAGTGTAATCTTTCCATGATTGTGCTTAACAGAATTAAGAATCTGGTTGACAGTCAATTTCGTGATGAGCAATGTGGATTCAGAAGTGGTAGGGGATGTGTGGATCAGATATTTTCACTTAGGCAGATTCTTGAGAAATGTTTAGTTTCAGAAACCTTTGGTTGCTAGCTTTGTTGATTTCAAAAAGGCTTTCGACTCTGTTGATCGCCATAATTTATGGTTGATTGTGAGATCATATGGTATACCTGACAAGTTAGTTAACATAATGAAAGCTCTCTATAAGTCGTGTGTGAGAGTTCGTACGGCTTGTAACAATTGGTTTAGCATTACTTCTGGTGTTCGATAAGGGTGCATTTTGTCTCCTTTTCTCTCTCTAATTTTGTTATTGATTACGTTATGCGAAATTCATTGCAAGGGAAAGATTTTGGCCTTAAATGGTCTGGAGATATGACTATTTCCGATTTAGATCATGCTGATGATTTAGCCCTTTTGGCAAATGATGTTGATGAGATGAACTCTTTCATTCGAGCTGTTGATGAGACTGGTAGTAGAGTAGTTTGGTTATAAACAGAGAGAAAACTAAAATGATGAAAATTCGTCAGGCAGGCTGCGATTCAGTTAAACTGAATGGTTCCAATCTTGAGCAGGTGTCACAATTTAATTATCTTGGGAGCTATGTAACAGATGCTGGTGATATGCAGCACGAGATTAACGGACGGATAGGTATTGCTGCCGGGACTTTTAATAATCTATGGTGAGTGTGGAGAAATAGGCATGTTCACCTAAAGACTAGCATTAGACTGTATAATAGTTTGGTTCTTTCTAGGGTTAGTTATGGTAGTGAAACCTAGACACTTTGTAAACAAGATAACAGGAAACTAGATGCTTTTGATTCTAGATGCTTACGCAGTATCTTGGGCATTAGGTGGTTTAACTTTGTAACTAATCATAAGATTAGGCAAAGGAGTCGGCAACCTCCTTTAAGCAGCATATTGTGCAGAGAGAGACTCCTTTAGTTTGGCCATGTTGCCAGTATGGATAATTATAGATTGGCGAATAGGGTTATGAACATTGTGCCTAAAGGCTTCAGAAAGAGGGGGAGACCATAGATGTGGTGGACAGACAATGCCAAACAGGACCTTATTAGAATTGGTGTGCAGTGGCTAGATGCAGCAGATGTAGCTCAGAACAGACTTGCTTGGAGAATTAAATTGCACGGTCTGGTTGGACCTCCGTAACCTATGGCTTCTTGAGGATGATGATGATGAACCACTACTTTACTCCCCATTCACACCCACTGAATTAAAAAGAGCCGTTTCGATTTTTTTTACGATATTGCAATATATATTCCATTTACAGTTCATACTTACCGCTTAAAATAGTTTTTTCCTAATTTCCTCGAACTTCTATGAAAAAAACTTTAAAAACAAACCGCTTTTCCCGTATGAGTGCCTGGAGCGCATATATCTCAATCGCTATAAATTAATGATTGTAATGTATGAAAACAGGTCCTGATATAGGGATGAAAGCCAGTGAACACCACTTTCAGAATGCTAGCAAATGCAATAAAAACATTCTTAAAGTAGATAAATTTCATGTATTATTTCAGAATTTTTTAATCACCTCTGAATCGGACTGGAAATGTCATATTATAATGGATATCCAGTCTCTTACCCCCCCCCCCCCCCTTCTCTCTCCTCTCCACAAACAGGTTTACGTTTTTTCTGCTGCATGGAGTTTCGTGACCTACACATTCATTTTGTTCTTCATCCGTGCCTATATAAAGAAGAAAGTTTGTTCTTTTGCATCTATCCAGTTGTGCACTAAGGCTCCAAAACAGCAATGCGGCATCGCAAAAAGCTTGAACGTTGCCTTCCACCAATGAAAAGTAAAAGCTATGTGTGACCGGGTTTGTGTAGCATTGTTTTACTTCTGAGCGGCATTTTTTGCACGCAATGGGCTTAAATGGACTGGTCACAAGGACCTCGAAGACTCGGAGAAAGTTGGGGGAGACGGCCCACTGGAACAGCTGATAGTCTCCCGTCAAGGCTATGTAGCGTGTTCTTTAACGTGCACAAGGTATTGGTCTCCCGCACACGGGGCCATCGGCTTAACGTTCCATCTGACGGACGGCGGCTGTGTAACCGGGAAGAGGCTGTAAATTTTTTTCAGGGACGCAGTTGTAGCAGGAGGGAGGCGAGGGGGGCCCGACTGCGATCAAAAAATTAGTTCTTTCTCAAGATATCTAATTTCCTTTCAGAGTTCGTACGTGAAGTTTAGAAAGGTTTTCCACAATTCTGTCCCAGACAGGATTCGACCTTGGAATCTGTAGGTTATGAGTCTGGCGTTCTAACGATTGATCCAACTCCCATCCCTTTTCAATAATATCTGGTGAGATTAAAACATCTGAAAAAGGATTATCGCTCACACGGCGAGAAGCGACCCCACAACTCTCTAGATACATGCCACAGAGCTCTAACAATTAAACCAAGCGCTCTAACAATTAAACCACAGCGCTCTAACAATTAAACTTATAAATCTTTTACTGAGATGTGGCGGACCTTGCGCCATCTATACTTCAGGAGAGGCAACTTTTCCAACATCGATAATTCTTTTCGGATATTTTAACTATTGTTGAAGTCTATTTCTACGGATAATCTGTGTATTTACTATGGATCGATCTGGTGAGGTGTTCCCTTTTCGTTCCTTATCCATTTCTTTGTTTTCTCTATTTCTAAATTTTCTTAAAAGTACAATCGTAAATATCGAAGTTGGACTGATTGTCTTTTTCAGGCACGCATTTATAGCAAAAAGAAACAAAAAAAAAACTCATTGGAATTACCGAATGATTATCTCTGATTCCTTTTTATTTTATGGAGGGGGGGGGGGCACTCTACCCACTTGAATCCTCCACAGAAACAAAATGATATCGTTTTATTTGTGCACGTTTTCAATATTTATTCTGTTGAAATTTCATGTTTTCCACTTCAAAAGTTTTTATTCTTCAATTTCGTACAACATGTGTAAAAAAAAAATACTAAGGTTAAATATATATATTTTTTTCCTGTCAGCACTAGGAGCCCGCTTATCGCAATCGTCATAAAGTAACGAATCTAACTCTAACATAAAACGACAGAGAAGGATCTTTGGGGGGCGGGATGACTTCCCAATTTTTGAGATTTCTAATAATACTGATAGAGGAAGAAAACAATTAAAATAAAGTTCATGTAATATTCACGAAATGCTTTAATTCCTATAAAAGCGAAGGAGTGAATGTCACACTTCAGTGGAAATCCAGTCTCCTGCTCCTTTCCCCCTTTTTCCCTATGAGAGACCGGAGACGGATATCTCAATCTTTATAAATTAATTGATTATAATTTAATGTTATATCTAAACGAGGCCTGATCTTCATTTGATCCAGGCCTGATCTTTTAAGTCTTTTATACCTAAACCAGGCCTGAACTTTATCAAGGGGATCCCTCTCCCCCTTTATAATGCTAGTAAAGGTAATAGAAGAAATTGTCATTCACTATATATTTTATTGAATTTCTAAATCTCCCTAAAAGAGAGGAAGAACGTTTTTGACTGGGGGATCTATCGTAATGAGTTCTATGACAAAGGTAAATTTGTGATGTGAGGAGTGTCATCTACTATATAATTTAGCGAGTTTCACACCTCCATAAAATAGGAGGAAATGTTCTTCACTAGGGGATCTATCGTATTAAGTTCTCTCCCAGCGAAAGCTTCTCAATTGGCGAGTGCCATTTATTGTTTATCTCAACGCAGTATATTGGGAAATAGAACTATGCGATATCAGGCTACGTGCATGGAACTCCACTAGTGAGCTAGCCATAATTTGAGAGTTCCATATGAAAAAGATGTTGATTCCAGTTCTAAGTGATAATTTCTTTAAGAGAAATTATTATAATTTGCAAATAATAATTGGGAAATTTTGGTAGATTTTTGAGCATTCCGTTGAAGATAATGCCTAGCGTAAGGATTATTTTCCTTTTAATGATAGTGTTAGTGACTTCTAAGGGATATAAATGCCAGATTCAGGTAATCTGTTGGTTTTGATATCTAGGGGTATCTGAAACATTTTTGAGCTTTGTTAAAAACAGAAACCATGAGTTATTCAATTATTTCAAGTTATTTAAATTACAGTATTTTAAAGCACCTTCTAGAACTTAAATGTTTCACCTAATTTTGAACAACTCATACTGAAAAACTCCCTGTAACATTTTTTTTCTCTGTAATGCAATTCGAGTTTTTAATTATCTTCAACTTTGGGTTGAAATCTGAAGCATATTTTAATTCTCAGATTGACTATTTTCCAAAATATAAAACTTTCTTTATAAGGTTTTTCGACTATTATAAGTATAATATGCACGAAATAATGATCGTACTCTCAAATACGGATTAAGAAGTGCAATTTCATTAAATATGCTATTTCTATGCTAAAGAGAATTATTTTTGGAATACAAATTGTTTTTAATTATGGTTACCAGTAGTAATATAAAAATATATATTTATATGAATAATAATAATAATAATAATATATTTTTACTTATCACTTTTCAAAACCTTTCGCCTATCTAGAACGGTTTTTGCACGTATTGGAGCAGGAACTAAAATCTCGGAAACCGAAATGTAATTGGAATAATTTGATCATTCCGGAAAAAGTAAACCTTGCGTAAGGGCAACAGACTCAAATTTTATTACAGTATACCATTTGCCTCTTCATTTTAGAATATTTTCAGAAATATCTTCCTAAAATGTATAATTAGACGGTGGCCTTGACAAGCCCATCCACCCACCAATATTAAACGTCCAGGTCACAAGGACCCCGAGAGCTCAGAAAAAGTTGAGGGAAAGAGGACCATTCGATAACATTAGGTGACAGATGGTAACCTCGTACACCAGATATATACCGACCTTGTGACGTTTCTGAATGAACCAATCCGCTGGAAGGGAGACGAACATGTCCACCCGCTAAAACCGGATATTTCATCTGCACCAACTTAATAGAATCTGAAACACCATCGTCAACATTTGTATATTATATATACAATATATTGTACATTCTTGTTTATTTCATTTATTATGCTACAATTTACCTGAACCCCAAAGGGTAATGATGACAGTCTACGGCTTATAACCGTAAGGATTATACTAAACTCTTAAATCACGGGTGTGAATACTGACCCCTCGACGATTACCTCCTATCACCTAAATATTCCAATAAATAAACTGTTAATTTTTTTGACAAATATTTTTTTCGCTAATTATTAGCGTTCTATAATGGTGAAAATTAAAACTAATGGAAGATCAGGAAAATTTGAATAGTGAACTTTAATCAGCAGCTACTCAAGAAGGAGGAAATAAAATATTTCTCCCTTAAAGACAAAATTTGAATATCTATACTTGGGTTGGTAGTTCTTAGTCCTGAGTGGCACATTTTGTGTCCTCATAACACTATGTGGATCAGTGGATTAAATGTCCTGGTCACAAGGACCTCAATAGTTAAAATAAAGTTGGAGAAGTTGATGGAAGTTTCATGTCATGGTTATCTAGCCCGTTTCTTAATGTGTATAGGGTATGGCACACCTGTACACAGGGGGCGGGGGCGGGGGTGGCTCAGTCGGTAGCGCGCCAGGCTCGTAATCTGCAGTTCCCAGGTTCGAGTCCCAGCTGGGTCAGCGTTGAGATTTATCTCCGCAAAATTCCCCGCCCTGCCCACGGTCAGTAGGGGACACCGATGGGCTTGGAAAGGCCGCCGTCCGTCGGATGGGACGTTAAGACGTGGCGCCGTGTGCGGGAGAGCCATACCCTGTGCACGTTAAAGAACACGCTGGATGGCCTTGAAGGGAGGCTACCATCTGTCTTCGAACAGCTGTTCCAGTGGGTCCCCAACCTTCTCTGAGCCTTCGGGGTCCATGTGACCTGGCCATTTAGCCCATGGTGTGCAAAAAAGTGCCGCTCAGAGGTAACCCAACCCAACTCGTCATAGTAAGACATATTTTAAAACTTTACCAAATTAATCCAAATTTAATATTGCCTAACCTCATCCGAACTTCAACTAAAGAATTACATTAAAGTTTTGAGGTACTGAGTTTTCCTCAGTTCATTCACTTTTAAAATCGCTGAGAAAGTCAGCGAGATAGAATCTCCCCGCTTAAAATATTTCAAAAAATAACGAAAAGGCATAAACTATATCACCAAAAGTATTCCTGCATTTCATGGAAAATGAAACATTCAAGTGGTTAGAACTCTCTGGCATGATCCTAAAGATATATGCATTCCAGTCTCATGGATAATCAAAACTTAATGCTTCCAGAATATTATTTAATGACTTATTTCTGCCAATTTTTTGATCAAACATATTTAATTAATATGTTAAGTCAGCCCTAATTGGTCAAATGGTTAAAGAACCTGTATAGTAAGATAGTGGGGATGTTCTTTTGGGAGAGTTTGTTTATTTTGCCCGAGACCAACACAAAAGAAAAACTTAAGTTTATCTCTTCCTTTTTCGTTTTTGATTTAATTAACAAAAGCGCAAAATTAACCGATTTGGCGATATATGGTACTCATTAACGTTTTTTAATGATTTAATTTTCATGATTCCTTAAAATTTTTTCTCTTTAAATATGTAATTTTAAACTGGTTGACCTTCACCAAGTTTGCTTGAGAAGTTCTGAACTAGATACTATTTTATAAAGTTTACGTTATATTAACTTCCGCTCTGACTTCAGCGGAAACCTTTCTAGAACATAGTTTTATAACCCTAAATTAATCCTAACAAATAATTGAATTAGATATATTTATATAAATATTTTCTTAACTATTTTCCTGGTAGTTGATACAATATGAAAATTGGAGGAAGTTTGAGAAAAAAATATCAGTACTTCAGCTAAATTATTTTAGAAAAAAAAGCATTATATAATATTTCAATCTGTATATTTTTAAGACATAGTGAAATAAACATGATTTGAAACTTTAAGTAAAAGTTGCAAATTTGAGTTCAGCGTTAAATTCAGGTCACAAGTGTTTTGAACCTGTAAATGACATAATTAGTAATAATTTGCTTATAGAAAATTAATCGCTGTTGTAAGTTTGGAAAAAGGAGAAACACAAACATTTAAACTTTTATTTTGGAAAATGCATGAATATGAACAAGTTTAGTAAATTTTTACCAACATTTCGAGGAGGTAGGAGCGCACCATAAAAATTAAAAAATATTTAGAACTTGAAACAACTTCTTAATTTGGCCATTTAAAGAAAAATATCACAGAAACCACATATAAAATTATTTTAAAATTAAAAAATAATATTGAAATTTAGAGCTATTTTACTTTACATAAATAAAATAATTTATGTAAAGTTCATAATTATTTTCAGTGAAGAAAATAGAAAATGAGTGAATGCGTCTAGGTACAAAAATTTTAATCAAAAGTCCCAACTTGGTATGAATAGAGATGTTTTCCCCTCTAATTCCCCCTTCATCCTCATTGAGAAAGGAAGTAGCTTGGAAATACTGCAATTCATCAGATGGGTTGGGTTGGGTTGTTTTACCTCTGAGCGGCACTTTTTTGCACACTATGGGCTAAATGGCCAGGTCACATGGACCCCGAAGGCTCAGAGAAGGTTGGGGGAGGGGAACCACTGGAACAGCTGTTGGGAGACAGATGGCAGCCTCCCGTCAAGGCCATCCAGCGTGTTCTTTAACGTGCACAGAGTATGGCTCTCCCGCACACTGGGCCACGGCTTAACGTCCCATCCAACGGACGGCGGCCTTTCCAAGCCCATCGGTGTCCTCTACTGACCGTGGGCAGGGCGGGGAATTTTGCGGAGATAAATCTCAACGCTGACCCAGCTTGGACTCGAACCTGGGAACTACAGATTACGAGCCTGGTGCGCTACCGACTGAGCCACCCCCGCCCCTCATCAGATGGGACATTAAGCTGTGGATCTGTGTACAAGAGAACCAAACCAGCTGGATGGTCTGGATGGGATGCTTCCATCTGTTTCCTAAGAGCCGATCAGTGGATCACTTACACAGCTATGAGTTTTAAGGAGCTTAAAACTTGATCATTTAACCCAACTGATGCAAAAATAGCATCGTTCTGAAGTGATCAAGCCAAAGGTACTTTTACAAATAATAGAATATTTACAATCCTATAAAATATCATGTTTCCGAATGTTACTTTGTATATTTGTTTGGGGCGGGGGTGGCTCAGTCAGTTGCGCGCCAGTCTCGTAATCTGTAGTTCCCAGGTTCGAGTCCCAGCTGGGTCAGCGTTGAGATTGATCTCCGCAAATTTCCCCGCCCTGTCCACGGTCAGTAGGGGACACCGATGGGCTTGGAAAGGCCGCCGTCCGTCGGATGGGACGTTAAGCCGTGGCCCCGTGTGTGGGAGAGCCAAATCCTGTGCACGTTAAGGAACACGCTGGATGGCCTTGACGGGAGGCTACCATCTGTCTCCTAACAGCTGTTCCAGTGGGTCCCCTCCCCCAACCTTCTCTGAGCCTTCGGGGTCCATGTGACCTGGCCATTTAGCCCACGGTGTGCAAAAAAGTGCCGCTCAGAGGTAAAACAACCCAAACAACCCAAATGTATAGTTGTTTATTATAGTTCCCAAAATATCTGATACTTTCATGCATAGCCGTAACTAGCCTTTCTTATGCCATGTGCAAGGTTTTTTTTTTGACCCCCAAATTTATATGAAAATAAATAATAATGAAAATAAAAACGGTCTCTCGTCCTGGGCCCTGGGCCTATGGACCTGTTGTACCTGTCTAGTTACGGCTCTGCTTTCATGTTGTTTGAACAGAAAATAACATTGAAACATCCCAAATTTTAAATATAAGATTTTAGAGAATGATGTCAGTGGAAATAAATTGAAATCTCATTCAAATCTCTAGAAATCTCAGTTTTTAAGTATATATATTCCTTTAAAATTTAAACCGTGAATGAAGTTGAAATATTTAACAACAGATGCTGCCGTTACTCCAGTCCTAAACGATTTTCTTCAAAATCGACGAAAATCTAATCATAACACAAAGTTTAAAAATTGCTTTCATTTTAGCAAATGATCTGTTGTAACTGTTATCATTTGTGTTTTAATTGCAATCTGAGAAATATTCTCGTAATTAGGTATTCTGCTGTTAAATATTCCAGCTTCAGTGATTCTTTCTATATTGAAAAAAAAGTTATTGAAAATCGATATTTATTGAGATTATCTATTTATTACCAGTAATTGTTTTGGTAAAATGTTTATTTAATAGTTACTAAAAGTTGGGTTGTGTTGTTTTACCTCTCAGCGGCACTCTTTTGCACTAAATGTCCAGGTCACATGGACCCCGAAGGCTCAGAGAAGGTTGGGGGAGGGGACCCACTGGAACAGCTGTTGGGAGACAGATGGTAGTCTCCCGTCAAGGCCATCCAGCGTGTTCTTTAACGTGCACAGGGTATGGCTCTCCCACACACGGGGTCACGGCTTAACGTCCCATCCGACGGACGGCGGCCTTTCCAAGCCCATCGGTGTCCCCTACTGACCGTGGGCAAGGCGGGGAATAGTTACTAAAAGTAAATTTATTGCTATTCAAATAACTTGAAAGTGTGCGAATAGATTCTGTAATTTAGTTTATATCGATATTTGATATTTAAAATATGAATAAATCTGAGAATAGATGCTACTTCACTTTCGTTCATAGAGTTTAAGAAATAGAATGAGTTGAGTAAAATATTACAAATCCAAATTTTAAATACCTTTCTATTTATTTAAATAACTTCATGATAGCGGCAAAAATATAACCTAACTTTGATTTGATAATGCTCAAAAATATTACACTAGTCTCAGTGTCTTATTCTATCTTTAAGGGTGTCCCTATCATGATGATACGGCACCAATAGGTCACCAGGGTCAGAGTTACGATGGAGGAGGGGGAATGAGGCAACCGGCCTTTGTGCACTTAAAAAAAATAAATACCCCCTCAAGCAGCTGCTTGCCACAGAGGTCTGACAGGAGCCTGTCAGTTTATATGCCATAGTAAAGGGTCTGAGAGGATGGCAGGACCTCAGTAGAAAAACGACACAAACAATCATGCCTTACCCGGGGCTCGAACCCAGGTCCCTTAGATCAGTAGCCAAGTGCGCTAACCACTCGGCCATGGGACAGCCCGGGCTTGCACCCAGGTCCCTTAGATCAGTAGCCAAGCGCGGTAACCACTCGGCCATGGGACGGCCCGGGCTCGAACCCAGGTCCCTTAGATCAGTAGCCAAGCGCTGTAACCACTCGGCCATGGGACGGCCCGGGGCTCGAACCCAGGTCCCTTAGATCAGTAGCCAAGCGCGCTAACCACTCGGCCATGGGACGGCCCGGGGCTCGAACCCAGGTCCCTTAGATCAGTAGCAACTCGGCCATGGGACGGCCCGGGGCTCGAACCCAGGTCCCTTAGATCAGTAGCCAAGCGCGGTAACCACTCGGCCATGGGATGGCTTTGTGCACTTACCTCTACCAAAATATTTTGCTGCTTCTCTTTATTTTTCAACATAACTATTTATTCCGGAAATCACTCGGGGTCTTTCTACCCTCTCTTCCGAAAATTCTGTTAAGAAAGGTTAGTGAAATATGTGGACCAGTCTTCTCAATTGAGTCTGGAAAACTGAAATTTCAAAAGCAAAACCATAAAATTGCAGGTAATTTTGGATTGGTGGTCAAAAGAACATTTCAGAGTTTTCTGAAGGAAATTCTCCTAATGCAAAAACATCATGGCTGTAACTCAAATTCTGTCAATCAATCTTGTATCCTTTAAAAACTGTAAAATTAATTTAAAAATATATTTCCTTAATTTAGTAGTAAAGAATCTGAGTTCGAATCCCACTCACGGCAAACCCATTTTTTTTCAGCTTACTATTTCGTGAGTATAATTCTTTTTTTTTTTCCTTAAAATTCTGGTGTCCCAGTAAGTCTCTGAGCGCAAATTCCGTATTTGGCACTTTTTCCAGTGAGTGAAGCATTTTCTGAGTTGGGTTGTTTTACCTCTGAGCGCCACTTTTTTGCACACCCATGGGCTAAATGGCCAGGCCACAAAGACCCCGAAGGCTCAGAGAAGGTTGGGGGAGGGGACCCACTGGAACAGCTGTTGGGAGACATATGGTAGCCTCCCGTCAAGGCCATCCAGCGTTGGGTTGTTTTACCTCTGAGCGGCACTTTTTTGCATACCATGGGCTAAATGGCCAGGCCACAAAGACCCCGAAGGCTCAGAGAAGGTTGGGGGAGGGGACCCACTGGAACAGCTGTTGGGTGACAGATGTTAGCCTCCCGTCAAGGTCATCCAGAGTGTTCTTTAACGTGCACAGGGTATGGCTCTCCCGCACACGGGGCCACGGCTTAACGTCCCATCCGACGGACGGCGGCCTTTCGAAGCCCATCGGTGTCCCCTACTGACCGTGGGCAGGGCGGGGAAATTTTGCGGAGATAAATCTCAACGCTGACCCAGCTGGGACTTGAACCTGGGAACTACAGATTACGAGCCTGGCGCGCCACCGACTGAGCCACCCCCGCCCCTCAAACTTCTATGATTCAAATGTGAAGGAAGAAACATCGATTTAAAATTTGCTTATTTTTGCTTTTATAATAGCCTGAACCTCTTGGAATATTTAGCCAGTTTTCATGCAATAATGCTTCCTTGGCAATTTGGCCAACAATTTCATTCCTTCCAACGCCGACGTAGTCGGGAATCCATTGCAAGTTTAACTCGGTGCCTCTATTAATCATTTGATTCGCCAACTGCAAAATGCTGTGAAAAAGATCATTGCTGATGGATCTCCCTAGGTCTCCTTGTAAAAACTGAATAACTGATCTGCAATCAACTTCATCACAGTTTAATTAATTACCCACTTAAGGGACATCTCCAATTCAGTTGTATAAACTTCTGTTTGGTTCGGTAGTCTAATTACTAAATGCAAAATATGATCTGTAGCTGTCGCTTTTCCCTCATCCATGTTCACAAAGACATTTGTAAAAAGTTCTGTAAAGGATGCATACTTTGCCTCAATTAAAGTTTCAGCTAACGTTTTGAGAATACATATTTTGATTTTTCTTGGTAGAAATACCATGTATCTAAAGAAAACAATATTTTTTTTCATTCTTCCAGGGGGGGGGGGGGCAAATCATTCCATTGGTCCACTGTTCGCTGAAGGGGACGTCTTCGAACAGAGAAAAACATCTGATAACCTCATAAATAAAACCTGTTTTCCTCAGTGAATTTGTGTGTTTCCTGTTTCCTCATAAATAAAACCTGTTATGGAAAATCTTCTCAACCAATGGGTTGGTTCTTTGTTTATAGATCCTTTTTAGAAAGTTTTAGAAGAGAAGATTGGGTCTCCTAAGAGAATTGGGTTGGGTTGTTTTACCTCTGAACGGCACTTTTTTGCACACCATGGGCTAAATGGCCAGGTCACATGGACCCCGAAGGCTCAGAGAAGGTTGGGGGAGGGGACCCACTGGAACAGTATTTGGGAGACAGATGGTAGCCTACCGTCAAGGCCATCCAGCGTGTTCTTTAACGTACACAGGGTATGGCTCTCCCGCACACGTGGCCACGGCTTAACGTCCCATCCGACGGACGGCGGCCTTTCCAAGCCCATCGGTGTCCCCTACTGACCGTGGGCAGGGCGGGGAATTTTGCGGAGATAAATCTCAACGCTGACCCAGTTGGTACTCGAACCTGGGAACTACAGATTACGAGCCAGGCGCGCTACCGACTGAGCCACCCCCGCCCCAATCTCTTAAGAGAAACAGGTTCCAGGTTGGGTTCAACAAGAAGCGAGACAGTATGACAAGGAGGGATTTGGACTAGACAGATCCTTACGTCTGTGGTTTGGATTCTTTTCACTTTTTTTATTAAGATGGAACTAACATTTTCTAAAAAAAAATCCTCTGTATTCCAGTCTGGATCATATTAAGATATTATATATGTTCATCGTCTATTGAATGGAGGTTCCTAGTTTCCTTGAAGTCAGACATCGCAGAATATTTACAAAGGATCTTGTAATTTCTTCCATGAATTCGGCGTATTTTGATCATTTCATTTCTGAATCTAGTACAACTCAGAGAAATTTGCGGAATTTAATTACTTTTGGTACTGTATTGTTCTTCCTTAACTGTAAGGAAGGAAATTTGCGGTGGGAGCGAAAAGGGAGCACAACAGAAAATTGAAGTTCCCATTTATCGAAGTGATTTTCTCATTTTCAAAGTGTTTTTTGAAGTCGTTCCTCCAATGTTTGTAAATTTCTTCCAAATATCGAAATTGCAATATCATCCGCAAAAACAGAGACCTTGACAATAGAAGGAAAGGCATTTGGAAGATCGTGTAAAAATAATTTAAACCATAAAGGACAGAAGGATCCGTCATGAGGCAAACCTCTCTGAAGTTTGATTGGCCTTCAAAGGAGGTCATTTAGTTCAACTCTTATATTATTGTTCACTAACAAATTTTATAAATATTTTAATATTTTAGGCACTTATAAAGCAATCTCCTTATTTATACATTACCATATTCCTTTTTTAGATCAAAAAAGACAGCAATTGTAGAAGTTTTTTTATTCCAATGTTAACTGGAACATCTGTGACAAGATCCATGATACTATTCTGGGTACTTCTACCAAAACGAAAACCTGAAAAAAATAGGAGAAAGAAATTCCTGGGATTCATCAATAAATCAGCTCAATATTTATTCACCATTTAGGGGCGGGGTTGGCTCAGTCGGTAGCGCGCCAGGCTCGTAATCTGTAGTTCCCAGGTTCGAGTCCCAGCTGTGTCAGCGTTGAGATTTATCTCCGCAAAATTCCCCGCCCTGCCCACGGTCAGAGGGGACACCGATGGGCTTCGAAAGGCCGCCGTCCATCGGATGGGGCGCTAAGCCGTGGCCCCGTGTGAGGGAGAGCCATAGCCTGTGCATGTTAAAGAACACGCTGGATGGCCTTGACGGGAGGCTACCATCTGTCTCCCAACAGCTGTTCCAGTGGGTCCCCTCCCCCAACCTTCTCTGAGCCTGCGAGGTCCTTGTGACCTGGCCATTTAGCCCATGGTGTGCAAAAAAGTGCCGCTCAGAGGTAAAACAACCCAACCTATTCACCATTCACTCCACAACTTTTCCTATGCATGAGAAAAGTGAAATTGGTCTAAAGGATTTTAATTCTACTAATAATTTACCTCATGCATAAGTAAATATTTTATAACAACTACCAGTGTTAGTTGTTAGTCTTTAAATGTGATAATCAGTTTGAAATATTCATAAATATATTAATACAGAGAAGTTATTTTATTTCACATAGAATAATAATAAATATCTTTTAGTACATGTTATGCAAATTAAATCTTTTAAATTTCTATTTCTATGAATATTTAATTTCTTTCCTTGCTTCTCTTCTTTTGCTCAATAGCTGTCCAGGCCTCGTGTGTCACGGTGGCCTTGTCTTTGCCCCCCCCTCCCCCAGCCCCTTTCTATAATGCTAGTGAGGATATACATTTCTATAATGCAATGGAGGTGAAAAATTGTTAATGATATGTATATTTATGCATTTTTCGAAGATATTTTTAAAAAACTCTATAAGAGAGGCAAATGTTAATATTGCAATGGAATTCTAATAATTTCTCCTCGCATACGATCATTTTTTGTCGGATCGATCAAATCAATCCACCCTCCCCACATTATTTTAATTTTTCTAGTCAGAAATTTCAGTGGCTGCTCCAATACGTGCATAAACCATTCTAGATCTATGCGGCCGTAGAAGATGGTAAAAAAGGAGCATGAAAAATGAATTGAAAACATCCTTATACCTTATATTTTTATATTACTGCTGGTAGTCATAATTAAAGACTAAATATAGTACAAGAAATAATTATCTTTAACACAGAAGTATCATATGCTACTTCTTAATCCTTTTATGAGACAATAAAGATTATTATATGTATAATATAAGAGTAAAAAAAATCTTATAAAAGAAGTTTTGAATTGTGAAAAGTAGTGAATTTGAAAATCAGAAGGTGATTGACAGATTTCAACTCAAATTTGAAGATAATTAAAAACACAAATTGCGTTAAAGAAGAAACAAAAATTGTTAGAGAGAATTTATCAGTATGGGTTGTTCAAAAATAGATAAATTATTTAAGCTCCAGCAGGTTTTTTTTTATAATACTGCAATTCAAAGAACAGAGACTATTAGTTATTAAAATATTTCAATAACTAATAGTTTCTTTTAAAAGGGAGCTCAAAAATATTTCAGATACTCTTGGATACCAAAACCAACAGATTACTTGAATCTCCCATTTATGTCGATTAGAAGTCACCCTTACTATCATTAAAACGAAAATAATCCTTACACTTGATATTGTATTCAACAGAATGCTGAAAAATTTACAAAACTTCGAAAACTTCTATTTGAAAAAGATAATAAACTCTCTTAAATAAACCAATTCTCAGGACTAGAATCAGCATCTTTCTACAAAAAGAATCTTCTTTTTCTAGAAGAATCTCCAATTATAGCTGGCTCACTTGTGGAGCGCGAGACACGTAGTCTGATGTCTCATAGTTCTATCTTCCAACATTACTACGTTCATATCTGTAGTAGATGGAACTCCCCAGAACAAAAGCCTTTCCTTTGGCATAGAACCATTACGATGGATCCATCCCTTCCTTGTCAGAGGTTTTCTCTCCCTCCTTTATGGAAGTCTGAAACTCTCTGGGGCGGGGGTGGCTCAGTCGGTAGCGCGCCAGGCTCGTAATCTGTAGTTCCCAGGTTCGAGTCCCGGCTGGGTCAGCGTTGAGATTTATCTCCGCAAAATTCCCCGCCCTGCCCACGGTCAGTAGGGGACACCGATGGGCTTGGAAAGACCGCCGTCCGTCGGATGGAACGTTAAGCCGTGGCCCCGTGTGCGAGAGAGACATACCCTGTGCACGTTAAAGAACACGCTGGATGGCCTTGACGGGAGGCTACCATCTGTCTCCCAATAGCTGTTCCAGTGGGTTCCCTCCGCCAACCTTCTCTGAGCCTTCGGGGTCCATGTGACCTGGCAATTTAGCCCATGGTGTGCAAAAAAGTGCCTCTCAGAGGTAAAACAACCCAACTTTAAAGAACACGCTGGATGGCCTTGACGGGAGGCTACCATCTGTCTCCCAACAGCTGTTCCAGTGGGTCCCCTCCCCCAACCTTCTCTGAGCCTTCGGGGTCCATGTGACTTGGCCATTTAGCCCATGGTGTGCAAAAAGTGCCGCTCAGAGGTAAAACAACCCAACGTTAAAGAACACGCTGGATGGCCTTGACGAGAGGCTACCATCTGTCTCCCAACAGCTGTTCCAGTGGGTCCCCTCCCCCAACTTTCTCTGAGACTTAGGGGTCCATGTGACCTGGCCATTTAGCCTATGGTGTGCAAAAAAAGTGCCGCTCAGAGGTAAAACAACCCAACCCACATATGAATTTGAATATCTAGAAATGCTAAGACTATGGGAGACACAGGATTTTAACCGTCAATATTAAGTCTATGGAGATTTCGAGAAATTCAAACCCTCTCAGATGAGGTCAACAGTTTTGGGTTGACCTCGTCTTCGTCACACGTAGCCTATAATCTTCATCTGGGTGAAGGGAACGTCTTACCAAGATTGGTGCCCCTTGCTGTTCCTGAGGCAGAGGGCATAATCGGACAGACATACAAAAAAGCAAATATTTTTCTTTATACAGACATGGAAGTAGAACAAAATAAACGGGGAGACCAAAAACCTCAGTGGAGAGGGAAAAAATATAAGGAGGAGCAGGAGACTTGGGAACAAATAACACATTGTGGTTTACCGTTATGTTCTACAAAAAGGTAGCTTTCTTGACAGTTAGACCGAAAGTTGGTTTCGACATTTTGAATTACATTGGGTTGTTTTACCTCTGAGCGGCACTATTTTGCACACCATGGGCTAAATGGTCAGGTCACATGGACCCCGAAGGCTCAGAGAAGGTTGCGGGAGGGGACCCACTGGAACAGCTGTTGGCAGACAGATGGTAGCCTCCCGTCAAGGCCATTCAGATTGTTGTTTAACGTGCACAGAGTATGGCTCTCCCGCACACGGGGCCACGGCTTAACGTCCCATCTGACGGACGGCGACCTTTCCAAGCCCATCGGTGTCCCCTACTGACAGTGGGCAGGGCGGGGAATTTTGCGGAGATAAATCTCAATGCTGACCCAGCTGGGACTCGAACCTGGGAACTACAGATTACGAGCCTGGCGCGCTACCGACTGAGCCCCCCCCCCCCCTGAATTACATTGAAAAGCCGTTAAAGCACAGTAAACTCGATACAACCACGCTAGAGAAGAATACCAAGCTAAAAACAACGTCTTTGGAAGAATGAAAAGTGGTATCGGGTAGACCATGGTTTAAATGCAAAAATAGACATAACCGTTGCAAGGTGCTGCCATCTCTAGGAAGAAAAAAATATTATTTTGTACTGCCATCTAACGGAAACTATAGAACTTGCAGAAAAGATTGACTTATCTACCCAATACCCCCAATTTTAAAATTATGCTATTAGTTTATCTTGTATTAATGAAAACCGTAGAAGAGGACCACCGAAATAAGTACAAATGCCGCGGGTTGGATCACGCTGTATTAGATGATGATCTTATATGAATAAATGACGATCCAATTGCTGTTAATTTAGTGATTGCCATTTCTCCTCTTACTTTTTAAATACAAATAAAAAAATAACTTTTTTCCTATATGCATGTGTGGGCGGGGGTGGCTGCATCGCGCCAGGCTCGTAATCTGTAATTCCCAGGTTCGAGTCCCAGCTGGGTCAGCGTTGAGATTTATCTCCGCAAAATTTCCCCGCCCTGCCCACGGTCAGTAGGGGACATCGATGGGTTTGAAAAGTCCGCCGCCCATCGGATGGGACGTTAAGCCGTGGCCCCGTGTGCAGGAGAGCCATACCCTGTGCACGTTAAAGAACACGCTGGATGGCCTTGACGGGAGACTACCATCTGTCTCCCAACAGCTGTTCCAGTGGGTCCCCTCCCCCAACCTTCTCTGAGCCTTCGGGGTCCATGTGACCTGGCCATTTAGCCCATGGTGTGCAAAAAAGGCCGCTCAGAGATAAAACAACTCAACGTTAAAGAACACACTGGATGGCCTTGACGGGAGACTACCATCTGTCTCCCAACAGCTGTTCCAGTGGGTCCCCTCCCCCAACCTTCTCTGAGCCTTCGGGGTCCATGTGACCTGGCCATTTAGCCCATGGTGTGCAAAAAAGTGCCGCTCAGAGGTAAAACAACCCAACGTTAAAGAACACACTGGATGGCCTTGACGGGAGACTACCATCTGTCTCCCAACAACTGTTCCAGTGGGTCCCCTCCCTAACCTTCTCTGAGCCTTCGGGGTCCATGTGACCTGGCCATTTAGCCCTTAGTGTGCAAAAAAGTGCCGCTTAGAGGTAAAACAATCCAATCCAATCATAGGCTTTCGACTCTCGGTACGACAAAACATGGCGCCTTTAACTACGCAGTACCTCTAGATCAGGTGGGACTCGAACCTGGACGCTGCACCTGAGCACTACAATTTAAACCACCTTTGCCCCACAAATATCATGGAACAAAACCGAATGACTGGATTGGCACTTGTAAACATACAGAGCGAGATTGAAATAACTGCTCACGACGTGTTATATGAACTCCAAAAGAACTAAGAAAAGAATCAAGAAAATTGAAATTTAAAATTTAATGATTATCTTAAATTTAATAATTTTTTTCCTTTTCTTTGTTTCTAAAATGTATTTAATTTTTGATAATTTTATGATAAACTTGCAACTATTGCTTGGTGGTTGAAAAATGAACGTTATAACGACACCTGCTTAGCAAATTTTCTTGACTGTTAGTTTTCTTTGTATTTACAATCAACTTTCGTTAACTAGAAGCTCAAAGGAAACGAAAATGTTCGAGCTATCGAATCTGTGCTAAAAATACACATAAGCAGTTTAAAGACTACACTGATGCTCAAAGTTAAAGGATAATCGACAAAAATGTATATAACTGCCAAAATATGCAAAAGAATGCACTGAAAATGGGCGAACATTGAAAATACGCTACGCCTAAGACTATCCCGCATTTACAGTTGCTGCATGTAAGCCGGAATATGGAAATTAGGAATGTGTTAAAAAGATGAACGAGTCTATTCGCAGTTTCTAGTTGTTCTAGAAAACTCTTGCTTTCATTTCAGTGGCACGTCGAACTGATTATGTCCCAAAGACATAGCAGAGATGATTTTCAGCGGTGGAGAGCGATTGCAAAGATGGAAGCAGGTCAGTCCCGGTTGGGTTGTTTTACCTCTGAGCGGCACTTTTTTGCACACCATGGGCTAAATGGCAAGGTCACATGGACCGCGAAGGCTCAGAGAAGGTTGGGGGAGGAGACCCACTGAAACAGCTGTTGGGAGACAGATGGTAGCCTCCCGTCAAGGCCATCCAGCGTGTTCTTTAACGTGCACAGGGTATGGCTCTCCCGCACACGGAGCCACAGCTTAACGTCCCATCCCATGGACGGCGGCCTTTCCAAGCCCATCGGTGTCCCCTACTGACCGTGGGCAGGGCGGGGAATTTTGCGGAGATAAATCTCAACGCTGACCCAGCTGGGACTCGAACCTGGAAACTACAGATTACGAGCCTGATGCGCTACCGACTGAGCCACCCCCGCCCCGTCAGTCTCGGACAGAAGTTTCCAAAGCATTGAATGTTCCACAAAATGTCCTGTGAAGACTCTGGAGACAGTTTCAACAGATTGGTTCTCTGTAAAACTCTTATTTTAGAAGTTATGGGGTTCCGAATGTAGCTTCCCATTGATATAACAAGGGGGTAGTCATAATTCGGTGATCCTTGAATGTTTAATAATTCAATATTGGATGGAGGAATTGTTTTGTATAGTTTAATAATAATAGTTACTTTATCCTAGTGCATAATACAATGACAATTAAATGAAAACGAACAGGGAAATAATATTATTTCGGAATGATCCTTAATTCTTATACAATCCATCTGATGGGACGTTAAGCCGTGGCCCCGTGTGCGGGAGAGCCATACCCTGTGCACGTTAAAGAATACGCTGGATGGCCTTGACGGGATGCTACTATCTGTCTCCCAACAGCTGTTCCAGTGGGTCCCCTCCCCCAACCTTCTCTGAGCCTTCGGGGTCCATGTGACCTGGCCATTTAGCCCATGGTGTGCAAAAAAGTGCCGCTCAGAGGTAAAACAACGCAACCCAGTACTGAATGCGATATATTTTCAAAGTTACCGGAGATATAATTGCAATATGTAAGTTTTAGGAAATTTCAGCAGATGCTGAAAATGTCCACCACCTTCTGGAAGACAAACATCTACCGTTTTTAGTTTCCTATGTAAGTTTTTTTAAGTTTTTTTTTTCTCAGTGCCTTACAAAAATCTGTTCAGTATTATGTTTAATTTCCTCCAGGTTTCGTGGGTTATTACGATAGACTCTAAGATATCCCAACAAGGGCCGTTCAAAGGTATCTGGGGATTCGGCGGCAAAGTTCCATTTGGTTCCTTCCCATTCAATTCTTCAGATATATTTTTGTGTTTAAAAGATTTTATGAAATTAAAATAAAACTATTTGTACTTCTAAATTCTTATTCTGATCTTATTTCTATTATATACCAATGTAAGTATGATAGTATCTTAATCTTCCTTTCTTAAATTCCTTCCTCGTACTTGTGATACTAGTATGAAGAAGGGATCCATTCACTTGTGCACCCCTCCTCCCCACACACACCTTTGCACGGCTGTGATCCCTATAGTAAAAGGTCGGGTGTATGAGGACTGTGGTGGCCAAAGGCCATTCCTGACATTTGGGTTGGGTTGTTTTACCTCTGAGCGGCACTTTTTTGCACACCATGGGCTAAATGGCCAGGTCACAAGGACCCCGAAGGTTCAGAGAAGGTTGGGGGAGGGGACCCACTGGAACAGCTGTTGGGAGACAGATGGTAGCCTCCCGTCAAGGCCATCCAGCGTGTTCTTTAACGTGCACAGGGTATGGCTCTCCCGTACACGGGGTCACGGCTTAACGTCCCATCCGACGGACGGCGGCCTTTCCAAGCCCATCAGTGTCCCCTACTGACCGTGGGCAGGGCGGGGAATTTTTGCGTAGATTAATCTCAACGCTGACCCAGCTGGGACTCGAACCTGGGAACTACAGATTACGAGTCTGGCGCGCTACCAACTGAGCCACCCCCGCCCCCCAAAACTGATGTGGACCGCTTTGAATTTCTCGAAATCCCCATAGACTAAACATTAACGGTTGAAATTTATTCGAAATTTCTGTTGCCACAGATAAATTTGAAAGAAGGAATGCATCAATTAATTTCTTTCAGCTGTAGCGTGATAAAGCCATTGTTCAGTTTGCTGAGTAAGGGCACGATCCTGTGGAAATTGAAGTTGTTCCAATTAAGCATCAGCAGAACACGCGATTCTTTATTAAAAGTTTCGAAAACTAAGAATTTAATATCGCATGTTAAAATCATGAACTTAATTTGAAAAATATCTAAAAGTGTATCTTATATATTAATCTATATATATATTTAATTTATTATTTATCTATGACTAAAAAACATGTATCTCATAAAATATGTTAACATAATGTTTAAAACATTTATTAATTAAGTAATAAATAATGTTTTAATAATAGTCTTTCGTAGTTCAGTCGCTCAAAAAAGTATCCGAACACTATGGTTGACTACAGAATTCAGAAAAAATATCTGGCATCGATTTTTTTCGAAATTAGTGACCTGGTAACCTTCGTGTCACTTGACACGAAGGTTACCACGTCATTTCGTGACACGTCATCACGTGACATTTCTTTCCTTCCCTAAACGAGAGGGAGAAATATTTAACCGGAGGGGGGAGGGGATCGATCGGAATGGTTTTTATGCCAAATGAAATGTTATTTATTATTGTTAAACAAATGCCTCTGCGACTCAGGGAGTGTCATCTGCTATATACTTTAGAGCAGGCCCGGATCTAGAAAAAAATCGAGGAGCAAGAAACACAATCGACCCCTAAAAATGTAATTGAGGAGGAGGATGGTGAGAGGGGGGCAAGAGACTTGATTTTTCCAATGCAGTATGACCTAAATAAATATAAAAGAAAAAAATTGTCATTAGCCGAGTGGGTTGTGAACCCACGATATTCTTACAACATAGGAGGCGCTTTGACCACTGTGTTAGCGGCTATAAGCATTATACCTTATATTAGCGGCTATAAGCATTATACCTTATATTAGTGGCTTTAATCATTATACTATAGAGTTAGTCTTTGGAAATGTGATTTGACAGCAATTGAAGACTATGGCCCAAAAAAGCACCATCCAGGTTAGTGCATATCACCAACCCACGTTGGGGCAGGGGTGGCTCAGTCGGTAGCGCGCCAGGCTCGTAATCTGCAGTTCCCGGGTTCGAGTCCCAGCTGGGTCAGCGTTGAGATTTATCTCCGCAAAAATTCCCCGCCCTGCCCACGGTCAGTAGGGGACACCGATGGGCTTGGAAAGGTCGCCGTCCGTCGGATGGGACGTTAAGCCGTGGCCCCGTGTGCGGGAGAGACATACCCTGTGCACGTTATAGAACGCTGGATGGCCTTGACGGGAGGCTACCATCTGTCTCCCAACAACTGTTCCAGTGGGTCCCCTCCCCCAACCTTCTCTGAGCCTTCGGGGTCCATGTGACCTGGCCATTTAGCCCATGGTGTGCAAAAAAGTGCCGCTCAGAGGTAAAACAACCCAACCCACTAAATGATTCCTTCTAAGGTTTAAGTCATCAAGTACTCCACTGCGCTAAGTGTACTGGGTTCTCAGAACCAATTCTTTTCAGACGTTGATCACCACGCACAAGACGATAAATACTTTTCCTTTACTAGTGTACTAACACGATCCATACTAATAAACTAATCAACCTCCCGCGACTCACCATATAAAATACCTCTTCTTTTTTAACCACTTTGTCGTGTAAAACTGACACCAGCTAAGTCTTCTTTCACATATCAACAACCTAACATAACCATTCTATTTTTTTATTTTACTCAGTTGGGTTCTTCGTTCCAATTCGTTGTTTACGTAATTCTCATGCAGAAGCATACTCCAGCGTTCATGACACGCTTATCATAAATTCCTTGTAGCACGTTCATCTGTCGAAACACTGCAACCTCCTCAGGTCTTGTTCGTTCCGAAAAATTTTGGATTCCGAAACTTCTTCAGTTCTTCGATGAAACGTGGCCAAACGATCCACGTGAACTACCTTACGCTTTGTACTTGGACGTCAACGAATGTAATACACCACGTCATTAATCCTGTTAAATACTGTATACGGACCTTCCCAAGGTCTCTGAAGTTTTGGAGAAAGCCTCTTCTTCCTATGTGGATTATACAGCCAGACAATATCTCCTTAATGGAAAACAGTTCCATTTGTTTTACTATCGTATCTCGTTTTGGTTCTCTCGCTTGCAAAGTTGATGTTATGTCTGGGTTGGGTTGTTTTACCTCTGAGCGGCACTTTTTTGCACACCATGGGCTAAATGGCCAGGTCACATGGACCCCGAAGGCTCAGAGAATGTTGCGGGAGGGGACCCACTGGAACAGCTATTGGGAGACAGATGGTAGCCTCCCGTCAAGGCTATCCAACGTGTTCTTTAACGTGCACAGGGTATGGCTCTCCCGCACACGGGGCCACGGCTTAACGTCCCATCCGACGGACGGCGGCCTTTCCAAGCCCATCGGTGTCCCCTACTGACCGTGGGCAGGGCGGGGAATTTTGCGGAGATAAATCTCAACGTTGACCCAGCTGGGACTCGAACCTAGGAACTACAGATTACGAGCCTGGCGCGCTATCGACTGAGCCACCCCCGCCCCTGATGTTATGTCTGACTGAGTGATGGATTTCTTCTAATCGTTGTTGTAATTCTTGTACGTATTGTGGAGTGTATACAGGCATTGCTTCAGGACGACCATATAAAATTTGACAGGGAAAAGGTAACTCTCTTCCAAAGAGCATCATGGAAGGTGTCTCTCCAGTTGTCTCATGCACTGCTGTTCTATATGCCAACAAAAGGAGTGGTATATGGTTTTCCCAATTAAATTGATGGTCGTCGAAAAACAATGATGATTGCTTGTCGACGACAAAGAAAACAAATAAAAATATAAATAAAAAATAAAATACAAACAAACAATGCCAAATGCTGTGCAATTGTCCTATTAAATCTTTCGATCATACCATCCGACTGAGGGTGTAGGGGAGTTGTTCTGGTTTTCTGAATACCTAATAATTGGCAGATGCCTTTAAACACATTGGATACAAAATTCCGTCCTTGGTCAGAGTGGAGTTGCCAATGTACTCCATACCTACTAATCAAGTTATTTACTATCATCTCTGCAACTGTTATTGCTTCCCGGTCTTGGATGGGATACACCTCAGGCCACTTCGTGAAATAATCCATTACCACTAATAAATAGCGATTTTCATCATCAGTCGTACAAAACGGACCCATTACATCAGTGTCTCGCAAACTTTTTTACTCTGCGGCACACTGAATCTAATTTTTTTTTTCCGCGGCACACCTAAAAAAGAATAAAAGCCAACTCTATATAATCGTCATTATATTTGCGCTTTGTTGAAGTCATCAGCCTGGTTTTACTTGAAGATTTGCTCTCGTTCTTTAATTCATAGCTCGGTGTTTGTTTTAAATATTTGTCCATTCTATGGCTTGAAATATTCAAAAATTAATACCAAAATTTGGAAAAAGCTTGATAAATACTTACAAGATCCCAGTTGATAAAATCTGAAAGATTTTTATTAAAGCACGTCGATAACACAAGTCAAGTCAAAATGAAATCTTTGGAATATCTACTGTCAATTTGAAAATCTCTCGCGGTACACTTGGAATCTCTCGCGGCACACAGTTTGCGAGACACTGCATTACATCAATGGCTATTCTCTCAAAAGGGGCACCTCAAAGGGGCTATTCTCTCAAAAGGGGTTTATAGGTTTGCAGCTTACCCCGACTCCTAGTCTTAGGGTCTTTCTTTGCTGCACAGGCCTCACATTGCCTATACCATTTTCCAACGTCTGCCCTACTTTTCAGCCAATGAAATCGTTCCCTGGCTTTGGCTAATGTCTTACTAACACCGAAGTGTCCTCCAGTGGCACTATCATGCACATCTTTCATCACTAGTTTCACTCGGGAGCGAGGAAGAATTATCTGCCAACGGATCAGTTGTCCAGTGGGATTCTCCCATTTTCTGTATAATTCACCGTTTTTCACTTCTAAAGAGTCCCACTGTGCCCAATAACTTTTAGTAGTTGGACTATACCTCGAGATTTGCTCCCAATTAGGGCTTACATCAGATTTTTTAATCAATTCTAATATTGGTTTCATATCTTCATCATCTAATTGGACCTTTCTGATTTCAATTGGATTCCAGATGTTAGGGGTATCACTGTTTGTTTGTGTCGATACTATTTGTCTTATGGGCATTATCTCTTTAGTTCCAAATTTCAGTTCTGCATTATAGCAATGTTTACAGTTGTCAATACATGGGCGCCTGGAAAGAGCATCTGCATTCTTATGCATTTTACCACTTCGATGTTCGATGGAGAAATCTATTCTTGTAACCGTTGTATCCACCTAGCGATTTGTCCTTCAGGGTTTTTGAAGTTTAATAACCATCTAAGTGCAGCATGATCAGTACGTATAAGGAATTTCTGGCCATAGAGATAATGATGAAAATGTTTTATTGCTTTTACTATTGCTAACAGTTCCTTGCGTGTTACACAATAATTCCACTCTGGTTTGGATAAAGTTTTACTAAAGTATGCAATAACTTTCTCTTGTCCGTCTTGTTCTTGAGAAAGTACAGCACCAACTCCTGTGTTACTTGCGTCAATATCTACTATGAACTGTTTTGCAGTTTGTGGATATGCTAATTCTGGTGATGTGGAAAGAGCTTCTTTCAACTCTTGGAAGGCTACTTCACATTCGGGGTCCACATGTTCCGTTGGCCCTTCTCTGTGAGACGATGTAATGGTCTTGTAATGTTGGAGAAACCCTTGACAAATCTTCTATAGTAGGTGCAAAGTCCAATAAAACTACGAAGTTGATGAACATCTTGTGGTGGAGGTCAGTCTCTTACAGCTTCTATCTTACTACGATCAGTCTTAATCCCTGATGTAGTGATGACATGACCAAGGTAATGAACTT
Source organism: Ryuthela nishihirai (assembly GCA_038380435.1). Taxonomy (NCBI): domain Eukaryota; kingdom Metazoa; phylum Arthropoda; class Arachnida; order Araneae; family Heptathelidae; genus Ryuthela; species Ryuthela nishihirai. The sequence continues at coordinate 28,199,539 of JAWZYU010000034.1, read as the reverse complement.
CTTGCTGGAACAGTTTACACTTAGTCGGTCCCAATTTTAGCTTGGCTGCTCTTACGTTTTTCAAACACTTGACGAAGATTTCTCAAATGTTTTTCAAAAGTCTTTCCAAGGACGATGATGTCGTTCAAGTAAACCAGGCAGACATCCCAAGACAAACCTTTGACCATCGATTCCATTAGTCGTTCAAACGTTGCAGGTGCGTTACAAAGCCCAAATGGCATCACTTTAAACTGCCAAGTCCATTTCCTGTACTGAAAGCTGTTCATCACTCTGATAGGAATCTGAAGTGAAAGAATTTTCCTATAGTGAAAGCTGTTTTCTCACGGTCTTCAGGATGTATACCAACTTGCCAATAACCGCTCTTCAAGTCTAATGTCGAGAACCATTCTGACCCAGATAGAGTGTCAAGTGTGTCATCAATTCTGGGTAAAGGAAAGCAGTCTGTCTTGGTTATATCATTCATTCTCCGGTAATTCACACAAAATCTGGTATAATCTGGCAATCCATCCTTTTTCTTGACAAGAAACACTGGTGATATCCAGGGACTCTGTGATGGTTCTATAATCTTTTGAGCTTCCATGTCCCTTATGAGTTGTTCTGTGTCCTCGCGTTTTGCCAATGGAAGCCTTCTTGCTGATAGATGGACTGGAGGAGAATCACTAGTGTTGATCTTATTCCCCTCAGGTTAGTACGGCCATAATCATTTGATGTAGCAGAAAAAATGTCGGAAAACTCTTTCAGTAGGTTCTCGACCTTTGCAGTTTGGTCTTCAGTTAATATCTTCTTGTTTCTCTCCATAAGTCAGTAAGATGATATAACCCTACAAACAGTCACTGGAGATCGTGCTCAACACCAACTTCCATGGGAAAGATTGAACTCAACATCAGAGTTGGTAGCTGTGTGGTACGCCATCCTGTTTACGTCGCTGACATCGTAGATGTCAGCGATGTCTATTCATCTACGATGTCAGCGATGTATATTCATCTACGATGAATGCATATTTGGCATTGATTTCTTAAAGAAACCTGGATTCAGCATTGATTGGTGGATCAGGGATGTCTGTATGGTGTTGATTTGAATCAGTAACTTCTATTGCGCTTATACTTGTTACCCTGATAACAGGTTCACATATTGCTAATTCTTCACCCCTTTACAACATTCTATTGGATTTTTTACGGTTAATCACTCTGATAGGAATCTGGTCTTTATTCACATTGACTAAAGTCCTTGTAACCAGGATACAATGAGCCAAAAGCGTCTTTACCAGAGGCATCAGTGACTGCCAATCGGAAGGCCCCAGAAGTCTCCGCCCGATGTCCACGGACTATAATTTCACTTTGTGCTGGGATTTCTGTCACTAATACTGTGGTCAAACTTGAAAGAGAATCAGATGTTCGGCTAAGCAGAGAGGGATCTCTTCTGTCTTATAGATGAGTAGGCTGTCACTGGATCTAATGCTGAATCCAGATTTCTTTAGGAAATCAATGCCAAATATGCATTCATCGTAGATGAATAGACGTCGCTCACGTCGCAGATGTCAGCGACGTAAAAAGGATGGTGTACCACACAGCTACCAACTCTGATATTGAGTTCTATCTTCCCATGGAATTTGGTGTTGAGCACGATCTCCAGTGACTGTTTGTAGGGTTATATTACACTGTCTAGCAAGTCTGTTTAGGTGAGGTATTGCCTTCTTTATAGGCGCTGGGGTGGCTCAGTCGGTAGCGCGCCAGGCTCGTAATCTGTAGTTCCCAGGTTCGAGTCCCAGCTGGCTCAGCGTTGAGATTTATCTCCGCAAAACTCCCCGCCATGCCCACGGTCAGTAGGGGACACCGATGGGCTTGGAAAGGCCGTCGTCCGTCGGATGGGACGTTAAGCCGTGGTCCCGTATGCGGGAGAGCCATACCCTGTGCACGTTAAAGAAAACGCTGGATGGCCTTGACGGGAGGCTACCATCTGTCTCCCAACAGCTGTTCCAGTGGGTCCCCTCCCCCAACCTTCTCTGATCCTTCGGGGTCCATGTGACCTGGCCATTTAGCCCATGGTGTGCAAAAATGTGCCGCTCAGAGGTAAAACAACCCAACCTTCTTTATTATGTCTGTTCTGACCAAAGTTACATTTGCACCAGTGTCTAATATTATACGGCAAGGCACTCAATTCATGGTTGCATCAGCTACCAATCCTCTGTCTGCACCATGTAGTGCTGAAACGTGGGCGACTTCCCCTGGGGTCAACCAATCAACAGTCAGCCTTTGCCCTTCAGTTGCTTGTGCTGGTTCTGTTGTCTGTTAGATGTGCTTGAACTTTATACCCACCATTTTTTAAAGTTGGTCGAATGTGTCCAGTCTTGCCACAATTCCAACACTGTATGTTTGTAAAAGTCCTTGAAGAGAAACCGTTAATCTCTTTCAAAACGGATAGAATGACTTTTGTTAATTCTTGAAACTCATTATCCTTTTGTACAGTTTCTTCTGCATTCACAAATCTCACTGTGCGTTAATTCGCTCGGGAGGAAAGTCTGGATCACTCGTACTTCATAGCATGTACCACAGTTTCTTTTAAGTTTCACCTTCCAACATCTTCAGAGATTGTTAAGTCTCAAGGTCAACAAATCAATCAGCAATAGCATAAAGAAATTGTAACTGAGCTAAGTTATCTTGAATATCTGGTAGACAGATACTATAAGCCGCCAATCTAGCTAGGCGCTCAATATCACTAGCAATTTCTTGTAAAGGGTTGGGTTGTTTTACCTCTGAGCGGCACTTTTTTGCACACAATGGGCTAAATGGCCAGGTCACATAGACCCCGAAGGCTCAGAGAAGGTTGTGGGAGGGGACCCACTGGAACAGCTGTTGGAAGACAGATGGTAGCCTCCCGTCAAGGCCATCCAGCGTGTTCTTTAACGTGCACAGGGTATGGCTCTCCCGCACAAGGGGCCACGGCTTAACGTCCCATCCGACGGACGGCGGCCTTTTCAAGCCCATCGGTGTCCCCTACTGACCGTGGGAAGAGCGGGGAATTTTTGCGGAGATAAATCTCAACGCTGACCCAGCTGGGACTCGAACCCGGGAAGTACAGATTACGAGCGTGGCGCGCTACCGACTGAGCCACCTCCGCCCCCTTCTTCTAAAGATTCACCACTCTTCTTCATACGATGTTTAAATTTAGCCATATAGAGTATTGTTTTAAATAACTATCGCCGAAACCTGAGTTCTAATGCAGACTATAGACTTCGATAATCAAGTCTTTTTTCTTCTGGAACGGACTGTAAAACGCCTGCAGCAGAATTTCTTAAGGAAGCTGCAAGAAAACTGGCCTTCTGCAATTCATTCCACTCATTAGCTATAGCGATGGGTTGGGTTGTTTTACCTCTGAGCGGCACTTTTTTGCACACCATGGGCTAAATGGCCAGGTCACAAGGACCCCGAAGGCTCAGAGAAAGTTCGGGGAGGGGACCCACTGGAACAGCTGTTGGGAGACAGATGGTAGCCTCCCGTCAAGGCCATCCAGCGTGTTGTTTAACGTGCACAGGGTATGGCTCTCCCGCACACGGGGCCACGGCTTAACGTCCCATCCGACGGACGGCGGCCTTTCCAAGCCCATCGGTGTCCCCTACTGACCGTGGGCAGGGCGAGGAATTTTTGCGGAGATAAATCTCAACGCTGACCCAGCTGGGACTCGAACCTGGGAACTGCAGATTACGAGCCTGGCGCGCTACCGACTGAGCAACCCTCGCCCCAGCTCTAGCGAAGACTTTAAACTGTATTTTGAATACTGTCCAAGATGATTGACGATCATATGTGGATAGTTTAATTGTATTTCTAGAGATATGTGTAAAAACATTATTGTCACTAAAATTACCATTATCACAGGAAGAAGGTAACATTTCATTTTTAAAATCTTAAACTGGCGTTCACAATCAGTTTTTACACTTTCAATTTGATGTTTATAACCTAACTTGACGCTATCAAAATCAACAGTGTAAAAGATGTAACAGCGTCTTTTACACTGTTCAGTTCGGTCTTAATGTGTTTACATTGATCAGTGATTTCACTGATTTTTATATTAAGATCATTATTCTGATTAGTAATCTTACTAATTTGAGAAGCCACTTGAGCTCTCAACTCATAACTTTATGTAGCCATTTTGGCTTTCAAGTTATGATTTTGTGCAGCCATTTCGGCTTTCAAGTCATCTTTTTGAGAGACTCTCAGCATTCATGCCACCAGTTTTACTGTTCATGTCATTATTTTGACTGGAAATCTCACCAATTTTGCTGCTCTAGCAGCTATATCACATTTAATGTCAATATTGTGACTAGCAAGTTCACCAATTTCACCTCTTATATCAGTCATCAGCTCATCCATACTTCTAATAAAAGGCATTCAATAAATTATCTACACTCCTGGCACCAATTGTTACGGGACGGGGTGGCTCAGTCGGTAGTGCGCCAGGCTCGTAATCTGTAGTTCCCAGGTTCGAGTCCCAGCTGGGTCAGCGTTGAGGTTTATCTCCGCAAAAATTCCCCTCCATGCCCACGGTCAGTAGGGGACACCGATGGGCTTGGAAAGACCGCCGGCCGTCGGATGGGACGTTAAGCCGTGGTTCCGCGTGCGGGAGAGCCATACCCTGTTCATTAAAGATCACGCTGGTGCATTAAAAAACACGCTGGATGGCTTTAACGGGAGGCTACCATCCGTCTCCCAACAGCTGTCCCAGTGGGTCCCTTCCCCTAACTTTCTCTGAGCCCTTCGGGGTCCTTATGACCTAGCCATTTAGCCTATTGTGTGCAAAAAAGTACCGCTCAGAGGTAAAACACCCAACCAACAAGCCCATGATTAACAGGGGGCATCAACGGACTTGAAAAAGCTGCCGTCCATCGAAGGGGACATAAAGCCGTTGGTGAGTGTGCGGAAGAGCAGAGCTAAGCCTTGTGCATGTTAAAGAACACTGGATGACCTTGATTAGCTGTTTCCATCCGTCTCCTAACACCTATCAGTGGGTCTCCTCCTTCCAACTTTCTCTGAGCTCTCGGGGTCTTTGTGACTTGCCCATTGTGTGCAAAAAAAGTGTCGCTCAGAGGTAAAACAACCCAACCGCTATAGAGGTTTGTTTGGTTTGGTTTTACCTCTGAGCGGCACTTTTTTGCACACCATGGGCTAAATGGCCAGGTCACATGGACCCCGAAGGCTCAGAGAAGGTTGAGAGAGGGGGACCCACTGGACAGCTATTGGGAGACAGATGGTAGCCTCCCGTCAAGGCCATCCAGCGTGTTCTTTAACGTGCACAGGGTATGGCTCTCCCACACACGGAGCCGCGGCTTAACGTCCCATCCGACGGTCTTTCCAAGCCCATCGGTGTCCCCTACTGACCGTGGGCAGGGCGGGGAAATTTTGCGGAGATAAATCTCAACGCTGAGCCAGCTGGGACTCGAACCTGGGAACTACAGATTACGAGCCTGGCGCGCTACCGACTGAGCAACCCCCCGCCCCTCCTCTATAGAGGTACTAGTAGGATGGTAGTTATATGAAAAAAATAATTCGAAGCTGAAATTAATTCAGGAGCAAGAAGAAAAAACTTATTAGCTAAAGCTTAAAAAGCGTCATAAGAAAATTATATCTCAAATCAACATTTTATTTCGAAATTCGACCCGTTGGACCAAAAAGCTTTGATTTTGTACTTACAAAGTGAAATAAAAAAACAGTTTCAAATGTTCCTTTTTTTTCCCAAAAGATTTAATTTTTTTCCCATTTTGAAATTGCAACAGCAGACAGCTGTAACTTGCTAAATGATGTTCCTTAGAAACTTATGCAGGTACAAGTAAAAGAAGGTGATAGGGTGAGTTATCACTAAGATGTGTTTTTCATTTATAACAAAACACTTTTTATTTTAACCTTGTTAGTTTTTGGTACACGAGAGTTCGCTTAATTAGAATTTCTGAAGGTTTTTATTTTGCAAGTTGAAATTACTTCTCCTTAAGAGTAGGAAAAGTTTATTTTTTCAAAAGGTTTCACAGTGTAATTAAATTTTGCATTCTAAATGCTAATTCTGCACTTTACTTATATTACAGGTAATTTTAAGATTTAAAGTGTTTGTTGAATTACTTCTGAAAAAGGTGACCTAGATATTTGTTGTAGTGGTGTGGCAGCATATTGTGCAGAGAGAGACTCCGTTGGTTTGGCCATGTTGCCCGCATGGATAATTATAGATTGGCGAATAGGGTTATGAACAGTGTGCCTAAAGGCCTCAGAAAGAAGGGGAGACCTAGGATGCGGTGGGCAGACAATGTTAAACAGGACTTTGTTAGAATTGGTGTGCAGTGGACAGATGCAGTAGATGTAGCTGAGGATAGACTTGCTTGGAGAACTAAATTGTACTGGTTGGACTTCCGTAGCCCATGGCTGCTTGGGGGCTGGGGTGGCTCAGTCGGTAGCGCGCCAGGCTCGTAATTTGTAGTTCCCAGGTTCGAGTCCCAGCTGGGTCAACGTTGAGATTTATCTCCGCAAAAATTCCCCGCCCTGCCCACGGTCAGTAGGGGACAGCGATGGGCTTGGAAAGACCGCCGCCCGTCGGATGGGACGTTAAGCCGTGGCCCCGTGGGCGGGAGAGCCATACCCTGTGCACGTTAAAGAACACGCTGGATGGCCTTGACGGGAGGCTACCATCTGTCTCCCAACAGCTGTTCCAGTGGGTCCCCTCCCCGAAATTTCTCTGAGCCTTCGGGGTCCATTTGACGTGGCCATTTAGCCCATGGTGTGCAAAAAAGTGCCGCTCAGAGGTAAAACAACCCAACCCATGGCTGCTTGAGGATGATGATGGTGGTGGTGTGGTTGAGGGATGAAATGGTTTTATCTGTTACACTCAATCAGAGACTAACATGATAGATGCTTTCTTAAAATTAACAAAATGCTAAAAAACTTATTTTCCTATATGCGCCTTAAAAAGTAGAAAATAAAACTAAAGCATATATCGGTGGTGCAATCTGTCACTGATTTCGTATTAACTTCAAATGAAAATTGTTGGTCGGCAACGTTTAGTAGGTATTTAGTCGTGTTGTTTTACCTCTGAGCGGCACTTTTTTGCACACCATGGGCTAAATGGCCAGGTCACATGGACCCCGAAGGCTCAGAGAAGGTTGGGGGAGGGGACCCACTGGAACAGTTGTTGGGAGACAGATGGTAGCCTCCCGTCAAGGCCATCCAGCGTGTTCTTTAACGTGCACAGGGAAAGGCTCTCCCGCACACGGGACCACTGCTTAACGTCCCATCCGACGGACGGCGGCCTTTCCAAGCCCATCGGTGTCCCCTACTGACCATGGGCAGGGTGGGACGTTTTCAGAGGTAAATCTCAATGCTGACCCAGCTGGGACTCGAACCTGGGAACTACAGATTACGGGCCTGGCGCGCTACCGACTGAGCCACCCCCGCCCCTAAAAAGACAAGGTAAATGGAGGAAAAAATATTATTGAACTTATGCATGTTTCACACAATTTTAAGGAAATGTTTTGAAGACCTGTAAAACGAAGAAAAAAAATGTCATACTTCAATGGAAATCCAATCTCTCGCCCCACCCTCCAATTTTTTCCCCGACTGGATTGTGTCACTTCTCTCTTCGCTGGCGGCGCTTAAAATTTGGTCTGCGAAATATCTGCGTTGTTGCTTTGGAGCCTACTAAAGATGCGGAAAGATTTTATATTTTCACAAGGATGAAGCCTGGGGAAAACGCGTAAAAAAGTAATTCCGATTTATTTGAAGTATATGGGGACCATGCTTGTGTTTATGCCACTGTTATGGGATGTACAGTCGCTCAAAAAATTATCCGAACACTACGGTTGATTACATCATCATCATCATCCTCAAGCAGCCATGGGCTACGGAGGTCCAACCAGACCGTGCAATTTAGTTCTCCAAGCAAGTCTATCCTGAGCTACATCTACTGCATCTGGCCACTGCACACCAATTCTAACAAGGTCCTGTTTCACATTGTCTGCCCACCGCATCCTAGATCTCCCCTTCTTTCTGAAGCCTTTAGGCACACTGTTCATAACCCTATTCGCCAATCTAAAATTATTCATACGGGCAACATGGCTAAACCAACGGAATCTCTCTTTGCACAATATGCTGCTTAAAAAAGGTTGCAAACTCCTTTGCCTAATCTCATCATTAGTTACAAAGTTGAACCACCTAATGCCCAAGATACTGCGTAAGCATCTGGAATCAAAAGCATCTAGTTTCCTGTTATATTGTTTACAAAGTGTCCAAGTTTCACTACCATAACTAACCCTAGAAAGAACCAAACTATTATACAGTCTAATTTTAGTCTTTAGGTGTATACGCCTATTTCTCCACACTCTCTATAGGTTCTTAAAAGTCCCGGCAGCAATCCCTATTCGTCTGTTAATCTCATGCGCACATCATCATTATCTGTTACATAGCTCCCAAGATAATTAAACTGTGACACCTGCTCAAGACTGCAACCATTCAGATTAACTGAATCACAGCCTGCCTGACCAATTTCCATCACTTTAGTTTTCTCTCTGTTTATAACCAAACCTACTCTACTACCAGTCTCATCAACAGCTCGAATGAAAGAGTTCATCTCATCAACATCATTTGCCAAAAGGGCTAAATCATCAGCATAATCTAAATCAGAAATTTTCGTATCTCCAGCCCATTTAAGGCCAAAATCTTTCCCTTGAAGTGAATTTCGCATAACATAATCAATAACCAAACTAAAGAGAAAAGGAGACAAAATGCACCCTTGTCGAACACCAGAAGTAATGCTAAACCAATTGCTACAAGCCTTACCAACTCTCACACACGACACAGTGTTATTATAGAGAGCTTTCATTATGTTAACTAACTTGTCTGGTATACCATATGATCTCGCAATCAACCACAAATTATGACGATCAACAGAGTCGAAAGCCTTTTTGAAATCAACAAAGCTAGCAACCAAAGGTTTCTGAAACTCTAAACATTTCTCAAGAATCTGCCTAAGTGAAAATATCTGATCCACACATCCCCTACCACTTCTGAATCCACATTGCTCATCACGTAATTGACTGTCAACCAGATTCTTAATTCTATTAAGCACAATCATGGAAAGAACTTTACCTGGAACAGAGAGTAGGCTGATACCCCTATAGTTATCACAAGAACTGCGATCACCTTTTTTGAAAATAGGGATAACAATAGCTCTGGTAAAATCCTGCGGAACCATGCCTTTATCATAAAAGATATTCAGAATTTCAGTCATCCAAGTGGTAACCGAAACATTACCAGCTCTAAGCATTTCGGTAGTAATTTCATCTACCCCTGGGGATTTATGTAGTTTAAGTTTAGAAACAGCCAAAATAACTTCATATTGTGTTATAGGGCCAACATTATAGCCACCAATGCATCCATCATCACTGCAAACAATGGGAGCAGAACCAACTACATTGTTTAGAACATCACTGAAATGCTCAGCCCACCTAGCCATGACAGAATCTTCCCCTTCTATAACCTTACCTTGTTTATCCTTCAATCCTTGTATGCCTGTCCGTTTTCTATCACATAAAACATTAACTATCTGGTACAGCTCTCTGCTGTTGTGCTGTCTAACTGCTTCCTCGGCTTTGTCAGCCAAACCATCAAGCCAAAGATTCTTATCAGCAGCTAACTGATCTTTTACACGTTTATTAAGTTCTCTGCAATGCTTTCTATTAGGACTAGTAGGGTATTGATTAAAGACATTACTGCAGTTCTTTCTTTCCGAAATAAGCTCAAGTGCCTTAGATAATTCTGTCTCTCAGATAATTCTGTCTCTTCTGCTCCTTTTTTCCTAAAAGAGTACTGTTAGTGTCCAAAAAAGCCTGTTTAAAATGATCCCATTCTTCCTCAACTTCAGTAGTAAGCAAACCATGACTGTCATAATGACTAAGTAACCTATCATGGTAAGCTTTGGCTATAACTGGATCTTTCAGAGCTTCAGTATTAAAAGTAAATTTTTTTAACCTTAGCACAACACTTTTTAAGTTTAAGTTTCAACACACTTTTAACAAGGTAAGGGTCAGATCCAATTTCAGCTCCCCTATATGCCCTGGTATTCCTAACAGAACTAGCCCATTTGCTGTTAATTAATATGTAATCAATCATATTCCTATGCAGCCCATCAGGTGAAACCCATGTGTACTTATGTATGTCGCGGTGTTTGTAATAAGTGTTAGTTATTCTGAATCCATTGAGTTTACTTACCTGTAGGAGACGTTGCCCATTGCCATTGCAGCTACCAATACCAAAAGGGCCTATTACTCCTCCCCAAAGGCCAGAGTCAGTACCAACTTTGGCATTGAAGTCACCAAGAACAAGGGTAATATCTCCTTTCTTGACAGAATTCAAAATATCCTGAAGTTGTTCATAAAACCTATCCTTCTCATCCTCATCGGCATCCTCAGTGGGGGCATAACAGCAGATAACATTCAAGTCTTTAACGCTTGTCTGAAATTTTGCTGTAAGAAACCTTTCATTAATACACTCGTATCCTAGAAGAGCATCACTAGCGTGTCTTCTGAGAAGCAGACCCACGCCTTGGTGATGCTTATTGTCGTCCCTCCCTGAAAAGAGAAATTTAGGATTATTTTTAAGAATCTGACCTTTATCTGTCCATCTGGTCTCTTGCAAGCCAAGAATATCTAAATTATAATGGTGTAATTCATGTGTGAGGACATCAAGAGAAAAAGCTCTGTGCAGAGTCCTCACATTCCAACTACCTATGGAAAGAAAATGGTTAGTGGGATGTTTAAAGAAACTATGTGTATTGAGAGAGGTAATGCCGACAATATCAAACAGCCCCCTAATCGCAGACATGGGGCAAAGACCCGTTCCCCCACTACTAAAGGCTGAAGCCATCTACACTGGAAGATTTCCTCCAACGTAGAAATTGACGATGCCAATAGAAGCAAAGAGTTCAGGTGCCTGCGATGACTTCTGCTCAGGATTATCCAGCAGCTGATAAACATATCCTGTGAATCTATTCACTTGGGGCTGTCAACCCACAAACAAACAGAACACACAGCGGAAGATTTTCCCTCCACAGAAGCCCACCAGTGCAGCAAAATCAGGATCCATAATCAAGCTCAGAGCCATATATCTGTCCAGTCCAGTAGATTTATATGGTCAGCACCAGGACCCTGTGTGGTTGACCACTCCTCAGCAGGGTAGGAAAAAAAAAGAAAAGTAGCCATAGTTGTCCAGATCAGTAGGCCACACTAATCTGGCAGCCCTCCCCTTCCGTTCACTTCCACAAAAGAGTATCTCTTTTGAAAGTTACTAACGGTCCGCACCACGAGAAGGCGGGGTCGGACATTAGGTGCTAGGCCTGGCCGGTTCTACGCATCATCACAGGGGATTGGTGCATAGCTCTCCTTCCAGTGACTACCTAGCTACCATTTACAGACCAAGGATTACAGAATTCAGAAAAAATATTTGGCAACGATTTTTTTTAGAAATTAGTGATCTGGCAACTTCGTGTCACGTGATTACAGAATTCAGGAAAAATATCTGGAGCGTGTACAGCAACTATACACGCTCCAGTTACCGTTCACAGCAAACTGGAGCGTGTGCAGTTACCGCACACGCTCCAGTTTGCTGTGAACGGTAACTGCACACGCTCAATATTTCCGTGAGTGAGCCCACACGATCTAGTATTAAAATAATATGACCACCTACAGTCGCTCAAAAAAGTATCCGAACACTGTCGTTGATTACAGAATTAAGAAAAAAATATCTGGCAAAGATTTCTTTTAAAAATTAGTGATCTGGCAACTTCGTGTCACGTGACAATTTGAAGAACGTTGAAGAACCGGGCCATCGTGTCAGCTTAACCGGATAGAGGCTGGGTTGGAGAATCTGGCTACTTTCCGGGGGGTCTTGTTCCTTGTCGAGAGAAAACCTTAACAAGGTTCCTCTCCTATCTGTTTAGTCTGTGCAGGTGGGATCCTCCCTCAGCTTCTCAATAATGAAGGGAAGGTAAGTTCTTTGCGGCAGGCTCCCTAACCAATCTTGGCCAGGGTGCTTCCTGGGGCATCACTTTTTGGTCTATTTGGTTTTTTTCATTAGTTTTTTATCGTTTGTGCGTCTTTTCCTTTCGTTTTTTTTCAATAACATAAGGAGTTTTTTTTTCTTTTCATGTTTCTTTTTTAATAAAAAAAGAGTTTTTTTTATGCAATTTGTTTTTAAAGAATAACCATAGAATGTATTCTGTGGTTATTTTTATTTTTCCCTTGATTACTTTTCGTTTATTTTAACAAAAAATAGTTTTTTATGCAATTTGTTTTATTTTACATGATTTTCTCATCTTTTATTGGGAGTGGCTCAGTCGGTAGCGCGCCAGGCTCGTAATCTGTAGTTCCCAGGTTCGATTCCCAGCTGGGTCAGTGTTGAGATTTTTCACCGCAAAATTCCCCGCCCTGCCCACGGTCAGTAGGAGACACCGATGGTCTTGGAAAGGCCGCCGTCCGTCGGATGGGACGTTAAGCCGTGGCCCCGTGTGCGGGAGAGCCATACCCTGTGCACGTTAAAGAACACGCTGGATGACCTTGACGGGAGGCTACCATCTGAATCCCAACAGCTGTTCCAGTGGGTCTCTCTGAGCCTTCGGGGTCAATGTGACCTGGCCATTTAGCCCATGGTGTGCATAAAAGTGCCGCTCAGAGGTAAAACAACCCAACCCAACTCATTTTTTATTGTGTGTCGCACTCCCCAATTGGAGGCGAGTTGCTACTGAAGGGACTAATTCGCCCACCCATCAGTTGTATGTAAGCGGCGATTCTCTCCGAGGCTGAATTAAACCCTGATGGATTTTTCCGCGATTTTTTTTGCAGTTTCTTTCTACTACTCCACCTTTCCTAAAATGAAACGGCGAATGGCTTATTCCAAATTTAGCGGAGTAGTGGGGGGATTGGATGCCTCTCAAAATCCAACCTCAACGTCCTAGTTCGTGAGAGGTGGGCAACGTCATTAGCTGACCAATATCATTTTGGTGCTGTCTCACCAACAGATGCTCGGAGATCAGCTGATGATGGCTGATGAGGCTCTGGTGTCGAATGATATTTAACTAACTACATTGATTAATACATGTTTATATTAGATTAGAGATGAACAAACTCTTTAAGGATTCCCTTTCTGTACAGCCAGTTATGTTCTTTTTCCAGTTTAATCCAAAACTTGACTAAACGTTTTAGGAAATTGTATTTATTACAGCATCTTGTTCGCTCCTTCACTTCCTCCACTGGGGGCGGGGGTGGCTCAGTCGGTAGCGCGCCAGGCTCGTAATCTGTAGTTCCCAGGTTCGAGTCCCAGCTCGGTCAGCGTTGAGATTTATCTCCGCAAAATTCCCCGCTCTGCCCATGGTCAGTAGGGGACACCGATTGGCTTGGAAAGGCTGCCGTCCGTCGGATGGGACGTTAAGCCATGGCCCCGTGTGCGGGAGAGCCATACCCTGTGCACGTTAAAGAACACGCTGGATGGCCTTGACGGGAGGCTACCATCTGTTTCCTAACAGCTGTTCCAGTGGGTCCCCTCCCTCAACTTTCTCTGAGCCTTCGGGGTCTACGTGACCTGGCCATTTAGCCCATGGTGTGCAAAAAAGTGCCGCTCAGAGGTAAAACAACCCAACGTTAAAGAACACGCTGGATGGCATTGACGGGAGGCTACCATCTGTTTCCTAACAGCTGTTCCAGTGGGTCCCCTTCCCCAACTTTCTCTGAGCCTTCGGGGTCCATGTGACCTGGCCATTTAGCCCATGGTGTGCAAAAAAGTGCCGCTCAGGGGTAAAACAACCCAACCCACAACAACTTCCTCCACTTTATATCAGTTTACGAACTTGGTTCACTATCAAACTGAGCAAAACGTTCTCGCCTCCATTTTATATTAGTAATGATATAAAGTGGCTTCATTAGCAAGACTGGCATCTTTAATTCTGAATTTTAAAGGTAAACCGAAATTCAACGGGCATTTTGCCCGCTTATCGATGATATGAAAAATTATTCTTAACAGATTTTGAACAATAAAAAGTTTTAAAATATACTTAAAATTGAAATATAATTAAAAAGAATTCCCCCCCCCAAAAAAATGCTTCAGTTTTAAACATAACCCCAAAAGAGACAGTTTAAGCTTAATGTGCAATAATATTTAAATTTCAAGTGAAATGTTTCTTGTTAGGAATTTTGCAAAAAACCAGCGAATTTAGCTAATATTGCATGATCAAAATAAATTAAATATCTGATGTGCAAATTCGTAAGGCTTAGTAAGTTATCATGAAACTGAACCATGGACATTAACAATACGGGTTGGGTTGCTTTACCTCTGAGCGGCACTTTTTTTGCACACCATGGGCTAAATGCCCAGGTCACATGGACCCCGAAGGCTCAGAGAAGGTTGGGGGAGGGGACCCACTGGAACAGCTGTTGGGAGACAGATGGTAGCCTCCCGTCAAGGCCATCCAGCGTGTTCTTTAACGTGCACAGGGTATGGCTCTCCCACACACGGGGCCACGGCTTAACGACCCATCCGATGGACGGCGGCCTTTCCAAGCCCCATCGGTGTCCCCTACTGACCGTGGGCAGGGCGGGTAATTTTGCGGAGAAAAATCTCAACGCTGACCCAGCTGGGACTCGAACCTGGGAACTACAGATTACGAGCCTGGCGCGCTACCGACTGAGCCACCCCCGCCCCTTTACCTCTGAGGGACACTTTTTTGCATACAATAGGCTAAATGGCCGGGTCCCAAAGGACCCGAGATGTCAGAGAATGTTGGGGGAGGGGCTGTTGGGAGACAGTTAGTAACCTTCCGTCAAAATCATCCAGCGTGTTCTTTAATGTCACGGCGCAACGGCTTTATATCCCATCGGACGGACGGCTGTCTTTTCAAGCTCATCGGTGTCGCTTTCTGACCGTAGGCAGGTTGTTTGGGTTGTTTTACCACTGAGCGGCACTTTTTTGCACACTATGGGCTAAATGGCCAGGTCACACGGACCCCGAAGGCTCAGAGAAGGTTGGGGGAGGGGACCCACTGGAACAGCTGTTGGGAGACAGATGGTAGCCTCCCGTCAAGGCCATCCAGCGTGTCCTTTAACGTGCACAGGGTATGGCTCTCCCGCACACGGGGCCACGGCTTAACGTCCCATCCGACGGACGGCGGTCTTTCCAAGCCGTCCGTCGGATGGGACTGTGTCCCTCCGAATGTGTCCGATGTGTCCTAAGTGGTCCGAAGTATCCCCTACTGACCGTGGGCAGGGCGGGTAATTTTGCGGAGATAAATCTCAATGCTGACCCAGCTGGGACTCGAACCTGGGAACTACAGATTACGAGCCTGGCGCGCTACCGACTGAGCCACCCCGCCCCCACCGTAGGCAGAGTGGGAAGTTTTGCGGAGATAAATCTGAAAACGGTACGCGATAAGAGTGGGCATTTGCTCTCCTTCGTCATGCCTACGGAAACATTAACATGAAATGAACAACTTGATACTCTCTTTCTCAGAGTGACTTTGACAATGAGCTGCAGCTCTTTTTCCTACTTCAACTGCCATCTTTTCCAGACTTTTTTTTTTGAGGTCCAGAAATGTGAAAATCTAATAGGGAAGATGCAGGGAGAAAGTCCAGGCATTCCTAACCATACCTGTCATTATTACCTGTGCAGCATGGGAGAGGACATTGTCATGCAAAAAAAAAAACCGTTACTCAAAAGTCGCGGTGCTTCGACTTTATTGCTTGCTTTCAAATGCCCAAAGTTTCTCCCTATGATTACCAGTTGATGAGGTCACTCATCATCATCATCATCATCATCCTCGAGCAGCCATGGGCTACGGAGGTCCAACCAGACCGTGCAATTTAGTTCACCAAGCAAGTTTATCCTGAGCTACATCTACTGCATCTGGCCACTGCACACCAATTCTAACAAGGTCCTGTTTGACATTGTCTGCCTACCGCATCCTAGGTCTCCCCCTACTTCTGAGGCCTTTAGGCACACTGCTAATAACCCTATTCGCCAATCTATAATTATCCATACGGGCAATATGGCCAAACCAACGGAGTCTCTCTCTGCAAAATATGCTGCTTAAAGGAGGTTGCAAACTCCTTTGCCTAATCTCATCATTAGTTACAAAGTTGAATCACCTAATGCCCAAGATACTGCGTAAGCATCTGGAAACAAAAGCATCTAGTTTCCTGTTACCTTGTTTACACAGCGTCCAAGTTTCACTACCATAACTAACCCTAAAAAGAACCAAACTATTATACAGTCTAATTTTAGTCTTTAGGCGTATACGCCTATTTCTTCACAATCTCCATAGATTCTTAAAAGTCCCAGCAGCAATCCCTATTCGTCTGTTAATCTCATGCCGCACATCACCATTATCTGTTACATAGCTCCCAAGATAATTAAACTGTGACACCTGCTCAAGACTGCAACCATTCAGATTAATTGAATCACAGCCTGCCTGACCAATTTTCATAACTTTAGTTTTCCCTCTGTTTATAACCAAACCTTCTCTACTACCAGTCTCATCAACAGCTCGAATGAAAGAGTTCATCTCATCAACATCATTTGCCAAAAGGGCTAAATCATCAGCATAATCTAAATCAGAAATTTTCGTATCTCCAGTCCATTTAAGGCCAAAATCTTTCCCTTGAAGTGAATTTCGCATAACATAATCAATAACCAAACTAAAGAGAAAAGGAGACAAAATGCACCCTTGTCGAACACCAGAAGTAATGCTAAACCAATTGCTACAAGCCTTACCAACTCTCACACACGACTGTGTTATTATAGAGAGCTTTCATTATGTTAACTAACTTGTCAGGTATACTATATGATTTCACAATCAACCACAAATTATGACGATCAACAGAGTCGAAAGCCTTTTTGAAATCAACAAAGCTAGCAACCCAAAGGTTTCTGAAACTCTAAACATTTCTCAAGAATCTGCCTGAGTGAAAATATCTGATCCACACATCCCCTACCACTTCTGAATCCACATTGCTCATCACGCAATTGACTGTCAACCAGATTCTTAATTCTATTAAGCACAATCATGGAAAGAACTTTACCTGGAACAGGGAGTAGGCTGATACCCCTATAGTTATCACAAGAACTGTGATCACCTTTTTTGAAAATAGGGATAAGAAAAGCTCTGGTAAAATCCTTAGGAACCATGCCTTTATCATAAATGATATTCAGAATTTCAGTCATCCAAGTGGTAACCGAAACATTACCAGCTCTAAGCATTTCGGTAGTAATTTCATCTACCCCTGGGGATTTATGTAGTTTAAGTTTAGAAACAGCCAAAATAACTTCAGATTGTGTTATAGGGCCAACATTAAAGCCACTAATCCATCTATCATCATTGCAAACAATGGGAGTAGAACTAACTACATCGTTTAGAACATTACTGAAATGCTCAGCCCACCTAGCCATGACAGAATCTTCACCTTCTATAACCTTACCGTGTTTATCTTTCAATCCTTGTATACCTGTCCGTTTTCTACGACACAAAACATTAACTATCTGGTACAGCTCTCTGCTGTTGTGCTGTCTAACTGCTTCCTCAGCTTTGTCAGCCAAGCCATCATGCCAAAGATTCTTATCAGCAGCTAACTGATCTTTTACACGTTTATTAAGTTCTCTGTAATGCTTTCTATTAGGAGTAGTAGGGTATTGATTAAGGACATTCCTGCAGTTCTTTCTTTCCGAAATAAGCTCAAGTGCCTTATCACTCAGATAATTCTGGCTCTTCTGCTCCTTTTTTTCTAAAAGAGTACTGTTAGTGTCCAAAAAAAGCCTGTTTAAAATGATCTCATTCTTCCTCAACTTCAATAGTAAGCATCTGTCCATCTGGTCTCTTGCAAGCCGAGAATATCTAATTTATAATGGTGGAATTCTCGTGTGAGGACATCAAGAAAAAGAACTCTGTGCAGAGTCCTCACAATCCAACTACCTATGGAGAGAAAATGGTTAGTGGGATGTTTAAAGAAACTATGTTTATTGAGAGAGAAAATGCCGACAATATCAAACAGGCACCTAATCGCAGACATGGGGCAAAGACCCGTTCCCCCACCACTAAAGGCTGAAGCCATCTACACTGGAAGATTTCCTCCAACGTAGAAATTGACGATGCCAATAGAAGCAAAGAGTTCAGGTGCCTGAGATGACTTCTGCTCAGGATTATCCACCAGCTGATAAACATATCCTGTGAATCTATTCACTTGGGGCTGTCAACCCACAAACAAATAGAAAACACAGCGGAAGATTTTCCCTCCACAGAAGCCCACCAGTGCAGCAAAATGAGGATCCATAATCAAGCTCGGAGCCATATATCTGTCCAGTCCTGTGGGTTTATATGGTCAGCACCAGGACCCTGTGTGGTTGACCACTCCTCAGCAGGTTAAAAAAAAAGAAAAGTAGCCATAGTTGTCCAGATCAGTAGGCCACACTAATCTGGCAGCCCTCCCCTTCCGTTCACTTCCACAAGAGAGTATCTCTTTTGAAAGGTACTAACGGTGTCCCCTACTGACCGTGGGCAGGGCGGGGAATTTTGCGGAGATAAATCTCAACGTTGACCCACGAGAAGGCGGGATCGGACATTAGATGCTAGGCCTGGCCGGTTCTATACATCATCATACTGGATTGGTGCATAGCTCTCCTTCCAGTGACTACCTAGCTACCATTTACAGACACTACAGTTCAGAAACTCGATCAAAAGCAGACTCTAATAGTTAAATTAAAAAACAACAAACAGCACATTGTTCAACTTTGGATGATTCCATGGAGGTTTGTTTGGAATCCACACATCTATCATGTTGCCACTGATTCTGATATTGATAAAATCCTTATATATAAACCGGTTACCTTTTGTGAAGGCACAAATATTATTCAGTTCATTACTTATCTATAGGAATTATCCACTTATACCTTGAACGTGTTTGAAAGTGGACTGTCTCTTATTCTCTGTAATCGAGTATCATTTCAGTATTGACAAGAAAAATCTATGAAGATTATCCGCCACATCACGCCTATACAGGGTAACCCATTAATGGCGAATAATCTTCCCGTAGATAGATCTGTCGTCAAAAACTACATAAACAATATTATGAGGTATTTTTGCGTCTAGATACCGAATATCGAATGCCTAAGTAGCAATCTCCGCAAAATTCCCCGCCCTGCCCACGGTCAGTAGGGGACACCGATGGGCTTGGAAAGGCCGCCGTCCGTCGGATGGGACGTTAAGCCGTGGCCCCGTGTGCGGGAGAGCCATACCCTGTGCACGTAAAAGAACACGCTGGATGGCCTTGACGGGAGGCCACCATCTGTCTCCCAACAGCTGTTCCAGTGGGTCCCCTCCCCCAACCTTCTCTGAGCCTTCGGGGTCCATGTGACCTGGCCATTTAGCCCATGGTGTGCAAAAAAGTGCCGCTCAGAGGTAAAACAATCCAATCGAAGCCTAAGTAGCATTTCTTTTCTAGTATGCATACACGATAGAGGATACTCACGGCCTGCCGGCGAAACCTCGGCCGAGAGATCATCCACAGCTCGCCAGGCTCGTAATCTGCAGTTCCCAGGTTCGAGTCCCAGATGCGCCAGCGTTGAGACTTATCTCCCCAAAACTCCCCTCGGCCAGTAGAGGACACCGATGGGCTCAGAAAGGCAGCCGTCCGTCGGATCTGACGTTAGCCGTGGTCTCGTGTGCGGAATAGGGCCATACCCTGTGCACGTTAAAGAACACGCTGGATGGCTTTGATAGGAGGCTACCAATCTGTCTCCTAAACAGCTGTTCAGTAAACATCGTTAGATTATTTTTCATTAAACGGATACCTTGTACATTTTGTCCATGAACTTTGAGAAGAATTATCGCAGGGGACTTCGACAGGATCTTGACTTAGCTTCATTGTAAATCATTGCTAAGAAGATTAAGAAATTTGTTAGTCTCCTTTTAACGTTTCTCCACCAATTCTCGTATATACTCAGCAACCACTTTATTAAATACAGTTCCGT
Source organism: Ryuthela nishihirai (assembly GCA_038380435.1). NCBI lineage: Eukaryota > Metazoa > Arthropoda > Arachnida > Araneae > Heptathelidae > Ryuthela > Ryuthela nishihirai. The sequence continues at coordinate 28,179,509 of JAWZYU010000034.1, read as the reverse complement.
GTTATATAAATAGTAATGCAGGTACAGAACTCAATAACTTAGGGGGCGGGCGTGGCTCAGTTGGTAGCGCGCCAGGCTCGTAATCTGTAGTTCCCAGGTTCGAATCCCAGCTGGGTCAGCGTTGAGATTTATCTCCGAAAAATTCCCCGCCCTGCCCACGGTCAGTAGGGGACACCGATGGTCTTGGAAAGGTCGCAGTCCGTCGGATGGGACGTTAAGCCGTGGCCCCGTGTGCGGGAGAGCCATACCCTGTGCACGTTAAAGAACACGCTGGATGGCCTTGACGGGAGGCTACCATCTGTTTCCCAACAGCTGTTCCAGTGGGTCCCCTCCCCTAACCTTCTCTGAGCCTTCGGGGTCCACGTAACCTGGCCATTTAGCCCATGGTGTGCAAAAAAGTGCCGCTCAGAGGTAAAACAACCCAACTCAATAACTTTTTAAATAAGCTTTTTTTTATAAAACAAAGTGACTGAAAACAATATTTAATGATCTCAATCAAAAATTAAAATGAAAGCAATAAGCGTTTACTAACACTTGTAAGAGTATTTTTATCAGTTCGCGTAATAATTACCTTTCGCCAATTTTGAACGATTTTTCTGCAGGACGAGCTAACTGCTAAATGTTTCCATTTCCACAGCTCTTGAAATACTGAACGCAAATTGTTGGAAACCGATAGTTAATTGAGATCTTTAAATTATCTTCCGTATCAGGCTTGTTTAAGAAGTTACTGAGCTCCCCATCTGAGTTACTATTCACATAGCATGGCACCTAAGAAGTGACTACTGAGTGCTGCTTAGAATGGCTAAAGGCTATTCCACACTTGTTCGCTTTCATCTTCAACTTCACTTTCAACTTTCAATTCTGCTTTTGAACACCGAGTAGTCTGGCGCATGCCTTGGGTTGGGTTGTTTTACCTCTGAGCGGCACTTTTTTGCATACCATGTGCTAAATGGCCAGGTCACATGTACCCCGAAGGCTCAGAGAAGGTTGGGGGAGGGGATCCACTGGAACAGCTGTTTCCTCCCGTCAAGGCCATCCAGCGTGTTCTTTAACGTGCACAGGGTATGTCTCTCCCGCACACGGGGCTACTCCTTAACGTCCCATCCGACGGACGGCGGCCTTTCCAATCCCATCGATGTCCCCTACTGACCGTGGGCAGGGCGGGGAATTTTGCGGAGATAAATCTCAACGCTGACCCAGCTGGGACTCGAACCTGGGAACTACAGATTACGAGCCTGGCACGCTACCGACTGAGCCACCCCCGCTCCTAGCGCATGCCTTAGATGGAATGCGTTGGACGCATGCCTTCACTGTCTACATCTGTGCGCAGGGGCGTAGCGAAGTATTATGGATTGGGGTGGGAGAAATCCAAAATTTTTCCTACTCTAATTTGAAATTTTGCCAACTCAGCAAACCTTACTTAAGATTTCCGCTCCGGGGTGGGGGGGGGGAATTTTCACAACTCTTCTACATTTTACCATTTGCCTTCCAATTTTGCCAACTGACCGTTATTTGCCATTTTTTTTGATTTGCGACATATAGGACAGAGAAGAATCCTAGAAGCTACTCCTAGTTTAATACAGGCCTTCTCATACAAGGAAATGCCCTACTAAGACCGAAGTCACTGCTGACCACTGCCTTAGAGCTAACACAATACACAAAGTGTGCCTTGCTGGAACAGTCGCTAGCTGCCTAACCACTATGCCAGTTAACTTCCAATTTGGCCAACTAGCCATAATTTCACAGAAATAATTCCAATATTTACATCTCGTCTTAATTGTATCAAGTCAGTGTGAATTTTTACCTTGATTTGGCCAACTCCCCAAGATTTTGCCAAGTTTTCTCGATTTTAGTCAATCCTGAATTTCACAAACCCAATCCCAATTATCACAACTCGCCCGTATTTTCCAAGTGGATTCGAATTTTGCCAACTGCCTTACATTCTGCTAAGTTTCCTCAATTTATCCAACAATCCTTCATTTCACAAAACAAATCTCAATTTTCACAACTCGCCTATATTTTACCAAGTGTATTCGAATTTTGCCAACTACTCTAGATTTTGTCAACTCGCCGTATTTTTACAGAAAAAAATCGCAATTTTTACAACTCGCCTGTACTTTACCAAGCGGTTTCCAGTTTTGCCGGGGCGGGGGTGGCTCAGTCGGTAGCGCGCCAGGCTCGTAATCTGTAGTTCCCAGGTTCGAGTCCCAGCTGGGTCAGCGTTGAGATTTATCTCCGCAAAATTCCCCGCCCTGCCCACGGTCAGTAGGGGACACCGATGGGCTTGGAAAGGCCGCCGTCCGTCGGATGGGACGTTAAGCCGTGGCCCCGTGTGCGGGAGAGCCATACCCTGTGCACGTTAAAGAACACGCTGGATGGCCTTGACGGGAGGCTACCATCTGTCTCCCAACAGCTGTTCCAGTGGGTCCCCTCCCCCAACCTTCTCTGAGCCTTCGGGGTCCTTGTGGCCTGGCCATTTAGCCCATGGTGTGCAAAAAAGTGCCGCTCAGAGGTAAAACAACCCAACCCAGTTTTGCCAACTTCCCTAGATTTTGCAAAGTTTTCTCGATTTTATCAATTTTTCCTTAATTTCAAAAAACAATCCCAATTTTCACAAATCGCCTATATTTTTCAAACTGGATACGAATTTTGCCAACTCCTCTACATTCTGTTAAGTTTCCTCAATTTGTCCAACTCTCCTTAATTTCACAAAATAAATCTCAATTTTTCACAACTCACCTATATTTTACCAAGTGCATTCGAATTTTGCCAACTGCTCTAGATTTTGCCATCTCGCCACAATTTTACAGAAAAAAAATCCCAATTTTACATCGCCCCTGATTTTTTGTAATGCCACTCTGAATTTTGCCAAGTCCCCCAAGATTTTCCAACTCTCCTAGATATCGCGAAGCTGCCTCGATTTTGCCAACACGCCATAATTTTACAGAAAAAAGATTGCAATTTTCCACGATTAAATTAAAACTCTCGATCGATTTAAAATTCTCCACGATTTTGCCAAGTTACTCCGAATTTTGCTAACTGCCCCTAGATTTTGCTAACTCGCCATAATTTTACTGAAAAAAATCCTGATTTTTACATCTCACCTGAATTTTGCCAACTCCCCACGATTTTGCCATGTCACTCCGAATTTTGTCAACTCCCCAAGATTTTCCCAAGTAACTCCGAATTTTGCCAACTCCCCAAGATTTTACTAAGTCACTCCGAATTTTGCCAACTCCCTAAGATTTTGCCAACTCACCTGTATTTTATTAAGTGACTTCGAATTTTGCCAACTGCTCTAAATTTTGCCAACTGCTCTAAATTTTGCCGTCTCTCCATTTTCCAAACTGCCTTAGATTTGCCAAGTTGCCTCGATTTTAACAACTCCCCTTAATTCCCCCCCCCCCAGAAAAAATTACCAATTTTCATAACTCACCTAGATTTTACGAAGTCGCTTCGAATTTTGCCAACTCCGAGTTACTTTGGAGGGGGAGCCCCACCCCCATCCCCCCATGGCTACGCCCCTGCACCCATTTCGTTTTGTTAGATCCAGACATCAGTAGAAATATATTTTATCTTCGATTATGAAGTCCTTTATACTATGAATTGCATACAATACATAACGATTATCCATTTCCATTTGGATAATCATTATGTATTATATGCGCATTTATTTTCTTAAGCCAAAGCTCCGCCTCTCTTCTGTGGAACTGCACTGCAGGCAGACAAAGGATACTGCATCTTTTTCTTGTCGGAACGCTATGAAGATCTATGTAACTCTGGAGCTGCAGACATGCTCCAATTGCTTGGCTGTGTCATGGCCTCCTTTTGACGAGGAAGGGACAGCCAAGGGCATCTTGGCGGCAGTCGCTGGCCGTCTCTCTGGCGACTATCAAACAGACATACTGACTCTCTGTGGTCGCCAACAGCTCTGAAGAGATTTTCGATTGAAATCGCTACCAACATGATCATCACTCTCTTCTGTTTGTTTGTGGGGGCGGGGGTGGCTCAGTCGGTAGCGCGCCAAGCTCGTAATCTGTAGTTCCCAGTTCAAGTCCCAGCTGGGTCAGCGTTGAGATTTATCGCCGCAAAATTCCCTGCCCACGGTCAGTAGGGGACACCGAAGGGCTTGGAAAGGCCGCCGTCCGTCGGATGGGACGTTAAGCCGTGGCCCCGTGTGCGGGAGAGCCATACCCTGTGCACGTTAAAGAACACGCTGGATGGCCTTGACGGGAGGCTACCATCTGTCTCCCAACAGCTGTTCCAGTGGGTCCCCTCCCCCAACCTTCTCTGAGCCTTCGGGGTCCATGTGACCTGGCCATTTAGCCCATGGTCTGCAAAAAAGTGCCGCTCAGAGGTAAAACAACCCAACCCAAATCCTTTATGTAGAGAGATAATTTCTTTAAAAAACTGTAAAATAGTTGCAAATTTAAAATTTAAGTTTTTTTTTCTTAAAAAGGTTGTGAATTACAAATGCTTTCTCTTTAATTATTTTAAAAGTTATGGCTTCTTTTTAATTTAAAAGAAGAGTTGTTTTGAATTCACTCTTTTGTCATCTACCTTTGCACTTTTTCAATTGCACCAAAATTTTACGAACTCAGTAGATTGAGTGGAACAGTAAACACTATAATCAGTTCTATATTTAATAACACTATACTGGGCCGGTGTGGCGCAGTCGATAGCGCGTCAGGCGTAATCTGTAGTTCTCAGGTTCGAGTTCCAGCTGGGCCAGCATTGCGATTTATCTCCGCAAAACTTCCCCCTCCCTTGCCCACGGTCAGTAGGACCATTTGCTTGGGAAAGCCACCGTTAGTCGGATGGGACATTAAGCTGTGAATCAGTGTGTGAGATAGGGCTTGGGAAAGCCACCGTCAGTCGGATGTGACATTAAGCTGTGAATCAGTGTGTGAGAGAGGGCTTGGGAAAGCCACCGTCAGTCGGATGGGACATTAAGCTGTGAATCAGTGTGTGAGAGAGGGCTTGGGAAAGCCACCGTCAGTCGGAAGGGACCTTAAGCTGTGAATCAGTGTGTGAGAGAGGGCTTGGGAAAGCCACCGTCAGTCGGATGGGACATTAAGCTGTGAATCAGTGTGTGAGAGAGAGCTTGGGAAAGCCACCGTCAGTCGGATGTGACATTAAGCTGTGAATCAGTGTGTGAGAGAGGGCTTGGGAAAGCCACCGTCAATCGGATGGGACATTAAGCTGTGAATCAGTGTGTGAGAGAAGGCTTGGGAAAACCACCGTCAGTCGGATGTGACATTAAGCTGTGAATCAGTATGTGAGAGAGGGCTTGGGAAAGCCACCGTCAGTCGGATGGGACATTAAGCTGTGAATATGTGTGTGAGAGAGGGCTTGGGAAAGCCACCGTCAGTCGGAAGGGACATTAAGCTGTGAATCAATGTGAGAGAGAGGGCTTGGGAAAACCACCGTCAGTCGGATGGGACATTAAGCTGTGAATCAGTGTGTGAGAGACGGCTTGCGAAAGCCACCGTCAGTCGGATGGGACATTAAGCTGTGAATCAGTGTGTGAGAGAGGGCTTGGGAAAACCACCGTCAGTCGGATGGGACATTAAGCTGTGAATCAGTGTGTGAGAGAGGGCTTGGGAAAGCCACCGTCAGTCGAATGGGACATTAAGCTGTGAATCAGTGTGTGAGAGACGGCTTGGGAAAGCCACCGTCGGTTGGATGGGACATTAAGCTGTGAATCAGTGTGTGAGAGAGGGCTTGGGAAAGCCACCGTCAGTCGGATGGGACATTAAGCTGTGAATCAGTGTGTGCGAGACGGCTTGGGAAAGCCACCTTCAGTCGGATGGGACATTAAGCTGTGAATCAGTGTGTGAGAGAGGGCTTGGGAAAGCCACCGTCAGTCGGATGGGACATTAAGCTGTGAATCAGTGTGTGAGAGACGGCTTGGGAAAGCCATCGTCAGTCGGATGGGACATTAAGCTGTGAATCAGTGTGTGAGAGAGGGCTTGGGAAAGCCACCGTCAGTCGGATGGGACATTAAGCTGTGAATCAGTGTGTGCGAGACGGCTTGGGAAAGCCACCTTCAGTCGGATGGGACATTAAGCTGTGAATCAGTGTGTGAGAGAGCCATCCCCTGTGCACGTTAAAGAACAAGCTGGATGGCCTTGACGAGATCAACGTTAAGGAACAAGCTGGATGGCTTTGATGAGATCAACGTTAAGGAACAAGCTGGATGGCAGACGACAACGGCTGGATGATGAACAAGCAGACGTTGACGAACAAGCTGGATGGCTGCTGCAACTATCTGTCTCCCAACAGTGGGTCATCGCCTCCAACCTTGGGGTGGGGGTGGCTCAGTCGGTAGCGCGCCAGGCTCGTAATCTGTAGTTCCCAGGTTCGAGTTCCAGCTGGGTCAGCGTTGAGATTTATCTCCGCAAAATTCCCCGCCCTGCCCACGGTCAGTAGGGGACACCGATGGGCTTGGAAAGGCCGTCGTCCGTCGGATGGGACGTTAAGCGGTGGCCCCGTGTGCGGGAAGGCCATACCCTGTGCACGTTAAAGAACACGCTGGATGGCCTTGACGAGAGGCTACCATCTGTCTCCCAACAGCTGTTCCAGTGGGTCCCCTCGCCCAACCTTCTCTGAGCCTTCGGGGTCCTTGTGACCTGGCCATTTAGCCCATGGTGTGCAGAAAAGTGCCGTTCAGAGGTAAAACAACAACAACCTCCAACCTTTTTGAGCCTTCGGGTCCTTGTGACCTGGCCATTTAGCCCGTCTTTGCGAAAAAGTGCCTCTCAGAGGTAAAACTATAATTCAGGGTTTTCATGATAGAGAATAATATGATTTTTCAGTTTTACTGTAATAGATATTAATATAATTTTCTAGTTTTCCTCTAATTGAGAATAATATAATTTGCCTTACTTGAAGTGACATACATTTAAAATTAAAACGAAAAGTTCTCAGCATTTCCGTCTGCTCTCTCACATCAAAGCAGAAAATCACATTTCATCTCAACAAACACTTAACAAGATTCACTTCAATCCTGCTACATTCTAATCAGATATGCTCCAATGCCATCATTTTTATCTCACTCTCGAGAACAACGCCACCAACCTCCCAGAGATATTGAAAGTGAGTGTCAAATCGCCGTTCTGGATTCCACAACTCCTGCCTCAGGCGGAGACACGTGTCTAACAAGAGTTCATCTCTATCTGGCCTCTAGCCAGTCAAGTGGCCCACATCAGTCCTCTCTCCTCCGTTTTCGACTTGGCTTCCAGCCAAAGCGTTTATCTTCAGTCCGTCAGACAGACAAGCCAGCAGCATCGCGGTTCATCACACCAAGGCTTGTTGGTTGTATCTGAACTAGGGGGGAGAGATTTCTTTCATTTTCTCACATGATATTAAACGTTCTTTCGGTTTCTTTTCATGTTCTTTTAGAATAGACTCTAGTTATTTTTTTTATCTTGTTGCTGGAGGAACACGTTTGCCGTGCTTGTCTTTAGCTCGAGTTTCTTCTTTTCTCCTAGAACAGTGTCTCGCAAACTGTGTGCCGCGGTACAGTAGTGTGCCGCGAGAGATTTTCAAATTGACACTAGATATTCCAAAGATTTCATTTTAACTTGACTTATGTTATCGACGTGCTTTAATAAAAATCTTTCAGAATTTATCAACTGGGATCTTGTAAGTATTTATCAAGCTTTTTCCAAATTTTGGTATTAATTTATGATTATTTCAAGCCATAGAATGGACAAATATTTAAAACAAACACCGAGTTATGAATTAAAGAACGAGAGTAAATCTTCAAGTAAAACCAGGCTGATGACTTCAACAAAGCGCAAATATAATGACGATTATATAGAGTTTGCTTTTATTCTTTTTTAGGTGTGCCGCGGGGAAAAAAATTAGATCAGTGTGCCGCGGAAAAAGAAATTAGATTCAGTATGCCTCGGGAAAAAAATTAGATTAAGTGTGCCGCGGAAAAAAAAATTAGATTCAGTGTGCCGCGGAAAAAAAAATTAGATTCAGTGTGCCGCAGAGTAAAAAAGTTTGCGAGACACTGTCCTAGAACATGATCTTTTAAAGCAGGCATGTCAAACACGCGGCCAGCGGGTCGCATGCGACCCGCCGGGAACTGTTCTGCGGCCCGCCAAGATTGATAACCAATGGGTTTATTTAACTTTTGACAACACTGGATTCTTTAATTAAAATTATAAGTACGTACACGGTACATGAATTAAATAAACGTATTTCAGAAAACATTTCCATTTCTATATAAGGGAAACTATTGCGCATAAATGTATATGTCGGAGCCCGATCGTAGAATTGCGAACAATTATTTTGTGCCAACAACTATTTTCCACTTTAAAAAATAATAAAACTGCGGAAAGATCAAGATTAACAGACAAGCATGTGCAAGCAATTTTAAAAATAGCTACAGCTCAATAAATTCAACCAAATTTTGAAGATTTGGTTAATGAAAAACGTTGCTAAGTTTCTTCAAAAAAAAAAAAGATATTATTTTATTTAAATAATGTTTAATTGAAAAAAGAAACTTTCCTACATGCATATGTATTTTTTAATATGTTTATATTCCGTGTATTATTATTTTGTGTGTATTGATTTGTTTATAATAAAACCTATGCTTCATCTTTATTTCCATTTGTTTTTTTTTTGTTTTGCGTCCCGCGATTTAATATATAATACTTAATATGGCCCTCGGTGGTTAACGAGTTTGACATGCCCGTTTTAAGGGATGTTTTGAATGACGACAGATGGCTGATTTATTAACTTTGAATAAAAGATAAAATTAAATGCCTTCCACAATAATAAAAATTATCTTAAAGATAAGCAATCTATGTATATTTTTAGGTTACTTCGAGCCGGATCTGGGGGGTAAGCATCCCATTGCGAATGCTAATAAGGGTAATGCCCCTCAAGCATCTGCTTGCCACAGAGGTCTGACAGGAGCCTTTCAGTTTATATGCCACAGTAGAAGGTCTGAGAGGATGGCAGGACCTCAGCAGAAAAACGACACACACAGCCATGCCTTACCCGGGGCTCGAACCCAGGTCCCTTAGATCACTAGCCAAGCGCGCTAACCACTCGGCCATGGGACGGCCTAGTAAGGGTAATGGAGGCAGAAATTCATTAACCTTGTGCATTTATCACGCATTGTTTCAAGAAACTGTTTAAAGACCTATAAAACGGATGGAAAATGTTATACTGCAATGTTATACCCCCCCTCCTTTGCTTTTTTTCTGGCTCGATCGCGTGACGTGCCCTTACTTCCCCCACCTTTATTTTTTTTTATATCCATGCTTCATCCCCACCCCCCACCCTTTTTTTTTTTTAGGGGCGGGGGTGGCTCAGTCGGTAGCGCGTCAGGCTCGTAATCTGTAGTTCCCAGGTTCGAGTCCCAGCTGGGTCAGCGTTGAGATTTATCTCCGCAAAATTCCCCGCCCTGCCCACGGTCAGTAGGGGACACCGATGGGCTTGGAAAGGCCGCCGTCCGTCGGATGGGACGTTAAGCCGCGGCTCCGTGTGCCGGAGAGCCATACCCTGTGCACGTTAAAGAACACCTGGATGGCCTTGACGGGAGGCTACCATCTGTCCAACAGTTGTTCCAGTGGGTCCCCTCCCCCAACCTTCTCTGAGCCTTCGGGGTCCATGTGACCTGGCCATTTAGCCCATGGTGTGCAAAAAAGTGCCGCTCAGAGGTAAAACAACCCAACCCTCCTTTGTTTATAAAAAATAACTAGTTAATGTTTTACTCTGTCGTCAGTCTGTAAATATTCAACGTTTTTTGCTTTTAGAGATAAATTCTTTTTGTGCTGGCCAGTTAATTGATGAATTATTACGATTTGCAATTTCCGAATCTTTCAATAGCTATAACTGCGCCCCCTAACAGTGGGGAAAAGTTCGGCAATGTTCAAACAATTAATCAATATTGTCAAAGGTCAATTTATGCCGAAATGTTTCAATTGTTGAAATGAGAGGGCAAAAGATTTACATTGGCAGCACTTTTTCTTTGTCCTATCAACCCAAAGGAGTCGGGTTGGGTTGGGTTGTTTTACCTCTGAGCGGCAGACAACCAGCCTGAATCTAGGAGAATATCGTAGGGGTAAGTGACGCAATCGAGCCGGAAAACAGTAAAATGGGGAGATGACAACAGAGCAGATTTCCGTCGAAGTATGGCATTTCCCTCCCTCCCACTTTTTAGAGATCTTTAAAATATTTCTTGAGAATGCTTGAAATATGCACAAACACTGGCGCCGAGTTTTTAAATTCTCAGGTGAGGCGCAGACCGTTAGTACCTTTCAAAAGAGATACTCTCTTGTGGAAGTGAATGGAAGGGGGGGGGGCTGCCAGATTAGTGTGGCCTACTGATTTGGACAACTATGGCTAATATTATTTTTTTTCTACCCTGCTGAGGAGTGGTCAACCACACAGGGTCCTGGTGCTGACCATATAAACACACTTCACTGAACTGAATTAAGCCTCTGAGCTTGATTATGGATCCTGAATTTGCTGCACTGGTGGGCTTCTGTGGAGGGAAAATCTTCCGCTGTGTTTTCTGTTTCTTTGTGGGTTGACAGCCCAAGTGAATAGATTCACAGGATATGTTTATCAGCTGGTGGATAATCCTGAGCAGAAGTCATCGCAGCCACCTTGAACTATTTGTTTCTATTGGCATCGTCAAATTCTACATTGGAGGAAGTCTTCCAGTGTAGATGGCTTCAGCCTTTAGTGGTGGGGGAACGGGTCTTTGCCCCATGTCTGCGATTAGGGGGCTGTTTGATATTGTCGGCATTCCCTCTCTCAATAAACATAGTTTCTTTAAACATCCCACTAACCATTTTCTCTCCATAGGTAGTTGGAATGTGAGGACTCTGCACAGAGCATTTACTCATGGTGTCCTCACACAAGAATTCCACCATTAAAATTTAGATATTCTCGGCTTGCAAGAGACCAGATGGACAGATAAAGGTCAGATTCTTAAAAATAATCTTAAATTTCTCTTTTCAAGGAGGGACGACAGTAAGCATCACCAAGGCGTGGGTCTGTTTCTCAGCAGACACGCTAGTGATGCTCTTTTAGGATATGAGTGCATTAATGAAAGGTTTCTTACAGCAAAATTTCAGACGTGTTAAAGACCTGAATGTTATCTGCTGTTATACCCCCTCTGAGGATGCCGATGAGGATGAGAAGGAGAGGTTTTCTGAACAACTTCAGGATATTTTGAATTCTGTCAAGAAAGGAGATATTACCCTTGTTCTTGGTGACTTCAATGCCAAAGTTGGTACTGACTCTGATCTTTGGGGAGGGGTGATTGGCCCTTTTGGTATTGGTAGCTGCAATGGCAATGGGCAACGTCTCCTATAGGTAAGTAAACTCAATGGTTTCAGAATAGCTAACACATATTACAAACACCGCGACATCCATAAGTACACATGGGTTTCACCCGATGGGCTGCATAAGAATATGATTGATTATATATTAATTAAGAGCAAATGGGCTAGTTCTGTTAGGAATACCAGGGCATATAGGGGAGCTGAAATTGGATATGACCATTACCTTGTTAAAAGTGTCTTGCAACTTAAACTTAAAAAGTGTTGTGCTAGAGTTAAAAAATTTACCTTTAATACTGAAGCTCTGAAAGACCCAGTTATAGCTAAAGCTTACCATGATAGGTTACTTAGTCATTATGACAGTCATGGTTTGCTTAATACTGAAGTTCAGGAAGAATGGGATCATTTAGGAAAAAAGGAGCAGAAGAGACAGAATTATTTGAGTGATAAGGCACTTGAGCTTATTTCGGAAAGAAAGAACTGCAGGAATGTCCTTAATCAATACCCTACTACTCCTAATAGAAAGCATTACAGAGAACTTAATAAACGTGTAAAAGATCAGTTAGCTGCTGATAAGAATCTTTGGCTTGATGGTTTGGCTGACAAAGCCGAGAAAGCAGTTAGACAGCACAACAGCAGAGAGCTGTACCAGATAGTTAATGTTTTGTGTGGTAGAAAAAGGACAGGTATACAAGGACTGAAGGATAAACAAGGTAAGGTTATAGAAAGAGAGGATTCTGTCATGGCTAGGTAGGCTGAGCATTTCAGTGATATTCTAAAACAATGAGATTAGTTCTATTCCCATTGTTTGCAATGATGACAGATGCATTGGTGGCATTAATGGTAGCCCTATAACGCAATCTGAAGTTATTTTGGCTGTTTCTAAACTTAAACTTCATAAATCCCCAGGGATAGATGAAATTACTACGGAAATGCTTAGAGCATGGAATATTTCAGTTGCCACTTGGACGACTGAAATTTTGAATATCTTTAATGATAAAGGCATGGTTCCTAAAGGATTTTACCAGAGCTATTATTATCCCTATTTTCAAAAAACCGCAGTTCTTGTGATACCTATAGGGGTATCAGCCTACTCTCTGTTCCAGGTAAAGTTCTTTCCATGATTGTGCCTAATAGAATTAAGAATCTGGTTGACAGTCAATTGTGTGATGAGCAATGTGGATCCAGAAGTGATAGGGGATGTGTGGATCAGATATTTTCACTTAGGCAGATTCTTGAGAAATGTTTAGAGTTTCAGAAACCTTTGGTTGCTAGCTACGTTGATTTCAAAAAGGCTTTCGACTCTGTTGATCGTCATAATTTGTGGTTGATTGTGAGATTGTATGGTATACCAGACTACTTAGTTAACATAATGAAAGCTCTCTATAATAACACCGAGTCATGTGTGAGAGTTGGTATCCCCACAAACTTTAATAACTTTATATAAAAACTTAATTAGAACTAAAGTAGAATATGGCTTAGAATTAATTGATTCTCCTAGTCCACCTAAACTCAAAAAATTAAATATTATACAAAATAAATGTTTGAAGATTGCATTGGGTCTTCCCAGTTTCTGCCCCACACTTGCACTTCTGGCAGAAACTGCTTTTTCAAATTTTGAGATTAGACATGCTATTTTAACCCTGAAATACTTTATTAGACTTCATCTTAAATTACCTGACCATCCATTTTACCTAAAATATAAAAGATTACCATTTTATAAAACTATAAAAGACAACCCCATTTTACTTAATTATTTTAATAAATTTCAGAAAGGAGATCTTAAAGGAGATTGTCCAGAAAATTTGCATTTTGGTGCTCTTTCTCACCCATTTTTTATACTGAGATTCCCTTTTTAAATGCTAAAAATGACACCTCAATTGAGGCTATTTTACAACTTTTTTATAACTTTAAACAAGAAAATTTTAATAATTATTTAGAAATTTATACAGATGGATCTTTTTTCCAAGAATCTGGATCTGCTACAGCTGCAGTCTATATACCTTCACATAATTTATCCATGAGCTTTAAATTACCAAATTTTACACCTATTTTACACGCAGAAATTTATGCTATTCTTGCTGCATTTCAGTGGCTTTTATTAAATATTAAAAATCATTCAATTGTTATATATATTGACTCAAAGGGAGCAATACAAACTTTAAAACAACATCCCACAAACACAGACTATCCTTATTACATTAACACACTTTTAAAATTAAATACTGAAAACTTGAATAGAAATAATAATAAAATTACGTTAAGCTGGATTCCAGGACATTCCGGAATCAAAGAAAATGAGGAAGTAGATAATATAGCAAAACTTGCTCATAACTTAAATACTTTTACTCCAATACATAACTTTTATACTCAAACTAAAAAAGAAATAAAAAAATTAGAATTTACCATTTTAGAAAAATATTTTCAATTAAATTCACTTCTCAAACCAAACTTTAGACATTTTCTTTCTAATAAAATTAATCACTTCTTAAATTTTACATTTAATAGACAAGAAATTAGAGCTCTTATGCGTTTAAGAACAGATACCATCATGTTAAATAAATCAAAATTTTTATTAAAAATAACCAATAGTCCAAATTGTTCTCTATGCAACCTAAAAGAAAATTCCACTCATTTGATATTAAACTGTGATAAATTTATCACTCAAAGGAAAAAATTTTTTTTGGAGCTTGAAAACTTAGGAATAAATGATTTCAATTTAAACTCAATTCTAAACTATCCAAAATTACCCACACAAATAAAAATTTATCGCCTCTTACTTGATTTCCTCCAGGAAACAGATATATGGTTCAAGATATAAAAAAAAAATACAAAAAAAAAAACTTAAAAAATTAAAATAAAAAAAAAAAAATTAAATTCATAAAAAAAATACATAAAAAAAAAAGAAAAAAAAAGAAAAAAAAATTAAAAAAAATATATATATATAAAAAAAAAAGGTATAAAAAAAAGTATAAAAAATGTGTAAATAAATATAGTACAAAAAAAAAAAGAGAAAAAAAAAAAATTCAGTGAAACAAAATTGTTCTGGGAAAGCCTGCATAAAGACCTCCCAATTCTTTTGTGACGTTATGAAATGAAAATGAAAGTGAGAGTTGGTAAGGCTTGTAGCAATTGGTTTAGCATTACTTCTGGTGTTCAACAAGGGTGCATTTTGTCTCCTTTTCTCTTTAGCTTGGTTATTGATTATGTTATGCGAAATTTACTGCAAGGGAAAGACTTTGGCCTTAAATGGGCTGGAGATAGGAAAATTTCTGATTTAGATTATGCTGATGATTTAGCTCTTTTGGCAAATGATGTTGATGAGATGAACTCTTTCATTCGAGCTGTTGATGATACTGGTAGTAGAGTAGGTTTGGTTATAAACAGAGAGAAAACTAAAGTGATGAAAATTGGTCAGGCAGGCTGTGATTCAGTTAATCTGAATGGTTGCAGTCTTGAGCAGGTGTCACAGTTTAATTATCTTGGGAGCTATGTAACCGATAATGGTGATGTGCGGCATGAGATTAACAGACGAATAAGGATTGCTGCCGGGACTTTTAAGAATCTATGGAGCGTGTGGAGAAATAGGCATATACACCTAAAGACTAAAATTAGATTGTATAATAGTTTGGTTCTTTCTAGGGTTAGTTATTGTAGTGAAACTTGGACACTTTGTAAACAAGATAACAGGAACTAGATGTTTTTGATTCCAGATGCTTACGCAGTATCTTGGGCATTAGGTGGTTCAACTTTGTAACTAATGATGAGGTTAGGCAAAGGAGTTTGCAACCTCCTTTAAGCAGCATCTTGTGCAGAGAGAGACTCCATTGGTTTGGCCATGTTACCCGTATGAATAATTATAGATTGGCGAATAGGGTTATGAACAGTGTGCCTAAAGGCCTCAGAAAGAAGGGGAGACCTAGGATGCGGTGGGCAGACAATGTCAAATAGGATCTTGTTAGAATTGGTGTGCAGTGGCCAGATGCAGTAGATGTAGCTCAGGATAGACTTGCTTGGAGAACTAAATTGCACGGTCTGGTTGGATCTCCGTAGTTCATGGCTGCTTGAGGATGATGATGATGCTAACGTAAAACAACAGGATACCAGAGATATTTATTTCGACTGTTAGTTATATAATAGAAAATTTTCATTGGGTGTTCTGACTTCATCGAAATTTGCCAGAGGGAGCGCAAGCCCCTCAGCCCCCCCCCCCCGTACTCTGCACCAATGTGCCCAAGTTTAATAATTTTTTGCCTCCATTATTCTTACTACTTTCGATAGAGGGGGTTGAATGCCTTCTTGCCCTTCCACTTAGATCCGGCTATGTCCAGATACAGTATGCATTTACATTACTTTTAGTTATTTAACATTAAGCAATTCAATCTATTCATTTAGATAAAAAAATGCAATTTTTTTGATGAATCATATTTTTTTATTTAAACTTTGATAGTAAACATTACATAATGAAATGCTGCGTGACTTGTGCGTTCTTGTGACTTGTGCATAAACATACAAACACATGTTGTAGTTTAGCTTAAGGGTGCTTGTTAGCGCTTGGTTTGTAACGTGCAGTTACCAGGTTCAAATCCCACCTGTGCCAGCGTTAAGATTTATTTCCTTAACCCCGCACCCCCCCCCCCCCAACCCTGCTGTCGGTCAGAAAGGAGACACAATGGGTTTGGAAAAACCGCCGTCCATCGGATGAGATTGTGTGCCGTGTCTCCGTGTGCGGTAGAGCCTAACTCTCTGCACCTTAAAGAACACTCTGGAAGGCCTTGACTGAAGGTTACCATATGTCCTCCAACGACTGGCCAGAGGATCCCCAACCTTCTCTGAGACCTTGGTCTCCTTGTGACCTGATCATTTCGGGGCGGGGGTGGCTCAGTCGGTAGCGCGTCAGGCTCGTAATCTGTAGTTCCCAGGTTCGAGTCCCAGCGTTGAGATTTATCTCCGAAAAATTCCCCGCCCTGCCCACGTTTAGTAGGGGACACCGATGGGTTTGGAAATTCCGCCGTCCGTCGGATGGGACGTTAAGCCATAGCCCGTGTGCGGGAGAACCATACCCTGTGTACGTTAGAGAACACACTGGATGGCTTTGACAGGAGGCTACCATCTGTCTCCCAACAGCTGTTCCAGGGGGTCACCTCCCCCAACCTTCTCTGAGCCTTCGGGGTCCATGTGACCTGGCCATTTAGCCCATTGTGTGCAAAAAAGTGCCGCTCAGAGGTAAAACAACCCAACCTGATCATTTAGCCCATTGTCTGCCAAAGACGTGCGGCTCAGATATAAAACAACCTAAAGTATTTGAGTTTGGAGCTTCAAGTTATCTTAAGATATTCTAATTCTGTAACAGGTAACATATCTTCAATCATAACAATGGTCTATAAAATTTTTTTTTCTCTCCCTTCGAAAATTTGTTTGATTCGTATGTTTTTGAGGGTGGTGAATCCGAATCTGACAACCGATTTGTTCTATCACCTACAGTTTTCTATAGATATCGGTTTAAATTAAAAAAAATACTATTTTACTCAGAGAAGATAAATATATTTTACCAAACATTTATTAGCGTCATAAAAAGTTAAAGCTGACACTAATAAATTCTAATCCGTAAAATTTACACAAAAATTATTTTATTGTCTTTTGTCTCTTATATTTTGTCACTGGAGTCTATCGCTGCAGCGCCCAACAATAGTCCGCCAACGTACTTTCGTTCCCTTTGCGGGGCGGGGGTAGCTCAGTCGGTAGCGCGCCAGGCTCGTAATCTGTAGTTCCCAGGTTCGAGTCCCAGCTGGGTCAGCGTTGAGATTTATCTCCGCAAAATTCCCCGCCCTGCCCACGGTCAGTAGGGGACACCGATGGGCTTGGAAAGGCCGCCGTCCATCGGATGGGACGTTAAGCCGTGGCCCCGTGTGCGGGAGAGCCATACCCTGTGCACGTTAAAGAACACGCTGGATGGCCTTGACGGGAGGCTACCATCTGTCTCCCAACAGCTGTTCCAGTGGGTCCCCTCCCCCAACCTTCTCTGAGCCTTCGGGGTCCTTGTGACCTGGCCATTTAGCCCATGGTGTGCAAAAAAGTGCCGCTCAGAGGTAAAACAATCCAACACAACAACGTTCCCTTTGCAGCTATATCGTTTTTCCATTTCGAATATGTCTTGATGGAACCTTTCTCATCCGAGACCGTTCGCATCAATTGTGGAAAAAGTCAGGTGTGAATGCAAGAAATTCACAAAAAACGTCATTTTAAAAAAAAAGACCTCCCACGAAAATAGTGCCTGATGTAAACATTTGGATGCGAGATTCGGATGCCGCAACCTCAAATCTATAAAGTACAACATTTTGTTTTTTGTTTTTTTGAGGGAGGATTTTCATGCAGACGAGTGTACTTAAATGAAAGATAACAGTTTTAGATGTGACAAATGTCATGAATAAAGTTTTTATAGTACTAATTCCTGTCATTTATCACAACATAATTCGATTTTTTTATTGCAACTGATAATTTGTTATCAATTTCTGGAAAGGTTCTTACTTCAGACCTGGGGCGGGGGTGGCTCAGTCGGTAGGGCGCCAGGCTCGTAATCTGTAGTTCCCAGGTTCGAGTCCCAGGTTGGTCAGCGTTGAGATTTATCTCCGCAAAACTCCCCGCCCTGCCCACGGTCAGTAGGGGACACCGATGGGCTTGGAAAGGCCGCCGTCCGTCGGATGGGACGTTAAGCCGTAGCCCCGTGTGCGGGAGAGCCATACCCTGTGCACGTTAAAGAACACGATGGATGGCCTTGACGGGAGGCTACCATCTGTCTCACAACAGCTGTTCCAGTGGGTCCCCTCCCCCAACCTTCTCTGAGCCTTCGGGGTCCATGTGACCTGGCCATTTAGCCCATGGTGTGCAAAAAAGTGCCGCTCAGAGGTAAAACAACCCAACCCTTACTTCAGACCAAAGGGTCAATCATCAGCATAAATTTAAAGGTTCACAGCTTCATTAATAATGTTTGGTAAATCATATAAATATGAATATGTTAAAAAGTCCAGGCTACACTGGCGACAATATTAATGAAACAATGGGATGACGAATAACGAGGACGTGCTTGTACTTATAAAATTTTACTCTTTGCACTTTCTGAATCATACATTAATTCGAGTTGGGTTGTTTCACCTCTAAGCTGCACTTTTTTTGCACACAGTAGATTAAATGGCCAAGTGAGAAGAATACAGATATGGTTGAGGGAACGGAACCTACTGGACAGTTGTTAGGGTTCAGCTGGAAGTCATTGTCAAGGCTATCCAGTGTGTTTTTTCACGTGCACAGAGTGTATGGATCTCCCGCACACGAGGTTGGGTTGGGTTGTTTTACATCTGAGCTGCACTTTTTTGCACACCATGGGCTAAATGGCCAGGTCACATGGACCCCGAAGGCTCGGAGAAGGTTGGGCGAGGGGACCCACTGGAACAGCTGTTGGGAGACAGATGGTAGCCTCCCGTCAAGGCCATCCAGCTTGTTCTTTAACGTGCACAGGGTATGTCTCTCCCTTGCACACGGGGCCACGGCTTAACGTCCCATCCGACTGACGGCGGCCTTTCCAAGCCCATCGGTGTCCCCTACTGACCGTGGGCAGGGCGGGGAATTTTGCTGAGATAAATCTCAACGCTGACCCAGCTGGGACTCGAACCTGGGAACTACAGATTACGAGCCTGGCGCGCTACCGACTGAGCCACCCGCACACGAGGACGGCGGTACTTTGAATTCCACCGGTGTCCTTTTTTTGACCAAGGGCAAGGTATAATGATTAGAAACGGAAGCACATATATCGAAATAGATATTTACTTCCTAAGAAGGGTTGGGATCGGGAGCGCGCCAATCTCCTAATCTGATGTTTTAAGTTCCAACTCTGTCTCCGCTAGCCCATTCCCTCGGAGAGAAAGAGGGCACCACTAGGGTTGGAAAGGCACACACCCGTCATAAGTAGGGTCAGAAAGCTAAAACTGGTACAGTTTAGTTAAGGTTATGATTTCAGTATATTGCAACTGGGACATTTCTTCTCCGGAAGGTAACCCCACAAACAATTTAACTAAAGCATTCTGCTGAAGTTTCGCCTTCCTCATAGACTTTCTCTTTGGCGTATATACGGACTGACAGGCTCCTGATAGACCTCACTGGTAAGCAGTTACTTGAGGGAGGTATTTATTATTTTTATTTATTTTTTAGTTGTACAAGGATGCTTTTGGGTTGGGTTGTTTTATCTCTGAGCGGCACTTTTTTGCACACCATGGGCTAAATGGCCAGGTCACATGGACCCCGATGCCTCAGAGAAGGTTGTGGGAGGGGACCCACTGGAACAGCTGTGGGAGACAGATGGTAGCCTCCCGTCAAGGCCATCCAGCGTGTTCTTTAACGTGCACAGGATATGGCTCTCCCGCACACGGGGCCACGGCTTAATGTCCCATCCGACTGACGGCGGTCTTTCCAAGCCCATAGGTGTCCCCTACTGACCGTGGGCAAGGCGGGGAATTTTGCGGAGATAAATCTTAACGCTGACCCAGCTGGGACTCGAACCTGGGACTACAGATTACAAGCCTGGCGCGCTACCCCCGCCCATACAAGGATGCAATAAGTATGACACATGCATGGCTGACAATTCGTAATAAGTGGGAGGAACAGTAATTCGCCCACTCTAAGCGCGTCGAACCTGGGAACTACAGATTACAAGCCTGGCGAGCCACCTCCGCCCATACAAGGATGCAATAAGTATGACACATGCATGGCTGACAATTCGTAATAAGTGGGAGGAACAGTAATTCGCCCACTCTAAGCGCGTCGAATGCAGATTGCATAGTTATTCTGCATAGATTGACGGTGAGCCTATGTCTCACAGAAGTGCGACTTTGATTATTGATGGTGCGACATTGATTGTTGGTGGGAACGTGTTGGAGGGGTGCGAATTTGATTGTTGCTGGGAGCGTGTAGGAGAAGTGCGACTTTTATTGTTTCCTGGGAACGTGTGGGAGAAGTGCGACTTTTATTGTTTCCTGGGAGCGTGTGGGAGAAGTGCGACTTTTATTGTTTCCTGGGAGCGTGTGGGAGAAGTGCGACTTTTATTGTTTCCTGGGAGCGTGTTGGGGTGGCGCGTCTTTTTCTCTTGCACGGGTAATTTAAACCTCGTGCGATGCTTGAGGTTAATTGCATCGCCAGAGTGCACCGATTATTTGGTTCTCAGTACAAATGGTGTTATTCTACCAAAAGGAAATGTCCATGATTTTTGAGGATATGGGTACAGTTCTTTAAATACCGGGACTAACGAACACACCAGTCATATTAGGTTAATCAGGAGCCCATTTTTCGGCAGAGTCATACCTTGTGCGCGTTACAGAACAGGTTGGATGGCCTTGACGGGAGGATACCATCTGTTTCCTACAGCTGTCCACTCGGTCCTCTTCCCCAATCTTCTCTGAGTTCTTGGGGTTCTTGTGACTTGGACATTTTACCCATTGTGTTCAAACAAATGCCACGAGAGATAAAACAACCTAAGAACCGTACTACTTGAGGTTCTGTAAGAGGTACATCAGGCATTTTCAGGAAAAATTTTATTTTGTTGAAATAATGTCTACAAGGTGTTTTTATTTTTATGTATATGAGAAAATCTATAGAAATTTGGAGGGCACTCTAATGAATTAAATTACCACACAGGTCTATAAAAACCTCCTACCTAATTTTTTCTATTCTTTAGATTGAATAATTTCTTTTATACACCAAAAACCTATTATCTGTGGCATAAAAGTTCATCGTGAAAGTGGGCGGGGGTGGCTTAGTCGGTAGCGCGCCAGGCTCGTAATCTGTAGTTCCCAGGTTTGAGTCCCAGCTGGGTCAGCGTTGAGATTTATCTCCGCAAAATTCCCGCCCTGCCCACGGTCAGTAGGGGACACCGATGGGCTTGCAAAGGCCGCCGTCCGTCGGATGGGACGTTAAGCCGTGGCCCCGTGTGCGGGAGAGCCATACCCTGTGCACGTTAAAGAACACGCTGGATGGCCTTGACGGGAGACTACCATCTGTCTCCCAACAGCTGTTCCAGTGGGTCCCCCTCCCCAACCTTCTCTGAGCCTTCAGGGTCCATGTGACCTGGACATTTAGCTCATGGTGTGCAAAAAAGTGCCGCTCATAGGTAAAACAACCCAAACAACCCATCTCCACAGAGGAACTTAATATCCGAAGAAAGCATAAATCCAATACTATATTTTACTAGCGAAAAAACTAAGTCACTTTTGGAAATGATATGTCAGAAGTTCGATTCCTTTTGTCAAAACTAAATCTGTCAAAATCACGGTCTTATGTTATTGTCGACAAATCTTTTCCACAAATGAAAAAAAGAACAGTTGCCTCTCCCCACAAAAAGTAAGGGCTTGACATCACCATAAAACGTATTCCATCAATAACTGACAGCGGGAGATGTTTCCTAGGTAACCATATACGCCCACATCGATCCCATTATGACTCAGATGGCAAGCAAGTGACCTGTAACATTTCTCGGGAAACGAGTAAAGGTCAGCGAGTCTCAGGAGTCATTCCCAACGGCAATTACTCTTGCCGATGTCTAGACAGAGTAACCTTTTTTCGTAACTCAACGGAAAAGATAGAATGCCAAAGTATCAAGAAATATGGACTGGATACCTTAGGTAAAGTTCGCTTTCTTCCTTAATTTCACAGAGAAAGTAGAATGTCCAAATTATCAAGAAATCTTGGCTATCCCTAGGTAAAGTTCGTTTTCTTCCTTAATTTCACAGAGAAAGTAGAATGCCCAAATTATCAAGAAATCTGGGCTGTCCCTAGGTAAATTTCGATTTCTTTCTTTATTTCACAGAGAAGGTAGAATGTCCAAATTATCAAGAAATCTGGGCTATCCCTAGGTAAAGTTCGTTTTCTTCCTTAATTTCACAGAGAAAGTAGAATGCCCAAATTATCAAGAAATCTGGGCTGTCCCTAGGTAAATTTCGATTTCTTTCTTTATTTCACAGAGAAGGTAGAATGTCCAAATTATCAAGAAATCTGGGCTATCCCTAGGTAAAGTTCGTTTTCTTCCTTAATTTCACAGAGAAAGTAGAATGCCCAAATTATCAAGAAATCTGGGCTGTCCCTAGGTAAATTTCGATTTCTTTCTTTATTTCACAGAGAAGGTAGAATGTCCAAATTGTCAAGAAATCTGGGCTATCCCTAGGTAAAGTTCGTTTTCTTCCTTAATTTCACAGAGAAAGTAGAATGCCCAAATTATCAAGAAATCTGGGCTGTCCCTAGGTAAATTTCGATTTCTTTCTTTATTTCACAGAGAAGGTAGAATGTCCAAATTATCAAGAAATCTGGGCTATCCCTAGGTAAAGTTCGTTTTCTTCCTTAATTTCACAGAGAAAGTAGAATGCCCAAATTATCAAGAAATCTGGGCTGTCCCTAGGTAAATTTCGATTTCTTTCTTTATTTCACAGAGAAGGTAGAATGTCCAAATTGTCAAGAAATCTGGGCTATCCCTAGGTAAAGTTCGTTTTCTTCCTTAATTTCACAGAGAAAGTAGAATGCCCAAATTATCAAGAAATCTGGGCTGTCCCTAGGTAAATTTCGATTTCTTTCTTTATTTCACAGAGAAGGTAGAATGTCCAAATTATCAAGAAATCTGGGCTATCCCTAGGTAAAGTTCGTTTTCTTAATTAATTTCACAAAGAAAGTAGAATGCCCAAATTATCAAGAAATCTGGGCTGTCCCTAGGTAAATTTCGATTTCTTTCTTTATTTCACAGAGAAGGTAGAATGTCCAAATTGTCAAGAAATCTGGGCTATCCCTAGGTAAAGTTCGTTTTCTTCCTTAATTTCACAGAGAAAGTAGAATGCCCAAATTATCAAGAAATCTGGGCTGTCCCTAGGTAAATTTCGATTTCTTTCTTTATTTCACAGAGAAGGTAGAATGTCCAAATTCTCAAGAAATCTGGGCTATCCCTAGGTAAAGTTCGTTTTCTTAATTAATTTCACAAAGAAAGTAGAATGCCCAAATTATCAAGAAATCTGGGCTGTCCCTAGGTAAATTTCGATTTCTTTCTTTATTTCACAGAGAAGGTAGAATGTCCAAATTATCAAGAAATCTGGGCTATCCCTAGGTAAAGTTCGTTTTCTTAATTAATTTCACAAAGAAAGTAGAATGCCCAAATTATCAAGAAATCTGGGCTGTCCCTAGGTAAATTTCGATTTCTTTCTTTATTTCACAGAGAAGGTAGAATGTCCAAATTGTCAAGAAATCTGGGCTATCCCTAGGTAAAGTTCGTTTTCTTCCTTAATTTCACAGAGAAAGTAGAATGCCCAAATTATCAAGAAATCTGGGCTGTCCCTAGGTAAATTTCGATTTCTTTCTTTATTTCACAGAGAAGGTAGAATGTCCAAATTCTCAAGAAATCTGGGCTATCCCTAGGTAAAGTTCGTTTTCTTCCTTAATTTCACAGAGAAAGTAGAATGCCCAAATTATCAAGAAATCTGGGCTGTCCCTAGGTAAATTTCGATTTCTTTCTTTATTTCACAGAGAAGGTAGAATGTCCAAATTGTCAAGAAATCTGGGCTATCCCTAGGTAAAGTTCGTTTTCTTCCTTAATTTCACAGAGAAAGTAGAATGCCCAAATTATCAAGAAATCTGGGCTGTCCCTACGTAAATTTCGATTTTTTTTCTTTATTTCACAGAGAAGGTAGAATGTCCAAATTGTCAAGAAATCTGGGCTATCCCTAGGTAAAGTTCGTTTTCTTCCTTAATTTCACAGAGAAAGTAGAATGCCCAAATTATCAAGAAATCTGGGCTGTCCCTAGGTAAAGTTCGCTTTCTTCCTTAATTTCACAGAGAAAGTAGAATGTCCAAATTATCAAGAAATCTTGGCTATCCCTAGGTAAAGTTCGTTTTCTTCCTTAATTTCACAGAGAAAGTAGAATGCCCAAATTATCAAGAAATCTGGGCTGTCCCTAGGTAAATTTCGATTTCTTTCTTTATTTCACAGAGAAGGTAGAATATCCAAATTATCAAGAAATCTGGGCTATCCCTAGGTAAAGTTCGTTTTCTTTCTTAATTTCACAGAGAAAGTAGAATGCCCAAATTATCAAGAAATCTGGGCTGTCCCTAGGTAAATTTCGATTTCTTTCTTTATTTCACAGAGAAGGTAGAATGTCCAAATTGTCAAGAAATCTGGGCTATCCCTAGGTAAAGTTCGTTTTCTTCCTTAATTTCACAGAGAAAGTAGAATGCCCAAATTATCAAGAAATCTGGGCTGTCCCTAGGTAAATTTCGATTTCTTTCTTTATTTCACAGAGAAGGTAGAATGTCCAAATTGTCAAGAAATCTGGGCTATCCCTAGGTAAAGTTCGTTTTCTTCCTTAATTTCACAGAGAAAGTAGAATGCCCAAATTATCAAGAAATCTGGGCTGTCCCTAGGTAAATTTCGATTTCTTTCTTTATTTCACAGAGAAGGTAGAATGTCCAAATTATCAAGAAATCTATGCTATCCCTAGGTAAAGTTCGTTTTCTTCCTTAATTTCACAGAGAAAGTAGAATGCCCAAATTATCAAGAAATCTGGGCTGTCCCTAGGTAAATTTCGCTTTCTTCCTTTATTTCACAGAGAAGGTAGAATGTCCAAATTATCAAGAAATCTGGGCTATCCCTAGGTAAAGTTCGCTTTCTTCCTTAATTTCACAGAGAAGGTAGAATGTCCAAATTATCAGGAAATCTGGGCTGTCCCTAGGTAAATTTCGCTTTCTTCCTTTATTTCACAAAGAAGGTAGAATGTCCAAATTATCAAGAAATCTGGGCTATCCGTAGGTAAAGTTCGTTTTCTTCCTTAATTTCACAGAGAAAGTAGAATGCCCAAATTATCAAGAAATCTGGGCTGTCCCTAGGTAAATTTCGCTTTCTTCCTTTATTTCACAGAGAAGGTAGAATGTCCAAATTATCAAGAAATCTGGGCTATCCCTTGGTAAAGTTCGTTTTCTTCCTTAATTTCACAGAGAAAGTAGAATGCCCAAATTATCAAGAAATCTGGGCTGTCCCTAGGTAAATTTCGATTTCTTTCTTTATTTCACAGAGAAGGTAGAATGTCCAAATTGTGAAGAAATCTGGGCTATCCCTAGGTAAAGTTCATTTTCTTCCTTAATTTCACAGAGAAAGTAGAATGCCCAAATTATCAAGAAATCTGGGCTGTCCCTAGGTAAATTTCGCTTTCTTCCATTATTTCACAGAGAAGGTAGAATGTCCAAATTATCAAGAAATCTGGGCTATCCCTAGGTAAAGTTCGTTTTCTTCCTTAATTTCACAGAGAAAGTAGAATGCCCAAATTATCAAGAAATCTGGGCTGTCCCTAGGTAAATTTCGATTTCTTTCTTTATTTCACAGAGAAGGTAGAATGTCCAAATTGTCAAGAAATCTGGGCTATCCCTAGGTAAAGTTCGTTTTCTTCCTTAATTTCACAGAGAAAGTAGAATGCCCAAATTATCAAGAAATCTGGGCTGTCCCTAGGTAAATTTCGATTTCTTTCTTTATTTCACAGAGAAGGTAGAATGTCCAAATTGTCAAGAAATCTGGGCTATCCCTAGGTAAAGTTCGTTTTCTTCCTTAACTTCACAGAGAAAGTAGAATGCCCAAATTATCAAGAAATCTGGGCTGTCCCTAGATAAATTTCGATTTCTTTCTTTATTTCACAGAGAAGGCAGAATGTCCAAATTATCAAGAAATCTGGGCTGTCCCTAGGTAAATTTCGCTTTCTTACTTTATTTCACAGAGAAGGTGGAATGTCCAAATTATCAAGAAATCTGGGCTATCCCTAGGTAAAGTTCGTTTTCTTCCTTAATTTCACAGAGAAAGTAGAATGCCCAAATTATCAAGAAATCTGGGCTGTCCCTAGGTAAATTTCGATTTCTTTCTTTATTTCACAGAGAAGGTAGAATGTCCAAATTGTCAAGAAATCTGGGCTATCCCTAGGTAAAGTTCGTTTTCTTCCTTAATTTCACAGAGAAAGTAGAATGCCCAATTTATCAAGAAATCTGGGCTGTCCCTAGGTAAATTTCGATTTCTTTCTTTATTTCACAGAGAAGGTAGAATGTCCAAATTGTCAAGAAATCTGGGCTATCCCTAGGTAAAGTTCGTTTTCTTCCTTAACTTCACAGAGAAAGTAGAATGCCCAAATTATCAAGAAATCTGGGCTGTCCCTAAATAAATTTCGATTTCTTTCTTTATTTCACAGAGAAGGCAGAATGTCCAAATTATCAAGAAATCTGGGCTGTCCCTAGGTAAATTTCGCTTTCTTACTTTATTTCACAGAGAAGGTGGAATGTCCAAATTATCAAGAAATCTGGGCTATCCCTAGGTAAAGTTCGTTTTCTTCCTTAATTTCACAGAGAAAGTAGAATGCCCAAATTATCAAGAAATCTGGGCTGTCCCTAGGTAAATTTCGATTTCTTTCTTTATTTCACAGAGAAGGTAGAATGTCCAAATTGTCAAGAAATCTGGGCTATCCCTAGGTAAAGTTCATTTTCTTCCTTAATTTCACAGAGAAAGTAGAATGCCCAAATTATCAAGAAATCTGGGCTGTCCCTAGGTAAATTTCGCTTTCTTCCATTATTTCACAGAGAAGGTAGAATGTCCAAATTATCAAGAAATCTGGGCTATCCCTAGGTAAAGTTCGTTTTCTTCCTTAATTTCACAGAGAAAGTAGAATGCCCAAATTATCAAGAAATCTGGGCTGTCCCTAGGTAAATTTCGATTTCTTTCTTTATTTCACAGAGAAGGTAGAATGTCCAAATTGTCAAGAAATCTGGGCTATCCCTAGGTAAAGTTCGTTTTCTTCCTTAATTTCACAGAGAAAGTAGAATGCCCAAATTATCAAAAAATCTGGGCTGTCCCTAGGTAAATTTCGATTTCTTTCTTTATTTCACAGAGAAGGTAGAATGTCCAAATTATCAAGAAATCTGGGCTATCCCTAGGTAAAGTTCGTTTTCTTCCTTAATTTCACAGAGAAAGTAGAATGCCCAAATTATCAAGAAATCTGGGCTGTCCCTAGGTAAATTTCGCTTTCTTCCATTATTTCACAGAGAAGGTAGAATGTCCCAATTATCAAGAAATCTGGGCTATCCCTAGGTAAAGTTCGTTTTCTTCCTTAATTTCACAGAGAAAGTAGAATGCCCAAATTATCAAGAAATCTGGGCTGTCCCTAGGTAAATTTCGATTTCTTTCTTTATTTCACAGAGAAGGTAGAATGTCCAAATTGTCAAGAAATCTGGGCTATCCCTAGGTAAAGTTCGTTTTCTTCCTTAATTTCACAGAGAAAGTAGAATGCCCAAATTATCAAGAAATCTGGGCTGTCCCTAGGTAAATTTCGATTTCTATCTTTATTTCACAGAGAAGGTAGAATGTCCAAATTGTCAAGAAATCTGGGCTATCCCAAGGTAAAGTTCGTTTTCTTCCTTAATTTCACAGAGAAAGTAGAATGCCCAAATTATCAAGAAATCTGGGCTGTCCCTAGGTAAATTTCGCTTTCTTAATTTATTTCACAGAGAAGGTAGAATGTCCAAATTATCAAGAAATCTGGGCTATCCCTAGGTAAAGTTCGTTTTCTTCCTTAATTTCACAGAGAAAGTAGAATGCCCAAATTATCAAGAAATCTGGGCTGTCCCTAGGTAAATTTCGATTTCTTTCTTTATTTCACAGAGAAGTGTCCAAATTGTCAAGAAATCTGGGCTATCCCTAGGTAAAGTTCGTTTTCTTCCTTAATTTCACAGAGAAAGTAGAATGCCCAAATTATCAAGAAATCTGGGCTGTCCCTAGGTAAATTTCGATTTCTTTCTTTATTTCACAGAGAAGGCAGAATGTCCAAATTATCAAGAAATCTGGGCTATCCCTAGGTAAAGTTCGCTTTCTTCCTTAATTTCACAGCGAAAGTAGAATGCCCAAATTATCAAGAAATCTGGGCTGTCCCTAGGTAAATTTCGCTTTCTTCCTTTATTTCACAGACAAGGTAGAATGTCCAAATTATCAAGAAATCTTTGCTATCCCTAGGTAAAGTTCGTTTTCTTCCTTAATTTCACAGAGAAAGTAGAATGCCCAAATTATCAAGAAATCTGGGCTGTCCCTAGGTAAATTTCGCTTTCTTCCTTTATTTCACAGAGAAGGTAGAATGTCCAAATTATCAAGAAATCTGGGCTATCCCTAGGTAAAGTTCGTTTTCTTCCTTAATTTCACAGAGAAAGTAGAATGCCCAAATTATCAAGAAATCTGGGCTGTCCCTAGGTAAATTTCGATTTCTTTCTTTATTTCACAGAGAAGGTAGAATGTCCAAATTGTCAAGAAATCTGGGCTATCCCTAGGTAAAGTTCGTTTTCTTCCTTAATTTCACAGAGAAAGTAGAATGCCCAAATTATCAAGAAATCTGGGCTGTCCCTAGGTAAATTTCGATTTCTTTCTTTATTTCACAGAGAAGGTAGAATGTCCAAATTGTCAAGAAATCTGGGCTATCCCTAGGTAAAGTTCGCTTTCTTCCTTAATTTCACAGCGAAAGTAGAATGCCCAAATTATCAAGAAATCTGGCTGTCCCTAGGTAAATTTCGATTTATTTCTTTATTTCACAGAGAAGGTAGAATGTCCAAATTGTCAAGAAATCTGGCTATCCCTAGGTAAAGTTCGTTTTCTTCCTTAATTTTCACAGAGAAAATAGAATGCCCAAATTATCAAGAAATCTGGGCTGTCCCTAGGTAAATTTCGATTTATTTCTTTATTTCACAGAGAAGGTAGAATGTCCAAATTGTCAAGAAATCTGGGCTATCCCTAGGTAAAGTTCGTTTTCTGCCTTAATTTCACAGAGAAAGTAGAATGCCCAAATTATCAAGAAATCTGGCTGTCCCTAGGTAAATTTCGATTTCTTTCTTTATTTCACAGAGAAGGTAGAATGTCCAAATTGTCAAGAAATCTGGGCTATTCCCTAGGTAAAGTTCGTTTTCTGCCTTAATTTCACAGAGAAAGTATAATGCCCAAATTATCAGAAATCTGGGCTGTCCCTAGGTAAATTTCGATTTCTTTCTTTATTTCACAGAGAAGGTAGAATGTCCAAATTGTCAAGAAATCTGGGCTATCCCTAGGTAAAGTTCGTTTCTGCCTTAATTTCACAGAGAAAGTAGAATGCCCAAATTATCAAGAAATCTGGGCTGTCCCTAGGTAAATTTCGATTTCTTTCTTTATTTCACAGAGAAGGTAGAATGTCCAAATTGTCAAGAAATCTGGGCTATCCCTAGGTAAAGTTCGTTTTCTTCCTTAATTTCACAGAGAAAGTAGAATGCCCAAATTATCAAGAAATCTGGGCTGTCCCTAGGTAAATTTCGATTTCTTTCTTTATTTCACAGAGAAGGTAGAATGTCCAAATTGTCAAGAAATCTGGGCTATCCCTAGGTAAAGTTCGTTTTCTTCCTTAATTTCACAGAGAAAGTAGAATGCCCAAATTATCAAGAAATCTGGGCTGTCCCTAGGTAAAATTTCGATTTCTTTCTATATTTCACAGAGAAGGTAGAATGTCCAAATTGTCAAGAAATCTGGGCTATCCCTAGGTAAAGTTCGTTTTCTTCCTTAATTTCACAGAGAAAGTAGAATGCCCAAATTATCAAGAAATCTGGGCTGTCCCTAGGTAAATTTCGATTTCTTTCTTTATTTCACAGAGAAGGTAGAATGTCCAAATTGTCAAGAAATCTGGGCTATCCCTAGGTAAAGTTCGCTTTCTTCCTTAATTTCACAGCGAAAGTAGAATGCCCAAATTATCAAGAAATCTGGGCTGTCCCTAGGTAAATTTCGATTTATATCTTTATTTCACAGAGAAGGTAGAATGTCCAAATTGTCAAGAAATCTGGGCTATCCCTAGGTAAAGTTCGTTTTCTGCCTTAATTTCACAGAGAAAGTAGAATGCCCAAATTATCAAGAAATCTGGGCTGTCCCTAGGTAAATTTCGATTTCTTTCTTTATTTCACAGAGAAGGTAGAATGTCCAAATTGTCAAGAATCTGGGCTATCCCTAGGTAAAGTTCGTTTTCTTCCTTAATTTCACAGAGAAAATAGAATGCCCAAATTATCAAGAAATCTGGCTGTCCCTAGGTAAATTTCGATTTCTTTCTTTATTTCACAGAGAAGGTAGAATGTCCAAATTGTCAAGAAATCTGGGCTATCCCTAGGTAAAGTTCGCTTTCTTCCTTAATTTCACAGAGAAAGTAGAATGCCCAAATTATCAAGAAATCTGGGCTGTCCCTAGGTAAATTTCGATTTCTTTCTTTATTTCGCAGAGAAGGTAGAATGTCCAAATTGTCAAGAAATCTGGGCTATCCCTAGGTATAGTTCGCTTTCTTCCTTAATTTCACAGCGAAAGTAGAATGCCCAAATTATCAAGAAATCTGGGCTGTCCCTAGGTAAATTTCGATTTCTTTCTTTATTTCACAGAGAAGGTAGAATGTCCAAATTGTCAAGAAATCTGGGCTATCCCTAGGTAAAGTTCGTTTTCTGCCTTAATTTCACAGAGAAAGTAGAATGCCCAAATTATCAAGAAATCTGGGCTGTCCCTAGGTAAATTTCGATTTCTTTCTTTATTTCACAGAGAAGGTAGAATGTCCAAATTGTCAAGAAATCTGGGCTATCCCTAGGTAAAGTTCGTTTTCTTCCTTAATTTCACAGAGAAAGTAGAATGCCCAAATTATCAAGAAATCTGGGCTGTCCCTAGGTAAATTTCGATTTCTTTCTTTATTTCACAGAGAAGGCAGAATGTCCAAATTATCAAGAAATATGGGCTATCCCTAGGTAATCTGATGATCTCGTGATCTGACCATTTAGGCTATTGTGCAAATTACGTTCACAATACTAATGAATGGCCTTGATGGGAGGCTACCATCTTTTCCCTAACAGCTTTCCAGTGAGTCCTCTTACACTAAACTTATCTGAGCCCTTAGAATCCTCATGACAAATCCATTTAGCCCCTTGCATGAAAAAAAAAGTGCCGCTGAAAAATGAAATAATTCAATCCTCTGAGAGGCACTTTTCTGCATACATTGGAATAAAAGTCCAGATCAAAATGTCGGAGGACCTAAGGGCTCAAGGTAGACAGAGGAAAGGAATCTACAGGGTAGGTGTTAGGAGAAATTAGATTCAGTTGTTTTGGGTTGTTTTACCTCTGAGCGGCACTTTTTTGCACACCATGGGCTAAATGGCCAGGTCACATGGACCCCGAAGGCTCAGAGAAGGTTGGGGGAGGGGACCCACTGGAACAGCTGTTGGGAGACAGATGGTAGCCTCCCGTCAAGGCCATCCAGCGTGTTCTTTAACGTGCACAGGATATGGCTCTCTCCCGCACACGGGACCACGGCTTAACGTCCCATCCGACGGACGGTGGCCTTTCCAAGCTCATCGGTGTTCCCTACTGACTGTGGGCAGGGCGGGGAATTTTTGCGGAGATAAATCTCAACGCTGACCCAGCTGGGACTCGAACCTGGGAACTACAGATTACGAGCCTGGCGTGCTACCGACTGAGCCACCCCCGCTCCAAACCAAGAGTGGGTGTCCTTCGGAGACCATAAATGAGATCAGCCTGTTGCGTGACTGACTGTGGTTGACGATACAGAAGGAAAGAGGGCGTATTTGGTTGCATGGGCACTTATTAATCATTCACAGTCTGAAATATATACGTCAGGAAATGTGATTTATTTTGAAAAAGTTTTGTTTCGAAGCACAGAACAAGTGGCCATTGTTTCTGACACGAATACAAATTAGGAAGGTGTTTACATTTTGAAGAGATCGAATGGGGTGGTTAGTTTTTGAAGGGTTGTTTCATTTTCTTTTGTGGATGTTCCATATTTTAAAGTGGTGTTCCAAATCTTAAGGAGGTGGTCCGTATTTTCTTCAAGGAAAAAACTAAAAGTATTTTCTAAGATGGCTAGTACGAGGGACGTTCAAAAAGTTCTTGTCATGAATCTCCAGAACAAAATGCATTGCACTTACCTCAACGGAACATTTACTATCCTTCTACTATGGGGAGGGGGTCGCTCAGTCGGTAGAGCGCCAGGCTCGTAATCTGTAGTTCCCAGGTTCTAGTGCCAGCTGGGTCAGCGTTTAGATTTATCTCCGCAAAATTCCCCGCCCTGCCCACAGTCAGTAGGGGACACCGATGGGCTTGGAAAGGCCGCCGTCCGTCGGATGGGACGTTAAGCCGTGGCCCCGTGTGCGGGAGAGCCATATCCTGTGCACGTTAAAGAACACGCTGGATGGCCTTGACGGGAGGCTACCATCTGTCTCCCAACAGCTGTTCCAGTGGGTCCTCTCCCCCAACCTTCTCTGAGCCTTCGGGGTCCATGTGACCTGGCCATTTAGCCCATGGTGTGCAAAAAAGTGCCGTTCAGAGGTAAAACAACCCAACCCTATCTAAGAGTAAAGTTTGGTTTTTCCTTAACGAATTCACTAACAGTAGCGATGGTTTTTTCACGGCCTCCTTCTCTCTTCCTGCATGAGGGATGTCTACGAAGTTCTGCCGTCCTACTTTGAATTTGTTCATCCTTCCCGGATATTTATATATATTCATGATCCCCATATACTTTTGATAAATCGACATGATTGCTTTTCGCGTCGCCCCCAGAGTTGCATTCCTTGTGAAAATGTAAAATCTTTCCTTGTCTTTAGTAGGCTCCAAAGCAACAACTCACAGATTTCGCAAAACGAATTTTACGCGTCGCCAGCGAAGAGAGTTGGGTTGGGTTGTTTTACCTCTGAGCGGCACGTTTTTGCACACCGTGGGCTAAATGGCCAGGTCACATGGACCCCGAAGGCCCAGAGAAGGTTGGGGGAGGGGACCCACTGGAATAGCTGTTGGGAGACAGATGGTAGCCTCCCGTCAAGGCCATCCAGCGTGTTCTTTAACGTTGGGTTGTTTTACCTCTGAGCGGCACTTTTTTGCACACCATGGGCTAAATGGCCAGGTCACATGGACCCCGAAGGCTCAGAGAAGGTTGGGGGAGGGGACCCACTGGAACAGCTCTTGGGAGACAGATGGTAGCCTCCCGTCAAGGCCATCCAGCGTGTTCTTTAACGTGCACAGGGTGTGGCTCTCCCGCACACGGGACCACGGCTTAACGTCCCATCCGACGGACGGCTGCCTTTTCAAGCCCTTCGGTGTCCCCTACTGACCGTGGGCAGGGCGGGGAATTTTGCGGAGATAAATCTCAACGTTGACCCAGCTGGGACTCGAACCTGGGAACTACAGATTACGAGCCTGACGCGTTACCGACTGAGCCACCCTAGCCCACCAGCAAAGAGAGAAATGATGATATGGCCTTTGCTTTTAACACGTAATGACAAGTTTAGATAAGCTTTGAAACAAGTCGCAGCTCGTTAACTTCGAACGAACCAGTGCAAATCTGCAGACACGTGTCAAAAACGTTTTGAACGTTCTCCGTATTGGATATGCAGTAATATTTAAAAATCAAATTATCCATTTGAAATTTAAACATTTGTTTTCCTCGCTATTTTTGTTTTTGGGCTGGGATGGCTCAGTTGGCAGCGCGCCAGACTCGTAATATGCACTTCTCAAGTTCGAGTCCCAGCTGCGCCAGCGTTGAGATTTATCTACGCAAAACTCTTCGCCCTTGCCCTTGGTCAGCAGGGAACACTGATGGGCTTGGAAAAGTCACCGTCCGTCGGATGATACGTTAAGCCGTGGTCCGTGTGCTGGAGTGTCCTACCCTGTGCACGTTAAAGAACGTGCTGGATGGCCTTGACTGGAGATTACGAGCCTGTGCGCCAGGCTCGTAATCTGTAGTTCCCAGGTTCGAGTCCCAGATGGGTCAGCGTTGAGATTTATCTCCGCAAAATTCCCCGCCCTGCCCACGGTCAGTAGGGGACACCGATGGGCTTGGAAAGGCCGCCGTCCGTCGGATGGGACGTTAAGCTGTGGCCCCGTGTGCGGGAGAGACATACCCTGTGCACGTTAAAGAACATGCTGGATGGCCTTGACGGGAGGCTACCATCTGTCTCCCAACAGCTGTTCCAGTGGGTCCCCTCCCCCAACCTTCTCTGAGCATTCGGGGTCCATGTGACCTGGCCATTTAGCCCATGGTGTGCAAAAAAGTGCCGCTCAGAGGTAAAACAACCCAACCCTACCTACCATCTGTCTCCTAACAGCTGTACAGTGTGTCCCATTCCCCCAGTCTTCTCTGGGTTCTTGTGACCTGATCATTTAGCCCATTGTGGGCGAAAAAGTGTCGCTCAGAGGTAACACAACGAAACGCGGATATTTTTATGCTAATAAAACATTTTTGTACTAATGTGAATTTTAATTCTTTTTAGTTCTATTTATACTAAATTCTATCCAAACGTTTTTTGAGGTCGTTCTCCAAAAAAAAAAGCCTAATGTTTTAAAGAAAAACTAATATTTTTAAGGAAAAAAATTACTTAATGTTATTTTCATAAAAAAGCCTAATGTATTCAGAAAAAAGAAAGTATAAAGTTAAAAATGCTTAATGTTTCAAGGGGGAAAAAAACCTGATATTTTCTCTTTGTCATGTTTGTTTCTCTTTAAATTTCCAACTTTTTCGATTTTTTTTCAGAGACAAATTTAAAAAGCTCATTGTGCTTTAGAAATACTAATAAAATATTGCTATTTGCATTTCCTCCATCATCCATTTGTTCGAGTGTTAGAAGCTGTTAAATGCAAAAGATCAAAAGCTATGAGTCTCTTTGATAATCAGTATCCCATATTCGTTACAGGCGATTTGTTATTTATCCTGGTTGTATATTATCGAATTATTCGCAATTAAGATTCGAGTTCGGTCTCGATGATCCTAATATTTCGCATGTCACCGTCTTACCAAACAAGATTTCCGAAATGCTTATTCTGTGATGTAGCAGAGGTTGAAAATCTGAGAAACTCTTAACTGGAAGTTTCATCGCATCAATCTCCATTTGTTTCTGCTGCGTATTTATACTACACTATCAAAATGTTAGAGTTGGGTTGTTTTATCTCTGAGCGGCACTTTTTTGCACACCATGGGCTAAATGGCCAGGTCACATGGGGGGCGGGGGTTGCTCAGTCGGTAGCGCGCCAAGCTCGTAATCTGTAGTTCCCAGGTTCGAGTCCCAGCTGGGTCAGCGTTGAGATTTATCTCCGCAAAATTCCCCGCCCTGCCCACGGTTAATAGGGGACACTGATGGGCTTGGAAAGTCCGCCGTCCGTCGTATGGGACGTTAAGCCGTGGCCCCTTGTGCGGGAAAGACATACCCTGTGCAAATTAATGAACACGCTGGATGGCCTTGACGGGAGGCTACCATCTGTCTCCCAACAGCTGTTCCAGTGGGTCCCCTCCCCCAACCTTCTCTGAGCCTTCGGGGTCCATGCGACCTGGCCATTTAGCCCATGGTGTGCAAAAAAGTGTCGCTCAGAGGTAAAACAACCCAACCCAACCTAGGTCACATGGACCCCGAAGGCTCAGAGAAGGTTGGGGAGGGGACCCACTGGAATAGCTGTTGGGAGACAGATAGTAGCCTCCCGTCAAGGCCATCCAGCGTTTTCTTTAACGTGCACAGGCTGTGGCTCTCCCGCACACGGGGCCACGGCTTAACGTCCCATCCGACGGACGGCGGCCTTTCCAAGCCCATCGGTATCCCCTACTGATCGTGGGCAGGGCGGTGAATTTTACGGAGATAAATCTCAACGCTGACCCAGCTGGGACTCGAACCTGGGAACTGCAGATTACGAGCCAGGTGAGCCTGGCTACCGACTGAGCCCCCCCCCCCCCCCCCAAAAAAATATTAGAGAATTTTGATGTTATGTCAATGGGAATTTAAAGTCGAAGCTTTATATAACTTATAATGTATGCATTTAACGGAAAAATGTGACTTAAGTTAAACTCAACATCATTTTTAAATCTATTTAAATCTCGATTTTCAGCAGTTTTCGTTCAGCATTTAAAGAGTTATAAAAGCTGAAATATTTAACAGTCATTCATTACTTTTCTTAATATTGAAATATTCATTACGCAAACTTGTAAAAAATGTACGTTTATTTTATTAAATGGTTTGGAGCAATATTTAAATTTTAATTTCTGACTGAATTCTTAAGACTGATTACTGTTGTGAAATATTCAGCTTCCACAAACTCTTTAAACACTGAATGAATATCATAGAAAATTGAGATTTAGATAGATTTGAGTTGGGTTGTTTTACCTCTGAGCGGCACTTTTTTGCACACCATAAGCTAAATGGCCAGGTCACATGGACCCCGAAGGCTCAGAGAAGGTTGGGGGAGGGGACCCACTGGAACAGCTGTTGGGAGACAGATGGTAGCCTCCCGTCAAGGCCATCCAGCGTGTTCTTTAACGTACACAGGGTATGGTTCTCCCGCACACGGGGGCACCGTTTAACGTTCCATCCGACGGACGGCGGTATTTCCAAGCCCATCGGTTTCCATTACTGACCGTGGGCAGGGCGGGGAATTTTGCGGAGCAGGGCGGGGAATTGTCATCTCAACGCTGACCCAGCTGGGACTCGAACCTGGCAACTACAGATTACGAGCCTGGCGCGCTACCGACTGAACCACCCCCGCCCCAGATAGATTTGATTACCTTTATCTTTTGTCCCATTTTTCTATGAAATGTATATTTTAGAAATTATGCAATTTGAAAATTAGATTCCCATCAACATAAAATGGGTATTCTTAAATATTTTAGTAGGGCAATGTATTAATGCAAGTAGGAAGTTGAAGTTCGAGTTCTAATATTGATCTTAAATCCGATTAAACCCGAATCTTATATTCAAGGAAAAAAAACTCTTCTGAAAGCAATATAAACGTCTCTGACGCATCACAAGAAATATAAACAGAAAGATATATCGCTAATAATTTATTCTTATCTCTAATCAATTTCTGCAAGATTAAAATGTTAATGTTATTTCGAACGAAAAATATTAGAAAATGGTTAAACTCAAGCTAAAAGTTTGATACGAAACTTATGCCCATTGATAACTCTTCCAATCGATAAGTTCATTCACAGCTTCCCACCGTTAACATACTACACCAATCACAATTAACTCCCACCGAACTTATATCCATTGATAGCTTCATTCACTGCTTTCCACATGTAGTTCTCCCAACGTACTACTCCAATCACAATTAACTCCCACCTAACATATGTCTATTGATAATTTCATTCATTGCTTTCCACATGTAGTTCTCCCAACGTACTACTCCAATCACAATTAACTCCCACCGAACTTATATCCATTGATAACTTCATTCACTCCTTTCCACATGTAGTTCTCCCAACGTACTACTCCAATCACAATTAACTCCCACCGAACTTATGTCCATTGACAACTTCATTCACTGCTTTCCACATGTAGTTCTCCCAACGTACTACTCCAATCACAATTAACTCCCACCGAACTTATATCCATTGATAACTTCATTCACTGCTTTCCACATGTAGTTCCCCCAACGTACTACTCCAATCACAATTAACTCCCACCGAACTTATATCCATTGATAACTTCATTCACTCCTTTCCACATGTAGTTCTCCCAACGTACTACTCCAATCACAATTAACTCCCACCGAACTTATGTCCATTGATAACTTCATTTACTGCTTTCCACATGTAGTTCTCCCAACGTACTACTCCAATCACAATTAACTCCCACCGAACTTATATCCATTGATAACTTCATTCACTGCTTTCCACATGTAGTTCTCCCAACGTACTACTCCAATCACAATTAACTCCCACCGAACTTATATCCATTGATAACTTCATTCATTGCTTTCCACATGTAGTTCCCCCAACGTACTACTCCAATCACAATTAACTGCCACCAAAGTTATGTCCATTGATAACTTCATTCACTGCTTTCCACATGTAGTTCTCCCAACGTACTACTCCAATCACAATTAACTCCCACCTAACATATGTCTATTGATAATTTCATTCATTGCTTTCCACATGTAGTTCTCCCAACGTACTACTCCAATCACAATTAACTCCCACCGAACTTATATCCATTGATAACTTCATTCACTCCTTTCCACATGTAGTTCTCCCAACGTACTACTCCAATCACAATTAACTCCCACCGAACTTATGTCCATTGATAACTTCATTTACTGCTTTCCACATGTAGTTCTCCCAACGTACTACTCCAATCACAATTAACTCCCACCGAACTTATATCCATTGATAACTTCATTCACTGCTTTCCACATGTAGTTCTCCCAACGTAATACTCCAATCACAATTAACTCCCACCGAACTTATATCCATTTATAACTTCATTGACTGCTTTCCACATGTAGTTCCCCCAACGTACTACTCCAATCACAATTAACTCCCACCGAACTTATATCCATTGATAACTTCATTCACTGCTTTCCACATGTAGTTCTCCCAACGTACTACTCCAATCACAATTAACTCCCACCGAACTTATATCCATTGATAACTTCATTCATTGCTTTCCACATGTAGTTCCCCCAACGTACTACTCCAATCACAATTAACTGCCACCGAAGTTATGTCCATTGATAACTTCATTCACTGCTTTCCACATGTAGTTCTCCCAACGTACTACTCCAATCACAATTAACTCCCACCTAACATATGTCTATTGATAATTTCATTCATTGCTTTCCACATGTAGTTCTCCCAACGTACTACTCCAATCACAATTAACTCCCACCGAACTTATATCCATTGATAACTTCATTCACTCCTTTCCACATGTAGTTCTCCCAACGTACTACTCCAATCACAATTAACTGCCACCGAACTTATATCCATTGATAACTTCATTCACTGCTTTCCACATGTAGTTCCCCCAACGTACTACTCCAATCACAATTAACTCCTACCGAACTTATATCCATTGATAACTTCATTCACTGCTTTCCACATGTAGTTCTCCCAACGTACTACTCCAATCACAATTAACTCCCACCGAACTTATGTCCATTGACAACTTCATTCACTGCTTTCCACATGTAGTTCTCCCAACGTACTACTCCAATCACAATTAACTCCCACCTAACATATGTCTATTGATAATTTCATTCATTGCTTTCCACATGTAGTTCTCCCAACGTACTACTCCAATCACAATTAACTCCCACCGAACTTATATCCATTGATAACTTCATTCACTCCTTTCCACATGTAGTTCTCCCAACGTACTACTCCAATCACAATTAACTCCCACCGAACTTATGTCCATTGATAACTTCATTTACTGCTTTCCACATGTAGTTCTCCCAACGTACTACTCCAATCACAATTAACTCCCACCGAACTTATATCCATTGATAACTTCATTCACTGCTTTCCACATGTAGTTCCCCCAACGTACTACTCCAATCACAATTAACTCCCACCGAACTTATATCCATTGATAACTTCATTAACTGCTTTCCACATGTAGTTCTCCCAACGTACTACTCCAATCACAATTAACTCCCACCTAACATATGTCTATTGATAATTTCATTCATTGCTTTCCACATGTAGTTCTCCCAACGTACTACTCCAATCACAATTAACTGCCACCGAACTTATATCCATTGATAACTTCATTAACTGCTTTCCACATGTAGTTCTCCCAACGTACTACTCCAATCACAATTAACTCCCACCTAACGTATGTCTATTGATAATTTCATTCATTGTTTTCCACATGTAGTTCTCCCAACGTACTACTCCAATCACAATTAACTGCCACCGAACTTATGTCCATTGCTAACTTCATTCACTGTTTTCCTCATGTAGTTCTCCCAACGTACTACTCCAATCACAATTAACTCCCACCGAACTTATATCCATTGATAACTTCATTCACTGCTTTCCACATGTAGTTCTCCCAACGTACTACTCCAATCACAATTAACTCCCACCGAACTTATATACATTGATAACTTCATTCACTGCTTTCCACATGTAGTTCTCCCAACGTACTACTCCAATCACAATTAGCTCCCACCGAACTTATGTCCATTGATAACTTCATTCACTGCTTTCCACATGTAGTTCTCCCAACGTACTACTCCAATGACAATTAACTCCCACCGAACTTATGTCCATTGATAACTTCATTCACTGCTTTCCACATGTAGTTCTCCCAACGTACTACTCCAATCACAATTAACTCCCACCGAACTTATATCCATTGATAACTTCATTCACTGCTTTCCACATGTAGTTCTCCCAACGTACTACTCCAATCACAATTAACTCCCACCGAACTTATGTCCATTGATAACTTCATTCACTGCTTTCCACATGTAGTTCCCCCAACGTACTACTCCAATCACAATTAACTCCCACCGAACTTATATCCATTGATAACTTCATTCACTGCTTTCCACATGTAGTTCCCCCAACGTACTACTCCAATCACAATTAACTCCCACCGAACTTATATCCATTGATAACTTCATTCACTGCTTTCCACATGTAGTTCTCCCAACGTACTACTCCAATCACAATTAACTCCCACCGAACTTATATCCATTGATAACTTCATTCACTGCTTTCCACATGTAGTTCCCCCAACGTACTACTCCAATCACAATTAACTCCCACCGAACTTATGTCCATTGATAACTTCATTCACTGCTTTCTACATGTAGTTCTCCCAACGTACTACTCCAATCACAATTAACTCCCACCGAACTTATATCCATTGATAACTTCATTCACTGCTTTCCACATGTAGTTCCCCCAACGTACTACTCCAATCACAATTAACTCCCACCGAACTTATATCCATTGATAACTTCATTCACTGCTTTCCACATGTAGTTCTCCCAACGTACTACTCCAATCACAATTAACTCCCACCGAACTTATATCCATTGATAACTTCATTCACTGCTTTCCACATGTAGTTCCCCCAACGTACTACTCCAATCACAATTAACTCCCACCAAACTTATATCCATTGATAACTTCATTCACTGCTTTCCACATGAAGTTCTCCCAACGTACTACTCCATTGACATGGAAGACGACGGCAGAGCCCCCAGAAATTCCGGACACTTTCGAGGCATCACTCCCGATCAACGGTAGCTAGGAACCCGATCCATTACCCCTGCAGAGTTAGAACTAAATGGGACCATCCCATAATATTTCGAAGCCATCGCTCAAGTGGCCTTGGAACCAGGGAGAAACTGCCAATTTCTGCCACCGATGAAGTCTCAAGTGTCCGCCCTCTCGTTCGTAATTACAGCTATTATATATTGTGATGATAGTAGTAGAAACTGAAAGTTAAACGTAATATCTCGGAAATAAACGCAAAAAGAGTCATTTATTAAACCAATTATTAAATTTATTTTAACCAGAGAACTACCCCAATGTACAAAATGCATAAAGAATAATCAAAAACCGCATGATCCTTATTTTTAATTACTAGGGTTGGGTTGTTTTACCTCTGAGCGGCACTTTTTTGCACACCATGGGCTAAATGGCCAGGTCACATGGACCCCGAATGCTCAGAGAAGGGTGGGGGAGGGGACCCACTGGAACAGCTGTTGGGAGACAGATGGTAGCCTCCCGTCAAGGCCATCCAGCGCGTTCTTTAAAGTGCACAGGATATGGCTCTCCCGCACACGGGGCCACGGCTTAACGTTCCATCCGACGGACGGCGGCCTTTCCAAGCCCATCGGTGTCCCCTACTGACCGTAAGCAGGGCGGAGAATTTTTGCGGAGATAAATCTCAACGCTGACCCAGCTGGGACTCGAACCTGGGAACTACAGATTACAAGCCTGGCGCGCTACCGACTGAGCCACCCCCGCCCCTTTTTAATTACTAGGGACTGATCGAAAGGTTGATATTGAAATAAAAAAAAATTTTTTTTTTATTTTTGTGAAAATTACAAGACATTTGAAATTTGAATCATTTTGAGCTCGGGGCCGCCGAAACCCATCTCTTGTCTCTCTAGAAGCTGATTTCTTGATATACCTTTTTTTCGCTTACCTTGTGCTCACTGCTTTGCGAAAAGTCCACTTTGGAATAATGCAAATGAGAATGGAATTATAACTCTTAAATAACAACTGTTTCGTTGCAAATATTCTATAACAGGAGAAGATGAAGAAATTTCTCGACGTTTCTGTTCAAATGTGAAGGAAAGTATTACCCTTTCACATTGGAAAACAACTGTGAAGTTGTGTTCAAATGTAAAGGAAAGTATCACTTTTTCACATTGAAGGAAAGTATCCCTTTTTCACATTGAAGGAAAGTATCACTTTTTCACATTGAAGGAAAGTATCACTTTTTCACATTGAAGGAAAGTATCCCTTTTTCACATTGAAGGAAAGTATCACTTTTTCACATTGAAGAAAAGTATCACTTTTTCACATTGAAGGAAAGTATCCCTTTTTCACATTGAAGGAAAGTATCACTCTTAGTTTAATGTCGATATCAGTTTTAGAGGAAAAATTGTCTTGAACCGGGTGGGATACTACTAGACACTTTAAAGCAGGCCAGGATCTAGAAAAAGAGTCGAGGGGCAAGAAACACAATCGACCCCTAAAAATGTAATTATTGGGAGAACCGGGTTTGTTCTGAACCTACGACCTCCTGATGACATGTCAGGTTGGGTTACCTCTGAGCGGCACTTTTTTGCTATGGCTAAATGGCCAGGTCACATGGACCCCGAAGGCTCCGAGAAGGTTGGGGGAGGGGACCCACTGGAACAGCTGTTGGGAGACAGATGGTATCCTCCCGTCAAGGCCATCCAGCGTGTTCTTTAACGTGCACAGGGTATGGCTCTCCCGCACACGGGGCCACGGCTTAACGTCCCATCCGACGGACGGCGGCCTTTCCAAGCCCATCGGTGCCCCCTACTGACTGTGGCCAGGGCGGGGAATTTTACGCAGATAAATCTCAACGCTGACCTATCTGGGACTCGAACCTGGGAACTACAGATTACGAGCCACCCCCGCCCCAGACATGTCAGGTGCTCTGATTACTGAGCTACCAGCCGCCGATCAAGATCTCCTCTAATTGATGTTATGAACTTTCTACCTTTAGTACACAATTTTCTGTGTCTCATGAAGGTTCCCAGCTGTTCACAGCCTCCAGAAATAGATGACAAGTGTCTGATGAAGACAGAAAGCATGTTACGAGTATACAATTGAAGAAATTGAAGAAATTTTTGACATTTCTGTTTAAATTTCAGAGAAAGTGTCACCCTTAACTTAACATGGATATCTTCTAAATATTGATATCGGTGTTAAACAAAGAGTGATACTTTTCTTGACTACTATAAACAGGAAACTTTTCTCAAAAATTTTAAATATTTATTTTAAAAACCGTTGTATACCGAATGTGATTTTAACTCTACAAACATGAGAACGTTTAAGTCAAGTGACGCCAGATTGTGAAATTATTTATTTTTTATATATACTTTTTTTAATTTATTAAACAGCCATTTTTATTTATTTGTAAATAACACTTAGAACATCATAGGAACGAATCCCATAACTAACCTTAATTGCCTCATCTATATCTAATCTAGAGTTACGGCTCGTAATCTACAGTTCCTAGGTTCGAATTCCACTTCTGTCAGTGTCGAGATTTATTTCCGCTAAACCCCATCCTTCCTCGGTCAGAAAGGGGACAGAGTTGGACTTGGAAAGGTCATGAGCCATCGGGTGGGACGTTGAGTCGTGACCCCGTGTGCAGGAGAGCCATACCTAGTGACTCACTGACCATCGGTCTCCTAACAGCTACCAGTGGGTTTCTTTTCCCCAAACTTCTCTGGGTCCTTGTGACCTTACTATTTATGGGGCGGGGGTGGCTCAGTCGGTAGCGCGCCAGGCTCGTAATCTGTAGTTCCCAGGTTCGAATCCCAGCTGGGTCAGCGTTGAGATTTATCTCCGCAAAAATTCCCCGCCCTGCCCACGGTCAGTAGGGGACACCGATGGGCTTGGAAAGGCCGCCGTACGTCGGATGGGACGTTAAACCGTGGCCCCGTGTGCTGGAGAGCTATACCTTGTGCACGTTAAAGAACACGCTGGATGGCTTTGACGGGAGGCTACCATCTGTCTCCCAACAACTGTTCCAGTGAGTCCCCTCCCCCAACCTTCTCTGAGCCTTCGGGGTCCATGTGACCTGGCCATTTAGCCCATGGTGTGCAAAAAAGTGCCGCTCAGAGGTAAAACAATCCAACCCTCACTATTTACAGTATTGTGTGCATAAAAGTATTGCTCAGAGGTAAAACAACTAATCTAAATATCGTTTCATTTT
Organism: Ryuthela nishihirai; assembly: GCA_038380435.1. NCBI lineage: Eukaryota > Metazoa > Arthropoda > Arachnida > Araneae > Heptathelidae > Ryuthela > Ryuthela nishihirai. The sequence continues at coordinate 28,134,909 of JAWZYU010000034.1, read as the reverse complement.
GGTATGACGTCAAGTTGTTAAAAATACAAACAGTTCTTTCGAAAAGCAAGATTTCAAAATAATCATCTAAAAGTTTTGAAAATATAAGCAATCATCAAAATGTCGTAATACTCCACAACATTTCACCTATTTCTCCTATTCAAAGTAATAGTCTCACGTTTGCAACACCTGCTCGCGAAGATATGGCAACACGTAGCCATGGTAACGATTCTTTGAAAGATATTCCTGCACTGACGTCGGGCATAATGCACTTACTACCGTTGCATTCCTTCGCAGTGTAAAAAGCAATCGAAAAAGTTTCGGCGTAATGGAACCTTGAAGTTCTATATCGTTCGTCTCTTCCGGGCTCAAGAGGTTGCCGATTATTTTCCGTAATCGATGGAAGGTAATCTGCACGTTTCCATGTTTTTATTATTTTGAAGGCTTTTTTGATATGAGAGGCTTCGAAATGAAAAAGATATTTCTTTCGTAAGAGGAAGTGCTTGTGGGTTGGGTTGGGTTGTTGTACCTCTGAGCGGCACTTTTTTGCACACCATGTACTAAATGGCCAGGTCACATGGACCCCGAAGGCTCAGAGAAGGTTGGGGGAGGGGACCCACTGGAACAGCTGTTGGGAGACAGATGGTAGCCTCTTGTCAAGGCCATCCAGCGTGTTCTTTAACGTTGGGTTGTTTTACCTCTGAGCGGCACTTTTTTGCACACCATGGGCTAAATTGCCAGGTCACATGAACCCCGAAGGCTCAGAGAAGGTTGGGGGAGAGGACCCACTGGAACAGCTGTTGGGAGACAGATCCTACTGACCAGATCCTACTGACCTACTCCCCTACTGACCGTGGGCAGTAATTTGCGGAGATAAATCTCGTAAATTTGCGGAGATGACCAGCTGATCCAGCTGGGACTCGAACCTGGGAACTACAGACTACGAACCTGGTGCACTACGGACTGAGCCACCCCCTAGTTAATAAGCTGTTAATAATTCGTAGAGATGAGTTTGCACTTTAGCTTTGTTGAAATCGGAATAGCACAGACAACCTCGGATTCAAAATAATTAGAATCATTATATGAGATGAGAGCCGTAATTTCGGGCAGATACGTGTGACTTCATTGGTTGCAGATATTGTCAGTTTCACTATGGTTCCTCGGGCACTTGAGTAATCGATCCCAAATTTGGTGGTGGTGGTGGTGGTGGTGGTGGGGGGGTGGCTCCGTCGGCAACGTACCAGGATCATAATCTGCAGTTCCCAGGTTCGAGTCCCACGTAAGCCAGCGTTGAGATATATCTGTGCAAAGTTTCCATGCTGATTGGTGTCCCCAATGGGCTTGGAAAGGCCGCCATCCATTGGATGGGACGTGAAGCCATGGCCCTGTGTGTCGGAAAGCCCTGAACACGTTAAAGAACACGCTGGATGGCACTGATGTGAGGTTGCCATCTGTCTCATAACAGCTATTAATGGGTCCCCCCCGCCCAATCTTTTCTGAGCCTTAGGGGTTCTTGTGGGTTGGGTTGTTTTACCTCTGAGCGGCACTTTTTTGCACACCATGGGCTAAATGGCCAGGTCACATGAGCCCCGAAGGCTCAGAGAAGGTTGGGGGAAGGAACCCACTGGAACAGCGGTTGGGAGGCAGATGGTAGCCTCCCGTCAAAGCCATCCAGCGTGTTCTTTAACGTGCACAGAGTATGGCTCTCCCGCACACGGGGCCACGGCTTAACGTCCCATCCGACGGACGGTGGCCTTTCCAAGCCCATCGGTGTCCCCTACTGACCATGGGCAGGGAGGAGAATTTTTGCAGAGATAAATCTCAACGCTGACAAAGCTGGGACTCGAACCTGGGAACTACAGATTACGAGCCTGGCGTGCTACCGACTGAGCCACTCCCGCCCGGGGTTCTTGTGACCTGGCCATTTAGTCCATGCGAAAAAAACTGCCGCTCACAGGTAAAACAACCCAACCTCACTGCACAGAAACAAGAACTAAAAAGTTCCGGGAAAGAACAACAAAAGAAGCGAAAACTGGCTTGGGTTGGGTTGTTTTACCTCTGAGCGGCACTTTTTTGCACACCATGGGCTAAATGGCCAGGTCACATGGACCCCGAAGACTCAGAGAAGGTTGGGGGAGGGGACCCACTGGAACAGCTGTTGGGAGACAGATGGTAGTCTCCCGTCAAGGCCATCCAGCGTGTTCTTTAACGTGCACAGGGTATGGCTCTCTCCCACACACGGGGCCATGGCTTAACGTCCCATCCGACGGACGGCGGCATTTCCAAGCCCATCGGTGTCCCCTACTGACTGGGCAGGGCGGGGAGTTATGCGGAGATAAATCTCAACGTTGACCCAGCTGTGACTCGAACCTGGGAACTGCAGATTAGGAGCCTGGCGCGCTACCGACTGAGCCACCCCCGCCCCGAAAACTGGTAATAGACTCGAAAGTACTTCATGTTCATGTTCTACAAATGACAATCATTTGTTAAAGTTATGAAACATAAATATGATACTCCAGAGAACGTGAAATGGATTGAAAGGTTCATTTCATCTGTAAGCATTCCCTCCCTTGACAGAAATGAATGCAATAAAAAGGCCTCATCCTTTACAAAACGTTGTGAGACAACCCCCTGCGTGAGACCTATTATTTCGAAATTAGAGAGTGCAATTTCGTCAGGCTAGTACGTGCGGACCAACGTCAGATTCAATTTCGAATGTCATCATGATAATAAGTATGTCGGTGGAGGAACATTTCGCTTTCAGGCTTACGAGTAGGACAGAACTGGAACAGATATCCGAGCTGTGGTAATTGCTTTCGATTGATCCTTCGGATAGGAAACTCCGTTAAAAGAGGAGGAGAATTTTTTCTGCTCAAACTTTTCTGTTGAATTCAGAAAGAGGCTGTTTCTCGTTCTATTTCTATCTTTCGTTCTTTGTCTTTTTTTTTTTTTCCAAAATTGCTATCTCATTATTGGCTGCGATTATTTTGATTTTTGAGGTCGCAAATAAATTACGTTACACTCGCAGAAGATCCAAAATCTACCGTTTACAAGAAGACAATTAAATATCCTCTATAGACTTAGAACAAATACAGCAATGCTAAATCAAACAAAATTTTATCTTAAACTTCCAAACTCTCCAAACTGCAAAAATTGTAACGTACCCGAAACAATTAATCATATTTTACTTAACTGTATAAACAACACAACTCAAAGGAAAAAATTCTTTAAATCACTAGAGGAACATGGGTTTCAGGAGGTTAGAACTGATTTAATTTTGAACCAGAAAGATTTTGATTCTAAAATTAAAATTTATAAAATTTTATTTGAATTTCTAATCTCTACAGATTTATGGAACAGAATCTAAAAATAAATAAGTAAATAAGTAAATAAACAAAAACAAAAAGAGTAAAATGAAAATTAACTAAAAAAGTATTATAGTTAATTATTTTTAAGAAATGTATAATGAGAAAGCCTGTATGTCTCAAATATCTGTAACGTTGAATAAATAAATAAATAAATAAATAGAACGGAAAACTAAAGTGGCCGATCAGTATAATAATATTTTATTTCCTCTCCAATGAACCAGTAGGGATACATTTGGATTGTTTTACCTCTCAGCGGTTCATTTGTTGCACACAATGGGCTAAATTGCCATGTCACTAGGACTCAAAGACGGTTGGGGAAAGGGGATCCAATGGGTAGTTAGAAGACAGATGAAAGCCTCCCTTCAAGCCCATCCAGTGGGTTCTTTCATATGAAGAGGGTATGACTTTTGGGTGTTTTCTTTCTGAGCTGACCCTTTGTGCACACAATGGGCTAAATGGCCATGTCACTAGGGCTCAGGGACGGTTTGGGAAAGGGGATCCAATAGGTAGTTAGAAGACATATGGAAGCCTCCATTCAAGGCCATCCAGTGGGTTCTTTCATATTAAGAGGGTATGTCTTTTGGGTTGTTTTCTTTCTGAGCTGACCCTTTGTGCACACAATGGGCTAAATGGCCATATCACTAGGGCTCAGAGACGGTTGGGGAAAGGGGATCCAATAAGTAGTTAGAAGACAGATAGAAGCCTCGCTTCAAGGCCATCCAGTGGGTTCTTTCATATTAAGTGGGTATGTCTTTTGGGTTATTTTCTTTCTGAGCTGACAATTTGTGCACACAATGGGCTAAATGGCCATGTCACTAGGGCTCAGGGACGGTTGGGGAAAGGGGATCCAATAGGTAGTTAGAAGACAGAAAGAAGCCTCCCTTCAAGGCCATCCAGTGGGTTCTTTCATATTAAGAGGGTATGTCTTTTGGGTGTTTTCTTTCAGAGCTGACCCTTTGTGCATACAATGGGCTAAATGACCATGTCACTAGGGCTCAGAGACGGTTGGGGAAAGGGGATCCAATGGGTAGTTAGAAGACAGATGGAATCCTCCCTTCAAGGCCATCCAGTGGGTTCTTTCATATTAATAGGATATGACTTTTGGGTTGTTTTCTTTCTGAGCTGACACTTTGTGCACACAATGGGCCAAATGGCCATGTCACTAGGGCTCAGAGACGGTTGGGGAAAGGGGATCCAATGGGTAGTTAGAAGACAGATAGAAGCCTCCCTTCAAGGCCATCCAGTGGGTTCTTTCATATTAAGAGGGTATGACTTTTGGGTTGTTTTCTTTCTGAGCTGACACTTTGTGCACACAATGGGCCAAATGGCCATGTCACTAGGGCTCAGAGACGGATGGGGAAAGGGGATCCAATGGATAGTTAGAAGACAGATGGAATCCTCCCTTCAAGGCCATCCAGTGGGTTCTTTCATATTAATAGGGTATGACTTTTGGGTTGTTTTCTTTCTGAGCTGACACTTTGTGCACACAATGGGCCAAATGGAAATGTCACTAGGGCTCAGAGACGGTTGGGGAAAGGGGATCCAATGGGTAGTTAGAAGACAGATAGAAGCCTCCCTTCAAGGCCATCCAGTGGGTTCTTTCATATTAAGAGGGTATGACTTTTGGGTTGTTTTCTTCCTGAGCTGACACTTTGTGCACACAATGGGCCAAATGGAAATGTCACTAGGGCTCAGAGACGGTTGGGGAAAGGGGATCCAATGGGTAGTTAGAAGACAGATAGAAGCCTCCCTTCAAGGCCATCCAGTGGGTTCTTTCATATTAAGAGGGTATGACTTTTGGGTTGTTTTCTTCCTGAGCTGACCCTTTGTGCACACAATGGGCTAAATTGCCATGTCACTAGGGCTCAGAGACGGTTGGGGAAAGGGGATCCAATGGGTAGTTAGAAGACACATGGAAGCCTCCTTTCAAGGCCATCCAGTGGGTTCTTTCATATTAAGAGGGTATGACTTTTGGGTTGTTTTTTCCTGCTCACCGTCCTACCCTATGTCAGTAGAGGACACCGATGGGCTTGGAAATGCCGCCTTCAGTCGAATGGAATGTTAAGCCATGGCTCCGTTCCTGTGCCTTCTTTAAATGCTTAGAATCTAAAGAAGCGGAAAGTCATACCCTGTGCACCTTAAGGAACACGTTGGATGGCGTTAATGGAGGCTACCATCTGTCTCCCAACAGTCAATCAATTCGCAACAGAGAGACATTTCAAGTGTCTCTCTGTTGTGTCATTCATGTTTCTGAGTATCAATTCACAACAGAGAGACATTTGCAGTGTCTCTCTGTTGTGTCATTCATTTTTGTGAGTATCAATTCACAACAGAGAGTCATTTCAAGTGTCTCTCTGTTGTGTCATTCATTTTTGTGAGTATCAATTCACAACAGAGAGACATTTCAAGTGTCTCTCTGTTGTGTCATTCATTTTTGTGAGTATCAATTCTCAACAGAGATACATTTCAAGTGTCTGTCTGTTGTGTCATTCATTTTTGTGAGTATCAATTCGCAACAGAGAGTCATTTCAAGTGTCTCTGTGTTGTGTCATTCATTTTTGTGAGTATCAATTCGCAACAGAGAGACATTTCAAGTGTCTCTCTGTTGTGTCATTCATTTTTGTGAATATCAATTCCCAACAGAGAGACATTTCAAGTATCTCTCTATTGTGTCATTCATTTTTGTGAGTATCAATTCACAACAGAGAGTCATTTCAAGTGTCTCTCTGTTGTGTCATTCATTTTTGTGAGTATCAATTCACAACAGAGAGTCATTTCAAGTGTCTCTCTGTTGTGCCATTCATTTTTGTGAGTATCAGTTCGCAACAGAGAGACATTTCAAGTGTCTCTCTGTTGTGTCATTCATTTTTGTGAGTATCAATTCGCAACAGAGAGACATGTCAAGTGTCTCTCTGTTGTGTCATTCATTTTTGTGAGTATCAATTCGCAACAGCGAGACATTTCTAGTGTCTCTCTGTTGTGTCATTCATTTTTGTGAGTATCAATTCGCAACAGAGAGACATTTCTAGTGTCTCTCTGTTGTGCCATTCATTTTTGAGAGTATCAGTTCGCAACAGAGAGACATTTCAAGTGTCTCTCTGTTGTGCCATTCATTTTTGTGAGTATCAATTCACAACAGAGAGTCATTTCAAGTGTCTCTCTGTTGTGTCATTCATTTTTGTGAGTATCAATTCGAAACAGAGAGACATTTCAAGTGTCTCTCTGTTGTGCCATTCATTTTTGTGAGTATCAATTCGCAACAGAGAGACATTTCAAGTGTCTCTCTCTTGTGCCATTCATTTTTGTGAGTATCAATTCGCAACAGAGAGACATTTCAAGTGTCTCTCTGTTGTGCCATTCATTTTTGTGAGTATAAATTCGCAACAGAGAGACATTTCCAGTGTCTTTCTGTTGTGTCATTCATTTTTGTGAGTATGAATTCGCAACAGAGAGACATTTCAAGTGTCTCTCTGTTGTGCCATTCATTTTTGTGAGTATCAATTCGCAACAGAGAGACATTTCAAGTGTCTCTCTGTTCTGCCATTCATTTTTGTGAGTATAAATTCGCAACAGAGAGACATTTCCAGTGTCTCTCTGTTGTGTCATTCATTTTTGTGAGTATCAATTCGCAACAGAGAGTCACTTCAAGTGTCTCTCTGTTGTGTCATTCATTTTTGTGAGTATCAATTCACAACAGAGAGTCATTTCAAGTGTCTCTCTGTTGTGTCATTCATTTTTGTGAGTATCAATTCGCAACAGAGAGACATGTGAAGTGTCTCTCTGTTGTGTCATTCATTTTTGTGAGTATCAATTCGCAACAGAGAGACATGTGAAGTGTCTCTATGTTGTGTCATTCATTTTTGTGAGTATCAATTCGCAACAGAGAGACATTTCTAGTGCCTCTCTGTTGTGCCATTCATTTTTGTGAGTACCAGTTCGCAACAGAGAGACATTTCAAGTGTCTCTCTGTTGTGCCATTCATTTTTGTGAGTATCAATTCTCAACAGAGATACATTTCAAGTGTCTCTCTGTTGTGTCATGCATTTTTGTGAGTATCAATTCGCAACAGAGAGTCATTTCAAGTGTCTCTCTGCTGTGTCATTCATTTTTGTGAGTATCAATTCGCAACAGAGAGACATTTCAAGTGTCTCTCTGTTGTGCCATTCATTTTTGTGAGTATAAATTCGCAACCGAGAGACATTTCAAGTGTCTCTCTGTTGTGCCATTCATTTTTGTGAGTATCAGTTCGCAACAGAGAGACATTTCCAGTGTCTCTCTGTTCTGTCATTCATTTTTGTGAGTATCAATTCGCAACAGAGAGTCATTTCAAGTGTCTCTGTGTTGTGTCATTCATTTTTGTGAGTATCAATTCGCAACAGAGAGACATTTCAAGTGTCTCTCTGTTGTGTCATTCATTTTTGTGAATATCAATTCCCAACAGAGAGACATTTCAAGTATCTCTCTATTGTGTCATTCATTTTTGTGAGTATCAATTCACAACAGAGAGTCATTTCAAGTGTCTCTCTGTTGTGTCATTCATTTTTGTGAGTATCAATTCACAACAGAGAGTCATTTCAAGTGTCTCTCTGTTGTGCCATTCATTTTTGTGAGTATCAGTTCGCAACAGAGAGACATTTCAAGTGTCTCTCTGTTGTGTCATTCATTTTTGTGAGTATCAATTCGCAACAGAGAGACATGTCAAGTGTCTCTCTGTTGTGTCATTCATTTTTGTGAGTATCAATTCGCAACAGCGAGACATTTCTAGTGTCTCTCTGTTGTGTCATTCATTTTTGTGAGTATCAATTCGCAACAGAGAGACATTTCTAGTGTCTCTCTGTTGTGCCATTCATTTTTGAGAGTATCAGTTCGCAACAGAGAGACATTTCAAGTGTCTCTCTGTTGTGCCATTCATTTTTGTGAGTATCAATTCACAACAGAGAGTCATTTCAAGTGTCTCTCTGTTGTGTCATTCATTTTTGTGAGTATCAATTCGAAACAGAGAGACATTTCAAGTGTCTCTCTGTTGTGCCATTCATTTTTGTGAGTATCAATTCGCAACAGAGAGACATTTCAAGTGTCTCTCTCTTGTGCCATTCATTTTTGTGAGTATCAATTCGCAACAGAGAGACATTTCAAGTGTCTCTCTGTTGTGCCATTCATTTTTGTGAGTATAAATTCGCAACAGAGAGACATTTCCAGTGTCTTTCTGTTGTGTCATTCATTTTTGTGAGTATCAATTCGCAACAGAGAGACATTTCAAGTGTCTCTCTGTTGTGCCATTCATTTTTGTGAGTATCAATTCGCAACAGAGAGACATTTCAAGTGTCTCTCTGTTGTGCCATTCATTTTTGTGAGTATAAATTCGCAACAGAGAGACATTTCCAGTGTCTCTCTGTTGTGTCATTCATTTTTGTGAGTATCAATTCGCAACAGAGAGTCACTTCAAGTGTCTCTCTGTTGTGTCATTCATTTTTGTGAGTATCAATTCACAACAGAGAGTCATTTCAAGTGTCTCTCTGTTGTGTCATTCATTTTTGTGAGTATCAATTCGCAACAGAGAGACATGTGAAGTGTCTCTCTGTTGTGTCATTCATTTTTGTGAGTATCAATTCGCAACAGAGAGACATGTGAAGTGTCTCTATGTTGTGTCATTCATTTTTGTGAGTATCAATTCGCAACAGAGAGACATTTCTAGTGCCTCTCTGTTGTGCCATTCATTTTTGTGAGTACCAGTTCGCAACAGAGAGACATTTCAAGTGTCTCTCTGTTGTGCCATTCATTTTTGTGAGTATCAATTCTCAACAGAGATACATTTCAAGTGTCTCTCTGTTGTGTCATGCATTTTTGTGAGTATCAATTCGCAACAGAGAGTCATTTCAAGTGTCTCTCTGCTGTGTCATTCATTTTTGTGAGTATCAATTCGCAACAGAGAGACATTTCAAGTGTCTCTCTGTTGTGCCATTCATTTTTGTGAGTATCAGTTCGCAACAGAGAGACATTTCCAGTGTCTCTCTGTTCTGTCATTCATTTTTGTGAGTATCAATTCACAACAGAGAGACACTTCAAGTGTCTCTCTGTTGTGTCATTCATTTTTGTGAGTATCAATTCGCAACAGAGAGTCACTTCAAGTGTCTCTCTGTTGTGTCATTCATTTTTGTGAGTATCAATTCACAACAGAGAGTCATTTCAAGTGTCTCTCTGTTGTGTCATTCATTTTTGTGAGTATCAATTCGCAACAGAGAGACATGTGAAGTGTCTCTCTGTTGTGTCATTCATTTTTGTGAGTATCAATTCGCAACAGAGAGACATGTGAAGTGTCTCACTGTTGTGTCATTCATTTTTGTGAGTATCAATTCGCAACAGAGAGACATTTCTAGTGCCTCTCTGTTGTGCCATTCATTTTTGTGAGTGTCAGTTCGCAACAGAGAGACATTTCAAGTGTCTCTCTGTTGTGCCATTCATTTTTGTGAGTATAAATTCGCAACAGAGAGACATTTCCAGTGTCTCTCTGTTGTGTCATTCATTTTTGTGAGTATCAATTCGCAACAGAGAGTCATTTCAAGTGTCTCTCTGTTGTGTCATTCATTTTTGTGAGTATCAATTCGCAACAGAGAGACATTTCAAGTGTCTCTCTGTTGTGCCATTCATTTTTGTGAGTATCAATTCTCAACAGAGATACATTTCAAGTGTCTCTCTGTTGTGCCATTTATTTTTGTGAGTATCAGTTCGCAACAGAGAGATATTTCAAGTGTCTCTCTGTTGTGTCATTCATTTTTGTGAGTATCAATTCACAACAGAGAGACATTTCAAATGTCTCTCTGTTGTGCCATTTATTTTTGTGAGTATCAATTCGCAACAGAGAGTCATTTCAAGTGTCTCTCTGTTGTGTCATTCATTTTTGTGAGTATCAGTTCGCAACAGAGAGACATTTCAAGTGTCTCTCTGTTGTGTCATTCATTTTTGTGAGTATCAATTCGCAACAGGGAGACATTTCAAGTGTCTCTCTGTTGTATCATTCATTTTTGTGAGTATCAATTCGCAACAGAGAGACATTTCATGTATCTCTCTATTGTCATTCATTTTTGTGAGTATCAATTCGCAACAGAGAGACATTTCCAGTGTCTCTCTGTTGTGCCATTCATTTTTGTGAGTATCAATTCGCAACAGAGAGACATTTCAAGTGTCTCTCTGTTGTGCCACTCATTTTTGTGAGTATCAGTTCGCAACAGAGAGACATTTCAAGTGTCTCTCTGTTGTGCCATTCATTTTTGTGAGTATCAGTTCGCAACAGAGAGACATTTCAAGTGTCTCTCTGTTGTGTCATTCATTTTTGTGAGTGTCAATTCACAACAGAGAGTCACTTCAAGTGTCTCTCTGTTGTGTCATTCATTTTTGTGAGTATCAATTCACAACAGAGAGCCATTTCAAGTGTCTCTCTGTTGTGTCATTCATTTTTGTGAGTATCAATTCGCAACAGAGAGACATGTCAAATGTCTCTCTGTTGTGTCATTCATTTTTGTGAGAATCAATTCGCAACAGAGATACATTTCTAGTGTCTCTCTCTTGTGTCATTCATTTTGTGAGTATGAATTCGCAACAGAGAGACATTTCTAGTGTCTCTCTGTTGTGCCATTCATTTTTGTGAGTATCAGTTGGCAACACAGAAAACATTTCAAGTGTCTCCCTGTTGTGCCATTCATTTTTGTGAGTATCAATTCTCAACAGAGATACATTTAAATTGTCTCTCTGTTGTGTCATTAATTTTTGTGAGTATCAATTCGCAAGAGAGAGTCATTTCAAGTGTCTCTCTGTTGTTTCATTCATTTTTGTGAGTATCAATTCGCAACAGAGAGACATTTCAAATGTCTCTCTGTTGTGCCATTCATTTTTGTGAGTATCAATTCGCAACAGAGAGATATTTCAAGTGTCTCTCTGTTGTGCCATTTTTTTTTTGTGAGTATCAGTTCGCAACAGAGAGATATTTCAAGTGTCTCTCTGTTGTGTCATTCATTTTTGTGAGTATCAATTCACAACAGAGAGACATTTCAAATGTTTCTCTGTTGTGCCATTTATTTTTGTGAGTATCAATTCGCAACAGAGAGTCATTTCAAGTGTCTCTCTGTTGTGTCATTCATTTTTGTGAGTATCAGTTCGCAACAGAGAGACATTTCAAGTGTCTCTCTGTTGTGTCATTCATTTTTGTGAGTATCAATTCACAACAGAGAGACATTCCAAATGTTTCTCTGTTGTGCCATTTATTTTTGTGAGTATCAATTCGCAACAGAGAGTCATTTCAAGTGTCTCTCTGTTGTGTCATTCATTTTTGTGAGTATCAGTTCGCAACAGAGAGACATTTCAAGTGTCTCTCTGTTGTGTCATTCATTTTTGTGAGTATCAATTCGCAACAGGGAGACATTTCAAGTGTCTCTCTGTTGTATCATTCATTTTTGTGAGTATCAATTCGCAACAGAGAGACATTTCATGTATCTCTCTATTGTCATTCATTTTTGTGAGTATCAATTCGCAACAGAGAGACATTTCCAGTGTCTCTCTGTTGTGCCATTCATTTTTGTGAGTATCAATTCGCAACAGAGAGACATTTCAAGTGTCTCTCTGTTGTGCCACTCATTTTTGTGAGTATCAGTTCGCAACAGAGAGACATTTCAAGTGTCTCTCTGTTGTGCCATTCATTTTTGTGAGTATCAGTTCGCAACAGAGAGACATTTCAAGTGTCTCTCTGTTGTGTCATTCATTTTTGTGAGTGTCAATTCACAACAGAGAGTCACTTCAAGTGTCTCTCTGTTGTGTCATTCATTTTTGTGAGTATCAATTCACAACAGAGAGCCATTTCAAGTGTCTCTCTGTTGTGTCATTCATTTTTGTGAGTATCAATTCGCAACAGAGAGACATGTCAAATGTCTCTCTGTTGTGTCATTCATTTTTGTGAGAATCAATTCGCAACAGAGATACATTTCTAGTGTCTCTCTCTTGTGTCATTCATTTTGTGAGTATGAATTCGCAACAGAGAGACATTTCTAGTGTCTCTCTGTTGTGCCATTCATTTTTGTGAGTATCAGTTGGCAACACAGAAAACATTTCCAGTGTCTCCCTGTTGTGCCATTCATTTTTGTGAGTATCAATTCTCAACAGAGATACATTTAAATTGTCTCTCTGTTGTGTCATTAATTTTTGTGAGTATCAATTCGCAAGAGAGAGTCATTTCAAGTGTCTCTCTGTTGTTTCATTCATTTTTGTGAGTATCAATTCGCAACAGAGAGACATTTCAAATGTCTCTCTGTTGTGCCATTCATTTTTGTGAGTATCAATTCGCAACAGAGAGATATTTCAAGTGTCTCTCTGTTGTGCCATTTTTTTTTTGTGAGTATCAGTTCGCAACAGAGAGATATTTCAAGTGTCTCTCTGTTGTGTCATTCATTTTTGTGAGTATCAATTCACAACAGAGAGACATTTCAAATGTTTCTCTGTTGTGCCATTTATTTTTGTGAGTATCAATTCGCAACAGAGAGTCATTTCAAGTGTCTCTCTGTTGTGTCATTCATTTTTGTGAGTATCAGTTCGCAACAGAGAGACATTTCAAGTGTCTCTCTGTTGTGTCATTCATTTTTGTGAGTATCAATTCACAACAGAGAGACATTTCAAATGTCTCTCTGTTGTGCCATTCATTTTTGTGAGTATCAATTCGCAACAGAGAGACATTTCAAGTGTCTCTCTGTTGTGCCATTCATTTTTGTGAGTATCAGTTCGCAACAGAGAGACATTTCAAGTGTCTCTCTGTTGTGCCATTTATTTTTGTGAGTATCAGTTCGCAACAGAGAGTCACTTCAAGTGTCTCTCTGTTGTGTCATTCATTTTTGTGAGTATCAATTCACAACAGAGAGCCATTTCAAGTGTCTCTCTGTTGTGCCATTCTTTTTTGTGAGTATCACTTCTCAACAGAGAGACATTTCAAGTGTCTCTCTGTTGTGCCATTCATTTTTGTGAGTATCAATTCGTAACAGAGAGACATTTCAAGTGTCTCTCTGTTGTGCCATTCATTTTTGTGAGTATCAGTTCGCAACAGAGAGACATTTCCAGTGTCTCTCTGTTGTGTCATTCATTTTTGTGAGTATCAATTCGCAACAGAGAGTCACTTCAAGTGTCTCTCTGTTGTGTCATTCATTTTTGTGAGTATCAATTCAAAACAGAGAGTCATTTCAAGTGTCTTTCTGTTGTGTCATTCATTTTTGTGAGTATCAATTCGCAACAGAGAGACATTTCTAATGTCTCACTGTTGTGTCATTCATTTTTGTGAGTATCAATTCGCAACAGAGTGACATTTCTAGTGTCTCTCTGTTGTGCCATTCATTTTTGTGAGTATCAGTTCGCAACAGAGAGACATTTCAAGTGTCTCTCTGTTGTGCCATTCATTTTTGTGAGTATCAATTCTCAACAGAGATATATTTCAAGTGTCTCTCTGTTGTGTCATTCATTTTTGTGAGTATCAATTCGCAACAGAGAGTCACTTCAAGTGTCTCTCTGTTGTGTCATTCATTTTTGTGAGTATCAATTCGCAACAGAGAGACATTCCAAGTGTCTCTCTGTTGTGCCATTCATTTTTGTGAGTATCAATTCACAACAGAGAGTCATTTCAAGTGTCTCTCTGTTGTGTCATTCATTTTTGTGAGTGTCAATTCGCAACAGAGAGTCACTTCAAGTGTCTCTCTGTTGTGTCATTCATTTTTGTGAGTATCAATTCACAACAGAGATACATTTAAATTGTCTCTCTGTTGTGTCATTAATTTTTGTGAGTATCAATTCGCAACAGAGAGTCATTTCAAGTGTCTCTCTGTTGTTTCATTCATTTTTGTGAGTATCAATTCGCAACAGAGAGACATTTCAAATGTCTCTCTGTTGTGCCATTCATTTTTGTGAGTATCAATTCGCAACAGAGAGATATTTCAAGTGTCTCTCTGTTGTGCCATTCATTTTTGTGAGAATCAATTCGCAACAGAGAGACATTTCTAGTGTCTCTCTGTTGTGTCATTCATTTTGTGAGTATGAATTCGCAACAGAGAGACATTTCTAGTGTCTCTCTGTTGTGCCATTCATTTTTGTGAGTATCAGTTGGCAACAGAGAGACATTTCAAGTGTCTCTCTGTTGTGTCATTCATTTTTGTGAGTATCAGTTCGCAACAGAGAGACATTTCAAGTGTCTCTCTGTTGTGTCATTCATTTTTGTGAGTATCAATTCACAACAGAGAGACATTTCAAATGTCTCTCTGTTGTGCCATTCATTTTTGTGAGTATCAATTCGCAACAGAGAGATATTTCAAGTGTCTCTCTGTTGTGCCATTCATTTTTGTGAGAATCAATTCGCAACAGAGAGACATTTCTAGTGTCTCTCTGTTGTGTCATTCATTTTGTGAGTATGAATTCGCAACAGAGAGACATTTCTAGTGTCTCTCTGTTGTGCCATTCATTTTTGTGAGTATCAATTCGCAACAGAGAGTCATTTCAAGTGTCTCTCTGTTGTGTCATTCATTTTTGTGAGTATCAGTGCGCAACAGAGAGACATTTCAAGTGTCTCTCTGTTGTGTCATTCATTTTTGTGAGTATCAATTCACAACAGAGAGACATTTCAAATGTTTCTCTGTTGTGCCATTTATTTTTGTGAGTATCAATTCGCAACAGAGAGTCATTTCAAGTGTCTCTCTGTTGTGTCATTCATTTTTGTGAGTATCAGTTCGCAACAGAGAGACATTTCCAGTGTCTCTCTGTTGTGCCATTCATTTTTGTGAGTATCAATTCGCAACAGAGAGACATTTCAAGTGTCTCTCTGTTGTGCCATTCATTTTTGTGAGTATCAGTTCGCAACAGAGAGACATTTCAAGTGTCTCTCTGTTGTGCCATTTATTTTTGTGAGTATCAGTTCGCAACAGAGAGTCACTTCAAGTGTCTCTCTGTTGTGTCATTCATTTTTGTGAGTATCAATTCACAACAGAGAGCCATTTCAAGTGTCTCTCTGTTGTGCCATTCTTTTTTGTGAGTATCACTTCTCAACAGAGAGACATTTCAAGTGTCTCTCTGTTGTGCCATTCATTTTTGTGAGTATCAATTCGTAACAGAGAGACATTTCAAGTGTCTCTCTGTTGTGCCATTCATTTTTGTGAGTATCAGTTCGCAACAGAGAGACATTTCCAGTGTCTCTCTGTTGTGTCATTCATTTTTGTGAGTATCAATTCGCAACAGAGAGTCACTTCAAGTGTCTCTCTGTTGTGTCATTCATTTTTGTGAGTATCAATTCAAAACAGAGAGTCATTTCAAGTGTCTTTCTGTTGTGTCATTCATTTTTGTGAGTATCAATTCGCAACAGAGAGACATTTCTAATGTCTCACTGTTGTGTCATTCATTTTTGTGAGTATCAATTCGCAACAGAGTGACATTTCTAGTGTCTCTCTGTTGTGCCATTCATTTTTGTGAGTATCAGTTCGCAACAGAGAGACATTTCAAGTGTCTCTCTGTTGTGCCATTCATTTTTGTGAGTATCAATTCTCAACAGAGATATATTTCAAGTGTCTCTCTGTTGTGTCATTCATTTTTGTGAGTATCAATTCGCAACAGAGAGTCACTTCAAGTGTCTCTCTGTTGTGTCATTCATTTTTGTGAGTATCAATTCGCAACAGAGAGACATTCCAAGTGTCTCTCTGTTGTGCCATTCATTTTTGTGAGTATCAATTCACAACAGAGAGTCATTTCAAGTGTCTCTCTGTTGTGTCATTCATTTTTGTGAGTGTCAATTCGCAACAGAGAGTCACTTCAAGTGTCTCTCTGTTGTGTCATTCATTTTTGTGAGTATCAATTCACAACAGAGATACATTTAAATTGTCTCTCTGTTGTGTCATTAATTTTTGTGAGTATCAATTCGCAACAGAGAGTCATTTCAAGTGTCTCTCTGTTGTTTCATTCATTTTTGTGAGTATCAATTCGCAACAGAGAGACATTTCAAATGTCTCTCTGTTGTGCCATTCATTTTTGTGAGTATCAATTCGCAACAGAGAGATATTTCAAGTGTCTCTCTGTTGTGCCATTCATTTTTGTGAGAATCAATTCGCAACAGAGAGACATTTCTAGTGTCTCTCTGTTGTGTCATTCATTTTGTGAGTATGAATTCGCAACAGAGAGACATTTCTAGTGTCTCTCTGTTGTGCCATTCATTTTTGTGAGTATCAGTTGGCAACAGAGAGACATTTCAAGTGTCTCTCTGTTGTGCCATTCATTTTTGTGAGTATCAATTCTCAACAGAGATACATTTAAATTGTCTCTCTGTTGTGTCATTAATTTTTGTGAGTATCAATTCGCAACAGAGAGTCATTTCAAGTGTCTCTCTGTTGTGTCATTCATTTTTGTGAGTATCAATTCGCAACAGAGAGACATTTCAAGTGTCTCTCTGTTGTGCCATTCATTTTTGTCAGTATCAATTCACAACAGAGAGTCATTTCAAGTGTCTCTCTGTTGTGTCATTCATTTTTGTGAGTATCAGTTCGCAAAAGAGAGACATTTCAAGTGTCTCTCTGTTGTGCCATTCATTTTTGTGAGTATCAATTCTCAACAGAGATACATTTAAATTGTCTCTCTGTTGTGTCATTAATTTTTGTGAGTATCAATTCGCAACAGAGAGTCATTTCAAGTGTCTCTCTGTTGTGTCATTCATTTTTGTGAGAATCAATTCGCAACAGAGAGACATTTCTAGTGTCTCTCTGTTGTGTCATTCATTTTGTGAGTATGAATTCACAACAGAGAGACATTTCTAGTGTCTCTCTGTTGTGCCATTCATTTTTGTGAGTATCAGTTGGCAACAGAGAGACATTTCAAGTGTCTCTCTGTTGTGCCATTCATTTTTGTGAGTATCAATTCTCAACAGAGATACATTTAAATTGTCTCTCTGTTGTGTCATTAATTTTTGTGAGTATCAATTCGCAACAGAGAGTCATTTCAAGTGTCTCTCTGTTGTGTCATTCATTTTTGTGAGTATCAATTCGCAACAGAGAGACATTTCAAGTGTCTCTCTGTTGTGCCATTCATTTTTGTCAGTATCAATTCACAACAGAGAGTCATTTCAAGTGTCTCTCTGTTGTGTCATTCATTTTTGTGAGTATCAGTTCGCAAAAGAGAGACATTTCAAGTGTCTCTCTGTTGTGCCATTCATTTTTGTGAGTATCAATTCTCAACAGAGATACATTTAAATTGTCTCTCTGTTGTGTCATTAATTTTTGTGAGTATCAATTCGCAACAGAGAGTCATTTCAAGTGTCTCTCTGTTGTGTCATTCATTTTTGTGAGAATCAATTCGCAACAGAGAGACATTTCTATTGTCTCTCTGTTGTGTCATTCATTTTGTGAGTATGAATTCGCAACAGAGAGACATTTCTAGTGTCTCTCTGTTGTGCCATTCATTTTTGTGAGTATCAGTTGGCAACAGAGAGACATTTCAAGTGTCTCTCTGTTGTGCCATTCATTTTTGTGAGTATCAATTCTCAACAGAGATACATTTAAATTGTCTCTCTGTTGTGTCATTAATTTTTGTGAGTATCAATTCGCAACAGAGAGTCATTTCAAGTGTCTCTCTGTTGTGTCATTCATTTTTGTGAGTATCAATTCGCAACAGAGAGACATTTCAAGTGTCTCTCTGTTGTGCCATTCATTTTTGTCAGTATCAATTCACAACAGAGAGTCATTTCAAGTGTCTCTCTGTTGTGTCATTCATTTTTGTGAGTATCAGTTCGCAACAGAGAGACATTTCAAGGGTCTCTCTGTTGTGTCATTCATTTTTGTGAATATCAATTCACAACAGAGAGACATTTCAAGTGTCTCTCTGTTGTGCCATTCATTTTTGTGAGTATCAATTCACAACAGAGAGTCATTTCAAGTGTCTCTCTGTTGTGCCAGTCATTTTGGTTAGTATCAATTCTCAACATTTCAAGTGTCTCTCTGTTGTGCCATTCATTTTTCTGAGTATCAATTCTCAACAGAGATACATTTCAAGTGTCTCTCTGTTGTGCCATTTATTTTTGTGAGTATCAGTTCGCAACAGAGAGACATTTCAAGTGTCTCTCTGTTGTGTCATTCTTTTTTGTGAGTATCAATACACAACAGAGAGACATTTCAAGTGTCTCTCTGTTGTGCCATTCATTTTTGTGAGTATCAGTTCGCAACAGAGAGACATTTCCAGTGTCTCTCTGTTGTGTCATTCATTTTTGTGAGTATCAATTCGCAACAGAGAGTCACTTCAAGTGTCTCTCTGTTGTGTCATTCATTTTTGTGAGTATCAATTCACAACAGAGAGACATTTCAAGTGCCTCTCTGTTGTGCCATTCATTTTTGTGAGTATCAATTCGAAACAGAGAGTCATTTCAAGTGTCTCTCTGTTGTGTCATTCATTTTTGTGAGTATCAATTCTCAACAGAGAGTCATTTCAAGTGTCTCTCTGTTGTGTCATTCATTTTTGTGAGTATCAGTTCGCAACACAGAGTCATTTCAAGTGTCTCTCTGTTGTGCCATTCATTTTTGTGAGTATCAATTCACAACAGAGAGACATTTCAAGTGTCTCTCTTTTGTGCCAATCATTTTTGTGAGTATCAATTCTCATCATTTCAAGTGTCTCTCTGTTGTGCCATTCATTTTTGTGAGTATCAATTCTCAACAGAGATACATTTCAAGTGTCTCTCTGTTGTGTCATTCATTTTTTTGAGTATCAATTCACAACAGAGAGACATTTCAAGTGTCTCTCTGTTGTGCCATTTATTTTTTTGAGTATCAATTCGCAACAGAGAGTCATTTCAAGTGTCTCTCTGTTGTGCCATTCATTTTTGTGAGTATCAGTTCGCAACAGAGAGATATTTCAAGTGTCTCTCTGTTGTGCCATTCATTTTTGTGAGTATCAGTTCGCAACAGAGAGACATTTCAAGTGTCTCTCTGTTGTGCCATTCATTTTTGTGAGTATCAATTCACAACAGAGAGTCATTTAAAGTGTCTCTCTGTTGTGCCAGTCATTTTGGTGAGTATCAATTCTCAACATTTCAAGTGTCTCTCTGTTGTGCCATTCATTTTTCTGAGTATCAATTCTCAACAGAGATACATTTCAAGTGTCTCTCTGTTGTGCCATTTATTTTTGTGAGTATCAGTTCGCAACAGAGAGACATTTCAAGTGTCTCTCTGTTGTGTCATTCTTTTTTGTGAGTATCAATACACAACAGAGAGACATTTCAAGTGTCTCTCTGTTGTGCCATTCATTTTTGTGAGTATCAGTTCGCAACAGAGAGACATTTCCAGTGTCTCTCTGTTGTGTCATTCATTTTTGTGAGTATCAATTCGCAACAGAGAGTCACTTCAAGTGTCTCTCTGTTGTGTCATTCATTTTTGTGAGTATCAATTCACAACAGAGAGACATTTCAAGTGTCTCTCTGTTGTGCCATTCATTTTTGTGAGTATCAATTCGAAACAGAGAGTCATTTCAAGTGTCTCTCTGTTGTGTCATTCATTTTTGTGAGTATCAATTCTCAACAGAGGGTCATTTCAAGTGTCTCTCTGTTGTGTCATTCATTTTTGTGAGTATCAGTTCGCAACACAGAGTCATTTCAAGTGTCTCTCTGTTGTGCCATTCATTTTTGTGAGTATCAATTCACAACAGAGAGACATTTCAAGTGTCTCTCTTTTGTGCCAATCATTTTTGTGAGTATCAATTCTCATCATTTCAAGTGTCTCTCTGTTGTGCCATTCATTTTTGTGAGTATAAATTCTCAACAGAGATACATTTCAAGTGTCTCTCTGTTGTGTCATTCATTTTTTTGAGTATCAATTCACAACAGAGAGACATTTCAAGTGTCTCTCTGTTGTGCCATTTATTTTTTTGAGTATCAATTCGCAACAGAGAGTCATTTCAAGTGTCTCTCTGTTGTGCCATTCATTTTTGTGAGTATCAGTTCGCAACAGAGAGATATTTCAAGTGTCTCTCTGTTGTGCCATTCATTTTTGTGAGTAACAGTTCGCAACAGAGAGACATTTCAAGTGTCTCTCTGTTGTGCCATTCATTTTTGTGAGTATCAATTCACAACAGAGAGTCATTTCAAGTGTCTCTCTGTTGTGCCAGTCATTTTGGTGAGTATCAATTCTCAACATTTCAAGTGTCTCTCTGTTGTGCCATTCATTTTTCTGAGTATCAATTCTCAACAGAGATACATTTCAAGTGTCTCTCTGTTGTGCCATTTATTTTTGTGAGTATCAGTTCGCAACAGAGAGACATTTCAAGTGTCTCTCTGTTGTGTCATTCTTTTTTGTGAGTATCAATACACAACAGAGAGACATTTCAAGTGTCTCTCTGTTGTGCCATTCATTTTTGTGAGTATCAGTTCGCAACAGAGAGACATTTCCAGTGTCTCTCTGTTGTGTCATTCATTTTTGTGAGTATCAATTCGCAACAGAGAGTCACTTCAAGTGTCTCTCTGTTGTGTCATTCATTTTTGTGAGTATCAATTCACAACAGAGAGACATTTCAAGTGTCTCTCTGTTGTGTCATTCATTTTTGTGAGTATCAATTCACAACAGAGAGCCATTTCAAGTGTCTCTCTGTTGTGTCATTCATTTTTGTGAGTATCAATTCGCAACAGAGAGCCATTTCAAGTGTCTCTCTGTTGTGTCATTCATTTTTGTGAGTATCAATTCGCAACAGAGAGACATTTCAAGCGTCTCTCTGTTGTGCCATTTATTTTTGTGAGTATCAGTTCGCAACAGAGAGATATTTCAAGTGTCTCTCTGTTGTGTCATTCATTTTTGTGAGTATCAATTCTCATCATTTCAAGTGTCTCTCTGTTGTGCCATTCATTTTTGTGAGTATCAATTCTCAACAGAGATACATTTCAAGTGTCTCTCTGTTGTCTCATTCATTTTTTTGAGTATCAATTCACAACAGAGAGACATTTCAAGTGTGTCTCTGTTGTGCCATTTATTTTTTTGAGTATCAATTCGCAACAGAGAGTCATTTCAAGTGTCTCTCTGTTGTGTCATTCATTTTTGTGAGTATCAGTTGGCAACACAGAAAACATTTCAAGTGTCTCCCTGTTGTGCCATTCATTTTTGTGAGTATCAATTCTCAACAGAGATACATTTAAATTGTCTCTCTGTTGTGTCATTAATTTTTGTGAGTATCAATTCGCAAGAGAGAGTCATTTCAAGTGTCTCTCTGTTGTTTCATTCATTTTTGTGAGTATCAATTCGCAACAGAGGACATTTCAAATGTCTCTCTGTTGTGCCATTCATTTTTGTGAGTATCAATTCGCAACAGAGAGATATTTCAAGTGTCTCTCTGTTGTGCCATTTATTTTTGTGAGTATCAGTTCGCAACAGAGAGATATTTCAAGTGTCTCTCTGTTGTGTCATTCATTTTTGTGAGTATCAATTCACAACAGAGAGACATTTCAAATGTTTCTCTGTTGTGCCATTTATTTTTGTGAGTATCAATTCGTAACAGAGAGTCATTTCAAGTGTCTCTCTGTTGTGTCATTCATTTTTGTGAGTATTAGTTCGCAACAGAGAGACATTTCAAGTGTCTCTCTGTTGTGTCATTCATTTTTGTGAGTATCAATTCTCATCATTTCAAGTGTCTCTCTGTTGTGCCATTCATTTTTGTGAGTATCAATTCTCAACAGAGATACATTTCAAGTGTCTCTCTGTTGTGTCATTCATTTTTTTGAGTATCAATTCACAACAGAGAGACATTTCAAGTGTCTCTCTGTTGTGCCATTTATTTTTTTGAGTATCAATTCGCAACAGAGAGTCATTTCAAGTGTCTCTCTGTTGTGTCATTCATTTTTGTGAGTATCAGTTGGCAACACAGAAAACATTTCAAGTGTCTCCCTGTTGTGCCATTCATTTTTGTGAGTATCAATTCTCAACAGAGATACATTTAAATTGTCTCTCTGTTGTGTCATTAATTTTTGTGAGTATCAATTCGCAAGAGAGAGTCATTTCAAGTGTCTCTCTGTTGTTTCATTCATTTTTGTGAGTATCAATTCGCAACAGAGAGACATTTCAAATGTCTCTCTGTTGTGCCATTCATTTTTGTGAGTATCAATTCGCAACAGAGAGATATTTCAAGTGTCTCTCTGTTGTGCCATTCATTTTTGTGAGTATCAATTCTCAACAGAGATATATTTCAAGTGTCTCTCTGTTGTGCCATTTATTTTTGTGAGTATCAGTTCGCAACACAGAGATATTTCAAGTGTCTCTCTGTTGTGTCATTCATTTTTGTGAGTATCAATTCACAACAGAGAGACATTTCAAATGATTCTCTGTTGTGCCATTTATTTTTGTGAGTATCAATTCGCAACAGAGAGTCATTTCAAGTGTCTCTCTGTTGTGTCATTCATTTTTGTGAGTATCAGTTCGCAACAGAGAGACATTTCCAGTGTCTCTCTGTTGTGCCATTCATTTTTGTGAGTATCAATTCGCAACAGAGAGACATTTCAAGTGTCTCTCTGTTGTGCCATTCATTTTTGTGAGTATCAGTTCGCAACAGAGAGACATTTCAAGTGTCTCTCTGTTGTGCCATTTATTTTTGTGAGTATCAGTTCGCAACAGAGAGTCACTTCAAGTGTCTCTCTGTTGTATCATTCATTTTTGTGAGTATCAATTCTCAACAGAGAGACATTTCAAGTGTCTCTCTGTTGTGCCATTCATTTTTGTGAGTATCAATTCGTAACAGAGAGTCACTTCAAGTGTCTCTCTGTTGTGTCATTCATTTTTGTGAGTATCAATTCGCAACAGAGTGACATTTCTAGTGTCTCTCTGTTGTGCCATTCATTTTTGTGAGTATCAATTCGCAACAGAGAGTCACTTCAAGTGTCTCTCTGTTGTGTCATTCATTTTTGTGAGTATCAATTCAAAACAGAGAGTCATTTCAAGTGTCTTTCTGTTGTGTCATTCATTTTTGTGAGTATCAATTCGCAACAGAGAGACATTTCAAATGTCTCACTGTTGTGTCATTCATTTTTGTGAGTATCAATTCGCAACAGAGTGACATTTCTAGTGTCTCTCTGTTGTGCCATTCATTTTTGTGAGTATCAGTTCGCAACAGAGAGACATTTCAAGTGTCTCTCTGTTGTGCCATTCATTTTTGTGAGTATCAATTCTCAACAGAGATACATTTAAATTGTCTCTCTGTTGTGTCATTAATTTTTGTGAGTATCAATTCGCAAGAGAGAGTCATTTCAAGTGTCTCTCTGTTGTTTCATTCATTTTTGTGAGTATCAATTCGCAACAGAGAGACATTTCAAATGTCTCTCTGTTGTGCCATTCATTTTTGTGAGTATCAATTCGCAACAGAGAGATATTTCAAGTGTCTCTCTGTTGTGCCATTCATTTTTGTGAGTATCAATTCTCAACAGAGATATATTTCAAGTGTCTCTCTGTTGTGCCATTTATTTTTGTGAGTATCAGTTCGCAACACAGAGATATTTCAAGTGTCTCTCTGTTGTGTCATTCATTTTTGTGAGTATCAATTCACAACAGAGAGACATTTCAAATGATTCTCTGTTGTGCCATTTATTTTTGTGAGTATCAATTCGCAACAGAGAGTCATTTCAAGTGTCTCTCTGTTGTGTCATTCATTTTTGTGAGTATCAGTTCGCAACAGAGAGACATTTCAAGTGTCTCACTGTTGTGTCATTCATTTTTGTGAGTATCAATTCACAACAGAGAGACATTTCAAATGTTTCTCTGTTGTGCCATTTATTTTTGTGAGTATCAGTTCGCAACAGAGAGTCACTTCAAGTGTCTCTCTGTTGTGTCATTCATTTTTGTGAGTATCAATTCTCAACAGAGAGACATTTCAAGTGTCTCTCTGTTGTGCCATTCATTTTTGTGAGTATCAATTCGTAACAGAGAGACATTTCAAGTGTCTCTCTGTTGTGCCATTCATTTTTGTGAGTATCAGTTCGCAACAGAGAGACATTTCCAGTGTCTCTCTGTTGTGTCATTCATTTTTGTGAGTATCAATTCGCAACAGAGAGTCACTTCAAGTGTCTCTCTGTTGTGTCATTCATTTTTGTGAGTATCAATTCAAAACAGAGAGTCATTTCAAGTGTCTTTCTGTTGGGTCATTCATTTTTGTGAGTATCAATTCGCAACAGAGAGACATTTCAAATGTCTCACTGTTGTGTCATTCATTTTTGTGAGTATCAATTCGCAACAGAGTGACATTTCTAGTGTCTCTCTGTTGTGCCATTCATTTTTGTGAGTATCAGTTCGCAACAGAGAGACATTTCAAGTGTCTCTCTGTTGTGCCATTCATTTTTGTGAGTATCAATTCTCAACAGAGATACATTTAAATTGTCTCTCTGTTGTGTCATTAATTTTTGTGAGTATCAATTCGCAAGAGAGAGTCATTTCAAGTGTCTCTCTGTTGTTTCATTCATTTTTGTGAGTATCAATTCGCAACAGAGAGACATTTCAAATGTCTCTCTGTTGTGCCATTCATTTTTGTGAGTATCAATTCGCAACAGAGAGATATTTCAAGTGTCTCTCTGTTGTGCCATTCATTTTTGTGAGTATCAATTCTCAACAGAGATATATTTCAAGTGTCTCTCTGTTGTGCCATTTATTTTTGTGAGTATCAGTTCGCAACACAGAGATATTTCAAGTGTCTCTCTGTTGTGTCATTCATTTTTGTGAGTATCAATTCACAACAGAGAGACATTTCAAATGATTCTCTGTTGTGCCATTTATTTTTGTGAGTATCAATTCGCAACAGAGAGTCATTTCAAGTGTCTCTCTGTTGTGTCATTCATTTTTGTGAGTATCAGTTCGCAACAGAGAGACATTTCAAGTGTCTCACTGTTGTGTCATTCATTTTTGTGAGTATCAATTCACAACAGAGAGACATTTCAAATGTTTCTCTGTTGTGCCATTTATTTTTGTGAGTATCAATTCGCAACAGAGAGTCATTTCAAGTGTCTCTCTGTTGTGTCATTCATTTTTGTGAGTATCAGTTCGCAACAGAGAGACATTTCCAGTGTCTCTCTGTTGTGCCATTCATTTTTGTGAGTATCAATTCGCAACAGAGAGACATTTCAAGTGTCTCTCTGTTGTGCCATTCATTTTTGTGAGTATCAGTTCGCAACAGAGAGACATTTCAAGTGTCTCTCTGTTGTGCCATTTATTTTTGTGAGTATCAGTTCGCAACAGAGAGTCACTTCAAGTGTCTCTCTGTTGTGTCATTCATTTTTGTGAGTATCAATTCACAACAGAGAGCCACTTCAAGTGTCTCTCTGTTGTGCCATTCATTTTTGTGAGTATCAATTCTCAACAGAGAGACATTTCAAGTGTCTCTCTGTTGTGCCATTCATTTTTGTGAGTATCAATTCGTAACAGAGAGACATTTCAAGTGTCTCTCTGTTGTGCCATTCATTTTTGTGAGTATCAATTCACAACAGAGAGCCACTTCAAGTGTCTCTCTGTTGTGTCATTCATTTTTGTGAGTATCAATTCGCAACAGAGAGACATTTCAAGTGTCTCTCTGTTGTGCCATTCATTTTTGTGAGTATCAATTCACAACAGAGAGTCATTTCAAGTGTCTCTCTGTTTTGTCATTCATTTTTGTGAGTGTCAATTCGCAACAGAGAGTCACTTCAAGTGTCTCTCTGTTGTGTCATTCATTTTTGTGAGTATCAATTCACAACAGAG
This sequence comes from Ryuthela nishihirai, assembly GCA_038380435.1. Classification (NCBI taxonomy): domain Eukaryota; kingdom Metazoa; phylum Arthropoda; class Arachnida; order Araneae; family Heptathelidae; genus Ryuthela; species Ryuthela nishihirai. The sequence continues at coordinate 28,108,829 of JAWZYU010000034.1, read as the reverse complement.
AGCCATTTCAAGTGTCTCTCTGTTGTGTGATCCATTTTTGTGAGTATCAATTCGCAACAGAGAGACATGTCAAGTGTCTCTCTGTTGTGTCATTCATTTTTGTGAGAATCAATTCGCAACAGAGAGACATTTCTAGTGTCTCTCTGTTGTGTCATTCATTTTGTGAGTATGAATTCGCAACAGAGAGACATTTCTAGTGTCTCTCTGTTGTGCCATTCATTTTTGTGAGTATCAGTTGGCAACAGAGAGACATTTCAAGTGTCTCTCTGTTGTGTCATTCATTTTTGTGAGTATCAATTCTCAACAGAGATACATTTAAATTGTCTCTCTGTTGTGTCATTAATTTTTGTGAGTATCAATTCGCAACAGAGAGTCATTTCAAGTGTCTCTCTGTTGTGCCATTCATTTTTGTCAGTATCAATTCACAACAGAGAGTCATTTCAAGTGTCTCTCTGTTGTGTCATTCATTTTTGTGAGTATCAGTTCGCAACAGAGAGACATTTCAAGTGTCTCTCTGTTGTGTCATTCATTTTTGTGAATATCAATTCACAACAGAGAGACATTTCGTGTCTCTCTGTTGTGCCATTCATTTTTGTGAGTATCAATTCACAACAGAGAGACATTTCAAGTGTCTCTCTGTTGTGTCATTCATTTTTGTGAGTATCAATTCTCAACAGAGATACATTTAAATTGTCTCTCTGTTGTGTCATTAATTTTTGTGAGTATCAATTCTCAACAGAGATACATTTAAATTGTCTCTCTGTTGTGTCATTAATTTTTGTGAGTATCAATTCGCAACAGAGAGTCATTTCAAGTGTCTCTCTGTTGTGTCATTCATTTTTGTGAGTATCAATTCGCAACACAGAGTCACTTCAAGTGTCTCTCTGTTGTGTCATTCATTTTTGTGAGTATCAATTCGCAACAGAGAGTCATTTCAAGTGTCTCTCTGTTGTGTCATTCATTTTTTTGAGTATCAGTTCGCAACAGAGAGACATTTCAAGTGTCTCTCTGTTGTGTCATTCATTTTTGTGAATATCAATTCACAACAGAGAGACATTTCAAGTGTCTCTCTGTTGCGCCATTCATTTTTGTGAGTATCAATTCACAACAGAGAGTCATTTCAAGTGTCTCTCTGTTGTGCCAGTCATTTTGGTGAGTATCAATTCTCAACATTTCAAGTGTCTCTCTGTTGTGCCATTCATTTTTCTGAGTATCAATTCTCAACGGAGATACATTTCAAGTGTCTCTCTGTTGTGCCATTTATTTTTGTGAGTATCAGTTCGCAACAGAGAGACATTTCAAGTGTCTCTCTGTTGTGTCATTCTTTTTTGTGAGTATCAATACACAACAGAGAGACATTTCAAGTGTCTCTCTGTTGTGCCATTCATTTTTGTGAGTATCAGTTCGCAACAGAGAGACATTTCCAGTGTCTCTCTGTTGTGTCATTCATTTTTGTGAGTATCAATTCGCAACAGAGAGTCACTTCAAGGTCTCTCTGTTGTGTCATTCATTTTTGTGAGTATCAATTCACAACAGAGAGACATTTCAAATGTCTCTCTGTTGTGCCATTCATTTTTGTGAGTATCAATTCGAAACAGAGAGTCATTTCAAGTGTCTCTCTGTTGTGTCATTCATTTTTGTGAGTATCAATTCTCAACAGAGAGTCATTTCAAGTGTCTCTCTGTTGTGACATTCATTTTTGTGAGTATCAGTTCGCAACACAGAGTCATTTCAAGTGTCTCTCTGTTGTGCCATTCATTTTTGTGAGTATCAATTCACAACAGAGAGACATTTCAAGTGTCTCTCTTTTGTGCCAATCATTTTTGTGAGTATCAATTCTCATCATTTCAAGTGTCTCTCTGTTGTGCCATTCATTTTTGTGAGTATCAATTCTCAACAGAGATACATTTCAAGTGTCTCTCTGTTGTGTCATTCATTTTTTTGAGTATCAATTCACAACAGAGAGACATTTCAAGTGTCTCTCTGTTGTGCCATTTATTTTTTTGAGTATCAATTCGCAACAGAGAGTCATTTCAAGTGTCTCTCTGTTGTGCCATTCATTTTAGTGAGTATCAGTTCGCAACAGAGAGACATTTCAAGTGTCTCTCTGTTGTGCCATTCATTTTTGTGAGTATCAGTTCGCAACAGAGAGACATTTCAAGTGTCTCTCTGTTGTGTCATTCATTTTTGTGAGTGTCAATTCGCAACAGAGAGTCACTTCAAGTGTCTCTCTGTTGTGTCATTCATTTTTGTGAGTATCAATTCACAACAGAGAGCCATTTCAAGTGTCTCTCTGTTGTGTCATTCATTTTTGTGAGTATCAATTCGCAACAGAGAGACATGTCAAATGTCTCTCTGTTGTGTCATTCATTTTTGTGAGTATCAATTCGCAACAGAGAGACATTTCAAGCGTCTCTCTGTTGTGCCATTCATTTTTGTGAGTATCAATTCGCAACAGAGAGACATTTCTAGTGTCTCTCTTTTGTGCCATTCATTTTTGTGAGTATCAGTTGGCAACAGAGAGACATTTCAAGTGTCTCTCTGTTGTGCCATTCATTTTTGTGAGTATCAATTCTCAACAGAGATACATTTAAAGTGTCTCTCTGTTGTGTCATTAATTTTTGTGAGTATCAATTCGCAACAGAGAGTCATTTCAAGTGTCTCTCTGTTGTGTCATTCATTTTTGTGAGTATCAATTCGCAACAGAGAGACATTTCAAGTGTCTCTCTGTTGTGTCATTCATTTTTGTGAGTATCAGTTCGCAACAGAGAGACATTTCAAGTGTCTCTCTGTTGTGTCATTCATTTTTGTGAGTATCAATTCACAACAGAGAGTCATTTCAAGTGTCTCTCTGTTGTGCCAGTCATTTTTGTGAGTATCAATTCTCAACATTTCAAGTGTCTCTCTGTTGTGCCATTTATTTTTGTGAGTATCAATTCGCAACAGAGAGTCATTTCAAGTGTCTCTCTGTTGTGTCATTCATTTTTGTGAGTATCAATTCGCAACAGAGAGACATGTCAAATGTCTCTCTGTTGTGTCATTCATTTTTGTGAGTATCAATTCGCAACAGAGAGACATTTCAAGCGTCTCTCTGTTGTGCCATTCATTTTTGTGAGTATCAATTCGCAACAGAGAGACATTTCAAGTGTCTCTCTGTTGTGCCATTCATTTTTGTGAGTATCAATTCGCAACAGAGAGACATTTCAAGTGTCTCTCTGTTGTGCCATTCATTTTTGTGAGTATCAATTCGCAACAGAGAGACATTTCAAGTGTCTCTCTGTTGTGTCATTCATTTTTGTGAGTATCAATTCACAACAGAGAGACATTTCCAGTGTCTCTCTGTTGTGTCATTCATTTTTGTGAGTATCAATTCACAACAGAGAGACATTTCCAGTGTCTCTCTGTTGTGTCATTCATTTTTGTGAGTATCAATTCACAACAGAGAGTCATTTCAAGTGTCTCTCTGTTGTGCCATTCATTTTTGTGAGTATCAATTCTCAACAGAGATACATTTCAAGTGTCTGTCTGTTGTGTCATTCATTTTTGTGAGTATCAATTCGCAACAGAGAGTCATTTCAAGTGTCTCTCTGTTGTGTCATTCATTTTTGTGAGTATCAGTTCGCAACAGAGAGACATTTCAAGTGTCTCTCTGTTGTGTCATTCATTTTTGTGAGTATCAATTCACAACAGAGAGTCATTTCAAGTGTCTCTCTGTTGTGCCAGTCATTTTTGTGAGTATCAATTCTCAACATTTCAAGTGTCTCTCTGTTGTGCCATTTATTTTTGTGAGTATCAATTCGCAACAGAGAGTCATTTCAAGTGTCTCTCTGTTGTGTCATTCATTTTTGTGAGTATCAATTCGCAACAGAGAGTCATTTCAAGTGTCTCTCTGTTGTGTCATTCGTTTTTGTGAGTATCAATTCACAACAGAGAGTCATTTCAAGTGTCTCTCTGTTGTGCCATTCATTTTTGTGAGTATCAATTCGCAATAGAGAGACATTTCAAGTGCCTCTCTGTTGTGCCATTCATTTTTGTGAGTATCAGTTCGCAACAAAGAGACATTTCAAGTGTCTCTCTGTTGTGCCTTTCATATTTTGAGTATCAATTCTCAACAGAGAGACATTTCAAGTGTCTCTCTGTTGTGCCATTCATTTTTGTGAGTATGAATTCGTAACAGAGAGACATTTCAAGTGTCTCTCTGTTGTGCCATTCATTTTTGTGAGTATCAGTTCGCAACAGAGAGACATTTCCAGTGTCTCTCTGTTGTGTCATTCATTTTTGTGAGTATCAATTCGCAACAGAGAGTCACTTCAAGTGTCTCTCTGTTGTGTCATTCATTTTTGTGAGTATCAATTCACAACAGAGAGTCATTTCAAGTGTCTTTCTGTTGTGTCATTCATTTTTGTGAGTATCAATTCGCAACAGAGAGACATTTCTAATGTCTCACTGTTGTGTCATTCATTTTTGTGAGTATCAATTCGCAACAGAGAGACATTTCTAGTGTCTCTCTGTTGTGCCATTCATTTTTGTGAGTATCAGTTCGCAACAGAGAGACATTTCAAGTGTCTCTCTGTTGTGCCATTCATTTTTGTGAGTATCAATTCTCAACAGAGATACATTTCAAGTGTCTCTCTGTTGTGTCATTCATTTTTGTGAGTATCAATTCGCAACAGAGAGTCATTTCAAGTGTCTCTCTGTTGTGTTATTCATTTTTCTGAGTATCAATTCACAACAGAGAGTCATTTCAAGTGTCTCTCTGTTGTGTTATTCATTTTTGTGAGTATCAATTCGCAACAGAGAGACATTTCAAGTGTCTCTCTGTTGTGCCATTCATTTTTGTGAGTATCAATTCGTAACAGAGAGACATTTCAAGTGTCTCTCTGTTGTGCCATTCATTTTTGTGAGTATCAATTCGCAACAGAGAGACATTTCAAGTGTCTCTCTGTTGTGCCAGTCATTTTTGTGAGTATCAATTCTCATCATTTCAAGTGTCTCTCTGTTGTGCCATTCATTTTTGTGAGTATCAATTCTCAACAGAGATACATTTCAAGTGTCTCTCTGTTGTGCCATTTATTTTTGTGAGTATCAGTTCGCAACAGAGAGACATTTCAAGTGTCTCTCTGTTGTGTCATTCATTTTTTTGAGTATCAATTCACAACAGAGAGACATTTCAAGCGTCTCTCTGTTGTGCCATTCATTTTTGTGAGTATCAATTCGCAACAGAGAGACATTTCAAGTGTCTCTCTGTTGTGTCATTCATTTTTGTGAGTATCAATTCGCAACAGAGAGACATTTCAAGTGTCTCTCTGTTGTGCCATTCATTTTTGTGAGTATCAATTCGCAACAGAGAGACATTTCAAGTGTCTCTCTGTTGTGTCATTCATTTTTGTGAGTATCAATTCACAACAGAGAGACATTTCCAGTGTCTCTCTGTTGTGTCATTCATTTTTGTGAGTATCAATTCACAACAGAGAGACATTTCCAGTGTCTCTCTGTTGTGTCATTTATTTTTGTGAGTATCAATTCACAACAGAGAGTCATTTCAAGTGTCTCTCTGTTGTGCCATTCATTTTTGTGAGTATCAATTCTCAACAGAGATACATTTCAAGTATCTGTCTGTTGTGTCATTCATTTTTGTGAGTATCAATTCGCAACAGAGAGTCATTTCAAGTGTCTCTCTGTTGTGTCATTCATTTTTGTGAGTATCAGTTCGCAACAGAGAGACATTTCAAGTGTCTCTCTGTTGTGTCATTCATTTTTGTGAGTATCAATTCACAACAGAGAGTCATTTCAAGTGTCTCTCTGTTGTGCCAGTCATTTTTGTGAGTAACAATTCTCAACATTTCAAGTGTCTCTCTGTTGTGCCATTCATTTTTGTGAGTATCAGTTCGCAACAGAGAGACATTTCCAGTGTCTCTCTGTTGTGTCATTCATTTTTGTGAGTATCAATTCGCAACAGAGAGTCACTTCAAGTGTCTCTCTGTTGTGTCATTCCTTTTTGTGAGTATCAATTCACAACAGAGAGTCATTTCAAGTGTCTTTCTGTTGTGTCATTCATTTTTGTGAGTATCAATTCGCAACAGAGATACATTTCTAATGTCTCACTGTTGTGTCATTCATTTTTGTGAGTATCAATTCGCAACAGAGAGACATTTCAAGTGTCTCTCTGTTGTGCCATTCATTTTTGTGAGTATCAATTCTCAACAGAGATACATTTCAAGTGTCTCTCTGTTGTGTCATTCATTTTTGTGAGTATCAATTCGCAACAGAGAGTCACTTCAAGTGTCTCTCTGTTGTGTCATTCATTTTTGTGAGTATCAATTCGCAACAGAGAGACATTTCAAGTGTCTCTCTGTTGTGCCATTCATTTTTGTGAGTATCAATTCACAACAGAGAGTCATTTCAAGTGTCTCTCTGTTGTGTCATTCATTTTTGTGAGTATCAATTCGCAACAGAGAGACATTTCAAGTGTCTCTCTGTTGTGCCATTCATTTTTGTGAGTATCAGTTCGCAACAGAGAGACATTTCAAGTGTCTCTCTGTTGTGTCATTCATTTTTGTGAGTATCAGTTCGCAACAGAGAGACATTTCAAGTGTCTCTCTGTTGTGTCATTCATTTTTGTGAGTATCAATTCACAACAGAGAGTCATTTCAAGTGTCTCTCTGTTGTGCCAGTCATTTTTGTGAGTATCAATTCTCAACATTTCAAGTGTCTCTCTGTTGTGCCATTTATTTTTGTGAGTATCAATTCGCAACAGAGAGTCATTTCAAGTGTCTCTCTGTTGTGTCATTCATTTTTGTGAGTATCAATTCGCAACAGAGAGTCATTTCAAGTGTCTCTCTGTTGTGTCATTCATTTTTGTGAGTATCAATTCACAACAGAGAGTCATTTCAAGTGTCTCTCTGTTGTGCCATTCATTTTTGTGAGTATCAATTCGCAATAGAGAGACATTTCAAGTGCCTCTCTGTTGTGCCATTCATTTTTGTGAGTATCAGTTCGCAACAAACAGACATTTCAAGTGTCTCTCTGTTGTGCCTTTCATATTTTGAGTATCAATTCTCAACAGAGAGACATTTCAAGTGTCTCTCTGTTGTGCCATTCATTTTTGTGAGTATGAATTCGTAACAGAGAGACATTTCAAGTGTCTCTCTGTTGTGCCATTCATTTTTGTGAGTATCAGTTCGCAACAGAGAGACATTTCCAGTGTCTCTCTGTTGTGTCATTCATTTTTGTGAGTATCAATTCGCAACAGAGAGTCACTTCAAGTGTCTCTCTGTTGTGTCATTCATTTTTGTGAGTATCAATTCACAACAGAGAGTCATTTCAAGTGTCTTTCTGTTGTGTCATTCATTTTTGTGAGTATCAATTCGCAACAGAGAGACATTTCTAATGTCTCACTGTTGTGTCATTCATTTTTGTGAGTATCAATTCGCAACAGAGAGACATTTCTAGTGTCTCTCTGTTGTGCCATTCATTTTTGTGAGTATCAGTTCGCAACAGAGAGACATTTCAAGTGTCTCTCTGTTGTGCCATTCATTTTTGTGAGTATCAATTCTCAACAGAGATACATTTCAAGTGTCTCTCTGTTGTGTCATTCATTTTTGTGAGTATCAATTCGCAACAGAGAGTCATTTCAAGTGTCTCTCTGTTGTGTTATTCATTTTTCTGAGTATCAATTCACAACAGAGAGTTATTTCAAGTGTCTCTCTGTTGTGTTATTCATTTTTGTGAGTATCAATTCGCAACAGAGAGACATTTCAAGTGTCTCTCTGTTGTGCCATTCATTTTTGTGAGTATCAATTCGTAACAGAGAGACATTTCAAGTGTCTCTCTGTTGTGCCATTCATTTTTGTGAGTATCAATTCGCAACAGAGAGACATTTCAAGTGTCTCTCTGTTGTGCCAGTCATTTTTGTGAGTATCAATTCTCATCATTTCAAGTGTCTCTCTGTTGTGCCATTCATTTTTGTGAGTATCAATTCTCAACAGAGATACATTTCAAGTGTCTCTCTGTTGTGCCATTTATTTTTGTGAGTATCAGTTCGCAACAGAGAGACATTTCAAGTGTCTCTCTGTTGTGTCATTCATTTTTTTGAGTATCAATTCACAACAGAGAGACATTTCAAGCGTCTCTCTGTTGTGCCATTCATTTTTGTGAGTATCAATTCGCAACAGAGAGACATTTCAAGTGTCTCTCTGTTGTGTCATTCATTTTTGTGAGTATCAATTCGCAACAGAGAGACATTTCAAGTGTCTCTCTGTTGTGCCATTCATTTTTGTGAGTATCAATTCGCAACAGAGAGACATTTCAAGTGTCTCTCTGTTGTGTCATTCATTTTTGTGAGTATCAATTCACAACAGAGAGACATTTCCAGTGTCTCTCTGTTGTGTCATTCATTTTTGTGAGTATCAATTCACAACAGAGAGACATTTCCAGTGTCTCTCTGTTGTGTCATTTATTTTTGTGAGTATCAATTCACAACAGAGAGTCATTTCAAGTGTCTCTCTGTTGTGCCATTCATTTTTGTGAGTATCAATTCTCAACAGAGATACATTTCAAGTATCTGTCTGTTGTGTCATTCATTTTTGTGAGTATCAATTCGCAACAGAGAGTCATTTCAAGTGTCTCTCTGTTGTGTCATTCATTTTTGTGAGTATCAGTTCGCAACAGAGAGACATTTCAAGTGTCTCTCTGTTGTGTCATTCATTTTTGTGAGTATCAATTCACAACAGAGAGTCATTTCAAGTGTCTCTCTGTTGTGCCAGTCATTTTTGTGAGTAACAATTCTCAACATTTCAAGTGTCTCTCTGTTGTGCCATTTATTTTTGTGAGTATCAATTCGCAACAGAGAGTCATTTCAAGTGTCTCTCTGTTGTGTCATTCATTTTTGTGAGTATGAATTCGCAACAGAGGGTCATTTCAAGTGTCTCTCTGTTGTGCCATTCATTTTTGTGAGTATAAATTTACAACAGAGAGTCATTTCAAGTGTCTCTCTGTTGTGTCATTCATTTTTGTGAGTATCAATTCGCAACAGAGAGACATTTCAAGTGTCTCTCTGTTGTGCCAGTCATTTTTGTGAGTATCAATTCTCATCATTTCAAGTGTCTCTCTGTTGTGCCATTCATTTTTGTGAGTATCAATTCTCAACAGAGATACATTTCAAGTGTCTCTCTGTTGTGCCATTTATTTTTGTGAGTATCAGTTCGCAACAGAGAGACATTTCAAGTGTCTCTCTGTTGTGTCATTCATTGTTTTGAGTATCAATTCACAACAGAGAGACATTTCAAGTGTCTCTCTGTTGTGCCATTTATTTTTGTGAGTATCAATTCGCAACAGAGAGTCATTTCAAGTGTCTCTCTGTTGTGTCATTCATTTTTGTGAGTATCAATTCGCAACAGAGAGTCATTTCAAGTGTCTCTCTGTTGTGCCATTCATTTTTGTGAGTATCAATTCGTAACAGAGAGACATTTCAAATGTCTCTCTGTTGTGCCATTCATTTTTGTGAGTATCAGTTCGCAACAGAGAGACATTTCCAGTGTCTCTCTGTTGTGTCATTCATTTTTGTGAGTATCAATTCGCAACAGAGAGTCACTTCAAGTGTCTCTCTGTTGTGTCATTCCTTTTTGTGAGTATCAATTCACAACAGAGAGTCATTTCAAGTGTCTTTCTGTTGTGTCATTCATTTTTGTGAGTATCAATTCGCAACAGAGATACATTTCTAATGTCTCACTGTTGTGTCATTCATTTTTGTGAGTATCAATTCGCAACAGAGAGACATTTCAAGTGTCTCTCTGTTGTGCCATTCATTTTTGTGAGTATCAATTCTCAACAGAGATACATTTCAAGTGTCTCTCTGTTGTGTCATTCATTTTTGTGAGTATCAATTCGCAACAGAGAGTCACTTCAAGTGTCTCTCTGTTGTGTCATTCATTTTTGTGAGTATCAATTCGCAACAGAGAGACATTTCAAGTGTCTCTCTGTTGTGCCATTCATTTTTGTGAGTATCAATTCACAACAGAGAGTCATTTCAAGTGTCTCTCTGTTGTGTCATTCATTTTTGTGAGTATCAATTCGCAACAGAGAGACATTTCAAGTGTCTCTCTGTTGTGCCATTCATTTTTGTGAGTATCAGTTCGCAACAGAGAGACATTTCAAGTGTCTCTCTATTGTGCCATTCATTTTTGTGAGTATCAATTCGCAACAGAGAGTCATTTCAAGTGTCTCTCTGTTGTGTCATTCATTTTTGTGAGTATCAATTCGCAAGAGAGAGACATTTCAAGTGTCTCTCTGTTGTGTCATTCATTTTTGTGAGTATCAATTCACAACAGAGAAACATTTCCAGTGTCTCTCTGTTGTGTCATTCATTTTTGTGAGTATCAATTCACAACAGAGAGACATTTCCAGTGTCTCTCTGTTGTGTCATTCATTTTTGTGAGTATCAATTCACAACAGAGAGTCATTTCAAGTGTCTCTCTGTTGTGCCATTCATTTTTGTGAGTATCAATTCTCAACAGAGATACATTTGAAGTGTCTCTCTGTTGTGCCATTTATTTTTGTGAGTATACGTTCGCAACAGAGAGACATTTCAAGTGTCTCTCTGCTGTGTCATTCATTTTTGTGAGTATCAATTCACAACAGAGAGACATTTCAAGTGTCTCTCTGTTGTGCCATTCATTTTTGTGTGTATCAATTCACAACAGAGAGTCATTTCAAGTGTCTCTCTGTTGTGCCAGTCATTTTTGTGAGTATCAATTCACAACAGAGAGACATTTCAAGTGTCTCTCTGTTGTGCCAGTCATTTTTGTGAGTATCAATTCTCAACATTTCAAGTGTCTCTCTGTTGTGCCATTCATTTTTGTGAGTATCAATTCTCAACAGAGATACATTTCAAGTGTCTCTCTGTTGTGCCATTTATTTTGTGAGTATCAGTTCGCAACAGAGAGACATTTCAAGTGTCTCTCTGTTGTGTCATTCATTTTTGTGAGTATCAATTCACAACAGAGAGACATTTCAAGTGTGTCTCTGTTGTGCCATTTATTTTTGTGAGTATCAATTCGTAACAGAGAGTCATTTCAAGTGTCTCTCTGTTGTGTCATTCATTTTTGTGAGTATCAATTCACAACAGAGAGACACGTGAAGTGTCTCTCTGTTGTGTCATTCATTTTTGTGAGTATCAATTCGCAACAGAGAGACATTTCTAGTGTCTCTCTGTTGTGTCATTCATTTTTTGTGAGTATCAATTCGCAACAGAGAGACATTTCTAGTGTCTCTCTGTTGTGCCATTTATTTTTGTGAATATCAGTTCGCAACAGACAGACATTTCTAGTGTCTCTCTGTTGTGTCATTCATTTTTGTGAGTATCAATTCGCAACAGAGAGACATTTCTAGTGTCTCTCTGTTGTGCCATTTATTTTTTGTGAGTATCAGTTCGCAACAGAGAGACATTTCTAGTGTCTCTCTGTTGTGCCATTCATTTTTGTGAGTATCAATTCGCAACAGAGAGACATTTCAAGTGTCTCTCTGTTTTTGCCATTCATTTTTGTGAGTATCAATTCGCAACAGAGAGACATTTCAAGTGTCTCTCTGTTGTGCCATTCATTTTTGTGAGTATCAGTTCGCAACAGAGAGACATTTCAAGTGTCTCTCTATTGTGCCATTCATTTTTGTGAGTATCAATTCGCAACAGAGAGTCATTTCAAGTGTCTCTCTGTTGTGTCATTCATTTTTGTGAGTATCAATTCGCAAGAGAGAGACATTTCAAGTGTCTCTCTTTTGTGTCATTCATTTTTGTGAGTATCAATTCACAACAGAGAAACATTTCCAGTGTCTCTCTGTTCTGTCATTCATTTTTGTGAGTATCAATTCACAACAGAGAGTCATTTCAAGTGTCTCTCTGTTGTGCCATTCATTTTTGTGAGTATCAATTCTCAACAGAGATACATTTCAAGTGTCTCTCTGTTGTGCCATTTATTTTTGTGAGTATCAGTTCGCAACAGAGAGACATTTCAAGTGTCTCTCTGCTGTGTCATTCATTTTTGTGAGTATCAATTCACAACAGAGAGACATTTCAAGTGTCTCTCTGTTGTGCCATTCATTTTTGTGTGTATCAATTCACAACAGAGAGTCATTTCAAGTGTCTCTCTGTTGTGCCATTCATTTTTGTGAGTATCAATTCACAACAGAGAGACATTTCAAGTGTCTCTCTGTTGTGCCAGTCATTTTTGTGAGTATCAATTCTCAACATTTCAAGTGTCTCTCTGTTGTGCCATTCATTTTTGTGAGTATCAATTCTCAACAGAGATACATTTCAAGTGTCTCTCTGTTGTGCCATTTATTTTTGTGAGTATCAATTCGCAACAGAGAGTCATTTCAAGTGTCTCTCTGTTGTGTCATTCATTTTTGTGAGTATCAATTCGCAACAGAGAGATATTTCTAGTGTCTCTCTGTTGTGTCATTCATTTTTGTGAGTATCAATTCGCAACAGAGAGACATTTCTAGTGTCTCTCTGTTGTGCCATTTATTTTTGTGAGTATCAGTTCGCAACAGAGAGACATTTCTAGTGTCTCTCTGTTGTGCCATTCATTTTTGTGAGTATCAATTCTCAACAGAGATACATTTCAAGTGTCTCTCTGTTGTGTCATTCATTTTTGTGAGTATCATTTCGCAACAGAGAGTCATTTCAAGTGTCTCTCTGTTGTGTCATTCATTTTTGTGAATATCAATTCGCAACAGAGAGACATTTCAAGTGTCTCTCTGTTGTGCCATTCATTTTTGTGAGTATCAATTCACAACAGAGAGTCATTTCAAGTGTCTCTCTGTAGTGTCATTCATTTTTTGTGAGTATCAATTCGCAAAAGAGATTCATTTCAAGTGTCTCTCTGTTGTGTCATTCATTTTTGTGAGTATCAATTCGCAACAGAGAGACATGTGAAGTGTCTCTCTGTTGTGTCATTCATTTTTGTGAGTATGAATTCGCAACAGAGAGACATTTCTAGTGTCTCTCTGTTGTGTCATTCATTTTTGTGAGTATCAATTCGCAACAGAGAGACATTTCTAGTGTCTCTCTGTTGTGCCATTTATTTTTGTGAGTATCAGTTCGCAACAGAGAGACATTTCCAGTGTCTCTCTGTTGTGCCATTCATTTTTGTGAGTATCAGTTCACAACAGAGAGACATTTCCTGTGTCTCTCTGTTGTGTCATTCATTTTTGTGAGTATCAATTCACAACAGAGAGTCATTTCAAGTGTCTCTCTGTTGTGTCATTCATTTTTGTGAGTATCAATTCACAACAGAGAGACATTTCAAGTGTCTCTCTGTTGTGCCATTCATTTTTGTCAGTATCAATTCTCAACAGAGATACATTTCAAGTGTCTGTCTGTTGTGTCATTAATTTTTGTGAGTATCAATTCGCAACAGAGAGTCATTTCAAGTGTCTCTCTGTTGTGTCATTCATTTTTGTGAGTATCAGTTCGCAACAGAGAGACATTTCAAGTGTCTCTCTGTTGTCTCATTCATTTTTGTGAATATCAATTCACAACAGAGAGACATTTCAAGTGTCTCTCTGTTGTGCCATTCATTTTTGTGAGTATCAATTCACAAAAGAGAGTCATTTCAAGTGTCTCTCTGTTGTGCCAGTCATTTTTGTGAGTATCAATTCTCAACATTTCAAGTGTCTCTCTGTTGTGCCATTCATTTTTGTGAATATCAATTCTCAACAGAGATACATTTCAAGTGTCTCTCTGTTGTGCCATTTATTTTTGTGAGTATCAGTTCGCAACAGAGAGACATTTCAAGTGTCTCTCTGTTGTGTCATTCATTTTTGTGAGTATCAATTCGCAACAGAGAGACATTTCTAGTGTCTCTCTGTTGTGTCATTCATTTTTTGTGAGTATCAATTCGCAACAGAGAGACATTTCTAGTGTCTCTCTGTTGTGCCATTTATTTTTGTGAATATCAGTTCGCAACAGACAGACATTTCTAGTGTCTCTCTGTTGTGTCATTCATTTTTGTGAGTATCAATTCGCAACAGAGAGACATTTCTAGTGTCTCTCTGTTGTGCCATTTATTTTTTGTGAGTATCAGTTCGCAACAGAGAGACATTTCTAGTGTCTCTCTGTTGTGCCATTCATTTTTGTGAGTATCAATTCGCAACAGAGAGACATTTCAAGTGTCTCTCTGTTTTTGCCATTCATTTTTGTGAGTATCAATTCGCAACAGAGAGACATTTCAAGTGTCTCTCTGTTGTGCCATTCATTTTTGTGAGTATCAGTTCGCAACAGAGAGACATTTCAAGTGTCTCTCTATTGTGCCATTCATTTTTGTGAGTATCAATTCGCAACAGAGAGTCATTTCAAGTGTCTCTCTGTTGTGTCATTCATTTTTGTGAGTATCAATTCGCAAGAGAGAGACATTTCAAGTGTCTCTCTTTTGTGTCATTCATTTTTGTGAGTATCAATTCACAACAGAGAAACATTTCCAGTGTCTCTCTGTTCTGTCATTCATTTTTGTGAGTATCAATTCACAACAGAGAGTCATTTCAAGTGTCTCTCTGTTGTGCCATTCATTTTTGTGAGTATCAATTCTCAACAGAGATACATTTCAAGTGTCTCTCTGTTGTGCCATTTATTTTTGTGAGTATCAGTTCGCAACAGAGAGACATTTCAAGTGTCTCTCTGCTGTGTCATTCATTTTTGTGAGTATCAATTCACAACAGAGAGACATTTCAAGTGTCTCTCTGTTGTGCCATTCATTTTTGTGTGTATCAATTCACAACAGAGAGTCATTTCAAGTGTCTCTCTGTTGTGCCATTCATTTTTGTGAGTATCAATTCACAACAGAGAGACATTTCAAGTGTCTCTCTGTTGTGCCAGTCATTTTTGTGAGTATCAATTCTCAACATTTCAAGTGTCTCTCTGTTGTGCCATTCATTTTTGTGAGTATCAATTCTCAACAGAGATACATTTCAAGTGTCTCTCTGTTGTGCCATTTATTTTTGTGAGTATCAATTCGCAACAGAGAGTCATTTCAAGTGTCTCTCTGTTGTGTCATTCATTTTTGTGAGTATCAATTCGCAACAGAGAGATATTTCTAGTGTCTCTCTGTTGTGTCATTCATTTTTGTGAGTATCAATTCGCAACAGAGAGACATTTCTAGTGTCTCTCTGTTGTGCCATTTATTTTTGTGAGTATCAGTTCGCAACAGAGAGACATTTCTAGTGTCTCTCTGTTGTGCCATTCATTTTTGTGAGTATCAATTCTCAACAGAGATACATTTCAAGTGTCTCTCTGTTGTGTCATTCATTTTTGTGAGTATCATTTCGCAACAGAGAGTCATTTCAAGTGTCTCTCTGTTGTGTCATTCATTTTTGTGAATATCAATTCGCAACAGAGAGACATTTCAAGTGTCTCTCTGTTGTGCCATTCATTTTTGTGAGTATCAATTCACAACAGAGAGTCATTTCAAGTGTCTCTCTGTAGTGTCATTCATTTTTTGTGAGTATCAATTCGCAAAAGAGATTCATTTCAAGTGTCTCTCTGTTGTGTCATTCATTTTTGTGAGTATCAATTCGCAACAGAGAGACATGTGAAGTGTCTCTCTGTTGTGTCATTCATTTTTGTGAGTATGAATTCGCAACAGAGAGACATTTCTAGTGTCTCTCTGTTGTGTCATTCATTTTTGTGAGTATCAATTCGCAACAGAGAGACATTTCTAGTGTCTCTCTGTTGTGCCATTTATTTTTGTGAGTATCAGTTCGCAACAGAGAGACATTTCCAGTGTCTCTCTGTTGTGCCATTCATTTTTGTGAGTATCAGTTCACAACAGAGAGACATTTCCTGTGTCTCTCTGTTGTGTCATTCATTTTTGTGAGTATCAATTCACAACAGAGAGTCATTTCAAGTGTCTCTCTGTTGTGTCATTCATTTTTGTGAGTATCAATTCACAACAGAGAGACATTTCAAGTGTCTCTCTGTTGTGCCATTCATTTTTGTCAGTATCAATTCTCAACAGAGATACATTTCAAGTGTCTGTCTGTTGTGTCATTAATTTTTGTGAGTATCAATTCGCAACAGAGAGTCATTTCAAGTGTCTCTCTGTTGTGTCATTCATTTTTGTGAGTATCAGTTCGCAACAGAGAGACATTTCAAGTGTCTCTCTGTTGTCTCATTCATTTTTGTGAATATCAATTCACAACAGAGAGACATTTCAAGTGTCTCTCTGTTGTGCCATTCATTTTTGTGAGTATCAATTCACAAAAGAGAGTCATTTCAAGTGTCTCTCTGTTGTGCCAGTCATTTTTGTGAGTATCAATTCTCAACATTTCAAGTGTCTCTCTGTTGTGCCATTCATTTTTGTGAATATCAATTCTCAACAGAGATACATTTCAAGTGTCTCTCTGTTGTGCCATTTATTTTTGTGAGTATCAGTTCGCAACAGAGAGACATTTCAAGTGTCTCTCTGTTGTGTCATTCATTTTTGTGAGTATCAATTCGCAACAGAGAGACATTTCAAGTGTCTCTCTGTTGTGCCATTCATTTTTGTGAGTATCAATTCACAACAGAGAGACATTTCAAGTGTCTCTCTGTTGTGCCAGTCATTTTTGTGAGTATCAATTCTCAACATTTCAAGTGTCTCTCTGTTGCGCCATTCATTTTTGTGAGTATCAATTCTCAACAGAGATACATTTCAAGTGTCTCTCTGTTGTGCCATTTATTTTTGTGAGTATCAGTTCGCAACAGAGAGACATTTCAAGTGTCTCTCTGTTGTGCCATTCATTTTTGTGAGTATCAATTCGCAACAGAGAGTCATTTCAAGTGTCTCTCTGTTGTGTCATTCATTTTTGTGAGTATCAATTCTCAACAGAAATACATTTCAAGTGTCTCTCTGTTGTGCCATTCATTTGTTTGAATATCAATTCACAACAGAGAGTCATTTTAAGTGCTTTCTACTTTTGTTTGCAGAAAAGGAAAACGAAGAACTGGATTCTTGTTTCGTTGTCCATGCATGGGTAGTGTTAGAAACACTTTCCAAAGCTGAAATCTCGAATTCCTCTGTCGTTAGATTCGCCTAATGATTCCTCTTCTTAATGACCAAAAAAAAAAAGAAATATCCTCATTTATGCAAATCGTCTGTAGAATAATAAGAGTCGCAAAAAATTTAATGATTGGAGTTCCAAACGTTATTTAAAAATAAATCCCACTTATGACTTGAAAGTCAAGAACCTGGGAAAAATAGCACCGTTTTTTCTTTTTGAAAACATCATTAAGACCGATTTCTTTTTCTTTTTTTCGAACTGAATGAATAGAAAAACGCCAAACAAACATTTGCCACTTCAGCAAGCGAACAATGGAAGACATGTTCCGCCTCTTCCACTATCTTTTGTTCCCACATTTTCGAACTGCTCTTCCACGAGAGCAAATGCTTTCAAAATGATAATAACACTTTCGCCAGGGAGACAAAACCAACCCTGTTCGTCCTCCAACGTTTCATTGCCATCTGTTACCAAAGTCTCCCCCCTCCCTCGCAGTTCGCGTGACGTGACGCCGCACCAACATTGCGTCACAACGAGGGAAATTATGGGAAGCGCAGGAAAAAATCACCAGCTGAGGAAATAATGAACTGGCTGTGGACATTAAGGGCATCGGCGCAGAGGAAAATCCCTTGCTCTTTAATCATCTTGGCATTGTCGAAAGAACATTGCGACGATAAAACTTCAAGCACCTGGCTGTCCTGTAGTCCTAAACAAAAAAGAGGAATTAATATGTGTATTATTCTAAAGCACGGTGTGAGGAGGATTCTAATTTATATTTTAGTGTGGTAATGGCTAAAGACTGTTTTTAACTTTGGTTAAGGTTTATTTTATTCCTGAGCAGGAGACTTTGTTTTTCAATGTTTTTTTTGCTGGAAGTGGTTTGGGTTATTTTAGCATCAGGAGTAACTTGGGCGTAAACAATGGGCTGATTGGCCAGGTCACAAGGGCTCACAGAAGGTTGGGAAAAGAAGATCTACTGGACAACTGTTAGGAGACAGATGGTAGCCTCCTTTCAAGACCATAAAGTGTGTTGTTTAACGTGTATGGAGTATATGATTCTTTAGTACACGGGGTTGTTTGGGTTGTTTTACCTCTGAGCGGCACTTTTTTGCACACCATGGTCTAAATGGCCAGGTCACATGGACCCCGAAGGCTCAGAGAAGGTTAGGGGAGGGGACCCACTGGAACAGCTGTTGGGAGACAGATGATAGCCTCCCGTCAAGGCCATCCAGCGTGTTCTTTAACGTGCACAGGGTATGGCTCTCCCGCACACGGGGCCACGGCTTAACGTCCCATCCGACGGACGGCGACCTTTCCAAGCCCATCGGTGTCCCCTACTGACCGTGGGCAGGGCGGAGAATTTTGCGGAGATAAATCTCAACGCTGACCCAGCTGGGACTCGAACCTGGGAACTACAGATTACGAGCCTGGCGCGCTACCGACTGAGCCACCCCCGCCCAATTAGCTCTTAGAACGAAACAGTTCAGTTTCCCTTACCCCAGCGTGGGTGGGGAATGAGTTGAGACTCATTGCTTGCCAATGGAAATTTCATAAACTTCACATTCGACAACCACAATTTCAAATTCCAAGCCCATCGGTGCCCCCTACTGACCGTGGGCAGGGCAGGGAATTTTGCGGAGATAAATCTCAACGGTGACCCAGCTGGGACTCGAACCTGGGAACCCAGCTGGGACTCGAACCTGGGAACCCAGCTGGGACTCTGAACCTGGGAACTCAGAACCTGGAAACTACGAGCCTGGCGCGCTACCGAATGAGCCACCCCCGCCCCAATGACTATAGTAAAAGAACCCTGAGGGCTCAGAGAAGGTTGTGTGGGAGACACCACCGGATAGCTGTCAGAATACAGATGGTAGCTTTGCTTCAAGGTCGTCCAGCGTGTTCTTTAACCTGCATTGGGTATGGCACTCCCGCACACATGGCCACAGCTTAATAATAATAATTTATTCCATGCAGGGGGTTACAGTAAAGCCAAGGTACAGGTAATTTTGGATATTAATTGAAACGATCAAGTGACTTGATTTCCAGTACATTTGAGAAATTAAAAAGAAATATTGAGGATAGTACAAAATACAAACATGCTTACAGGAATTGCTTAATTGATTAATACATATGAAGAAAATGAGAAGTTACACAGACGGAAACAAACATATAATACGAAATATGATAAGAAACGTAATAAACATAGGGTGAGAAGAAAGATAAGGTTTAAGACAACAGAGAGTAATATTTGATTGGATTGTTTTACCTCTGAGCGGCACTTTGTTTGCACACAATGGGCTAAATGGCCAGGTCACATGGACCCCGAAGGCTCAGAGAAGGTTGGGGAAGGGGACCCACTGGAACAGCTGTTTGGAGACAGAAGGTAGCCTCCCGTCAAGGCCATCCAGCGTGTTTTTTAACGTGCACAGGGTATGGCTCTCCAGCACACGGGGACACGGCTTAACGTCCCATCCGACGGACGGCTACCTTTCCAAGCCCATCGGTGTCCCCTACTGACCGTGGGCAGGGCGGGGAATTTTGCGGAGATAAATCTCAACGCTGACCCAGCTGGGACTCGAACCTGGGAAGTACAGATTACGAGCCTGGCGCGCTACCGACTAAGCCACCCCCGCCCCTTACACAAGCGAAAACAAACATATAATGCGAAATATGATAAGAAACATAGTAAACATAGGGTGAGAAGAAAGATAAGGTTTAAGACAACAGAGAGTAATATTAAATGAACGAACAGGGGGAACAAAAAGGGATTGAGGATAATCTAGACAAAGGGCAAAGATGGGGAGGGGGAACAGGGGTGAGGAGATATATATTGTTGATCAAAGGTTTCAATAATCTAATAGGAGGGGAGTAATATAGTTTTTGAATTTTATTTTAGAATTTAAAGTAGTGATATCGTCCTTCCGGCAGACGGCGGCTTTTACAAGCCTCTCGGTGTCCTCTACTGACCGAGGGCAGGACGGAGAGTTTTGGAGGGATAAATCTCAACGCTGGCCCAGTCGGGACTCGAACCTGCGAACTGCAGATTATATTCCTAGGGGAGATGGCCTTCTCGGCATTGTTACGCATCAAGCCCGTAATCTGCAGTTCCTTGGTTAGAGGTTCCAACTGTACCTGCGTTGGAATTCCTCTCTGTTGATCCTGCCCCTGTTGATCCAAGGGATTCCAATAGGTTTGGATGTGCCGCCATCCGTCAGATGGGACGTTAATCGGTGCGACTCTGTATAGGAGAGAGAGCCATACCCTGTAGATGTTAAGGAACACGCTGGGTATCCTCGACGGACCATCCAGCGTGTTCCATCCAGCTGTCAGGAGACAGATGGTGGAGTCTACCATCTGTCTCCTGACAGCTGTTCAGTGGGATCCCATTTTCCCAATCTTCTTCGAGCATTTGTAGATCGTGTGACCTTGCTGTTTAGTCTGTTTGCGTGAAAGAAAATGCCTTTCAGATAGTAGTGTAGAAATAGGAAGGAAACCCCTCTTCCCACGGTTAACGTGCGGGGGTGGCTCAGTCGGTAGCGCGCCAGGCTCGTAATCTGTAGTTCCCAGGTTCGAGTCCCAGCTGGGTCAGCGTTGAGATTTATCTCCGGAAAAATTCCCCGCCCTGCCCACGGTCAGTAGGGGACACCGATGGGCTTGGAAAGGCCATCGTCCGTCGGATGGAACGTTAAGCCGTGTGCGAGAGAGCCATACTCTGTGCACGTTAAAGAACACGCTGGATGGTCTTGACGGGAGGCTACCATCTGTCTCCCAACAGCTGTTCCAGTGGGTCTCCTCCCCCAATTTTCTCTGAGCCTTCGGGGTTCATGTGACCTGGCCATTTAGCCCATGGTGTGCAAAAAAGTGCGTCTCATAGGTAAAACAACCCAACCCTGACAGGAGTCACTAGATGACTTTGACAAGACCTCTCGTCAAAGCCATCTAGTTTTCACGTTTGTTTAATGTGACCAGGATATGTTTATACTGCATGTGCAATAATGGCATAAAGTTCCATCCGACGGACGACTGGATTTCCAAGCCTGTCTTTTTTTTTCTGCCGGGGGAAGGATGGTATTAACGGAAGAAAATTCAACGCAAGCACAGTTGAGACTTATACTCGGGAACTGCAGATGAGACTAGCTAGAGCGAGTTCGGGTGTTTGACCTCTGAGCGGTACTTTCTGCACCCAATGGAAAAACGGCCAGGTCACAAGGACCCCAATACCATCCAGCGTGTTCTTTATAGTGCACAGGGTATGGTTCTTTTACGCGTGGGGGCAGAAATTGTCTTTTTCCCTATGGTTCGACGGATACTTGAGCAATCGGTCTGAAATTTTGTGGGGTGGTCTCACTAAGTTTCAGCCCTTGTTAGGGAAACAGATCGGGTTTCCTAGCTGCCATGGGTCAGGAGGGATCTCTCGGAAAGTATATGAAATTTCTAGGGGCGCTGCCCTCGCCTACCTTTGGGAACGAAGTAGTACGTTGGGAGTATTGTTTTGGATTGTTTTACCTCTGAGCGGCACTTTTTTGCACACCATGGGCTAAATGGCCAGGCCACATGGACCCCGAAGGATCAGAGAAAGTTGGGGGAGTGGACCCACTGGAAAAGCTGTTGGGAGACAGATGGTAGCCTCCTGTCAAGGCCATCCAGCGTGTTCTTTAACGTGCACAGGGTATGGCTCTCCCGCACACGGGGCCACGGCTTAACGTCCCATCCGACGGACGGCGGCCTTTCCAAGCCCATCGGTGTCCCCTACTGACCGTGGGCAGGGCGGGGAATTTTGCGGAGATAAATCTCAACGCTGACCCAGCTGGGACTCGAACCTGGGAACTATAGATTACGAGCCTGGCGCGCTACCGACTGAGCCACCCCCGTCCCCCGTTGGGAGTAGTACAGTGGAAAGTTATGAATGAACTTATCGGTGGAAAGAGTTATCAATGGATATACCTTTCGCGCCAAACTGTTGGGTTTAACTACACACCTGTCACTGAATTAGAAACCTTTATGAAGATGTATGTAAACGTCACTTGTGCATTGTATATGCAAAATACGTGGTCATGTGCATCATCACGTAATGTAGGCAAATATTTAAGACTACTGCTCATCAGTAATCGGGGGACGGGAGTGGCTCAGTCGGTAGCGCGCCAGGCTCGTAATCTGTAGTTCCCAGGTTCGAGTCCCAGCTGGGTCAGCGTTGAGATTTATCTCCGCACAATTCTCCGCCCTGCCCACGGTCAGTAGGGGACACCGATGGGCTTGGAAAGGCCGCCGTCCGTCGGATGGGACGTTAAGCCGTGGCCCCGTGTGCGGGAGAGCCATACTCTGTGCACGTTAAAGAACACGCTGGATGGCCTTGACAGGAGGCTACTATCTGTCTCCCAACAGCTTTTCCAGTGGGTCCCCTCCCCCAACCTTCTCTGAGCCTTCGGGGTCCATGTGACCTGGCCATTTAGCCCATGGTGTGCAAAAAAGTGCCGCTCAGAGGTAAAACAGTAATCGTCAGTTGTGTTGATCACAATTGGAAAAACAAAGAATATTTCGGGGTTCGATAAAGGGCTTATTGTGGGTGCCCTGGCTGGAGCGACGATTTTAAAAACAGCAGAGTTGACTGGGTTCTCAACAGGTGAATTATCTCGGGTTTTTAACCACCGATTTCTGCGAAGAATCGGAAAGTTCGTCTACAGTGGTGTCAGGAACACCGTGACTGAACACTGGAAAAAAGTCGTGTGGTTCGACGAGTCACGGTACACTTTGTCCTGTACCGACGATAGGCAGAGAGTTTGGCGGGAGCTCCATGAAGCAATGGACCCAGCGTGTCTTGCAAACAAAACTCAAGATTCTGGAAGCATGTCATGGTATGGGGCACGTTCCATTTGTTCGGAATGGGTTCCCTGGTATTGCTAGAAGGTTGGGTGTCCTCCAATGATTATCTGAACATTGTTGCTATTGAAGTCCATCCTGCAATGTTGACTTTTTATCGAGCAGGTGACGGCTGTTTCATGGATGAAAAATTCTACTCTGTATCGTGCAAGATGTGCTCAGCAGTGGTTCAGCGAGCATTACAGCGACTCCACCATCTTCCCCGACCACCACAAAGTCCGGATCTGAACCCCATTGAGAATGTATGGGACATGTTAGAAAAATAGATCCTGGAGCAAAGTCGTCTTCCGTCAAATCTGAGCCAGTTAAAAAGACTGTCTGGTGAACGCCTGGTATGCTAGAGATGTAATGGCACTCCAACACCTTGTGGAATCTATGCCAAACCGCATACGTGCTGTAATTCGGGCTAAAGGAGGTCCAACTCAGTATTGAATAAAGGTTTCTAATTCAGTGGCCCGTGTGTGTAGTACACAGAGAGTAAAATTTTATACTGCAAAGGCGTTCTAGCTTGAGTTTATCCCTCGACTACCTCGTCGTTTCTTTTGTACAGGCACGAATTTTGAAAAAAAAAATCGAGGGGGAGTGCAACGAACATAATTGAGCCGGAAGAATGTGGATTTCTTGGGGGAGAGACTGGACTGGGTTGGGTTGTTTTACCTCTGAGCGGCACTTTTTTGCACACAATGGGCTAAATGGCCAGGTCACATGGACTCCGAAGGCTCAGAGAAGGTTGGGGGAGGGGACCCATTGGAACAGCTGTTAGGAGACAGATGGTATCCTCCAGTCAAGGCCGTCCAGCGTGTTCTTTAACGTGCACAGGGTATGGCTCTCCCGCACACGGGCCACGGCTTAATGCCCCATCCGACGGACGGCGGCCTTATCCAAGCCCCTCGGTGTCCCCTACTGACCGTGGGCAGGGCGGGGAATTTTGCGGAGATAAATCTCAACGCTGACCCAGCTGGGACTCGAACCTGGGAACTACAGATTACGAGCCTGGCGGGGAGAGACTGGATTTCCAATGTAACAGTTCCCTTCCATTTTACAAATTTTTAAAGAAATTACTTGAAAAATGCATGAAAAATAAATAATTTTACAATTTTTGCCTCTGTTACCCATAGTAGCATTCTGAAGGGGAAGGGGGGGTGGATCCTTCCCCCCTTTCCTGCTTTTGTAGATCCTGGGCCTTAAAACAGTCATTAAATAATAAATACCGAATTAATAATAATAAGATTGTAAAACAAAAACTTTTTAACGATTACGATAACATAAACAAAAGAAAATATTGATATTCCATGACAAAAAAAAAATCGAAATTTAAAGTCTGCATGAAGTAGGTTCGGAATAGAATTTCTCATGAGTTATCTTCGGAGAAAGACACGATTTATTGCTTTCTTTATTCCCGTAATATCTGGTAAAATGTTTCGTTCCCCCGTTGCCGATAGAGAAAGTCCTGCTTCTTATTACAGGTTATTAAATTTCCAACAGAACGTAAGCGTAGAGAAATGTTCTGTCGCAGGAAGGGGCCCACGGCCTTTCTTGGAAGCTTGCCAAAGGACTTTTTGTTATTTACCAACGTTGGCTTACGAAAGAGAATATCTGAAAGCCAATTGTGTCAGTTTTGTTCCAGTGAACATTTTGTCCGTAGAGTCGAAATTTATGCACACATCGCAAGAAGGAAATTCTGCTCCGATATGATGTAAATCCGCTGTTGCAGGAGCTTGTTTACTTTTATGGTTTTATGCATTCTACCGGAATCACTGTGTGCTGATGCTTACAGAAGACGCTGCCAACCAATAGATCTCGAACATCATGTTGTTTGCTTATGGTTTAGTTTATTGACTTTCTTGAAATCTACTGATTTTAAGCTGAAATTAATCGGCGTGAATTCACATGTCCAATTTGATAGGTAATACCCAGTGAGTGATCCTTGGTTCATGACGCCTAAAGCAATAGGAGCATGGGTGGCTCAGTTGGTAGGGCGAGAGGTTCATAATCCTCAGTTACCAGGTTCGACTCTCAGTTGGGTCAGCGTTGAGATTTATCTCCGCCAAACTTCCCGCTTTTCTCTCGGTCAGTAGGGAGCACCAATGGGCTTTGAAAGGCCGTCGGATGGGACGTTAAGATGTGGTCCAACTGGAACAGCTGTTGGGGGACAGATGGTAGCCTCCCGTCAAGGCTATCCAGCGTGTTCTTTAACGTGCACAGGGTATGGCTCTCTAGTTCCCAGGTTCGAGTCCCAGCTGGGTCAGCGTTGAGATTTATCTCCGCAAAATTCCCCGTCCTGCCCACGGTCAGTAGGGGACACCGATGGGCTTGGAAAGGCCGCCGTCCGTCGGATGGGACGTTAAGCCGTGGCCCCGTGTGCGGGAGAGCCATACCCTGTGCACGTTAAAGAACACGCTGGATGGCCTTGACGGGAGGATACCATCTGTCTCCCAACAGCTGTTCCAGTGGGTCCCCTCCCCCAACCTTCTCTGAGCCTTCGGGGTCCATGTGACCTGGCCATTTAGCCCATGGTGTGCAAAAAAGTGCCGCTCAGAGGAAAAACAACCCAACCCAACCTAAATTTGTGTCATGAATGAACAACACATTATGTTATCACATTTCCATAATTATCGAATTTCTGTTTATCATATATACATTTCATAATGCTACATTTTCTAGTTATCATGATCTGTATAATCACGGTGGAATTATTTTACCTTTAGCTGCACTTTTTTGTACACAATGCGCTAAACTGCCAGGTCTCAAGGAACCCGCGAACCCCTTTGAACCAAAATATTGTGTTGCGAATCCCCAGCTCAATAATGACCAAAAAAAATTCTAAATTAAAATTTACATTCTATAATTATAAAGTATGAAATTTTACTGCCTGTAATTACGAAACCTCGAAAATGTAGAGTCTAAATATAAAACTAAAAAACTGTAATTTTAAAATAATTTATCTGCGAGACTTCATATCAAAATTATTTATTGCACAAATTTTGTTGAATAACTATAATCAATACGAATAACATTTTTAATGAAATAAATTACAACTTGGAAGATGTTTAACATAATATAATAATCATATATAAATTTAATTTCGATGATAGACTTATTTATTTGCAGAACGTTTCTGATAGTCCGTGATAGTTTGGGGGGCGGGGGTGGCTCAGTCGGTAGCGCGCCAGGCTCGTAATCTGTACTTCCCAGGTTCGAGTCCCAGCTGGGTCAGCGTTGAGATTTATCTCCGCAAAATTCCCCGCCCTGCCCACGGTCAGTACAGGACACCGATGGGCTTGGAAAGACCGCCGTCCGTCGGATGGGACGTTAAGCCGTGGCCCCGTGTGCGGGAGAGCCATACCCTGTGCACGTTAAAGAACATGCTGGATGGCCTTGACGGGAGGCTACCATCCCAATAGCTGTTCCAGTGGATCCCCTCTCCCAACCTTCTCTGTGCCTTTGGGGTCCATGTGACCTGTCCATTTAGCTCATGGTGTGCAAAAAAGTGCCGCTCAGAGGTAAAACAACCCAACCCAACTGTGATAGTTTGGAATTGCTGCAGACACAAACCTATAATTCTTGAAACATGCACATGCTTGTTGTCGCAGAGGAAAAATATATTTGTAACATAACTGAACAATTCTTTACTGCTTAAGGCTCCATCACAGAATTTTTAGCGCGAACCACCAAATGGTCAATGGCCAAAATGGTCAAATGACCAAACCACCAAATGTTTGGGTTGGGTTGTTTTACCTCTGAGCGGCACTTTTTTGCACACCATGGGTTAAATGGCCAGGTCACATGGACCCCGAAGGCTCAGAGAAGGTTGGGGGAGGGGACCCACTGGAACAGCTGTTGGGAGACAGATGGTAGCCTGCCGTCAAGGCCATCCAGCGTGTTCTTTAACGTGCACAGGGTATGGCTCTCCTGCACACGGGACCACGGCTTAACGTCCCATCCGACGGACGGCGGCCTTTCCAAGCCTATCGGTGTCCCCTACTGACCGTGGGCAGGGCGGGGAATTTTGCGGAGATAAATCTCAACGCTGACCCAGGTGGGACTCGAACCTGGGAACTACAGATTACGAGCCTGGCGCGCTACCGACAGAGCCACCCCCGCCCCAACCACCAAATGGAAACCACTGGAGTAGTAGTATATTATCGAATGTTTATTATTATTATCTCCATGTTGCCCGTATGGATTATTATAGATTGGCGAATAGGGTTATGAACAGTGTGCCTAGAGGCCTCAGAAGGAGGGGGAGACCAAGGATGCGGTGGGCAGACAATGTCAAACAGGATTTTCTTAGAATTGGTGTACAGTGGCCGGATGCAGCAGATGTAGGTCAGGACAGATATGCTTGGAGAATTAAACTGCGAGGTCTGGTTGGACCTCCGTAGCCCTGGCTGCTTGAGGATGAAGATGAGATGAGATTCATGATAGACGTTCCACGGGAATGCATTAAAGCAATGACATTAAATTTAAATATGATTCACGGGTTAAAATGGTGGCAGAAAACTCTCGTTTAGGTTACTTACCACCCGTAAAAGAAAAGATTGTGTAATGACTTCATGACCTGATCGGACTGAGTTAGTACATCTTTCTCCTTGTGATTCTGTCCAAAAGAAGACTGACATGGTTTGACAACAGATTTGATCTCAAAATATTTGTAATCAATCTCTTCCGAGCAAGATCTTTGGCACTGTACCAGGAACTCGACAACGTAAAAATGCGTGACAACCCCGGTGCACCGCAGTACGGTCAGCAAAATTCCCCGCCCTGCCCACGGTCAGTAAGGGACACCGATGGGCTTTGAAAGGCCGTCGTCCGTCGGATGGGACGTTAAGCCGTGGCCCCGTGTGCGGGAGAGCCATACCCTGTGCACGTTAAAGAACATACTGGATGGCCTTGACGGAAGACTACCATCTGTCTCCCAACAGCTGTTCCAGTGGGTCCCCTCCCCCAACTTTCTCTGAGCCTTCGGGGTCCATGTGACCTGGCCATTTAGCCCATGGTGTGCAAAAAAGTGCCGCTCAGAGGTAAAACAATCCAATCCAATTAGCCGAGAGACTCTAACATCCCTGGAAAACATCATGTGACCTCATCTGGCGGTTCATTCGAACTGGGGTTTGCGTGGTGACAACGAAGCATTCCGCATGTCAGGCATGTCCACATGTCTACGGATCAGGCCCTTTGTTCTTCATGTAATGGTGGGACCGTTGAGGCTCCTTGTAACCTGTGCTGTGTTTAGCGTGTGACTGTACTGGGTGGGCAGTCACTGTAAATAAATGTAGAGTAACTGGAAGACCGAGCTACGCTCGGAAAAGGTTGGCTGAGTGATGAACTTGCTGTGCTTACAAAATTTTATATTTTGCCATAGTTGGTTGAGATGTTTTACCTCTGAGCGGCACTTTTTGGCACACCATGGACTAAATGGCCAGGTCACATGGACCCCGAAGGCTCAGAGAAGGTTGGGGGAGGGAACCCACTGGAACAACTGTTGGGAGACAGATGGTAGCCTCCAGTCAAGGCCATCCAGCGTGTTCTTTAACGTGCACAGTGTATGGCTCTCCCGCACACGGGACCACGGCTTAACGTCCCATCCGACGGATGGAGGCCTTTTCAAGCCCTTCGGTGTCCCCTACTGACCGTGGGCAGGGCGGGGAAATTTTGCGGAGATAAATCTCAATGCTGACCCAGCTGGGACTCGAACCTGGGAACTACAGATTACCGAGCCCCAGCTACCGGAATAATGAGGCGCGCTACCGACTGAGCCACCCCCGCCCCCTTTTGCTATAGCGTTTGCAAAGATTGTAATACTAAGTCAAAGGCATCAAGACTAAGAATGTAGGACGAATCAGAGTCAGACAGCTGCTGATGATCTCGGCGTTGATCTTATTGACGTCTTTGTTCAATGGCGCGAGTATAGCTATGTCCTTCATCCCTTCATAATTTTCATTGGCGAGGCAATTTCCGAAGACTTCATCGATAAGATTGCAATTAGAAAGGATGGTCCATATTGGCTCAGGTGGAACATCATCACACCTTTTATTATAATTATTATTTTCTTCAAATACAAAAGAGATTCATCAGGTCTGGGAAAAGGGGGTATCCCCGGATGACCCCTTAAATGAGTTTTCTCAAAGTCGAGTCGTAGCTAAATCGCTTTCTCGCACCCGAAAACGGTAGATTCACACCATTTCATTAATATCCTTAAGCCCGTTTTCAATATAAAAGTTACATACAAATATACGAGAATTGCTCGCTTTAGAGCAGGAGTGTCCAACCCGCGGCCCTGGACAGCTAGTAATGCGGCCAACAAAATCGTAAAGTTTACGTGTTTACGACATAAGTTTTCAACATGATTATGTGATTTTCAGCGAGTTTTTGACATCTCACTAGTTTTATGTTGCCTTTTTTTTATTTTATAATAAAAAACATAAGAAAAAAAATGAAGTTTTATTATTCATATACATTAACTCTATTATATATTTTATATGCGGCCCAAATCAATTCATCTTCACTCAATGTGGCCCAGGGAAGTCAAATCTTCACTCAATGTGGCCCAGGGAAGTCAAAAGGTTGGACACCCCTGCTTTAGAGTATAGGATATGAGAAGACACCTGAGTTTGTGTATATCGGCCACCTAGGTAAATCAACATCCTGACAAGATAGATATGTCCTTCTGCACACTCTCACACACGGTCAGCAGAAAAACTACCCATCTCAGATAGGTGAAGACGCCTGTCTGCAAACAGAATGATGCTGAGGCCTTACCGAGATCAAAACCGCTAGAGAGTTAAATGAGTGAGTCCCACAAACTATGATGCTTAGGTGTGGTCCAAGTCGAGGCTTGTTAGTGGGATCTGGTCTGACATGATGACATCAGAGCATAGCATGGCCAATCCCACTGAAGTGCTGGACTTTGAGCTATCTGTGAACACAAGAAAGAAAGTCCAGGAGCTCAGCATGATGGCTGATAAAGTTGGGTTGGGTTGTTTTACCTCTGAGCGGCACTTTTTTGCACACCATGGGCTAAATGGCCAGGTCACATGGACCCCGAAGGCTCAGAGAAGGTTGGGGGAGGGGACCCACTGGAACAGCTGTTGGGAGACAGATGGTAGCCTCCCGTCAAGGCCATCCAGCGTGTTCTTTAACGTGCACAGGGTATGGCTCTCCCGCACACGGGGCCACGTCTTAACGTCCCATCCGATGGACGGCGGCCTTTCCAAGCCCATCGGTGTCCCCTACTGACCGTGGGCAGGGCGGGGAGTTTTGCGGAGATAAATCTCAACGCTGACCCAGCTGGGACTCGAACCTGGGAACTACAGATTACGAGCCTGACGCGCTACCGACTGAGCCAACCCCCCCCCCCCCCCACCCCAAATAGTTAAGGAGATGAAGGAGCATTGTCCAACAAGAGACCTGTGAGGGGATATCCTTCTTCCTGACAATGCCAGTGGTCACAAAACCCGGCAAGTTACGGCTTAGCAGGAGCAGGAAAAAATCAGTTATCCCATCCTGTACATTCATCCGATCTTCCACCATGCGATTTTTGGTTGTTTCCAAAATTAAAAATGAACGTGCTCGGAAGCCTTTTTCAAGAGTTCAAGACCTTGAAAAGTATGTTAATTCAGTGTTGTGGAGTATTCCCTAACTATAAAATACAAATATACACCAAGCGTTCCAAAATTGGCCTAGACGTCTGCAACTTTGAGTAGAAGCTGGAGGGGAAACTTTGAAGGACAGTAAAAATTTTGTTGAGGTAAATGCAATGGTTTTGTTTTGAAGATTCATGTGAAGTACTTTCTGAATGCCATTCTGTTTTCACCAGAGCTTTTTCTTTTTCACAAAACAAGGCAATTAAAATTCAATGAATACTCTCTCGCAACAACGATACGTTATGGATTTGTTAAAAGTAGGACATTAAGAATTACACATTAAAAGAAGGGGAAAAGTAATAAGTAATAGAATTCTTGTCCCTTACTATCTTTTAAAAGAGGTAATTTGATTTGGCATCTAAAATTAAAAAATCCAGAATTCCGCCATTTCTACATTTGTTAGAAATTTTACCTGGACAATCGTTGGAGTGTGGGGCGGGGGTGGCTCAGTCGGTAGCGCGCCAGGCTCGTAATCTGTAGTTCCCAGGTTCGAGTTCCAGCTGGGTCTGCTTTGAGATTTATCTCCGCAAAATTCCCCGCCCTGCCCACGGTCGGTAGGGGACACCGATGGGCTTGGAAAGGCCGCCGTCCGTTGGATAGGACGTTAAGCCATGGCCCTGTATGCGGGAGAGATATACACTGTGCACGTTAAAGAACACGCTGGATGGCCTTGACGGGAGGCTACCATCTGTCTCCCAACAGCTGTTCCAGTGGGTCCCTCCCCAACCTTCTCTGAGCCTTCGGGGTCCATGTGACCTGGCCATTTAGCTCATGGTGTGCAAAAAAGTGCCGCTCAGAGGTATAACAACCCAACTCTGGCAAACGGGGCGACGGCTGAATATCCCATCTGACGGACGACGGGCATTCTGAGCATTCGGTGTCCTGTACTGACAGAGCTTTGAGGAAATGAATCTCAATGCTGGATCAGATGGGAATCGAACCTTGGAATTGTAGATTACGACTGAGCCACCCCTACCTGAAGAGGTGACTCGGTAGCATGCCAACCAAAACTTCATAGATTTTCTTCAAGTTCATGGGTCATTCTCATTTTAAATAGCACCTGAATGATCTTGACGGCAGGTTTCCATCTGTCTCCTACAATTCTTTGACGAGTCCTTCAACCCTCCGAGCATTTGCGGTTCTTGTAACATGGCCATTTAGCTCATTGTATGTATAAAAGTACCGCTCGGTGGAATACGTTCCAATACATTCATATGCGCACTTTTTTCTGAATTTCCAGAGTGACTAACACATTTAGCTATTGATCAAAGGAACCTGGGTTCGAACCCCGATTAAGGTATCAATATTTCTCTATTGTCTTTTTACCGAGAGGATGGAGATGGAACAGTTGGTAGCGCACCAGGCTCATCAGGTTCGAATCCCAGCTGGGTCAACGTTCAGATTTATCTTCGCAAAGCTCCCGCCCTGCCCTCGGTCAGTAGGGGACACCGATGAGCTTGAAAAGGCCGCCGTCTGTCGGACGAGACGTTAAGCCGTGGCAATTTGCGGAAGAGACATACCCTGTGCAATTTAAAAAATACGCTTGATGGCCTTGATGGGAGCCTACCATCTGTCTCCCAACAGCTGTCTAGCAGGTCCCCTCCCCACCTTCTCTTAGCCTTCGGGGTCCTTGTGACCTAACCATTTAGCCCATTGCATGCAGAAAGGTGCCGTTCAGAGGTAAAGCAACCCAACCCATTTACCGAGGTCTCACCGTCCTCACAGATATTCTCTATGGCGTATTAAATTGAAAGTATCCTGTCAGACCTCTGTGGCGTATTATATTGAAAGTATCCTGTCAGACCTCTGTGGCGTATTAAATTGAAAGTATCCTGTCAGACCTCTGTGGCGTATTAAATTGAAAGTATCCTGTCAGACCTCTGTGGCGTATTAAATTGAAAGTATCCTGTCAGACCTCTGTGGCGTATTAAATTGAAAGTATCCTGTCAGACCTCTGTGGCGTATTAAATTGAAAGTATCCTGTCAGACCTCTGTGGCGTATTAAATTGAAAGTATCCTGTCAGACCTCTGTGGCGTATTAAATTGAAAGCATCCTGTCAGACCTCTGTGGCGTATTAAATTGAAAGTATCCTGTCAGACCTCTGTGGCGTATTAAATTGAAAGTATCCTGTCAGACCTCTGTGGCGTATTAAATTGAAAGTATCCTGTCAGACCTCTGTGGCGTATTAAATTGAAAGTATCCTGTCAGACCTCTGTGGCAATCACCTGTTTCAGGGTAATTTATTTATCTATTATAAATGTAACGAAATATGTATAAGATTATCATACGTCATTATTTTCCCAGATATGTATTTTTGTTGACACTCCAACGGTTGGGTTGGGTTGTTTTACCTCTGAGTGGCACTTTTTTACACACCATGGGCTAAATGGCCAGGTCACATGGACCCCGAAGGCTCAGAGAAGGTTGGGGGAGGGGACCCACTGGAACAGCTGTTGGGAGACAGATGGTAGCCTCCCGTCAAGGCCATCCAGCGTGTTCTTTAACGTGCACAGGGTATGGCTCTCCCGCACACGGGGCCACGTCTTAACGTCCCATCCGAAGGACGGCGGTCTTTCCAAGCCCATCGGTGTCCCCTACTGACCGTGGGCAGGGCGGGGAATTTTGTGGAACCATTTTGGGCAAAAGAATGTTGGTGAAGTATTGTCTATTTATAGTCAGTTTTTCAGTTCAGGTGGCCACGGCTACCACTTCTTGAAAAATGGAAAATAAATAAATAAATTAAAAATTTTTAAAAAGCTTGTCTTCCTATTGGGTCCTAAAATATAGAAAATAAGCTTAAAGATATCAATGGTGCAATCAGTCAATGAGTTCGTATTCATTTCAAACGAAGATAGGATGCCGGCAATCGGGGCGGGGGTGGCTCAGTCGGTAGCGCGCCAGGCTCGTAATTTGTAGTTCCCAGGTTCGAGTCCCAGCTGGGTCAGCGTTGAGATTTATCTCCGCAAAACTCCCCGCCCTGCCCACGGTCAGTAGGGGACACCGATGGGCTTAGAAAGGCCGCTGTCCGTCGGATGGGACGTTAAGCCGTGGCCCCGTGTGCGGGAGAGCCATACCCTGTGCACGTTAAAGAACACGCTGGATGGCCTTGATGGGAGGCTACCATCTGTCTCCCAACAGCTGCTCCAGTGGGTCCCCTACCCCACTATTCTCTGAGCCTTCGGGGTCCATGTGACCTGGCCATTTAGCCCATAGTGTGCAAAAAAGTGCCGCTCAGAGGTAAAACAACCCAACGTTAAAGAACACGCTGGATGGCCTTGACGGGAGGCTATCATCTGTCTCCCAACAGCTGTTCCAGTGGGTTCCCTCCCCCAACCTTCTCTGAGCCTTCGGGGTCCATGTGACCTGGCCATTTAGCCCATAGTGTGCAAAAAAGTGCCACTCAGAGGTAAAAGAACCCAACGTTAAAGAACACGCTGGATTGCCTTGACGGGAGTCTACCATCTGTCTCCCAACAGCTATTCCAGTGGGTCCCCTCCCCCAACCTTCTCTGAGCCTTCGGGGTCGATGTGACCAGGCCATTTAGCCCATGGTGTACAAAATAGTGCCGCTTAGAGGTAAAACAACCCAACGTTAAAGAACACGCTGGATTGCCTTGACGGGAGGCTACCATCTGTCTCCCAACAGTTGTTCCAGTGGGTCCCCTCCCCCAACCTTCTCTGAGCCTTCGGGGTCCATGTGACCTGGCTATTTAGCCCATGGTGTGCAAAAAAGTGCCACTCAGAGGTAAAACAACCCAACGTTAAAGAACACGCTAGATTGCCTTGACGGGAGGCTACCATCTGTCTCCCAACAGCTGTTCCAGTGGGTCCCCTCCCCCAACCTTCTCTGAGCCTTCGGGGTCCATGTGACCTGGCCATTTAGCCCATGGTGTGCAAAAAAGTGCCACTCAGAGGTAAAACAACCCAACGTTAAAGAACACGCTGGATTGCCTTGACGGGAGGCTACCATCTGTCTCCCAACAGCTATTCCAGTGGGTCCCCTCCCCCAACCTTCTCTGAGCCTTCGGGGTCCATGTGACCTGGCCATTTAGCTCATGGTGTGCAAAAAAGTGCCGCTCAGAGGTATAACAACCCAACTCTGGCAAACGGGGCGACGGCTGAATATCCCATCTGACGGACGACGGGCATTCTGAGCATTCGGTGTCCTGTACTGACAGAGCTTTGAGGAAATGAATCTCAATGCTGGATCAGATGGGAATCGAACCTTGGAATTGTAGATTACGACTGAGCCACCCCTACCTGAAGAGGTGACTCGGTAGCATGCCAACCAAAACTTCATAGATTTTCTTCAAGTTCATGGGTCATTCTCATTTTAAATAGCACCTGAATGATCTTGACGGCAGGTTTCCATCTGTCTCCTACAATTCTTTGACGAGTCCTTCAACCCTCCGAGCATTTGCGGTTCTTGTAACATGGCCATTTAGCTCATTGTATGTATAAAAGTACCGCTCGGTGGAATACGTTCCAATACATTCATATGCGCACTTTTTTCTGAATTTCCAGAGTGACTAACACATTTAGCTATTGATCAAAGGAACCTGGGTTCGAACCCCGATTAAGGTATCAATATTTCTCTATTGTCTTTTTACCGAGAGGATGGAGATGGAACAGTTGGTAGCGCACCAGGCTCATCAGGTTCGAATCCCAGCTGGGTCAACGTTCAGATTTATCTTCGCAAAGCTCCCGCCCTGCCCTCGGTCAGTAGGGGACACCGATGAGCTTGAAAAGGCCGCCGTCTGTCGGACGAGACGTTAAGCCGTGGCAATTTGCGGAAGAGACATACCCTGTGCAATTTAAAAAATACGCTTGATGGCCTTGATGGGAGCCTACCATCTGTCTCCCAACAGCTGTCTAGCAGGTCCCCTCCCCACCTTCTCTTAGCCTTCGGGGTCCTTGTGACCTAACCATTTAGCCCATTGCATGCAGAAAGGTGCCGTTCAGAGGTAAAGCAACCCAACCCATTTACCGAGGTCTCACCGTCCTCACAGATATTCTCTATGGCGTATTAAACTGAAAGTATCCTGTCAGACCTCTGTGGCGTATTAAATTGAAAGTATCCTGTCAGACCTCTGTGGCGTATTAAATTGAAAGTATCCTGTCAGACCTCTGTGGCGTATTAAATTGAAAGTATCCTGTCAGACCTCTGTGGCGTATTAAATTGAAAGTATCCTGTCAGACCTCTTTGGCGTATTAAATTGAAAGTATCCTGTCAGACCTCTGTGGCGTATTAAATTGAAAGTATCCTGTCAGACCTCTGTGGCGTATTAAATTGAAAGTATCCTGTCAGACCTCTGTGGCGTATTAAATTGAAAGTATCCTGTCAGACCTCTGTGGCGTATTAAATTGAAAGTATCCTGTCAGACCTCTGTGGCGTATTAAATTGAAAGTATCCTGTCAGACCTCTGTGGCAATCACCTGTTTCAGGGTAATTTATTTATCTATTATAAATGTAACGAAACATGTATAAGTTTATCATACGTCATTATTTTCCCAGATATGTATTTTTGTTGACACTCCAACGGTTGGGTTGGGTTGTTTTACCTCTGAGCGGCACTTTTTTGCACACCATGGGCTAAATGGCCAGGTCACATGGACCCCGAAGGCTCAGAGAAGGTTGGGGGAAGGGACCCACTGGAACAGCTGTTGGGAGACAGATGGTAGCCTCCCGTCAAAGCCATCCAGCGTGTTCTTTAACGTGCACAGGGCATGGCTCTCCCGCACACGGGGCCACGGCTTAACGTCCCATCCGAAGGACGGCGGTCTTTCCAAGCCCATCGGTGTCCCCTACTGACCGTGGGCAGGGCGGGGAATTTTGTGGAACAATTTTGGGCAAAAGAATGTTGGTGAAGTATTGTCTATTTATAGTCAGTTTTTCAGTTCAGGTGGCCACGGCTACCACTTCTTGAAAAATGGAAAATAAATAAATAAATTAAAAAATTTTAAAAATGCTTGTCTTCCTATTGGGTCCTAAAAACTAGAAAATAAGCCTAAAGATATCAATGGTGCAATCAGTCAATGAGTTCGTATTCATTTCAAACGAAGATAGGATGCCGGCAATCGGGGCGGGGGTGGCTCAGTCGGTAGCGCGCCAGGCTCGTAATCTGTAGTTCCCAGGTTCGAGTCCCAGCTGGGTCAGCGTTGAGATTTATCTCCGCAAAACTCCCCGCGCTGCCCACGGTCAGTAGGGGACACCGATGGGCTTAGAAAGGCCGCCGTCCGTCGGATGGGACGTTAAGCCATGGCCACGTGTGCGGGAGAGCCATACCCTGTGCACGTTAAAGAAACGCAGGATGGCCTTGACGGGAGGCTACCATCTGTCTCCCAACAGCTGTTCCAGTGGGTCCCCTCCCCCACCCTTCTCTGAGCCTTCGGGGTCCATGTGACCTGGCCATTTATCTCATGGTGTGCAAAAAGTGCCGCTCAGAGGTAAAACAACACAACGTTAAAGAACACGCTGGATGGCCTTGATGGGAGGCTACCATCTGTCTCCAAACAGCTGCTCCAGTGGGTCCCCTACCCCAACCTTCTCTGAGCCTTCGGGGTCCATGTGACCAGGCCATTTAGCCCATGGTGTACAAAAAAGTGCCGCTTAGAGGTAAAACAACCCAACCCAACTCCGGCAATCTTGTTGAATATGGAAATCGGTCGCATATCGTCCTTTGAAGTAAATACGAAGAGTGATTGCACCATCGATATGCTTTAGGTTTATTTCTACTTCTTAGAGCGCTATAGGAAAAGAGGTATTTAAAAAGAATAATTTATTTATATTTCTTTGTCACTAAAAACACCTAACTTTAAAACCTTTCATTTGATATACGACTCATAAATATCGACGACATTTTCCCCCCATTTAGAGTCGTGTTTGTGACATTGGAGACATCACAAGATTTAATTTGAGATACAGATGGTAGCCTCCCGTAAAGGCCATCCAGCGTGTTCTTTAACGATGGGTAGTTTTACCTCTGAGCGGCACTTTTTTGCACACCATGGGCTAAATGGCCAGGTCACATGGACCCCGAAGGCTCAGAGAAGGTTGGGGGAGGGGACCCACTGGAACAGCTGTTGGGAGACAGATGGTAGCCTTCCGTCAAGGCCATCCAGCGTGTTCTTTAACGTACCCCCTTTTTTTTCAGGGAGGAATATTTGGGGCAAAATTCGAAATAGTTTACCAGCGTCATTTATACGAGCTTTCATTTGACACCTAACTCATAACTGTAGGCCTTCGCGTTCGGAAGGTATAGTAGAACAACTTTAGTGTTTCCCGTTTTTTACGGGTAAGAAAGCAGGGGGTGGGGTGGATCAAAATTTCCTGGTCTGATATTCTCCGCGTCAGCAGTTTTTATTTGAAGTATAGCTTGTCACTTTCGGCATTCGTGTTCTGGAGATATAGCGCAAGAATAGTTTTCATAATTCACCCTATTTTAAGGGAAGGAAGCATGGGGGATCTAAAGAAAGCATGGATAATAGCTATGACACTTTCCGCATGGCTTAAAAAGCCATCACCGATGGGCTTGAAATGGCCGCCGTCCGTCGGATGGGACATTAAGCCGTGGCGCCATGTGCGGGAGAGCCATACTCTGTGCACGTTAAAGAACACGCTGGATGGCCTTGACGGGAGACTATCATCTATCTCCCAACAGCTGTTCTAGTGGGTACCCTCCCCCAACCTTCTCTGAGCCTTCGGGGTCCATGTGACCTGGCCATTTAGCCCATGGTGTGCAAAAAAGTGCCGCTCAGAGGTGAAACAACCCAACGTTAAACAATACGCTGGATGGCCTTGACCGGAGGCTATCATCTATCTTCCAAAAGCTGTTCCAGTGGGTCCCCTCCCCCAACCTTCTCTGAGCCTTCGGGGTCCTTTGTGACCTGGCCATTTAGCCCATGGTGCGCAAAAAAGTGCCGCTCAGAGGTAAAACAACCCAACTTCAAAAGTCATGCGGAAATATGACGCTGGAACCTGTGACGCTGGAAGTGTCATAGGCTATTATATCATAGCTTTTTAAGGGAAGAAAGCATGGGGGATTTAGCCCATTGTATGCAGAAATTTGCCGTT
Source organism: Ryuthela nishihirai (assembly GCA_038380435.1). NCBI lineage: Eukaryota > Metazoa > Arthropoda > Arachnida > Araneae > Heptathelidae > Ryuthela > Ryuthela nishihirai. Next base: position 28,070,204 of record JAWZYU010000034.1, on the reverse strand, counting down.
CAGGAGGATATCCCCCATGCTTTGTTTCCATATATAATAGCCTATGACACTTCCCGCGCGTTACAAGCTTTCATTCGCCACATAGATCGTTATTTTCTGCACTCGCGTTCAGGAGACATAGAGGAACAATCAATTTCATATTATCCCCCTTTATTAGGGGGTTGGGTTGGGTTGTTTTACCTCTGAGCGGCACTTTTTTGCACACCATGGGCTAAATGGCCAGGTCACATGAACCCGGAAGGCTCAGGGAAGGTTGGGGGAGGGGACCCACTGGAACAGCTGTTGGGAGACAGATGGTAGCCTCCCGTCAAGGCCATCCAGCGTGTTCTTTAACGTGCACAGGGTATGGCTCTCCCGCACACTGGGCCACGGGTGAACGTCCCATCCGACGGACGGCGGCCTTTCCAAGCCATCGGTGTCCCCTACTGACCGTAGGCAGGGTGGGGATTTTTTGCGGAGATAAATCTCAACGCTGACCCAGCTGGGACTCGAACCTGGGAACTTACAGATTACGGGCCTGGCGCGCTACCGACTGAGCCACCCCCGATCCAAGGAGATGAAGGAGCAGTCTTAACCAGGCTTGGATATAGGAAAAAAAAGTGAGAATGGGTGGGACAGGACAAAAACGGAATGTTCTTCCAGTATAAAAAAATTTTCCCCTCCTTTTTAGCATATATTAAATGATTTTTTTAAAAATACGTATAATATACGAAGGGAGAAAACATTATGACCAACTGCCCAATATGATATTGGTCCTCCACATGCCGCCAAAACAGCTCTTACCCAGCAAGGCATCGACGCTACAAGATTTCTAAAGGTGTCTTGTGGTATCTGGTACCCACACGTTACCAGCAGAGCTTTTAACTCTTGTAAGTTACATCGTTGAGCCGCCACAGATCGAATATGCTGTTCCAACACAAACCACGATTGGATTGATGTCTGGGGAATTTGGAGACCACGGCAATACCTGGAAGTCTTCCTCGAATCATTCTCTAACAATCCTGACAATGTGGCATGGAACATTATTCTGTTGAAAGAAGGCACTACTAGAGGGGTATACCGTTGCTATGAAAGGATGTACCTGGTCTGCAATGATGTTTACGAAGGTGTTAGACGTCATAGTTTCCTGCACATGAATGACTGGACCCAGGGTTTCCTAGCAGAAAAATTGATACATTACCCAAAGCATTACACTTCCTCCATCGGCTTGTTTTCGCCCCAAGGTGCATCCTGGTGCCAATACTTCCCCAGGTAAACGATGCACGCCACATGGCCGTCCACATGGTGCAACAACAAACGAAATTCATCGGACCAGACGACCTACTTCCAATCATCCAACGACCAGTTTTGATGATCGCGTGCCCATTGTAGGCGCTTTTGACGATGAACCGAGGTTAGCATGGGCACTCGAAGCAGCCTGCGGCAACCCAGCTTCGTTTTCAGTAGGGTCGATGTACTGTGTGTTGCAACACATTACTCCCGTCACCAGCATTCAAATTACGGACGAGTTGCTCCACAGTATCCCTCCTGTTGGCTCGTACCATACGGGAATGCATTCACTCACCTCTAGCATCGATGAGCCGTGGTCGGCCCACACTTGTCAGCGGTTCGTGGTTTTTCCCTTCTCGACCACTTTTTGAAGGTACTAACCACGGCTGACATGAGCTCTGACCCAGTTGTCTGGCCATTACAATCTGGCCTTTGTCAAACTCACTTAATTCCGCTGCCTTTCGCATCTGAAGAACAAGAATAATTCTGATTAACAGGTGGCGCGCCAGGCTCGTAATCTGTAGTTCCCAGGTTCGAGTCCAAGCTGGGTCAGCGTTGAGATTTATCTCCGCAAAATTCCCCGCCCTGCCCACGGTCAGTAGGGGACACTGATGGGCTTGGAAAGGCCGCCGTCCGTCGGATGGGACGTTAAGCCGTGGCTCGGTGTGCGGGAGAGCCATACCCTGTGCACGTTAAAGAACACACTAGGTGTCCTTGACGGGAGGCTACCATCTGTCTCCCAACAGCTGTTCCAGTGGGTCCCCTCCGCCAACCTTCTCTGAGCCTTCGGGGTCCATGTGACCTGGCCATTTAGCCCATGGTGTGCAAAAAAGTGCCGCTCAGAGATAAAACAACCCAACACAACAACTGATTAACAGAGCTCAGTATCAGGTGTTATTTATCCATTTCATGACCTCACGCGCCATCGTTTACTTGCAGTTTCTTCGATTTGCATATAGATGCGCTGGTCATAATGTTTTGGCTCTTCGGTGTATGTTTTATTCACTCCCCCAGTTCCTGAGGGGGTGGGGAAGGGGAAACTTGCTTCTCGCCCCCAAGATCTGGCCGTGGTTCTAACCATGAGAATATTAACGAGTCAGGGAATAAAAAAAAACAATTTCCATTTATTTTTTTTAAAAAAAGGCTTTATATATATATATAAGATATTTACAAGATTGATGTGTTGAAGCACACAACAAACCAAGACCTACTCGCTGACTTCGTAGTCTTCTGGGAAAAGGACCACAGGTAAATTAAATATATCACAAATCGCTTTGCTCAAGCGTTTAAAATAAAAAGAAATATGTCTTTTGAGATTGACATTTTCATAGATAGTAGTCAAGTATGCTGAAAACATTATTATTCGTCGTCTTAATACTGAAGTTGATGTAGATTCAGTTGGTGTTTCTAGATTATATTTGAGATAGGACTATAGAAATTGCTAAATTGCCAGTGAATATTTATAGAGATAAGGCGATATTTATTTTATCTTATTCTCTTATGAAAGATAATATTTAAAATATTAAAGTTGTGATATCTTTTGGGAGACATTCTGTACAATACACACACCCTCAAGCAGCTGCTTGCCACAGAGGTCTGACAGGAGCCTGTCAGTTTATATGCCATAGTAGAAGATCTGTGAGGATGGCAGGACCTCAGCAGAAAAACGACACACACATCCATGCCTTACCCCGGGCTCGAACCCAGGTCCCTTAGATCACTAGCCAAGCGCGCTAACCACTCAGCCATGGGAACAGAACAAAAATTGCTAAATGTAACATTGTTTCGTATTGGCCGAGTGGTTAGCACGTTTGGTTACTGATCATAAGGGACCTGGATTCGAGCCCGGATGAGGCATGGATGTTCGTGTCGTTTTTCTGATACGGTCCCGCCATCCTCACAGACCTCCTACTACAGCGTATAAACTGACAGGCTCCTGTCAGACCACTGTGGCAAGCAGCTGCTTGAGGGGAAATTTATTTAGATATAGAAACCCATTAATCGTAATTGCAGTAAAGAATAATCTAAGAATTACTTCTGTGATAAATGATTGTTAGCTAATCATAAATGAGAAGATTATTTGGCTTAAAAGAAACTGCACTCTTTGTTTACATTACATACAAAAAGAAGGCATCTAACTACATGATGCTGAAATTATAGAAAGAAATAGGTGATTTGGACAGTAAAATGGGAACAGTCCCATGTTATCTCAACAGAAATCCCATTCAGAGCTATTTTTCAACACGAGTTTAATGAAAAATATGTCCAAAGATAAATATATCGATCAAATATATCTAAATCTTGATAGATTTTAAACGATATTTCTTCAGTAATCAAAGTGTTACGAACACTGGAATATTTAACAGGGTTGGGTTGTTTTACCTCTGAGCGGCACTTTTTTGCACACCATGGGCTTCGGGGTCCATATGGCCAGGTCATATGGACCCCGAAAGCTCAGAGAAGGTTGGGGGAGGGGACCCACTGAAACAGCTGTTGGGAGACAGATGGTAGCCTCTCGTCAAGGCCATCCAGCGTGTTCTTTAACGTTGGGTTGTTTTACCTCTTAGCGGCACTTTTTTGCACACCATTGGCTAAATGGCCAGGTCACATGGACTCCGAAGGCTCAGAGAAGGTTGGGGGAGGGGACCCACTGGAACAGTTATTGGGAGACAGATGGTAGCCTCTCGTCAAGGCCATCCAGCGTGTTCTTTAACGTTGGGTTATTTTACCTCTGAGCGGCACTTTTTTGCACACCATGGGATAAATGGCTAGGTCACATGGACCCCGAAGGTTCAGAGAAGGTTGGGGGAGGGGACCCACTGGAACAGTTGTTGGGAGACAGATGGTAGCCTCTCGTCAAGGCCATCCAGCGTGTTCTTTAACTGCACAGGGTATGGCTCTCCCGCACACGGGGCCACGGCTTAACGTCCCATCCGGCCTTTCCAAGGACGGCGGCCTTCCAAGCCCATCGGTGTCCTACTGACAATGGGCAGGGCGGAGAATTTTGCGGAGATAAATCTCAACGCTAACCCAGCTGGGACTCGAACCTGGGAACTACAGATTACGAGCCTGGCGCGCTACCGACTGAGCCACCCCCGCCCCATATTTAACAGGCTACAAAAAATTAACTCCAAATTCTAAAAATAAAATATTGAAACAGATTAAGAGATCAAGAGATCATAGTTGACTCTAGTACATTAATGGGGTGCATTGCTCCCTGTACTCTACTAGAGTGTTTGTTTTAATATTAAATTTTGATGTAAATGTTTTTGTAGCTTGTTAATTACCCTAGCGTTTATAATTCTTTCAATACTGAATAAATAAAATCGAGAATCTTTCATTTCTCTTTAGATATATTGTTATTCAAAAATCATATTGAAGAAGTTATTGAGCTCTGAATGTGATTTTCTGCTGAGATAACATGGAACTGTTTCCACTTTTTGCCTAATGCCTGTAATTTGCTCTATTAAATACAGTATTTATAACAATCCGATTTAAGCATTGAATAATACGTAAAAGTACAATCAGCACTCATTTCTGAAAAACAACTTTAAATGTTCCAAAAGAAATCACTAAATTTGCTTTAGTATTTACATCATCAGTAACAAACATTTAGGAATTTCTTTTTTTTTATTACAGTAGGAATTTGGTCGATTGCAGTTTGTACGACAAAATATTTTTTGTAAGGAAATAATGACCAAACAAAATCTGATATATTTATACCTGCATGAATAATTAAGTTTTTGAGAACGTGATTACACTTTGAATTTTTCATATTTCAACAGATACTGAAACGATTTATGATATTATTTTGATAAGAGGAAATAATGCTTATTTAATTCATTTTTGATTAATTATATACGAAATTAGAAGTAATCACTCTTTTTTTTATATCTTAGTATGACAATTTTGCATTGTCGACTGCCAGTTGGTTCTATTCAGTATACAACTTCTGCTGCAAGATAAATGCAAGCCGGTAAAGTTTTCTGTTAACTAATAGTAGTAGAATTTATTTCTTCAGAAGAAATATACCGTTTATAATATTATGACAAAGCTAGACAATTATAAATTCAGGAAAAGTAAAGAATAATCCTCCACCAGAGTAAAAATGAAAAATATAAATTCCAAACAGGAAATTATAAATGCAGGAAAAGTAAAGAATAATCCTCCACCAGAGTAAAAATGAAAAATATAAACTCCAAACAGAAATTATAAATGCAGGAAATGTAAAGAATAACCTCCACCAGAGTAAAAATGAAAAATATAAATTCCAAACAGGAAATTATAAATTCAGGAAAAGTAAAGAATAATCCTCCACCAGAGTAAAAATGAAAAATATAAATTCCAAACAGGAAATTATAAATGCAGGAAAAGTAAAGAATAATCCTCCACCAAAGTAAAAGTGCTAATATTTTATACCTTAAATTGTTAAGATTACTTGATATATTTCTATTTAATATTATAGGCAAATTTTCACAATTTAATATCATTTAAGCAGTGCTTGAAATGGGGGGAAAATAAATCATATTCTTTAGTAGAATCAAGGTGAAATATGGAAACCTTAGTTTCGTCCAGAAAGGACATGCAGATATTTGTAGTGTAAGGTTATTAGTATTGTGAAAACTCCGAACTGTGTGTTGTCAGGTTTCTAACAGAAAAGTCTAGTTTATTTCTAGCTATTTATAGATAGTTTAGGAAAGGGGTATAAAATTCCCAAAGGGTATGTGCGAAACTCATCAAGACCATATAGACTGCAGGTCAAGTTGTTTCTTATGCAGACATAGGATTTGGGTTGGGTTGTTTTACCTCTGAGCGGCACTTTTTTTGCACACCATGGGCTAAATGGCCAGGTCACATGGACCCCGAAGGCTCAGAGAAGGTTGGGGGAGGGGACCCACTGGAACAGCTCTTGGGAGACAGATGGTAGCCTCCCGTCAAGGCCATCCAGCGTGTTCTTTAACGTGCACAGGGTATGGCTCTCCCGCACACGGGGCCACGGCTTAACGTCCCATCCGACGGACGGCGGCCTTTCCAAGCCCATCGGTGTCCCCTACTGACCGTGGGCAGGGCGGGAATTTTGCGGAGATAAATCTCAACGCTGACCCAGCTTGGACTCGAACCTGGGAACTACAGATTACGAGCCTGGCGCGCTACCGACTGAGCCACCCCCGCCCATTATTGCAAATGATATACATATTTATGGTAGAAAGTAGAAATTCCGGTGATATAATTTGTTGATAACGAACAGAATTATTGTTACGCATAGTTGTTTAAATTAAGTTCAATTGATACCGACTGAGCCACCCCCGCCCCACAGATATAGGATATCATTTCAAGCTGTTTTCATAAAACAAAAAAAAAAGTGGCATAAAAAAAAACTAATGCAAATGTAAAAATGGCGCTCCTTTGAAAACTTCCACGTCCTTGTTGAATAATAATTAAAGATTTGTAAATAAATTTAAAAAAAATGCAAGACAATTTTTTAATGAAATTTGTACATTACGAAAAATAACATGTTTATTATGTTCAAGAAAAACTTGCAGAACTTTTTTTTATCAATATATGATAGTTCTGAGAGTCTGCGTTTGAATTCAGTTTTATGAAATAAATTAAACAGTTATATATAACTTTCAAAACGTGAAAAAGTAAAGAGTTTTTTAAGCTTAAAGAATTAGACTTTAGAACTTTCATTTAATTTAAAGTTCTACAAACTTGAAAAATTCTTAATTTTTTTGAAAGTTCAGAATACTGATAGTTTTTCTGTTAGTAATAAATCATTGAATAAATTTTCAGAAACACGTAACGTCGAAAACTATTGGATAAAATTCCTATGGTGACCAGTTTTTTTATACAGATTTAAAATCGTCACCGTTTAGTATGGCTTCGAAAAAATAAGTTTCTAATTGTTTTAATTGGAAGTTTGATTAGCAAACCCTGGGTTACATGCTTCCTATTTTTCGAACATTATCACGGGCCATATGTTTGGCACTCTGGTTTAAATAAAATCTACAAATCCTGAAATCAAAATATAAAATTTTTAACAACTTCTATCTTTAATTTCTAATCTTAATGGAAATGGAAATTTTTAATCAATATAAAGTATGCTAACATCTTTGTATAGAGTTTTAAATGTTATGGGTTGGGTTGTTTTACCTCTGAGCGGCACTTTTTTGCACACCATGGGCTAAATGGCCAGGTCACATGGACCCCGAAGGCTCAGAGAAGGTTGGGGGAGGGGACCCACTAGAACAGCTGTTGGGAGACAGATGGTAATCTCCCGTCAAGGCCATCCAGTGTGTTCTTTAACGTGCACAGGGTATGGCTCTCCCACACACGGGGCCACGGCTTAACGTCCCATCCGACGGACGGCGGCCTTTCCAAGCCCATCGGTGTCCCCTACTGACCGTGGGCAGGGCGGGGAATTTTGCGGAGATAAATCTCAACGCTGACCCAGCTGGGACTCGAACCTGGGAACTACAGATTACGAGCCTGGCGCGCTACCGACTGAGCCACCCCCGCCCCCTTAAATGTTATCAGAATGAAATTCTACAATTTGATATATTCTCCATAAATCTGTCATCAGCGTCTAAGCATCCGATTGCGTGACTTCTAGTATGGATACGTACAGTCGCTCAAAAAGTATCCGAACACTATGATTGATTATAGAATTCAGAAAAAATATCTGGCAACATTTTTTTTAGAAATTAGTGATTCAGGAAATTATAAATTCAGTGAAACAACCTTCGTGTCACGTGACACGAAGGTTGCCAGATCACTAATTTCTGAAAAAATCGTTGCCAGATATTTTTTCCGAATTCTGTAATCAACCACAGTGTTCGGATACTTTTTTGAGCGACTGTAGGTGGTCATATTATTTTGATACTAGATCGTGTGGGCTCACTCACGGAAATATTGAGCGTGTGCAGTTACCGTTCACAGCAAACTGGAGCGTGTGCAGTAACTGCACACGCTCCAGTTTGCTGTGAACGGTAACTGGAGCGTGTACAGTTGCTGTACACGTTCCAGATATTTTTCCTGAATTCTGTAATTACGTGACACGAAGGTTGCCAGATCACCAAATTCTAAAAAAAATTGTTGCCAGATATTATTTCTGAATTCTGTAATCAATCATAGTGTTCGGATACTTTTTTGAGCGACTGTACAAACAAGGAAAAAGTTCTTAAAGTGAATTTCCATTTTGCTTTTCAAGAGTTATATTTGGAATAATGATTTTTACCCTTTTCATTTGATTCTATTAAAGGCGATGTCATTTTTTCACTCTACACTCAGGCACTGAATCAAATGCGTTCTAAGTTAATCGCTGCACTATCACCAGTTGGTTAATGCATTTTAAACTCGCCTATGAAAAATATGAAAATAAAATTGTATTATCTGGAAAGGTGAATGACTCTAGACACATCCGCAAAATTCCCCGCCTGCCCACTTTCAGTAGGGGACACCGATGGGCTTGGAAAGGTTACCGTCCGTCGGATGGGACGTTAATCCGTGGCCCCGTGTGCGGGAGAGACATACCCTGTGCACGATAAAGAACACGCTGGATGGCCTTGACGGGAGGCTACCATCTGTCTCCCAACAGCTGTTCCAGTGGGTCCCCTCCCACAACCTTCTCTGAGCCTTCGGGGTCCATGTGACCTGGCCATTTAGTCCATGGTGTGCAAAAAAGTGCCGCTCAGAGGTAAAACAACCCAACTTTAAAGAACACGCTGGATGGCCTTGACGGGAGGCTACCATCTGTCTCCCAACAGCTGTTCCAGTGGGTCCCCTCCCCCAACCTTCTCTGAGCCTTCGGGGTCCTTGTGGCCTGGCAAAAAACATTTTCCATGGTGTGCAAAAAAGTGCCGCTCAGAGGTAAAACAACCCAACCCAACCCGACCCTAGACATAAATATTCATTTTGATCTTAATCTTGCAACATTTCTTACATAGTATTATTTTGTTCTAAAATATTCTCTAAGCTGTATAAAAAGACTGGTTGCTTTGATTTTCTGTCTCAATAAAAGTGACTAAGTGAAGAAATTTAAAAATTCAGTTCTTATCAGTAACAAAGCTAATCACATTTAGAATTAATATATTTAGAAACCATGAAGTACTTAAGAAGGATGTTTGTAATCTGAGTTGACTGCAATACAAAAGTTTTAAAAAATGGGAAAAAATCTTATTATTCGTATTCATTATTTCTATGTCACATTTTGTACATACTGCGCTAATATACTCTCTTATTAATATATATACAATGATAATTTCCATATTTTTCCACTTTGTTTTAACGATGGCAGCAAACATTAACAGGAATATTTTCGTTAACAGTTAATTTCATCGAAACATTTATTCAGAAGTTTTCAATCTCTGACATTAAGTTTTTCTAATTTTATTACAAGGTAAATACTAATAATACATTTCAAGTATATTGCATCAGAATTTTATTAAACTATGTAAATACAAAGTGTAAGAAGTTCTGATTTAGTATTTTAAAAATGAAGAAAGGCTTTGGCTGGTCATGTTTATTTATTTACAATTGACGGGTGTTACGTTCCATGGGCGAATAATTATGGGTGAAAATTGGTCAGATGCCAACCACACCAAAACATATTCAAATATCTTTTTTTTCCTCATCATTATGCATTTTTTTATATTATATAAAATGTAGATATATTATTGCATACAAAAGATAAAATAATAAAACTGTAAATTTATGCCATTTTAATTTCTATGGTGTTCTTATAATAAATGCAGAATTGTTCCTGCTAGAAATACTTGATTTTATTACGCAGCAAATTTGGACCGTTCAGCAGAATTATTTGAAAATTATTGTACAAAAATGGTTTATTGAAAACAAAGGGTTGCGAGATATTTTTTCTGAATTCTGTAATCAACCACAGTGTTCGGATACTTTTTTGAGCGACTGTAGGTGGTCATATTATTTTGATACTAGATCGTGTGGGCTTACTCACGGAAATATTGAGCGTGTGCAGTTACCGTTCACAGCAAACTGGAGCGTGGTGCAGTAACTGCACACGCTCCAGTTTGCTGTGAAAGAATAACTGGAGCGTGTACAGTTGCTGTACCCGCTCCAGATATTTTTCCTGAATTCTGTAATCACGTGACACGAAGGTTGCTAGATCACTAATTGGTTTCTGTAATAACTAATTTCTTGTGCTTATTAAATTAGAAAATCTAAATTAAAACCGGTTGCCAAATGAATCAATAATTTTCCTTTTCCCAACGACATAAAGATGGGATGGCCACTTTTCCGAAATTTAATGGCCTGTGGGCCAGTTTTCATTAAGATATCTATAAAAATTAAAGAACACGGACATAAAATAATTTTTTTGATTACCGTATGTTAAACGTAGGGTGATCATTTGTCCTACATTTTAGGACGTTGTCCTGTATATGTATAAAATAAAAAATAAAGGCACGTTTTTGTTTCATATTTTTGGTTCTGTTCTATATTATTTATAGCAAAAATCGATCTGTCATGCCAATAATTTTGAGAAATTTTTCTTATTGTTGATGTGATTGAGAAATTAAAAACTCATAACTGTAATATTTATACACTTAATGAAATGTACAAAATCACGCTAAGTTTCACGTTGATATGAAATTTAGAGGAAAAATTCTGTTGAGCAAATGGGATACCAGATACGTTATCAGGAAGTCGTGGGTTCGAATCCCGCCTGGCTCAAGACAATATTTCCTCTAAAATTGATATCGACGTGAAACTTGTGATTACATACATTTCTATAATATCGATAATTCAGAAATATTTATATGTACTAAATTATTAAATAATTCTTATTATAGTGTGAACCGTTGACAAATTAAGTTATTGATAGGTTTGTTCTTTTTTACGTTTTTGAATAATTTTTTTGCCTTTTAAATAAAATTATTGTATACATATCATTTTTTGTGCTTTTTAGGCTATTGATCACTTTTCGAAGATTACATACTTTGCTAAACATAAAAAAAAATATTGTGTCATGACAAAAACTGACGAAGAAATAATATTATGGACAATAATTGTCAGAAAATATATTTTTCAATAAGTATCCTATATTGTCGTCGAAATAAAACGGTCGCCGTCGCTTGCAAACGTAATAGGAATTTTCTCATAACTTGTGACGTACAAACATAATAGGAATTTTCTCATAACTTGCGACATGCAAACATAATAGGAATTTTCTCATAACTTGTGACGTGCAAACATAATAGGAATTTTCTCATAACTTGTGACGTGCAAACATAATAGGAATTTTCTCATAACTTGTGACATGCAAACATAATAGGAATTTCCTCATAACTTGTGACATGCAAACATAATAGGAATTTTCTAGTATGTGATATGGTTATAATAACAGAAAAACCGATTAGAGACATTCAGAGAATTTTTTTACACAGGTTTGTTTACTTTGCATTAATTTGTCAAAGAGGCGGCATGCCAGATTCGCCTCGCCACCTCTGAAATAAAGTGTCTCAGTGATCTTATTTTCATTACTTTTGCCATCTTTAAGAATTAAGAATATTTAATTAAAAGTTTAAAATGCAAAGTCGAAGATAATATTGTGCATAGGCACATCGTAAAGCAATTTAATAATGCCTATACATAACATTAAAGGTTATCTGCACCTCAGCGCTACCAATTTTGGCCCCCGGAACGAACCTGGATATCTGACGCCCGTTTCTCCAAGTCTTAGGTTGGGTTGTTTTACCTCTGAGCGGCACTTTTTTGCACACCATGGGCTAAATGGCCAGGTCACATGGACCCCGAAAGCTCAGAGAAGGTTGGGGGAGGGGACCCACTGGAACAGCTGTTGGGAGACAGATGGTAGCCTCCCGTCAAGGCCATCCAGCGTGTTCTGTAACGTGCACAGGGTATGGCTCTCCCGCACACGGGGCCACGGCTTAACGTCCCATCCGACGGACGGCGGCCTTTCCAAGCTCATCGGTGTCCCCTACAGACCGTGGGCAGGGCGAGAAATTTTTGCGGAGATAAATCTCAACGCTGACCAGCTGGGACTCGAACCTGGGAACTACAGATTACGAGCCTGGCGCGCTACCGACTGAGCCACCCCCGCCCCCTCCAAGTCTTAGATATTAATGATTAATCTAGCTAAATTTAATATGATTTTTTAAAAGTATTGCAAAAATCATCTGTTTGAAAAACTGCTATACTACTACATTTTTAAAAGTAATGGAAAAATCATCTGTTTGGAAATATATTTGCAAGCTTGCTCTCGGGGGCTAAAAACATGGCCCCGGTGCAGTCGTCCGTGCGGTAGAGCCTCCCCTGGCCGTGCTTAGCCAATTTCGCATCTGAGGGTATTGTTTGCGTCAGAAAATTGTTACTTTGCACTTTAATGAAAACGTTTTCGCACATAATAATAAAAACTATGCAATAATTTAAAATTTCTTCCCAATTCTGACTGTGTCTGGGGCAGACTCCGCTAATCTCTTCCCAGCTCTCGGCGAGAAAAGAGACACCGATGGGCTTGGAAATTCCGCCGTCCGTCGGAAGGATGTCTCGTGGGCCGTAAGTTTGACCCTTCGCTCTCTTCCAGTATCTTAACCCTTTCAGGACCATAAGGTTTCTAAGAGTAAATATTAGTATGTAACTGTTTATTTTAGTTTGTTTAGACGTAAAATAAATAAAAATCATAAGAAAAATACATAACAATGTGTAGTTTTTTGGAATTTTATGGGAAATATTTTTCCCAATGGACTATAAAGGTAACACAAATTATAGTTAGGCTTATTATGCAATGTTTTTTATTTATTGGTTTATTAGAACAAAATGTTAACTAAAATAATACAAAATTATGAAATAAAATTACTATACAAAATGATGTGCTAATTATGATATTCTGCGAAGCAATTTCTTTTGGTAGTAAGGCAAAGATGGACATTGCACATAGTACATATATTATGCGTCCTGACAGTTCTGTTTTTGTTTTCTAAACGTTCCCGTTTACGTAATTGCGTTCGGCATACGTTCTATTTTGACATTCTGTATAAAAAATGCAGATAAGGTTATAATTAAATATGACAATCACCAATTTTAAAATGGGAAAAATGTTTCCCTTGGTCGTGAAAGGGTTAATAAATTTCCGATGCAATACAAGCAAATTCATAATTTTTACAGATAATTCCAATTAGAAAATATTTTTTTATTACGAATGTTTACATAACAGAGCAACTTCATTTTTTCTTGTCACAACTCAAAAATACCTTCACCTAAAGTACCAAATTTAATAAAATACGAAATTGTACTAATGTCTCTTTCTGTACAGACATGTCCAGAAGATAATCTGTTTGGTTAAGACCATACTGATGATTAAAGTTCAAAATATGATCTCAAAGACCTGACTGGATTTGAAATTTTATCATTAGAAAGAACAACACTTTAGCAATATCAGGTTTATTAAAGGAGATTGTCATTTAAAATTTAAAGTTACTCAGCTATGAATTGATTCCTACGAGTTGAAATGCTTTTTAGACATATCCAAGCGACACACATTATAAATATTGGCTTCTTCTAAGAACTCCAAGACAACTATCTGCCTCAAGAGACATTTTTAAGTACAAATATGATGCATAGGATTTAATAGCCTAACGGAAATATTTCCAATAGTATACAATACTTCAAAAGTATAGTGTAATACATTCGCCTTGTTAAACCGATTTCAAAAAATGTCCCCTGACACTAGAGGGCGCTGGTGACTATTTTCTTCTCATCTTGACTTCGATTTTATGAAGGTCTTGGTTATGAAAAAAAACTACAATTCATTTATAAGTAGACTTTATTGTTCAAATATACACTGAGTACCAAAATATTAGAATTTCCATATTATGCTAATGGGAATTTAAATTCGAAGCTCTGTAACTTCTAAAATATGCATTTGAAAGAAAATGTGGCAGTAGATAAAGACAAGAAATCTTTTTAAATCTCGATTTTTAACAATATTATTTCCGTATTTAAAAAGTTATTAAAGCTGGAATATTTCACAATACATTATCTTGTTCTATAAAAATCATTCATATATATATTCATGTCTAATATTGAATCATTAGCAAAATTCTAAAATACATATTTATTTTGAATGATTTAAAGCAATATACATATTATTTAAATTTTAATTTCTGAACTAAAGTCTTTCGACGCTGTATTGTTGTAAAAAATTCTCACTTCCATAACTCTTTAAACACTGAGTGAGTCTGATGAAAATGGAGATTTAAATTGATTTGATTATGATTTTTAATTTGTCTTCAGTCATAGTTTCCCATTGAAGGCATATTTTAGGAATTATGAAGCTTCGAAATTAGAGAATTTCCCTTTAATACCAATGAAAACCAGATATTTTGGTAGGGCAGTGTAGCTCCCAACATATTATTTTAATCAACGAGCTAGAATACATAGACTGCTCATATGGCGGCCATTGCGAGACACTTTGCAGGGCTCGGTACAGAGTTAAAAAAAAAAACTACATTGTTGAACAAAAATATTGTTTTAAAATAGCGCACTATTGATTCTCACACGTGTTTTGCAAACAAATTTTAATTATTTTTATATACTCAGAAAACGTAATTCCGTTCCTTTTTTTGTATCTTTTTGATTATTAAAGTGCGCAGAAACAATTAGACATTGTCTGAGAGTTTGAAGTGCTTTGTAAACGAAAATAAAGTGCGATATTGAAGCAAAATTTGTCGTTAAAAAAAATAAAAAAAGAGTAAAAAAAAAACTCCAAAAACACATTTTCTTATGGAGGTCAAACGCGACTGCCAATGAGTTGCTCTAAAGCAGGCGTCGGCAACCTATGACCCGCGGGTCACCAACTGACCCATTTAATAATTTCAAGTGACCCACTTGAGTTCCGCAAATAAAGTATAATATATAAAAATAAATTTTACTTTATTTGCAGAACTCAAGTGGGTCACTTGAAATTATTAAATGGGTCACTTGGTGACCCGCGGGTCATAGGTTGCCGACGCCTGCTCTAAAGTGTCATGGATGCCAAGTTTCCCGAAGTCACGTAGTGGTGGTACTGATACAGTTATAGAAGCAGTCCATTTATTCTAGGTCGTTGATTTTAAACCGTAACTGCTACAGAACTCTGTCACCCACAATTCGTAAAATACCTAATACTTCTACTATTTGAGAACTGGAAGGACTTTACGGAATTATATGCCTCGAATCGGTCAGTGACTAATTTGATGTGGCAGTGAGCGTTTGTTGTATAACAATTCTGATAATCACGTGTCTGATGTCATAGTTTCGGCGAGTTGTTTTATCTCTTAGCGGTATTTTTTTTAAAGAGTGAACCAAATGGCCAGGCCACAAGGACTCCAATGACTCAAAGATGGATCCGGGAAAAGTATCCACTGGACAACTTTTGAGAGAAAGATTGAAGCCTCCCATCATGGTCATCCAGTGCGTTTAGCATGCACAGAGTGATGGCTTTCCTGTACACAGACCACAGCTTAATGTCCCATCCGATGGACGGCTGCCTTTTAAAGCATAGCTGTGTCCCCTTTATCATCGGGTGCAAGGTGTGGGTGGGGCAGTAAATCTCAAAGATGGTTCAATTGGGAGCGAGCCAACTTATCTTCTATAGTAGAAGTCCGCACAACTGAGTTATGACGCTACGTAGGTAACCTTAACAATCGAGACATTTCTGGGGCGGGGTTGGCTCAGTCGGTAGCGCGCAAGGCTCGTAATCTATAGTTCCCAGGTTCGAGTCCCAGCTGGGTCAGCGTTGAGATTTATCTCCGTAAAATTCCCCGCCCTGCTCACGGTGAGTAGGGGACACCGATGGGCTTGGAAAGGCCGCCGTCCGTCGGATGGGACGTTAAGCCGTGGCCCCGTGTGCGGGAGAGCCATACCCTGTGCACGTTAAAGAACACGCTGGATGGCCTTGACGGGAGGCTACCATCTGTCTCCCAACAGCTGTTCCAGTGGGTCCCCTCCTCCAACCTTCTCTGAGCCTTTGGGATCCATGTGACCTGGCCATTTAGCCCATGGTGTACAAAAAAGTGCCGCTCAGAGGTAAAACAACCCAACCCAACGAGACATTTCTTATATGTTTACTTCTGTTATTCTTACTGTTTTATTTTAATATTATCCTTTATACTAATATTTATTTATAAATATAATTTTATTTTAGAAGAATTTTTTAAATAATGCATATTAATAAATAAACATTCGTATAAAGATTGGTATAAAAATATAACAGTAATAATAAAAGAAATATATAAAAAATTCTAGATTTTAGTACTACCGATGCTGACGTCATAATTTAATTGTACGGCCTTCCGTTATAAGAGGTGTTGGGGGGTATCAGGTATTTATAACTTTTATTTAAACTTTTGTTCAAACCACTTATTTATTTATTGAGTAGCTTGCTGCAGATATTGTTGGTACTGGAATGAAAAATCCTCCCAGCCAACAAATGAACTTGTTATATCATAAAGAAAAAGGTGGGCTTTGGGTTGGGTTGTTTTACCTCTGAGCGGCACTTTTTTGTACACCATGGGCTAAATGGCCAGGTCACATGGATCCCAAAGGCTCAGAGAAGGTTGGAGGAGGGGACCCACTGGAACAGCTGTTGGGAGACAGATGGTAGCCTCCCGTCAAGGCCATCCAGCGTGTTCTTTAAAGTGCACAGGGTATGGCTCTCCCGCACACGGGGCCACGGCTTAACGTCCCATCCGACGGACGGCGGCCTTTCCAAGCCCATCGGTGTCCTCTACTCACCGTGGGCAGGGCGGGGAATTTTGCGGAGATAAATCTCAACGCTGACCCAGCTGGGACTCGAACCTGGGAACTACAGATTACGAGCCTGGCGCGCTACCGACTGAGCCACCCCCGCCCCAAAAAGGTGGGCGATCTGATCATTAAAACCATTGCATCCTCTGAAGTATGTAATTTCTCAATTTTTATACATTGCGCGATAAAAAATACGGCATAAAGTTGTAAATAAGCTTGTATTTGAATTATTAATATAGATGTTCCCTGTATTTTGTTAAACAAAATTTATCTTGTACAACGAAAAAAAAAAAAAAAATTCAGATCCCAATCATCCGTCTGCAGCAATTGCGAAAGAGTTGGTGGTTTGTAGCAGTTACGGTTAAGTGAGTACTAGAAAGAAGCAAAAACAACATTAGCAAATATATAACTTATTTGAAAAGACATTTCGATTTTTAGCCTATTACAAACGTCGATTTACAGTTTTCAAATCGCACAGATTGCTTTCTTATCACTGCGCATGTCCGAAACAAGAAGTCCTACTACAGCTCCCTCTGCCGATAGGGGACACTTCTGAATAATATTTTCTTGCTAAGAAATTGGCGTTCGTCACAAATTCTTTTTAGGCGTTATACATTTAGTTTGACCAGTGAACTAAGGGAAGCATCGCAGGACACTGTTGGCTTCCCTTTTTTAAACTACAGGAAGTTGCGTAATATTGAGGACGGAACAACCAATAGTTCCAATGCGAACAGGAAGGAATAGTTCAGAATGCAAAAATCTCTATTTTTCTCCAGAGCTGGAATTTTTTTATTTCACACCAGCGGCATAGATATAAAAACGACAGCAAGTCTAATAATGATTCCAGATGAGTTCTAATATAAAGCCAAAGATTTATCGTGGCAGATCTTACTCAATAAAATACTTAATAATTAGTTTAAGCCTAATATTGTTTTCCAGTAAGGTATCATCGTTTAGAAAATGCTATCAATAGTTTAATATGCTTTATTATTTAGTTCAATTGGAATGTTTTGCTTCTGAGCAGTACTTGGGGCATATTGGGTTAAATATCCATGTCACCTGCGCCCAAGGGCTCAGAATTATATAGAGAAAAGGAATACAGTAGAAAAATTATTAGGAGATAAAGGGAGGCCTCCCGCCAAGTTATCCAGCATGTCATTAATGTGAACAAGGTAACCCTCTCCAGCATATGGATTATTGCAGTGCTTTTCAAACTGTTTTGACCGCGACCCACAATAAGAAATACATTTTACATCGCGACCCAGTTTGTGATATCCACTCTGATATTTTCTATTGTATTTCGTTAAAAAATGCTGGTTGCGACCCACTAAATTGATTTCACGACTCACTGATGGATCACGACTTACAGTTTGAAAAAAGCTGGATTATTGGGTTGTTTTACCTCTGATAGGCACTTTCTTTGCATACAGTGGGTTAAATGGTCAAATCACAAAGACACCAAGGTTTAAGAAAAGGTTAGGGGGAAAGTTATTTTACCTCTGAGAGGCACTTGTTTGCACACAATAGGCTAAATGGCCAGGTCACAAGGAACCCGAGGTCTCAGAGAAGGTTGGGGGAAGGGGACCCACTAGACAGTGGTTGGCAGATAGATGATAACCTCCCATCAAAGCCATCCAGTGCGTTCTTTAACGTGCACAGGATATGGTTTTCCTACACAAGGGCCAACGGCTTAGTGTCCCCTCCAACGAACAACAGCCTTTCCAAGCCCATCGGTGTTCCTTACTGACCGAATGTAGGTTGGAGAGTTTTGCGGAGATAAACCTCAACACTGACCCAGCTGGGGTTCAAAACTGGGAACTGCAGAATTTGGAGCCTGGAGCATTGCTGACTGAACTATCCCATCCCATTACGGGAAGGAGACCCACTGGAAAAAACTTCCACTAACAAAGGGAAGGTTTTTGTCAAGGCCATCCAGAGTGTTCTTTAACAGGCACAAAGTGCATGATGTTTTTGCTCACGGCGTCGTAGCTTTAGGTCTCATCCGACGGACGGTGGCCTTTCCAAATCCATCGGTGTCCTCTTTCTCACCGAGGGCAGAGTGAGGGTTAGTGGAGAGAAAATCTCAACTCTGGCACAGTTGGGACTCAAACGTGGGAAGTGCAGCCCATCTAGGGAAAGAAGGGGTGAGTTGGAGCAGACCCCTCAATGCAGCTGCATTTGTTGGAGAATTTCAATAATACATTGCATATTTTGAATAATTTGGTGAGAATAATTTCTGAGGTAGAAAAATTCTTCAACAGAGTTCTGGTCTTCTGGGTTTCCCCCATCTGCGTACTCTGGGGATTAAAACCCCTCCTCCCTTTAAGGGCTTGAATAAGAGATTTTCTAAGGGCATCTTCAAAACTACACATCTCAAGCTTGTTACCTGCATTCTCTTCAAAATTGCAAGTTTAAGTTATTGGTATACATCTCTGGATAGAAATAGAATGTGAGTCTATATCATTTTCGGTATGCAATGAATAACCGCGTCGTGGTAAGCTACAACAGATTTTTCTGGTGATGATACATATGTAAAATTTTCAACTTTCGAAATGGTTCACTTTTGTGTGCACATAGTCAGTTTTGATATTCAAGTTTTTCACCAGAAAATAAAAGTATATATTGTGTGGATTTCACATAAATTTTCTAAAAAATTCCTCGTTTATTAAAATTTTGATCTAAAGCTCAAAAATATTGAATCATGCCCTTGCTACAGGTTAAGAACCAGATTTTTGAAACTCGTCCGAACATGTTCAGTTCAGACTATGTTCTGCAGATGTTACGAAGCAGATATTCTAATTAAAATTTTAAACCACAACTCTTTGAAGTAAATAACTGATGCCATATTATAATCTCGCGTTTCACATTGTTTTTCAAGTGTTTCGACAAACTATAATCAGTAAAGCGTATAATAATTGAAATATTACAGTAATTTGATAAAAATGATCGCCGAAATATTCACTTTTATCACCGATATACATTATGATGTTTATCAATAAATAAATGTAACGAAGGCAAAAAGATAGAGTCTGGAAAGATTTTTGCATTCTTTTAGGAACAAGGTGAAGGGGTAAAAATGAGCGCTTGTGAAACATTTTAGCAAGGAATAAATTTATAGCTGGTATTCAGTCAGCGAGAAAAAACTTCACTTAAAAAGTTACTTAGTAAAAAGTGCGTTTGCCCTAAAAAACTACGTGTAAAATCCCTAACACTTCTTTACCCCTTGGTGCTATATTTATTCCTCTTTAAGAAACTGGATTATTTGTTTTTCATCTGTGCAACTTGATGTATCTAAAAGTGCTCCGACAACATACTGGGTTTGAAGGCAGGCAGCATCTAACATGCAAGAAAGTCTCTAGTGTTTAACAAAATATTTTTTGTGAACATTAATTATTAACATGTCTTACTACACTTTACTTCTAAACTTGGCATCTAAAATTAATTTATTTATATCATTTAAAAACGTTTTCGAAGAAAGCTTCGGTTTTCTGTTAGTGAGCAAAAATATTGCTGTTATAATATAGTATCACTCTAAATCTTTCACAGTTTCAGTTTAAAAATACAATGTACTCGCTCGCCAACAGTGGAAGAGATTCTTTGCCGTTGCCAATCTTTAAAACGAAACTTCTAACACAATTCTGATCTGTGGTCTGAATTGTTTAATACCTGGTCAATAGAGGGCACTGCTTCATGCCACTTCATCTGTTGTAAAACAACCGCTGCATATCACTATGTTAGATATCTCTTGTTAGATGAATAAATATTTTTTATATTTTGTATAAGGGTTCATTCCCCTATTTAAAATATAGGTTAATGAACTGCAGTAGAACACTTTGCCTATTATCCAGGAACATATAATATTTCTCAAACAATACGCTATGCCTTTATTGTGTTTTACAATGCAGAAACTAGTTTCAGGCGAACCATTTGAATGAATTTACTTTCAGGCACATTGCAAACCTCCACGGAAGGACACTTTTTTGTCATTATTGGTCTCCATGGTTACTCTAAATGAGTGAGGTTATTGGTCTTTCTCGTGATCCGAGAAGTCTTTTAATTCAGCATCTCCTTCTTTGTCTTGTTCTTCAATCTCATTCTCCAACATGGCTCTGACTACCGAGTCCGTAGTAGGCGACGACTGCAAAGGAGAACTTTTACTTTTCTTTAAGTGTGTGCTTCGTTTGCGCGCTGTAGCACCCGGAGCCCCTTTCTCTGTGATGCTGTTTCCCACAGTCTGAGAGTCCTTCCTCACTAGCGACTTGCTCCTTGAGGAGTGTTTGGCGTGCTCACTCTTTGTCGAAGCTCGCGTCGAGTCCGAACCCGTGCTGTCACCTGTCGTAGCCCTCAATACCAGAACAGGTGGCGACACCTGTCCTCCCTCTCCAGGGTTATTCTGGGGCCGTATGTGCCTCAACAACTCCGAAATTTGGTCGTCTACCCTAGTGATCTTTGTATTTAGTCTTTGCATCTCTAATTTCAAGTCCACGCGCATATCCATCAAATTCGCCAGAATCCTCTGGTATTCAGGACTCGAGAAGCTATTGGCAGCCATCACTTCGGACACGTGGCAGTCCTGATTGCATTCTTTGGCAGCTGGTTTCTGCTCGGGAGCCTGGCCATGTGCATTACTCCCAGGCGAAGAACCACCATCTTGAGTCCCGGAATCTTCAGTTACCTCTTCTATCGTAGGTTCCTTGCCTAACAGTCTGGACCACTTCGAGAAGGAACGACTACTAGTTCCACCATTGGTCGAAGTCCTTACGTCCTTCTTCAGGATGCCATCACCGACTTTCCTCACAACGTTATCAGCTGTCACGTGATTTTCCTTGTTGTCACTGCTCTGATCCTGGGTGATGGACCACTTGGCCACCACCTTGCCGACCGTTCCGTTGCGGGGATCGGTCGATTCGGCGACCTGAACGAATTTTGTGATCACCTTGTTCTCCGAAGGGGTTTCGACGGGGCTGATGGTTGACCTCTCGCCTTTCTCGACGTCTGGCAGTGGCGACGGTTGGGACGAACTTCCCACGCGGTTCTCGTGACCGTTGCGACGAAACTTCGAGAATATTTTGCGAACGAGGTGATCTTGAGACAATTCTTGCAGAGGTTCGTTCTTCCTCTTCTCGGCGAGTTCCTTCTCCCTTTTGACGTCAGCAACTTTCCTGAAGATGAGCTGCAGAGGAAAACAAGAACGATTATTGTTTTTATTATTATTAGAAATCATTGTTAGTGGAATGCTAAATGTGATTTCTTAACTCATTAAGGGAAGAAGAAAATTGAATGTGAATTTTCGGTTTCTCTGACAGATTTCCGAAAGGAAATTTCTGATTTCAGCCTAAGCCTGTCGAAAATCTGCATACTCGTTTCCGGTCTTCAATATGGGGAAGGGTTTGCTCAGCCAGTAATGCCTAGGCTCGTAATCTGCAGTTCCCAGGTTCGAGTCCCAGCTGGGCAAGCGTGAGAATCATCTCCACAAAACTTCCTACCCTCGGTCAGTAGGGGACAATAACGTGCTCAGAAAGGCCCCCTCCGTCGGATGGTGCCATTACGTCATGGCCCCGTGTACGGGAGGGCCATACCATATGCACGTTGGGTTGTTTTACCTCTGAGCGACACTTTTTTGCACACCATGGGCTAAATGGCCAGGTCACATGGACCCCGAAGGCTCAGAGAAGGTTGGGGGAGGGGACCCACTGGAACAGCTGTTGGGAGACAGATGGTAGCCACCCGTCAAGGCCATCCAGCGTGTTCTTTAACGTGCACAGGTATGGCTCTCCCGCACACGGGCCACGGCTTAACGTCCCATCCGACGGACGACGGCCTTTCCAAGCCCATCGGTGTCCCCTACTGACCGTGGGCAGGGCGGGGAATTTTTGCGGAGATAAATCTCAACGCTGACCCAGCTGGGACTCGAACCTGGGAACTAGAGATTACGAGCCTGGCGCGCTACCGACTGAGCCACCCCCGCCCCCATATGCACGAACACACTGGATGACCTTGAAGAGAGGCTACCACTGTTTTCCAACATTTGCCCAGTAGTTTATCTTCGTTCATCCTTCTCTGAGCCCTTTGGGTCCTTTTGACCTGGCCATTTAGCCAATTGTGTGCAAAAAAAGAGCCGCTCAGATGAATAATACAACTCATATCTAATGTATTAATGAGTGAGTGCAGAGGTTGCAGAGCTCTGAAAATTTGAGCTAGGGGATTAATTTGTTGTTATTTTACTTCAAAACTGCACTCTTTTTGCACACAATGTATTACGTAGGAAGGTCACTATGATCCCAAGCTCGCAGAGACGGTTCCAGGATGGGGATCCACTAGACAGTTGTTAGAAGATAAATGGTAGTCTCTCATCAAGGATATACAGCTTTTCTTTTAACGTTCGCAAGGTACGGCTCTCTTGAACACGGGCATCTGATTAACGAGAACGTCCCCCGTTCTCACTGGGGGTAGAACAAGGATTAGAGAAGATAAATCTGAACGCCAACATAGCTGGGGGGGGGACTTGGTTGGACTAGGACTCGGTGTTAGGGGGGAAGGGATCGAAGAAAGCTGTGGGGAAGGGGTTGGGTTGTTTTCCCTCTGAGCGGCACTTTTTTGCACATCATGGGCTAAATGGCCAGGTCACATGGACCCCGAAGTCTCAGAGAAGGTTGGGGTAGGGGACCCACTGGAACAGCTGTTGGGAGACAGATGGTAGCCTCCCGTCAAGGCCATCCAGCGTATTCTTTAACGTGCACAGGGTATGGCTCTCCCGCACACGGGGCCACGGCTTAACGTCCCATCCGACGGACGGCGGCCTTTCCAAGCTCATCGGTGTCACCTACTGACCGTGGGCAGGGCGGGGAATTTTGCGGAGATAAATCTCAACGCTGACCCAGCTTGGACTCGAACCTGGGAACTACAGATTACGAGCCTGGCGTGCTACCGACTGAGCCACCGCCGCCCCAATACATATATACCAACAGGGTCAGAACAGAGTGGGACCATCCCACCAAATTTGAACTTGACAAAATCGTAGGGAGTTGGCAAAATTCAGGTGAGATGTAAAAATTAGGATTTTTTTTATTAAATTATGGCGAGTTGGCAAAATCTAGGGACAGTTGGCAAAATTCGGAGTGACTTGGCAAAATCGTAGGGAGTTGGCAAAATTTAGGCGAGATGTAAAAATTAGGATTTTTTTCTTTAAAATTATGGCGAGTTGGCAAAATCTAGGGACAGTTGGTAAAATTCGGAATGACTTGGCAAAATCGTAGGGAGTTGGCAAAATTTAGGTGAGATGTAAAAATTAGGATTTTTTTCCTTTAAAATTATGGCGAGTTGGCAAAATTTAGGTGAGATGTAAAAATTAGGATTTTTTTCCTTTAAAATTATGGCGAGTTGGCAAAATCTAGGGACAGTTGGCAAAATTTGGAGTGACTTGGCAAAATCGTAGGGAGTTGGCAAAATTTAGGTGAGATGTAAAAATTAGGATTTTTTTCCTTTAAAATTATGGCGAGTTGGCAAAATCTAGGTGAGATGTAAAAATTAGGATTTTTTTCCTTTAAAATTATGGCGAGTTGGCAAAATCTAGGGACAGTTGGCAAAATTTGGAGTGACTTGGCAAAATCGTAGGGAGTTGGCAAAATTTAGGTGAGATGTAAAAATTAGGATTTTTTTCCTTTAAAATTATGGCGAGTTGGCAAAATCTAGGGACAGTTGGCAAAATTTGGAGTGACTTGGCAAAATCGTAGGGAGTTGGCAAAATTCAGGTGAGATGTAAAAATTAGGATTTTTTTCCTTTAAAATTATGGCGAGTTGGCAAAATCTAGGGACAGTTGGCAAAATCTAGGGACAGTTGGCAAAATTCGGAATGACTTGATAAAATCGTAGGGAGTTGGCAAAATTCAGGTGAGATGTAAAAATTAGGATTTTTTTTCTTTAAAATTATGGCGAGTTGGCAAAATCTAGGGACGGTTGACAAAATTCGGAGTGACTTGGTAAAATCGTGGGGAGTTGACAAAATTCAGGTGAGATGTAAAAATTAGGATTTTTTTTCTTTAAAATTATGGCGAGTTGGCAAAATTCGGAGTGACTTGGCAAAATTCAGGTGAGATGTAAAAATTAGGATTTTTTTTCTTTAAAATTATGGCGAGTTGGCAAAATTCGGAGTGACTTGGCAAAATTCAGGTGAGATGTAATAATTAGGATTTTTTTTCTTTAAAATTATGGCGAGTTGGCAAACTCTAGGGACAGTTGGCAAAATTCGGAGTGACTTGGCAAAATCGTAGAGAGTTGGCAAAATTTAGGTGAGATGTAAAAATTAGGATTTTTTTCCTTTAAAATATGGCGAGTTGGCAAAATCTAGGGACAGTTGGCAAAATTCGGAGTGACTTGGCAAAATCGTAGGGAGTTGGCAAAATTTAGGTGAGATGTAAAAATTAGGATTTTTTTTCTTTAAAATTATGGCGAGTTGGCAAAATTCGGAGTGACTTGGCAAAATCGTAGAGAGTTGGCAAAATTTAGATGAGATGTAAAAATTAGGATTTTTTTCCTTTAAAATTATGGCGAGTTGGCAAAATCTAGGGACAGTTGGCAAAATTCGGAGTGACTTGGCAAAATCGTAGAGAGTTGGCAAAATTTAGGTGAGATGTAAAAATTAGGATTTTTTTCCTTTAAAATTATGGCGAGTTGGCAAAATCTAGGGACAGTTGGCAAAATTTGGAGTGACTTGGCAAAATCGTAGGGAGTTGGCAAAATTCAGGTGAGATGTAAAAATTAGGATTTTTTTCCTTTAAAATTATGGCGAGTTGGCAAAATCTAGGGACAGTTGGCAACATTCGGAATGACTTTACAAAATCGTAGGGAGTTGGCAAAATTCAGGTGAGATGTAAAAATTAGGATTTTTTTCCTTTAAAATTATGGCGAGTTGGCAAAATCTAGGGACAGTTGGCAAAATCTAGGGACAGTTGGCAAAATTCGGAATGACTTGATAAAATCGTAGGGAGTTGGCAAAATTCAGGTGAGATGTAAAAATTAGGATTTTTTTTCTTTAAAATTATGGCGAGTTGGCAAAATCTAGGGACGGTTGACAAAATTCGGAGTGACTTGGTAAAATCGTGGGGAGTTGACAAAATTCAGGTGAGATGTAAAAATTAGGATTTTTTTTCTTTAAAATTATGGCGAGTTGGCAAAATTCGGAGTGACTTGGCAAAATTCAGGTGAGATGTAATAATTAGGATTTTTTTTCTTTAAAATTATGGCGAGTTGGCAAACTCTAGGGACAGTTGGCAAAATTCGGAGTGACTTGGCAAAATCGTAGAGAGTTGGCAAAATTTAGGTGAGATGTAAAAATTAGGATTTTTTTCCTTTAAAATATGGCGAGTTGGCAAAATCTAGGGACAGTTGGCAAAATTCGGAGTGACTTGGCAAAATCGTAGGGAGTTGGCAAAATTTAGGTGAGATGTAAAAATTAGGATTTTTTTTCTTTAAAATTATGGCGAGTTGGCAAAATTCGGAGTGACTTGGCAAAATCGTAGAGAGTTGGCAAAATTTAGGTGAGATGTAAAAATTAGGATTTTTTTCCTTTAAAATTATGGCGAGTTGGCAAAATCTAGGGACAGTTGGCAAAATTCGGAGTGACGAAATCGTAGAGAGTTGGCAAAATTTAGGTGAGATGTAAAAATTAGGATTTTTTTCCTTTAAAATTATGGCGAGTTGGCAAAATCTAGGGACAGTTGGCAAAATTTGGAGTGACTTGGCAAAATCGTAGGGAGTTGGCAAAATTCAGGTGAGATGTAAAAATTAGGATTTTTTTTCCTTTAAAATTATGGCGAGTTGGCAAAATCTAGGGACAGTTGGCAACATTCGGAATGACTTGACAAAATCGTAGGCAGTTGGCAAATTTCAGGTGAGATGTAAAAATTAGGATTTTTTTCCTTTAAAATTATGGCGAGTTGGCAAAATCTAGGGACAGTTGGCAAAATTCGGAATGACTTGATAAAATCGTAGGGAGTTGGCAAAATTCAGGTGAGATGTAAAAATTAGGATTTTTTTCCTTTAAAATTATGGCGAGTTGGCAAAATCTAGGGACAGTTGGCAAAATTTGGAGTGACTTGGCAAAATCGTAGGGAGTTGGCAAAATTCAGGTGAGATGTAAAAATTAGGATTTTTTTCCTTTAAAATTATGGCGAGTTGGCAAAATCTAGGGACAGTTGGCAACATTCGGAATGACTTTACAAAATCGTAGGGAGTTGGCAAAATTCAGGTGAGATGTAAAAATTAGGATTTTTTTCCTTTAAAATTATGGCGAGTTGGCAAAATCTAGGGACAGTTGGCAAAATCTAGGGACAGTTGGCAAAATTCGGAATGACTTGATAAAATCGTAGGGAGTTGGCAAAATTCAGGTGAGATGTAAAAATTAGGATTTTTTTTCTTTAAAATTATGGCGAGTTGGCAAAATCTAGGGACGGTTGACAAAATTCGGAGTGACTTGGTAAAATCGTGGGGAGTTGACAAAATTCAGGTGAGATGTAAAAATTAGGATTTTTTTTCTTTAAAATTATGGCGAGTTGGCAAAATTCGGAGTGACTTGGCAAAATTCAGGTGAGATGTAATAATTAGGATTTTTTTTCTTTAAAATTATGGCGAGTTGGCAAACTCTAGGGACAGTTGGCAAAATTCGGAGTGACTTGGCAAAATCGTAGAGAGTTGGCAAAATTTAGGTGAGATGTAAAAATTAGGATTTTTTTCCTTTAAAATATGGCGAGTTGGCAAAATCTAGGGACAGTTGGCAAAATTCGGAGTGACTTGGCAAAATCGTAGGGAGTTGGCAAAATTTAGGTGAGATGTAAAAATTAGGATTTTTTTTCTTTAAAATTATGGCGAGTTGGCAAAATTCGGAGTGACTTGGCAAAATCGTAGAGAGTTGGCAAAATTTAGGTGAGATGTAAAAATTAGGATTTTTTTCCTTTAAAATTATGGCGAGTTGGCAAAATCTAGGGACAGTTGGCAAAATTCGGAGTGACGAAATCGTAGAGAGTTGGCAAAATTTAGGTGAGATGTAAAAATTAGGATTTTTTTCCTTTAAAATTATGGCGAGTTGGCAAAATCTAGGGACAGTTGGCAAAATTTGGAGTGACTTGGCAAAATCGTAGGGAGTTGGCAAAATTCAGGTGAGATGTAAAAATTAGGATTTTTTTTCCTTTAAAATTATGGCGAGTTGGCAAAATCTAGGGACAGTTGGCAACATTCGGAATGACTTGACAAAATCGTAGGCAGTTGGCAAATTTCAGGTGAGATGTAAAAATTAGGATTTTTTTCCTTTAAAATTATGGCGAGTTGGCAAAATCTAGGGACAGTTGGCAAAATTCGGAATGACTTGATAAAATCGTAGGGAGTTGGCAAAATTCAGGTGAGATGTAAAAATTAGGATTGTTTTTCTTTAAAATTATGGCGAGTTGGCAAAATCTAGGGACGGTTGACAAAATTCCGAGTGACTTGGTAAAATCGTGGGGAGTAGACAAAATTCAGGTGAGATGTAAAAATTAGGATTTATTTTCTTTAAAATTATGGCGAGTTGGCAAAATTCGGAGTGACTTGGCAAAATTCAGGTGAGATGTAAAAATTAGGATTTTTTTTTCTTTAAAATTATGGCGAGTTGGCAAAATTTAGGTGAGATGTAAAAATTAGGATTTTTTTTCTTTAAAATTATGGCGAGTTGGCAAACTCTAGGGACAGTTGGCAAAATTCGGAGTGACTTGGCAAAATCGTAGAGAGTTGGCAAAATTTAGGTGAGATGTAAAAATTAGGATTTTTTTCCTTTAAAATATGGCGAGTTGGCAAAATCTAGGGACAGTTGGCAAAATTCGGAGTGACTTGGCAAAATCGTAGGGAGTTGGCAAAATTTAGGTGAGATGTAAAAATTAGGATTTTTTTTCTTTAAAATTATGGCGAGTTGGCAAAATTCGGAGTGACTTGGCAAAATCGTAGAGAGTTGGCAAAATTTAGATGAGATGTAAAAATTAGGATTTTTTTCCTTTAAAATTATGGCGAGTTGGCAAAATCTAGGGACAGTTGGCAAAATTCGGAGTGACTTGGCAAAATCGTAGAGAGTTGGCAAAATTTAGGTGAGATGTAAAAATTAGGATTTTTTTCCTTTAAAATTATGGCGAGTTGGCAAAATCTAGGGACAGTTGGCAAAATTTGGAGTGACTTGGCAAAATCGTAGGGAGTTGGCAAAATTCAGGTGAGATGTAAAAATTAGGATTTTTTTCCTTTAAAATTATGGCGAGTTGGCAAAATCTAGGGACAGTTGGCAACATTCGGAATGACTTTACAAAATCGTAGGGAGTTGGCAAAATTCAGGTGAGATGTAAAAATTAGGATTTTTTTCCTTTAAAATTATGGCGAGTTGGCAAAATCTAGGGACAGTTGGCAAAATTCGGAATGACTTGATAAAATCGTAGGGAGTTGGCAAAATTCAGGTGAGATGTAAAAATTAGGATTTTTTTTCTTTAAAATTATGGCGAGTTGGCAAAATCTAGGGACGGTTGACAAAATTCGGAGTGACTTGGTAAAATCGTGGGGAGTTGACAAAATTCAGGTGAGATGTAAAAATTAGGATTTTTTTTCTTTAAAATTATGGCGAGTTGGCAAAATTCGGAGTGACTTGGCAAAATTCAGGTGAGATGTAATAATTAGGATTTTTTTTCTTTAAAATTATGGCGAGTTGGCAAACTCTAGGGACAGTTGGCAAAATTCGGAGTGACTTGGCAAAATCGTAGAGAGTTGGCAAAATTTAGGTGAGATGTAAAAATTAGGATTTTTTTCCTTTAAAATATGGCGAGTTGGCAAAATCTAGGGACAGTTGGCAAAATTCGGAGTGACTTGGCAAAATCGTAGGGAGTTGGCAAAATTTAGGTGAGATGTAAAAATTAGGATTTTTTTTCTTTAAAATTATGGCGAGTTGGCAAAATTCGGAGTGACTTGGCAAAATCGTAGAGAGTTGGCAAAATTTAGGTGAGATGTAAAAATTAGGATTTTTTTCCTTTAAAATTATGGCGAGTTGGCAAAATCTAGGGACAGTTGGCAAAATTCGGAGTGACGAAATCGTAGAGAGTTGGCAAAATTTAGGTGAGATGTAAAAATTAGGATTTTTTTCCTTTAAAATTATGGCGAGTTGGCAAAATCTAGGGACAGTTGGCAAAATTTGGAGTGACTTGGCAAAATCGTAGGGAGTTGGCAAAATTCAGGTGAGATGTAAAAATTAGGATTTTTTTTCCTTTAAAATTATGGCGAGTTGGCAAAATCTAGGGACAGTTGGCAACATTCGGAATGACTTGACAAAATCGTAGGCAGTTGGCAAATTTCAGGTGAGATGTAAAAATTAGGATTTTTTTCCTTTAAAATTATGACGAGTTGGCAAAATCTAGGGACAGTTGGCAAAATTCGGAATGACTTGATAAAATCGTAGGGAGTTGGCAAAATTCAGGTGAGATGTAAAAATTAGGATTGTTTTTCTTTAAAATTATGGCGAGTTGGCAAAATCTAGGGACGGTTGACAAAATTCGGAGTGACTTGGTAAAATCGTGGGGAGTAGACAAAATTCAGGTGAGATGTAAAAATTAGGATTTATTTTCTTTAAAATTATGGCGAGTTGGCAAAATTCGGAGTGACTTGGCAAAATTCAGGTGAGATGTAAAAATTAGGATTTTTTTTCTTTAAAATTATGGCGAGTTGGCAAAATTTAGGTGAGATGTAAAAATTAGGATTTTTTTTCTTTAAAATTATGGCGAGTTGGCAAACTCTAGGGACAGTTGGCAAAATTCGGAGTGACTTGGTAAAATCGTAGAGAGTTGGCAAAATTTAGGTGAGATGTAAAAATTAGGATTTTTTTCCTTTAAAATTATGGCGAGTTGGCAAAATCTAGGGACAGTTGACAAAATTTGGAGTGACTTGGCAAAATCGTAGGGAGTTGGCAAAATTTAGGTGAGATGTAAAAATTAGGATTTTTTTTCTTTAAAATTATGGCGAGTTGGCAAACTCTAGGGACAGTTGGCAAAATTCGGAGTGACTTGGTAAAATCGTAGAGAGTTGGCAAAATTTAGGTGAGATGTAAAAATTAGGATTTTTTTCCTTTAAAATTATGGCGAGTTGGCAAAATTCGGAGTGACTTGGCAAAATCGTAGAGAGTTGGCAAAATTTAGGTGAGATGTAAAAATTAGGATTTTTTTCCTTTAAAATTATGGCGAGTTGGCAAAATCTAGGGACAGTTGGCAAAATTCGGAGTGACTTGGCAAAATCGTAGAGAGTTGGCAAAATTTAGGTGAGATGTAAAAATTAGGATTTTTTTCCTTTAAAATTATGGCGAGTTGGCAAAATCTAGGGACAGTTGGCAAAATTCGGAGTGACTTGGCAAAATCGTAGAGAGTTGGCAAAATTTAGGTGAGATGTAAAAATTAGGATTTTTTTCCTTTAAAATTATGGCGAGTTGGCAAAATCTAGGGACAGTTGGCAAAATTTGGAGTGACTTGGCAAAATCGTAGGGAGTTGGCAAAATTCAGGTGAGATGTAAAAATTAGGATTTTTTTTCCTTTAAAATTATGGCGAGTTGGCAAAATCTAGGGACAGTTGGCAACATTCGGAATGACTTGACAAAATCGTAGGCAGTTGGCAAATTTCAGGTGAGATGTAAAAATTAGGATTTTTTTCCTTTAAAATTATGGCGAGTTGGCAAAATCTAGGGACAGTTGGCAAAATTCGGAATGACTTGATAAAATCGTAGGGAGTTGGCAAAATTCAGGTGAGATGTAAAAATTTGGATTTTTTTTCTTTAAAATTGTGGCGAGTTGGCAAAATCTAGGGACGGTTGACAAAATTCGGAGTGACTTGGTAAAATCGTGGGGAGTTGACAAAATTCAGGTGAGATGTAAAAATTAGGATTTTTTTTCTTTAAAATTATGGCGAGTTGGCAAAATTCGGAGTGACTTGGCAAAATTCAGGTGAGATGTAAAAATTAGGATTTTTTTTCTTTAAAATTATGGCGAGTTGGCAAAATTTAGGTGAGATGTAAAAATTAGGATTTTTTTCCTTTAAAATTATGGCGAGTTGGCAAAATCTAGGGACAGTTGGCAAAATTTGGAGTGACTTGGCAAAATCGTAGGGAGTTGGCAAAATTTAGGTGAGATGTAAAAATTAGGATTTTTTTCCTTTAAAATTATGGCGAGTTGGCAAAATCTAGGGACAGTTGGCAAAATTTGGAGTGACTTGGCAAAATCGTAGGGAGTTGGCAAAATTCAGGTGAGATGTAAAAATTAGGATTTTTTTTCCTTTAAAATTATGGCGAGTTGGCAAAATCTAGGGACAGTTGGCAAAATTCGGAGTGACTTGGCAAAATTCAGGTGAGATGTAAAAATTAGAATTTTTTTTCTTTAAAATTATGGCGAGTTGGCAAAATTTAGATGAGATGTAAAAATTAGGATTTTTTTCCTTTAAAATTATGGCGAGTTGGCAAACTCTAGGGACAGTTGGCAAAATTCGGAGTGACTTGGCAAAATCGTAGAGAGTTGGCAAAATTTAGGTGAGATGTAAAAATTAGGATTTTTTTCCTTTAAAATTATGGCGAGTTGGCAAAATTCGGAGTGACTTGGCAAAATCGTAGAGAGTTGGCAAAATTTAGGTGAGATGTAAAAATTAGGATTTTTTTCCTTTAAAATTATGGCGAGTTGGCAAAATCTAGGGACAGTTGGCAAAATTCGGAGTGACTTGGCAAAATCGTAGAGAGTTGGCAAAATTTAGGTGAGATGTAAAAATTAGGATTTTTTTCCTTTAAAATTATGGCGAGTTGGCAAAATCTAGGGACAGTTGGCAAAATTCGGAGTGACTTGGCAAAATCGTAGAGAGTTGGCAAAATTTAGGTGAGATGTAAAAATTAGAATTTTTTTTCCTTTAAAATTATGGCGAGTTGGCAAAATCTAGGGACAGTTGGCAAAATTCGGAGTGACTTGGCAAAATCGTAGAGAGTTGGCAAAATTTAGGTGAGATGTAAAAATTAGGATTCTTTTCCTTTAAAATTATGGCGAGTTGGCAAAATCTAGGGACAGTTGGCAAAATTCGGAGTGACTTGGCAAAATCGTAGGGAGTTGGCAAAATTCAGGTGAGATGTAAAAATTAGGATTTTTTTCTTTAAAATTATGGCGAGTTGGCAAAATCTAGGGATAGTTGGCAAAATTCGGAGTGACTTGGCAAAATCGTAGGGAGTTGGGAAAATTCAGGTGAGATGTAAAAATTAGGAATTTTTTCTTTAAAATTATGGCGAGTTGGCAAAATCTAGGGACAGTTGGCAAAATTTGGAGTGACTTGGCAAAATCGTAGGGAGTTGGCAAAATTCAGGTGAGATGTAAAAATTAGGATTTTTTTTCCTTTAAAATTATGGCGAGTTGGGAAAATCTAGGGACAGTTGGCAACATTCGGAATGATTTGACAAAATCGTAGGGAGTTGGCAAAATTCAGGTGAGATGTAAAAATTAGGATTTTTTTCCTTTAAAATTATGGCGAGTTGGCAAAATTCGGAGTGACTTGGCAAAATTCAGGTGAGATGTAAAAATTAGGATTTTTTTTCTTTAAAATTATGGCGAGTTGGCAAAATCTAGGGACAGTTGGCAAAATTCGGAGTGACTTGGCAAAATCGTAGGGAGTTGGCAAAATTTAGGTGAGATGTAAAAATTAGGATTTTTTTTCTTTAAAATTATGGCGAGTTGGCAAACTCTAGGGACAGTTGGCAAAATTCGGAGTGACTTGGCAAAATTCGGAGTGACTTGGCAAAATCGTAGAGTGTTGGCAAAATTTAGGTGAGATGTAAAAATTAGGATTTTTTTCCTTTAAAATTATGGCGAGTTGGCAAAATTCTTAGTGACTTGGCAAAATCGTAGAGAGTTGGCAAAATTTAGGTGAGATGTAAAAATTAGGGTTTTTTTCCTTTAAAATTATGGCGAGTTGGCAAAATCTAGGGACAGTTGACAAAATTCGGAGTGACTTGGCAAAATCGTAGAGAGTTGGCAAAATTTAGGTGAGATGTAAAAATTAGGATTTTTTTCCTTTAAAATTATGGCGAGTTGGCAAAATCTAGGGACAGTTGGCAAAATTCGGAGTGACTTGGCAAAATCGTAGAGAGTTGGCAAAATTTAGGTGAGATGTAAAAATTAGGATTCTTTTCCTTTAAAATTATGGCGAGTTGGCAAAATCTAGGGACAGTTGGCAAAATTCGGAGTGACTTGGCAAAATCGTAGGGAGTTGGCAAAATTCAGGTGAGATGTAAAAATTAGGATTTTTTTCTTTAAAATTATTGCGAGTTGGCAAAATCTAGGGATAGTTGGCAAAATTCGGAGTGACTTGGCAAAATCGTAGGGAGTTGGCAAAATTCAGGTGAGATGTAAAAATTAGGAATTTTTTCTTTAAAATTATGGCGAGTTGGCAAAATCTAGGGACAGTTGGCAAAATTTGGAGTGATTTGGCAAAATCGTAGGGAGATGGCAAAATTCAGGTGAGATGTAAAAATTAGGATTTTTTTTCCTTCAAAATTATGGCGAGTTGGGAAAATCTAGGGACAGTTGGCAACATTCGGAATGACTTGACAAAATCGTAGGGAGTTGGCAAAATTCAGGTGAGATGTAAAAATTAGGATTTTTTTCCTTTAAAATTATGGCGAGTTGGCAAAATCTAGGGACAGTTGGCAAAATTCGGAATGACTTGATAAAATCGTAGGGAGTTGGAAAAATCGGAGTGACTTGGCGAAATTCAGGTGAGATGTAAAAATTAGGATTTTTTTTCTTTAAAATTATGGCGAGTTGGCAAAATTCGGAGTGACTTGGCAAAATTCAGGTGAGATGTAAAAATTAGGATTTTTTTTCTTTAAAATTATGGCGAGTTGGGAAACTCTAGGGACAGTTGGCAAAATTCGGAGTGACTTGGCAAAATCGTAGAGAGTTGGCAAAATTTGATGAGGTGAGATGTAAAAATTAGGATTTTTTTCCTTTAAAATATGGCGAGTTGGCAAAATCTAGGGACAGTTGGCAAAATTCGGAGTGACTTGGCAAAATCGTAGGGAGTTGGCAAAATTTAGGTGAGATGTAAAAATTAGGATTTTTTTTCTTTAAAATTATGGCGAGTTGGCAAACTCTAGGGACAGTTGGCAAAATTCGGAGTGACTTGGCAAAATTCGGAGTGACTTGGCAAAATCGTAGAGAGTTGGCAAAATTTAGGTGAGATGTAAAAATTAGGATTTTTTTCCTTTAAAATTATGGCGAGTTGGCAAAATTCGGAGTGACTTGGGAAAATCGTAGAGAGTTGGCAAAATTTAGGTGAGATGTAAAAATTAGGATTTTTTTCCTTTGAAATTATGGCGAGTTGGCAAAATCTAGGGACAGTTGGCAAAATTCGGAGTGACTTGGCAAAATCGTAGAGAGTTGGCAAAATTTAGGTGAGATGTAAAAATTAGGATTTTTTTCCTTTAAAATTATGGCGAGTTGGCAAAATCTAGGGACAGTTGGCAAAATTCGGAGTGACTTGGCAAAATCTAGGGACAGTTGGCAAAATTCGGAGTGACTTGGCAAAATCGTAGAGAGTTGGCAAAATTTAGGTGAGATGTAAAAATTAGGATTTTTTTTCTTTAAAATTATGGCTAGTTGGCAAAATCTAGGGACAGTTGGCAAAATTCGGAGTGACTTGGCAAAATCGTAGAGAGTTGGCAAAATTTAGGTGAGATGTAAAAATTAGGATTTTTTTCCTTTAAAATTATGGCGAGTTGGCAAAATTCGGAGTGACTTGGCAAAATCGTAGAGAGTTGGCAAAATTTAGGTGAGATGTAAAAATTAGGATTTTTTTCCTTTAAAATTATGGCGAGTTGGCAAAATCTAGGGACAGTTGGCAAAATTCGGAGTGACTTGGCAAAATCGTAGAGAGTTGGCAAAATTTAGGTGAGATGTAAAAATTAGGATTTTTTTCCTTTAAAATTATGGCGAGTTGGCAAAATCTAGGGACAGTTGGCAAAATTCGGAGTGACTTGGCAAAATCGTAGAGAGTTGGCAAAATTTAGGTGAGATGTAAAAATTAGGATTCTTTTCCTTTAAAATTATGGCGAGTTGGCAAAATCTAGGGACAGTTGGCTAAATTCGGAGTGACTTGACAAAATCGTAGGGAGTTGGCAAAATTGAGGTGAGATGTAAAAATTAGGATTTTTTTCTTTAAAATTATGGCGAGTTGGCAAAATCTAGGGACAGTTGGCAAAATTCGGAGTGACTTGACAAAATCGTAGGGAGTTGGCAAAATTCAGGTGAGATGTAAAAATTAGGATTTTTTTCTTTAAAATTATGGCGAGTAGGCAAAATCTAGGGACAGTTGGCAAAATTCGGAGTGACCTGGGAAAATCGTAGGGTGTTGGCAAAATTCAGGTGAGATATAAAAATTAGGAATTTTTTCTTTAAAATTATGGCGAGTTGGCAAAATCTAGGGACAGTTGGCAAAATTCGGAGTGACTTGGCAAAATCGTAGGGAGTTGGCAAAATTCAGGTGAGATGTAAAAATTAGGATTTTTTTCTTTAAAATTATGGCGAGTTGGCAAAATCTAGGGACAGTTGGCAAAATTCGGAGTGACTTGGCAAAATCGTAGGGAGTTGGCAAAATTCAGGTGAGATGTAAAAATTAGGAATTTTTCCTTTAAAATTATGGCGAGTTGGCAAAATCTAGGGACAGTTGGCAACATTCGGAATGACTTGACAAAATCGTAGGGAGTTGGCAAAATTCAGGTGAGATGTAAAAATTAGGATTTTTTTCCTTTAAAATTATGGCGAGTTGGCAAAATCTAGGGACGGTTGACAAAATTCGGAGTGACTTGGTAAAATCGTGTGGAGTTGGCAAAATTCAGGTGAGATGTAAAAATTAGGATTTTTTTTCTTTAAAATTATGGCGAGTTGGCAAAATCTAGGGACAGTTGGCAAAATTCGGAATGACTTGATAAAATCGTAGGAAGTTGGCAAAATTCAGGTGAGATGTAAAAATTAGGATTTTTTTTCTTTAAAATTATGGCGAGTTGGCAAAATCTAGGGACGGTTGACAAAATTCGGAGTGACTTGGTAAAATCGTGGGGAGTTGGCAAAATTCAGGTGAGATGTAAAAATTAGGATTTTTTTCTTTAAAATTATTGCGAGTTGGCAAAATCTAGGGATAGTTGGCAAAATTCGGAGTGACTTGGCAAAATCGTAGGGAGTTGGCAAAATTCAGGTGAGATGTAAAAATTAGGAATTTTTTCTTTAAAATTATGGCGAGTTGGCAAAATCTAGGGACAGTTGGCAAAATTTGGAGTGATTTGGCAAAATCGTAGGGAGTTGGCAAAATTCAGGTGAGATGTAAAAATTAGGATTTTTTTTCCTTTAAAATTATGGCGAGTTGGGAAAATCTAGGGACAGTTGGCAACATTCGGAATGACTTGACAAAATCGTAGGGAGTTGGCAAAATTCAGGTGAGATGTAAAAATTAGGATTTTTTTCCTTTAAAATTATGGCGAGTTGGCAAAATCTAGGGACAGTTGGCAAAATTCGGAATGACTTGATAAAATCGTAGGGAGTTGGCAAAATTCAGGTGAGATGTAAAAATTAGGATTTTTTTTTCTTTAAAATTATGGCGAGTTGGCAAAATCTAGGGACGGTTGACAAAATTCGGAGTGACTTGGTAAAATCGTGGGGAGTTGGCAAAATTCAGGTGAGATGTAAAAATTAGGATTTTTTTTCTTTAAAATTATGGCGAGTTGGCAAAATTCGGAGTGACTTGGCGAAATTCAGGTGAGATGTAAAAATTAGGATTTTTTTTCTTTAAAATTATGGCGAGTTGGCAAAATTCGGAGTGACTTGGCAAAATTCAGGTGAGATGTAAAAATTAGAATTTTTTTTCTTTAAAATTATGGCGAGTTGGCAAACTCTAGGGACAGTTGGCAAAATTCGGAGTGACTTGGCAAAATCGTAGAGAGTTGGCAAAATTTAGGTGAGATGTAAAAATTAGGATTTTTTTCCTTTAAAATATGGCGAGTTGGCAAAATCTAGGGACAGCTGGCAAAATTCGGAGTGACTTGGCAAAATCGTAGGGAGTTGGCAAAATTTAGGTGAGATGTAAAAATTAGGATTTTTTTTCTTTAAAATTATGGCGAGTTGGCAAACTCTAGGGACAGTTGGCAAAATTCGGAGTGACTTGGCAAAATTCGGAGTGACTTGGCAAAATCGTAGAGAGTTGGCAAAATTTAGGTGAGATGTAAAAATTAGGATTTTTTTCCTTTAAAATTATGGCGAGTTGGCAAAATTCGGAGTGACTTGGGAAAATCGTAGAGAGTTGGCAAAATTTAGGTGAGATGTAAAAATTAGGATTTTTTTCCTTTAAAATTATGGCGAGTTGGCAAAATCTAGGGACAGTTGGCAAAATTTAGGTGAGATGTAAAAATTAGGATTTTTTTCCTTTAAAATTATGGCGAGTTGGCAAAATCTAGGGACAGTTGGCAAAATTCGGAGTGACTTGGCAAAATCTAGGGACAGTTGGCAAAATTCGGAGTGACTTGGCAAAATCGTAGAGAGTTGGCAAAATTTAGGTGAGATGTAAAAATTAGGATTTTTTTTCTTTAAAATTATGGCTAGTTGGCAAAATCTAGGGACAGTTGGCAAAATTCGGAGTGACTTGGCAAAATCGTAGAGAGTTGGCAAAATTTAGGTGAGATGTAAAAATTAGGATTTTTTTCCTTTAAAATTATGGCGAGTTGGCAAAATTCGGAGTGACTTGGCAAAATCGTAGAGAGTTGGCAAAATTTAGGTGAGATGTAAAAATTAGGATTTTTTTCCTTTAAAATTATGGCGAGTTGGCAAAATCTAGGGACAGTTGGCAAAATTCGGAGTGACTTGGCAAAATCGTAGAGAGTTGGCAAAATTTAGGTGAGATGTAAAAATTAGGATTTTTTTCCTTTAAAATTATGGCGAGTTGGCAAAATCTAGGGACAGTTGGCAAAATTCGGAGTGACTTGGCAAAATCGTAGAGAGTTGGCAAAATTTAGGTGAGATGTAAAAATTAGGATTCTTTTCCTTTAAAATTATGGCGAGTTGGCAAAATCTAGGGACAGTTGGCTAAATTCGGAGTGACTTGACAAAATCGTAGGGAGTTGGCAAAATTGAGGTGAGATGTAAAAATTAGGATTTTTTTCTTTAAAATTATGGCGAGTTGGCAAAATCTAGGGACAGTTGGCAAAATTCGGAGTGACTTGACAAAATCGTAGGGAGTTGGCAAAATTCAGGTGAGATGTAAAAATTAGGATTTTTTTCTTTAAAATTATGGCGAGTAGGCAAAATCTAGGGACAGTTGGCAAAATTCGGAGTGACCTGGGAAAATCGTAGGGTGTTGGCAAAATTCAGGTGAGATATAAAAATTAGGAGTTTTTTCTTTAAAATTATGGCGAGTTGGCAAAATCTAGGGACAGTTGGCAAAATTCGGAGTGACTTGGCAAAATCGTAGGGAGTTGGCAAAATTCAGGTGAGATGTAAAAATTAGGATTTTTTTCTTTAAAATTATGGCGAGTTGGCAAAATCTAGGGACAGTTGGCAAAATTCGGAGTGACTTGGCAAAATCGTAGGGAGTTGGCAAAATTCAGGTGAGATGTAAAAATTAGGAATTTTTCCTTTAAAATTATGGCGAGTTGGCAAAATCTAGGGACAGTTGGCAACATTCGGAATGACTTGACAAAATCGTAGGGAGTTGGCAAAATTCAGGTGAGATGTAAAAATTAGGATTTTTTTCCTTTAAAATTATGGCGAGTTGGCAAAATCTAGGGACGGTTGACAAAATTCGGAGTGACTTGGTAAAATCGTGTGGAGTTGGCAAAATTCAGGTGAGATGTAAAAATTAGGATTTTTTTTCTTTAAAATTATGGCGAGTTGGCAAAATTCGGAGTGACTTGGCAAAATTCAGGTGAGAGGTAAAAATTAGGATTTTTTTTCTTTAAAATTATGGCGAGTTGGCAAAATTCGGAGTGACTTGGCAAAATTCAGGTGAGATGTAAAAATTAGGATTTTTTTCTTTAAAATTATGGCGAGTTGGCAAACTCTAGGGACAGTTGGCAAAATTCGGAGTGACTTGGCAAAATCGTAGAGAGTTGGCAAAATTTAGGTGAGATGTAAAAATTAGGATTTTTTTCCTTTAAAATATGGCGAGTTGCCAAAATCTAGGGACAGTTGGCAAAATTCGGAGTGACTTGGCAAAATCGTAGGGAGTTGGCAAAATTTAGGTGAGATGTAAAAATTAGGATTTTTTTTCTTTAAAATTATGGCGAGTTGGCAAAATTCGGAGTGACTTGGCAAAATCGTAGGGAGTTGGCAAAATTCAGGTGAGATGTAAAGATTAGGAATTTTTTCTTTAAAATTATGGCGAGTTGGCAAAATCTAGGGACAGTTGGCAAAATTCGGAGTGACTTAGCAAAATCGTAGGGAGTTGGCAAAATTCAGGTGAGATGTAAAAATTAGGATTTTTTTCCTTTAAAATTATGGCGAGTTGGCAAAATCTAGGGACAGTTGGCAAAATTCGGAATGACTTGATAAAATCGTAGGAAGTTGGCAAAATTCAGGTGAGATGTAAAAATTAGGATTTTTTTTCTTTAAAATTATGGCGAGTTGGCAAAATCTAGGGACGGTTGACAAAATTCGGAGTGACTTGGTAAAATCGTGGGGAGTTGGCAAAATTCAGGTGAGATGTAAAAATTAGGATTATTTTTCTTTAAAATTATGGCGAGTTGGCAAAATTCGGAGTGACTTGGCAAAATTCAGGTGAGATGTAAAAATTAGGATTTTTTTTCTTTAAAATTATGGCGAGTTGGCAAAATATAGGGATAGTTGGCAAAATTCGGAGTGACTTGTCAAAATCGTAGGGAGTTGGCAAAATTCAGGTGAGATGTAAAAATTAGGAATTTTTTCTTTAAAATTATGGCGAGTTGGCAAAATCTAGGGACAGTTGGCAAAATTCGGAGTGACTTGGCAAAATCGTAGGGAGTTGGCAAAATTCAGGTGAGATGTAAAAATTAGGATTTTTTTCCTTTAAAATTATGGCGAGTTGGCAAAATCTAGGGACAGTTGGCAAAATTCGGAGTGACTTGGCAAAATCGTAGGGAGTTGGCAAAATTCATGTGAGATGTAAAAATTAGGAATTTTTTCTTTAAAATTATGGCGAGTTGGCAAAATCTAGGGACAGTTGGCAAAATTCGGAGTGACTTGGCAAAATCGTAGGGAGTTGGCAAAATTCAGGTGAGATGTAAAAATTAGGAATTTTTTCTTTAAAATTATGGCGAGTTGGCAAAATCTAGGGACAGTTGGCAAAATTCGGAGTGACTTGGCAAAATCGTAGGGAGTTGGCAAAATTCAGGTGAGATGTAAAAATTAGGATTTTTTTCTTTAAAATTATGGCGAGTTGGCAAAATCTAGGGATAGTTGGCAAAATTCGGAGTGACTTGGCAAAATCGTAGGGAGTTGGCAAAATTCAGGTGAGATGTAAAAATTAGGAATTTTTTCTTTAAAATTATGGCGAGTTGGCAAAATCTAGGGACAGTTGGCAAAATTCGGAGTGACTTGGCAAAATCGTAGGGAGTTGGCAAAATTCAGGTGAGATGTAAAAATTAGGATTTTTTTCTTTAAAATTATGGCGAGTTGGCAAAATCTAGGGACAGTTGGCAAAATTCGGAGTGACTTGGCAAAATCGTAGGGAGTTGGCAAAATTCAGGTGAGATGTAAAAATTAGGAATTTTTCCTTTAAAATTATGGCGAGTTGGCAAAATCTAGGGACAGTTGGCAACATTCGGAATGACTTGACAAAATCGTAGGGAGTTGGCAAAATTCAGGTGAGATGTAAAAATTAGGATTTTTTTCCTTTAAAATTATGGCGAGTTGGCAAAATCTAGGGACGGTTGACAAAATTCGGAGTGACTTGGTAAAATCGTGTGGAGTTGGCAAAATTCAGGTGAGATGTAAAAATTAGGATTTTTTTTCTTTAAAATTATGGCGAGTTGGCAAAATTCGGAGTGACTTGGCAAAATTCAGGTGAGAGGTAAAAATTAGGATTTTTTTTCTTTAAAATTATGGCGAGTTGGCAAAATTCGGAGTGACTTGGCAAAATTCAGGTGAGATGTAAAAATTAGGATTTTTTTCTTTAAAATTATGGCGAGTTGGCAAACTCTAGGGACAGTTGGCAAAATTCGGAGTGACTTGGCAAAATCGTAGAGAGTTGGCAAAATTTAGGTGAGATGTAAAAATTAGGATTTTTTTCCTTTAAAATATGGCGAGTTGCCAAAATCTAGGGACAGTTGGCAAAATTCGGAGTGACTTGGCAAAATCGTAGGGAGTTGGCAAAATTTAGGTGAGATGTAAAAATTAGGATTTTTTTTCTTTAAAATTATGGCGAGTTGGCAAAATTCGGAGTGACTTGGCAAAATCGTAGGGAGTTGGCAAAATTCAGGTGAGATGTAAAAATTAGGATTTTTTTTCTTTAAAATTATGGCGAGTTGGCAAAATTCGGAGTGACTTGGCAAAATTCAGGTGAGATGTAAAAATTAGAATTTTTTTTCTTTAAAATTATGGCGAGTTGGCAAACTCTAGGGACAGTTGGCAAAATTCGGAGTGACTTGGCAAAATCGTAGAGAGTTGGCAAAATTTAGGTGAGATGTAAAAATTAGGATTTTTTTCCTTTAAAATATGGCGAGTTGGCAAAATCTAGGGACAGCTGGCAAAATTCGGAGTGACTTGGCAAAATCGTAGGGAGTTGGCAAAATTTAGGTGAGATGTAAAAATTAGGATTTTTTTTCTTTAAAATTATGGCGAGTTGGCAAACTCTAGGGACAGTTGGCAAAATTCGGAGTGACTTGGCAAAATTCGGAGTGACTTGGCAAAATCGTAGAGAGTTGGCAAAATTTAGGTGAGATGTAAAAATTAGGATTTTTTTCCTTTAAAATTATGGCGAGTTGGCAAAATTCGGAGTGACTTGGGAAAATCGTAGAGAGTTGGCAAAATTTAGGTGAGATGTAAAAATTAGGATTTTTTTCCTTTAAAATTATGGCGAGTTGGCAAAATCTAGGGACAGTTGGCAAAATTTAGGTGAGATGTAAAAATTAGGATTTTTTTCCTTTAAAATTATGGCGAGTTGGCAAAATCTAGGGACAGTTGGCAAAATTCGGAGTGACTTGGCAAAATCTAGGGACAGTTGGCAAAATTCGGAGTGACTTGGCAAAATCGTAGAGAGTTGGCAAAATTTAGGTGAGATGTAAAAATTAGGATTTTTTTTCTTTAAAATTATGGCTAGTTGGCAAAATCTAGGGACAGTTGGCAAAATTCGGAGTGACTTGGCAAAATCGTAGAGAGTTGGCAAAATTTAGGTGAGATGTAAAAATTAGGATTTTTTTCCTTTAAAATTATGGCGAGTTGGCAAAATTCGGAGTGACTTGGCAAAATCGTAGAGAGTTGGCAAAATTTAGGTGAGATGTAAAA
Source organism: Ryuthela nishihirai (assembly GCA_038380435.1). Classification (NCBI taxonomy): domain Eukaryota; kingdom Metazoa; phylum Arthropoda; class Arachnida; order Araneae; family Heptathelidae; genus Ryuthela; species Ryuthela nishihirai. Next base: position 28,026,630 of record JAWZYU010000034.1, on the reverse strand, counting down.
ATTAGGATTTTTTTCCTTTAAAATTATGGCGAGTTGGCAAAATCTAGGGACAGTTGGCAAAATTCGGAGTGACTTGGCAAAATCGTAGAGAGTTGGCAAAATTTAGGTGAGATGTAAAAATTAGGATTTTTTTCCTTTAAAATTATGGCGAGTTGGCAAAATCTAGGGACAGTTGGCAAAATTCGGAGTGACTTGGCAAAATCGTAGAGAGTTGGCAAAATTTAGGTGAGATGTAAAAATTAGGATTCTTTTCCTTTAAAATTATGGCGAGTTGGCAAAATCTAGGGACAGTTGGCTAAATTCGGAGTGACTTGACAAAATCGTAGGGAGTTGGCAAAATTGAGGTGAGATGTAAAAATTAGGATTTTTTTCTTTAAAATTATGGCGAGTTGGCAAAATCTAGGGACAGTTGGCAAAATTCGGAGTGACTTGACAAAATCGTAGGGAGTTGGCAAAATTCAGGTGAGATGTAAAAATTAGGATTTTTTTCTTTAAAATTATGGCGAGTAGGCAAAATCTAGGGACAGTTGGCAAAATTCGGAGTGACCTGGGAAAATCGTAGGGTGTTGGCAAAATTCAGGTGAGATATAAAAATTAGGAATTTTTTCTTTAAAATTATGGCGAGTTGGCAAAATCTAGGGACAGTTGGCAAAATTCGGAGTGACTTGGCAAAATCGTAGGGAGTTGGCAAAATTCAGGTGAGATGTAAAAATTAGGATTTTTTTCTTTAAAATTATGGCGAGTTGGCAAAATCTAGGGACAGTTGGCAAAATTCGGAGTGACTTGGCAAAATCGTAGGGAGTTGGCAAAATTCAGGTGAGATGTAAAAATTAGGAATTTTTCCTTTAAAATTATGGCGAGTTGGCAAAATCTAGGGACAGTTGGCAACATTCGGAATGACTTGACAAAATCGTAGGGAGTTGGCAAAATTCAGGTGAGATGTAAAAATTAGGATTTTTTTCCTTTAAAATTATGGCGAGTTGGCAAAATCTAGGGACGGTTGACAAAATTCGGAGTGACTTGGTAAAATCGTGTGGAGTTGGCAAAATTCAGGTGAGATGTAAAAATTAGGATTTTTTTTCTTTAAAATTATGGCGAGTTGGCAAAATTCGGAGTGACTTGGCAAAATTCAGGTGAGAGGTAAAAATTAGGATTTTTTTTCTTTAAAATTATGGCGAGTTGGCAAAATTCGGAGTGACTTGGCAAAATTCAGGTGAGATGTAAAAATTAGGATTTTTTTCTTTAAAATTATGGCGAGTTGGCAAACTCTAGGGACAGTTGGCAAAATTCGGAGTGACTTGGCAAAATCGTAGAGAGTTGGCAAAATTTAGGTGAGATGTAAAAATTAGGATTTTTTTCCTTTAAAATATGGCGAGTTGCCAAAATCTAGGGACAGTTGGCAAAATTCGGAGTGACTTGGCAAAATCGTAGGGAGTTGGCAAAATTTAGGTGAGATGTAAAAATTAGGATTTTTTTTCTTTAAAATTATGGCGAGTTGGCAAAATTCGGAGTGACTTGGCAAAATCGTAGGGAGTTGGCAAAATTCAGGTGAGATGTAAAAATTAGGAATTTTTTCTTTAAAATTATGGCGAGTTGGCAAAATCTAGGGACAGTTGGCAAAATTCGGAGTGACTTAGCAAAATCGTAGGGAGTTGGCAAAATTCAGGTGAGATGTAAAAATTAGGATTTTTTTCCTTTAAAATTATGGCGAGTTGGCAAAATCTAGGGACAGTTGGCAAAATTCGGAATGACTTGATAAAATCGTAGGAAGTTGGCAAAATTCAGGTGAGATGTAAAAATTAGGATTTTTTTTCTTTAAAATTATGGCGAGTTGGCAAAATCTAGGGACGGTTGACAAAATTCGGAGTGACTTGGTAAAATCGTGGGGAGTTGGCAAAATTCCGGTGAGATGTAAAAATTAGGATTATTTTTCTTTAAAATTATGGCGAGTTGGCAAAATTCGGAGTGACTTGGCAAAATTCAGGTGAGATGTAAAAATTAGGATTTTTTTTCTTTAAAATTATGGCGAGTTGGCAAAATCTAGGGATAGTTGGCAAAATTCGGAGTGACTTGTCAAAATCGTAGGGAGTTGGCAAAATTCAGGTGAGATGTAAAAATTAGGAATTTTTTCTTTAAAATTATGGCGAGTTGGCAAAATCTAGGGACAGTTGGCAAAATTCGGAGTGACTTGGCAAAATCGTAGGGAGTTGGCAAAATTCAGGTGAGATGTAAAAATTAGGATTTTTTTCCTTTAAAATTATGGCGAGTTGGCAAAATCTAGGGACAGTTGGCAAAATTCGGAGTGACTTGGCAAAATCGTAGGGAGTTGGCAAAATTCATGTGAGATGTAAAAATTAGGAATTTTTTCTTTAAAATTATGGCGAGTTGGCAAAATCTAGGGACAGTTGGCAAAATTCGGAGTGACTTGGCAAAATCGTAGGGAGTTGGCAAAATTCTGGTGAGATGTAAAAATTAGGAATTTTTTCTTTAAAATTATGGCGAGTTGGCAAAATCTAGGGACAGTTGGCAAAATTCGGAGTGACTTGGCAAAATCGTAGGGAGTTGGCAAAATTCAGGTGAGATGTAAAAATTAGGATTTTTTTCTTTAAAATTATGGCGAGTTGGCAAAATCTAGGGATAGTTGGCAAAATTCGGAGTGACTTGGCAAAATCGTAGGGAGTTGGCAAAATTCAGGTGAGATGTAAAAATTAGGAATTTTTTCTTTAAAATTATGGCGAGTTGGCAAAATCTAGGGACAGTTGGCAAAATTCGGAGTGACTTGGCAAAATCGTAGGGAGTTAGCAAAATTCAGGTGAGATGTAAAAATTAGGAATTTTTTCTTTAAAATTATGGCGAGTTGGCAAAATCTAGTACAGTTGGCAAAATTCGGAGTGACTTGGCAAAATCGTAGGGAGTTGGCAAAATTCAGGTGAGATGTGAAAATTAGGAATTTTTTCTTTAAAATTATGGCGAGTTGGCAAAATCTAGGGACAGTTGGCAAAATTCGGAGTGACTTGGCAAAATCGTAGGGAGTTGGCAAAATTCAGGTGAGATGTAAAAATTAGGAATTTTTTCTTTAAAATTATGGCGAGTTGGCAAAATCTAGGGACAGTTGGCAAAATTCGGAATGACTTGGCAAAATCGTAGGGAGTTGGCAAAATTCAGGTGAGATGTGGAGGTGAAATTCTTTCTTCGATTTTAGTCAACTATCCTGAATTTCACAAACCCAATCCCAATTATCACAACTCGCCCGTATTTTCCAAGTGGATTCGAATTATAATTTAGTGGTTAGGCGGCTAGCGACTGTTCCAGCAAGGCAAATGTTGTGTGTTGTGTTAGCTCTAACTGAGGCAGTGGTCAGCAGTGACTTCGGTCTTAGTAGGGCAACTCCTTGTATGAGTAGGCCTGTAAAAGCTAGGAGTAGCTTCTAGGATTCTTCTCTGTCCTATATGTAGCAAAAAAAATCTCAATTTTCACAACCCGACTATTGATAAATACATTCGAATTTTTTTTAACAAGTACATTCGAATTTTTTTTTAACAAGTACATTCGAATTTTGCCAACTACTCTAGAATTTGCCAACTAGCCGTAATTTTACCGAAAAAAAATCGCACTTTTTACATCTTCCCTGAATTTGCCAAGTCACTTCGAATTTTATCAACTCTCCATAATTGCACAAGAAAGGCACAATTTTCAAATGGCACAATTTTCGAATGCGTCCCCTGTATTTTACCAAGTGGCTTCGAATTTTGCCAACTCCCCTAGATTTTGCCAAGAGTACTTGGTTTTTCCAACTCTCCTTAATTTCACAAAACCAATCCCAATTTTTACAACTCACCTGTACTTTACCAAGTGATTTCCAATTTTGCCAACTTCCCTAGATTTTGCAAAGTTTTCTGGATTTTATCAACTGTCCTTAATTTCACAAAAACAATCCCAATTTTCACAAATCGCCTGTATTTAACCAAGTGGATTGAATTTTTCCAACTCCCCCAAGATTTGCCAACTCTCCTAGGTATTACGAAGCTGCCTCGATTTTGCCAACACGCCATAATTTTACAGAAAATAGATTGCAATTTTTATATCTCACTTGAATCTTATCAACTCTCCACGATTTTGCCAAGTCACTCCTAATTTTGCCAACTGCCCCTAGTTTTTGCCAACTCTCCTAGATTTTGCCAACTCGCCATAATTTTACAGAAAAAAATCCTAATTTTTACATCTCACCTGAATTTTGCCAACTCCCCAAGATTTTACCAAGTCACTCCGAATTTTGCCAACTCCCTAAGATTTTGCCAACTCGCCTGTTTTAACTAACTGGCTTTGAATTTTGCCAATTGCTCTAAATTTTGCCATCTCTCCATTTTCCAAACTGCCTCAGATTTGTTAAGTTGTCTTGATTTTGACAACTCCCCTTAATTTTCCAAAAAAATAAAAAAGGGGAGTTCAAAGTCATTTGGCAAATTTAGGAGAGTCGGATTAGTTACGTAAAATTAGGAGATTTGACCAAATCAAGGCAAAAATTCATGCTGATTTGCTAGAGTTCAGAAAAAATGTAAATATTGGATGTATTTCTGAGAAATTATGGCTAGTTGGTAGAATTGGAAGTCAAATGGCAAAATGTAGGAGAGACTTAAAAATTGGTTTAAACCCCCCCACCCTCCTGGAGTGAAAATCTAAGCAAGTTTGCTTAGTTGGCAAATTTTGCCAAAATTTTCTTCGAGTTGGAAAATTTTGGACTTCTCCCCCCTCCAACCATATTCCTTCGCTACGCCCCTGTCTATCGCTCAATTACCCGCGGAACTACAAGAAAACAGAAGATTTCTGCCACCGATGACGTCACGTGTTCTGCCCATCAGTTATACATTTTTACGGGAAAAATCAAGGAAAGGGGACCCACTGGAACAGCTGTTGGGAGACAGATGGTAGCCCCCCCCCCGTCAAGGCCATCCAGCATGTTCTTTAACGTGCACAGGGTATGGCTCTCCCGCACACGGGGCCACGGCTTAACGTCCCATCCGACGGACGGCGGCCTTTCCAAGCCCTTCGGTGTCCCCTACTGACCGTGGGCAGGGCGGGGAATTTTGCGGAGATAAATCTCAACGCTGACCCAGCTGGGACTCGAACCTGGGAACTACAGATTAGGAGCCTGGCGCGCTACCGACTGAGCCACCCCCGCCCCCAGGTCACAAGGACTTCAAGGAATCAGAGAAGGTTGGGGAAGGATATTGGATTGTTTTACCTCTGAATAATACATTTTTGTACACACTGGGCTAAACGCTGACCCAGCTGGGACTCGAACCTGGGAACTACAGATTACGAGCCTGGCGCGCTACTTTGTCAGTAGTAACCATATTAACCGGGCTGGATTTACTCAACATGTAGTGCCCTAGGCTCACAATTTGCAGTTCCCAGTTTGTGTCCCAAATGCGCCAGCATTCTGATTTACCTTTGCTAAACTTTCCCTTTCCCTCGGTGAGAAAGGGGGACACCCGATGGTTTTGGAAAGGGCACCATCCGTCGGATGAGACGTAAATTACGGTGCCGTGAGCAAGAACGTCATGCATCTTATGTATGATAAACAGGGGCATCTTATGCATGATAAACAGGGATCTTATGCATGATAAACAGGGTCTTATCCATGATAAACAGGGCGCTCAGTCGGTAGCGCGCCAGGCTCGTAATCTGTAGTTCCCAGGTTCGAGTCCCATCTGGGTCAGCGTTGAGATTTATCTCCGCAAAATTTCCCGCCCTGCCCAAGGTCAGTAGGTGACACCGATGGGCTTGGAAAGGCCGCCGTCCGTCGGATGGGACGTTAAGCCGTGGCCCCGTGTGCAGGAGAGCCATACCCTGTGCACGTTAAAGAACACGCTGGATGGCCTTGACGGGAGGCTACCATCTGTCTCCCAACAGCTGTTCCAGTGGGTCCCCTCCCCCAACCTTCTCTGAGCCTTCGGGGTCCTTGTGACCTGGCCATTTAGCCCATGGTATGCAAAAAATTGCCGCTCAGAGATAAAACAACCCTAAAACAACCCAACGCATGATAAACAACAAACTGGATGGCCTTGGTAGAAGCCTTACCTTTCTTTCCTATTAGCTGCACGTAATCTACAGTTTCCTGGTTCGAGTCCCAGTTGGGCCAGCGTCGAGGTTTATCCCTGCAAAACTTCTCACCCTACTCTCGGTCAGCAGGGGACACCGATGGGCTTGGAAAGGCCGCTGTCCGTAGGACGTAACGTTAATCCGTGGTTCCTTGTGCAGAAAAGCCGTACTCTGAGCATGTTAAAGAAAAAGTCTATTTCCCAACATCTGTATTGGGTTCCCTCTCAAGAACCTTCTCTGAGCCATCAGGGTCCTTGTGACTGGCCATTTAGACCATTGTGTTAAAAAAAGTGCCGCTCAAAGGTAAAACAATCGAACCCTCTTTACCTGAACCTTCTCATAGCCCTCGGGGTCCTTGTGACTTGGTCATTTACACATTGTGTACAAAAAGGTTCCGATCAGACATAAAGCAACCAGACTTATTAACCGCCTTCTAATTTTGCTTTAGGGGCCGGGGTGGCTCAGTCGGTAGTGCGCCAGACTCGTAATCTGTAGTTCCCAAGTTCGAGTCCCAGCTGGGTCAGCGTTGAGATTTATCTCCGCAAAATTCCCCGCCCTGCCCACGGTCAGTAGGGGACACCGATGGGCTTGGAAAGGCCGTCGTCCGTCGGATGGGACGTTAAGCCGTGGCCCGTGTGTGGGAGAGCCATACCCTGTGCACGTTAAAGAACACGCTGGACGGCCTTGACGGGAGGCTACCATCTGTCTCCCAACAGCTGTTCCAGTGGGTCCCCTCCCCCAATCTTCTCTGAGCCTTCGGGGTCCATGTGACCTGGCCATTTAGCCCATGGTGTGCAAAAAAGTGCCGCTCAGAGATAAAACAACCCAACCCAATTTTGCTCCTTAATACACAGATGAGAACACTTACCCTGTGTCGAAGATTGTACGTAAGGACCAGGTTCCTGGCAAAGGAGTTGGCAAAGGCGTGATAGAAATTGAGAACTTCCAGCAGTTTATCTCTCTTGATGGAATGGAGGTCGCAGTACGTCAAACCTCGCACATTGGCACACGATTGACCAATGGTGGGTTCCTTCCAGAATGCGTCGCCAAACACATCTCCTTTACCTATAGGAGAGAAAAAAAATAATATAATTTCATGCTCGTATGGGTAATTCACTTGTTTTTAATTGACTCCCGAATGACTGTTAAATGTGAGCACAGATTTTCCCTCTTTTTGTAAAAGAACTAGAAGGATAACATGTCGCCGCCTCTGGGGAATATGGGATGCTCATTTTCAGGGAAAATAAAGTTTTCCATTTTTTATATTTTTCACACTTTAACGGCAGTAATTCGTACTAATGGGTGATTGGAGAACGTAAAAATATAACGCAAAAAAAAAAATCCCATTTATTCCTTAAAATGAAAAAGTTGGATTTTCTTACCCTCTGGGTTAAGAGGGAAATTCGTCAGGTGTGTAGGCGGGGGTGGCTCAGTCGGTAGCGCGCCAGGCTCGTAATCTGTAGTTCCCAGGTTCTAGTCCCAGCTGGGTCAGCGTTGAGATTTATCTCCGCAAAATTCCCCGCCCTGCCCACGGTCAGTAGGGGACACCGATGGGCTTAGAAAGGCCGCCGTCCGTCGGATGGGACGTTAAGCCGTGGCCCGTGTATGGGAGAACTATACCTTGTGCACGTTAAAGAACACGCTGGATGGCCTTGACGGGAGGTTACGATCTGTCTCCCAACAGCTGTTCCAGTGGGTCCTGTCCCCCAACCTTCTCTGAGCCTTCGGGGTCCATGTGACCTGGCCATTTAGCCCATGGTGTGCAAAAAACTGCCGCTCAGAGGTAAAACAACCCATCACGTGCATTGCAAAATAAAATACTTTATTATTGCTATATTGAAATATTTTTGAAGAGGTTAAAATTTAGTGCTACATTTATAAAAATAAGGAGAAACCTGTCGAATTTTAATCAATTGAACTTAATTTAAACAACTATGCGTAACAATAATTCTGTTCGTTATCAACAAATTATATCACCGGAATTTCTACTTTCTACCATAAATATGTATATCATTTGCAATAATGGGCGGGGGTGGCTCAGTCGGTAGCGCGCCAGGCTCGTAATCTGTAGTTCCCAGGTTCGAGTCCAAGCTGGGTCAGCGTTGAGATTTATCTCCGCAAAATTCCCGCCCTGCCCACGGTCAGTAGGGGACACCGATGGGCTTGGAAAGGCCGCCGTCCGTCGGATGGGACGTTAAGCCGTGGCCCCGTGTGCGGGAGAGCCATACCCTGTGCACGTTAAAGAACACGCTGGATGGCCTTGACGGCAGGCTACCATCTGTCTCCCAACAGCTGTTCCAGTGGGTCCCCTCCCCCAACCTTCTCTGAGCCTTCGGGGTCCATGTGACCTGGCCATTTAGCCCATGGTGTGCAAAAAAAGTGCCGCTCAGAGGTAAAACAACCCAACCTAGCCGCTCTGAAGGTGAAAGCTGAAAATCGTTATTGCCATTGCAAACTTCATGATATTCACATTTCAGAACCAAAATTTCTACATCGCTTGCAATATTAATTTGATAACTTTCAAGTTTTCCATCGTCAGAGAGGGCAATTAAAGTTATAGTAAGATTCCGGGAGTGCTAATTGTAATATTTCGTCAATACCTATCCAGTAGAAAGAGAAATTTTTATTTATCTATCAGACCTCTGCGGCAAGCAGCTGCTTGAGGGGGTATTTATTATAGCCGTCCCATGGCCGAGTGGTTAGCGCGCTTGGCTACTGATCTAAGGGACCTGGGTTCGGGCCCCGGGTAAGGCATGGCTGTTTGTATCGTTTTTCTGCTGAGGGCCTGCCATCCTCTCAGACCTTCTACTACGGCATATAAACTGACAGGTTCCTGTCAGACCTCTGTGGCAAGCAGCTGCTTGAGGGGGTATTTATTTTTTTTATTATTATATAAATAAAAAAATTTAATATCTACACAACAAATTGAAAACATAGCTCGTTTTCAGAAGAAAAGAAAAAACTTCGTCTAAAAATCATTATCAACAGTTGGAAAGTTCCCCTCCCAAAGTATAGATGGCGCAAGGTCCGCCACATCTCAGTGAAAGATTTATGTCTTATTCTCGAAGATTTTAGCGTCTGATGTGTGGTTTAACGGTAGAGCGCTCTGGCATGTATCTAGACGATTCGATTCCTCCCGCGTCAGCGATGATTTTTTTTCAGATGTTTTTAATAAAAGCTAATGATTTTTCTTTCTCATCTGTCTGAAGACATTGAGCTTTTTTTATAGACATATCTTGAATTTTTTGGGATTGTATAGGTATTGATGAAATATCATAATTCACATTTTCCGAATCTACCAATAGCTTTAATAGGCCTTCTAACTATGGTCAAAATCTTCAAAAATTAAAAGGAATATTAGAAGCGATGTAATTAGGTAGGAATTAGAAATTTTATTGGTGAAATCATATGGTATACCTGACAAATTAGTTAACATAACGAAAGCTTTCTATAATAACACTGAGTCGTGTGTGAGAGTTAGTAAGGCTTGTAGCAATTGGTTTAGCATTACTTCTGGTGTTCGACAAGGGTGCATTTTGTCTCCTTTTCTCTTTAGCTTGGTTATTGATTATGTTATGCGAAATTCACTTCAAGGGAAAGATTTTGGCCTTAAATGGACTGGAGATACGAAAATTTCTGATTTAGATTATGCTGATGATTTAGCCCTTTTGGCAAATGATGTTGATGAGATGACCTCTTTCATTCGAGCTCTTGATGAGACTGGTAGTAGAGTAGGTTTGGTTATAAACCGAGAGAAAACTAAAGTAATGAAAATTGGTCAGGCAGGTTGTGATTCAGTTAATCTGAATGGTTGCAGTCTTGAGCAGGTGTCACAGTTTAATTATCTTGGGAGCTATGTAACAGATAATGGTGATGTGCGGCATGAGATTAACAGACGAATAGCGATTGCTGCCAGGACTTTTAAGAATCTCTGGAGATTGTGGAGAAATAGGCGTATACATCTAAGGACTAAAATTAGACTGTATAATAGTTTGGTTCTTTCTAGGGTTAGTTATGGTAGTGTAACTTGGACACTTTGTAAACAAGATAACAGGAAACTAGATGCTTTTGATTCTAGATGCTTACGCAGTATTTCGGGCATTAGGTGGTTCAACTTTGTAAGTAATGATGAGGTTAGGCAAAGGAGTCGGCAACCTCCTTTAAGCAGCATATTGTGCAGAGAGAGACTCCGTTGGTTTGGCCATGTTGCCCATATGAATAATTATAGATTGGCGAATAGGGTTATGAACAGTATGCCTAAAGGCCTCAGAAAGAGGGGAAGACCTAGGATGCGATGGGCAGACAATGTCAAACAGGACCTTGTTAGAATTGATGTTCAGTGGCCGGACTGCACGGTCTGGTTGGACCTCCGTAGCCCATGGCTGCTTGAGGATGATGATGATGATGATGATGATGAAATGTAAAGATCACTTTGTTTGCATTGATAATAATGATTTTTCCCTTTATCCCTAATAAAATATTATATTACATTTAAACTTATACAGTGTCCGAAAAATAATGATCGGGTTTCGAGGACAATTTTATAAGAAAATAAAACACATATTCAAGAGAAAAAAAAAATACCTCTCAATAGGCTCCTGTCAGACCTCTATGGCAAGCAGCTATCAGTTTTAATACGCCATGTAGAAGACCTGTGAGGAAGGCGACCTCAATAGAAAGACAACACAAACATCCTTGCCTTACTTGGGGATCGAACCCAGGTCGTTTTGATCAGTAGGCAAGCTCACTAACAACTCGCACACCGGATAATATTTTAATTTCAAGCGTACCACAAATAGTTTTGATCACAATGTGCACCGTTAGTGACCCTGTATTTGGGGGCGGGAGTGGCTCAGTCGGTAGCGCGTCAAGCCCGTAATCCGCAGTTCCCAGGTTCGAGTCCCAGCTGGATCAGCGTTGAGATTTATCTCCGCAAAACTCCCCGCCTTGACCACGGTCAGTAGGGGACACCGATGGGCTTGAAAAGGCCTCCGTCCGTAGGATGGGACGTTAAGCCGTGGGGCCGTGTGCGGGAGAGCCATACACTGTGCACGTTAAAGAACCTGTGCACGTTAGAAGGGAGGCTACCATCTGTCTCCCAACAGCTGTTCCAGTGGGTCTCCTCCCCCAACCTTCTCTGATCTTTCGGGGTCTTTGTGACATAGCCATTTAGCCCATTGTGTGCAAAAAAGTGTCGCTCAGAGGCAAAATAACAAAACCCTATATACGTCCAATTGTTTTTGCACTTCTTACCATATAAGCTGCGTCATATCTCTTATTACTTGCTCAACTGCTTCTGTTATTCTGGCTTTCAAATGAATCAGTTTCAAATTTTGTCCACATAAGCATAATTCTTTACAAAATCCGAGAAGAAATGATTTAAGAGTGTCAAATCAGAACTCCTTGGTGGTGGTCATAGAATTGGATCACCCCTGCCAATCTATCTGTCAGGAAACGTTGCATTAAGATCTTTCTAACGTCTCTTCAGAAATGTGGATTGGGTTGTTTTACCTCTGAGCGGCCTTTTTTGCATACCATGGGCTAAATGGCCAGGTCACAAGGACCCCGGAGGCTCAGAGAAGTTTGGGTAGTGTACCCACTGGAACAGCTGTTGGGAGACAGATGGTAGCCTCCAGTCAAGGCCATCCAGCGTGTTCTTTAAAGTGCACAAGGTATGGCTCTCCCGCACACGGGGCCACGTCTTAACGTCCCATCCGAAGGACGGCGGCCTTTCCAAGCCCATCGGTGTTCCCTACTGACCGTGGGCAGGGCGGGGAATTTTGCGGAGATAAATCTCAACGCTGACCCAGCTGCGACTCGAACCTGGGAACTACAGATTACGAGCCTGGCGCGCTACCGACTGAGCCACCCCCGCCCCCGTTAGAGAAGGAATAACGGAAAACTAATAATACGCTAAATGAATATTGTTCGCAATGTATTTATTGTAGAAATTTGAAACTTAGGTAGGGTGTCAAGGGGCAATATTTTTACCCATTTTCTTATAGAGGGTGCGAAAACCACCCAACAATAACAAAGCAACAACAATAACAACGCAGACAACAACAGCAGCTTCAACATCAACAATAATAATGGCTGTAACAACACTGTAAAAACAGCAATTGCAACAACGATAATCCCGCAAATAGCAGAGTGCAATAAACAACTGCAAAAAAAACACCAAAAATAACAGCTGCTACAAAAGCAACGCGGTCAACAGCAACAGCGGCTGCAACAGCATTGCAAACAACAACACCGCTGCCACCACGACTGGCAGAGGTAGCTCAGTCGGTATCGCTCCAGGCTCGTAATATCTATTTTCATGGCCAGGCTCGTAATCTGTACTTTCCAGGTTCGAGTCCCAGCTGAGTCAGCGTTGAGATTTATCTCCGCAAAATTCCCCACCCTGCCCACGGTCAGTAGGGGACACCGATGGGCTTGGTAAAGGCCGCCGTCCGTCGGATGTGACGTTAAGCCGTGGCTCCGTGTGCGGAGAGCCATTCCCTGTGCACGTTAAAGAACACGCTGGATGGCCTTGACGGGAGGCTACCATCTGTCTCCCAACAGCTGTTCCAGTGGGTCCCCTCCCCCAACCTTCTCTGAGCCTTCGGGGTCCATGTGACCTGGCCATTTAGCCCATGGTGGGCAAAAAAGTGCCGGTCTAGGTAAAACAACCCAACACAACTATTTTCATGGTTCGAGTCCTACTGGGCCAACATTGAGTTTAATCTTTTCAAACTTGCCCTCGGTCAGTAGAGGACACCGATAGAGCTTGAAATGGCCGGCGTCCTTCGGCTGGGACGTTACGCTGTGGCCTCTTGTGCTGGAGAGCCATACCTTGTGCACATTAGCATTAAAAAGAACATACTGAATGCTTTGATTGGAGACTAAAATCTGTCTCCTAACAATTTGTCTAGTGGGTGCGGCTCAGAGGTAAAAGAATTCAACGGAAAGCCACCACCGACATGAAACCAAGAACATTAGTAATATCAGAATATCACAGAAAATCTTTATCTGTATCAGAAATTTCCTTTCTTTTTATTGATTTCGTTATTTTTTTTTTATCAAATACAACAATAACAACAACACAGTTCAAAACCACACACAATCGCACCAACATCAATAATAATAAAAAGGAAACGATAGCTTCAATTCGAAATCAAGAACATCAATAAAACTTTTCGTTGGGTTGGGTTGTTTTACCTCTGAGCGGTACTTTTTTGCACACCATGGGCTAAATGGCCAGGTCACATGGACCCCGAACGCTCAAAGAAGGTTTGGGGAGGGGACCAACTGGAACAGCTTTTGGGAGACAGATGGTAGCCTCCCGTCAAGGCCATCCAGCGTGTTCTTTAACGTGCACAGGGTTGGGTTGTTTTACCTCTGAGCTGCACTTTTTTGCACACCATGGGCTAAATGGCCAGGTCACATGGACCCCGAAGGCTCAGAGAAGGTTGGGGGTGGGGACCCACTGGAACAGCTGTTGGGAGACAGATGGTAGCCTCCCGTCAAGGCCATCCAGCGTGTTCTTTAACGTGCACAGTGTATGTCTCTCCCGCACACGGGGCCACGGCTTAACGTCCCATCCGACGGACGGCGGCCTTTCCAAGCCCATCGGTGTCCCCTACTGACCGTGGGCAGGGCGGGAATTTTGCGGAGATAAATCTCAACGCTGACCCAGCTTGGACTCGAACCTGGGAACTAAAGATTACGAGTCTGGCGCGCTACCGACTGAGCCACCCCCGCCCCGAAAATTTTCGTCTGAGAGTTATTAGATTTCTCGAAGTGCAAGCGAGATGGCAAGATGCTTCAGAAACTAAAGAGTAATTTTAAAATTGGAATTCCCATTTGAGACTACACTACCAGAAATCTATTTTCGTTTATGATCTTTCGTGAACGAGACGTTTCCTTAGAAGATGCCGGATGGAATTTTCAAAGGATGCAAAACCGAGATGAGCACAAAGGGAACTCTATAACTTCATCCTCAAAATGCTTCCTCCAAGATTACCTTATTATCTAGCCCGCTTTGGAAATATCCCACTTGAATAACCAAACCGAGTAGCAAGAGACAACATCATCGCTAATGTGGAGACATCAATTTACAATTCAAATTGGCACGATTGGCTGTGGTTGGTCGATGATTCACGGTCTTCACGGTACAGCTCGCGCGAGGAATTGATCTCGCACAAGATGAAGCGATGCACGAGTTTGTGTGAATTGAGATGTCTTTAGTGTTGCTTCACGGGCGAGATTTGCAAGTGGAACTGTCCTCTGATCGGCATGAATTAAATGGGAATGAAAAGCAAAGTGGTAGAAAGAATGGCTGAATGTTTTTGTTATTATGTGTTGTTTTCTCTCTCTCTTGGGTAGTTTTAGATCTGAGCGGCATTTTTTCAACATGGTGGGCTAAAAGGATAGGTCACAAAGACCCCAAGAGATGAGATCAGGTTTGGGGAAGGGGATTGAGTTGTTTTACCTCTGAAAGACACTTTTTTTGTAAAAACTGAGCTAAATGGCCAGGTCACAAGGGTTGTTGGGTTGTTTTACTTCTGAGCGGCACTTTTTTGCACACCATGGGCTAAATGGCCAGGTCACGTGGTCCCCGAAGGCTCAGAGAAGGTTGGGGGAGGGGACCCACTGGAACAGGTATTGGGAGACAGATGGCAGCCCCCCGTCAAGGCCATCCAGCGTGTTCTTTAACGTGCAGAGGGAATGGCTCTCCGGACACGGAGCCACGGCTTAACGTCCCATCCGACGGACGGCGGCCTTTACCAAGCCCATCGGTGTCCCCTACTGACCGTGGGCAGGGTGGGGAATTTTGCGGAGATAAATCTCAACGCTGACTCAGCTGGGACTCGAACCTGGAAAGTACAGATTACGAGCCTGGCCATGAAAATAGATATTACGAGCCTGGAGCGATACCGACTGAGCTACCTCTGCCAGTCGTGGTGGCAGCGGTGTTGTTGTTTGCAATGCTGTTGCTGTTGACCGCGTTGCTTTTGTAGCAGCTGTTATTTTTGGTGTGTTTTTTTTGCAGTTGTTTATTGCACTCTGCTATTTGCGGGATTATCGTTGTTGCAATTGCTGTTTTTACAGTGTTGTTACAGCCATTATTATTGTTGATGTTGAAACTGCTGTTGTTGTCTGCGTTGTTATTGTTGTTGCTTTGTTATTGTTGGGTGGTTTTCGCACCCTCTATAAGAAAATGGGTAAAAATATTGCCCCTTGACACCCTACCTAAGTTTCAAATTTCTACAATAAATACATTGCGAACAATATTCATTTAGCGTATTATTAGTTTTCCGTTTTTCCTTCTCTAACGGGGGCGGGGGTGGCTCAGTCGGTAGCGCGCCAGGCTCGTAATCTGTAGTTCCCAGGTTCGAGTCCCAGCTGGGTCAGCGTTGAGATTTATCTCCGCAAAATTCCCCGCCCTGCCCACGGTCAGTTTTCTCTCTCTCTTGGGTAGTTTTAGATCTGAGCGGCATTTTTTCAACATGGTGGGCTAAAAGGATAGGTCACAAAGACCCCAAGAGATGAGATCAGGTTTGGGGAAGGGGATTGAGTTGTTTTACCTCTGAAAGACACTTTTTTTGTAAAAACTGAGCTAAATGGCCAGGTCACAAGGGTTGTTGGGTTGTTTTACATCTGATCGGCACTTTTTTGCACACCATGGGCTAAATGGCCAGGTCACGTGGACTCCGAAGGCTCAGAGAAGGTTGGGGGAGGGGACCCACTGGAACAGGTATTGGGAGACAGATGGCAGCCCCCCGTCAAGGCCATCCAGCGTGTTCTTTAACGTGCACAGGGTATGGTTCCCTTTCCCCACACGGGGCCACGGCTTAACATCCCATCCAACGGACGGCGGCCTTTCCAAGCTCATCGGTGTCCCCTACTGACTGTGGGCAGGGCGGGGAATTTTGCGGAGATAAATCTCAACGCTGACCCAGCTGGGACTCGAACCTGGGAACTACAGATTACGAGCCTGGCGCGCTACCGACTGAGCCCCCCCCGCCCCCAGGTCACAACGACTTCAAGGGATCAGAGAAGGTTGGGGAAGGATATTGGATTGTTTTACCTCTGAATAATACATTTTTGAACACACTGGGCTAAACGGACAAGTCAAGGCACCCCACTGGACAGATGTTAATACATAAATGGTAACCTCCAGTAAAGGCCATCCAGTGTGTAACACTGGACAGGGTTTGATAACGACAGGCTAATGCTCACAGCTTCTACGACGATAAGGACAGGCTAATGCTCACAGCTTCTCACAGCTTCTAATGCTCACAGCTTTAAGTCCCAACCGACGGATGTCGGTCTTTCCAAACCATTGGTATCTGCTTTCCCTCTGTGGGCATGTTAGCTTTGATAAATCTCAAAGCCGGCATAGTTGCGCTTCGAATCTGGCAAAATTCCCCGCCCTGCCCACGGTCAGTAGGGGACACCGATGGGCTTGGAAGGCCGCCGTCCGTCGGATGGGACGTTAAACCGTGGCCATGTGTGCGGGAGAGCCATACCCTGTGCACGTTAAAGAACACGCTGGATGGCCTTGATGGGAGGCTACCATCTGTCTCCCAACAGCTGTTCCAGTGGGTCCCCTCCCCCAACCTTCTCTGAGACTTCGGGGTCCTTGTGGCCTGGCCATTTAGCCCATGGTGTGCAAAAAAGTGCCGCTCAGAAGTAAAACAAACCAACCCAACCTGGCCATTTAGCCCATGGTGTGCAAAAAAGTGCCGTTCAGAGGTAAAACAAACCAACCCAATCCCCGCCCTGCCCACGGTCAGTAGGGGACACCGATGGGCTTGGAAAGGCCGCCGTCCGTCGGATGGGACGTTAAGCCGTGGCCCCGTGTGCGGGAGAGCCATACCCTGTGCACGTTAAAGAACACACTGGATGGCCTTGACGGGAGGCTACCATCTGTCTCCCAACAGCTGTTCCAGTGGGTCCACTCCCCCCACCTTCTCTGAGCCTTCGGGGTTCATGTGACCTGGCCATTTAGCCCATGGTGTGCAAAAAAGTGCCGCTCAGAGGTAACACAACCAATCTACAGATTTATTCTTAAATTACTTTACGATCACTACTCTTAAATATGAAAGCCACAGTTCCAAACAACCATACGTGAAAAAGAGACTGTTTGATAATGAACTCGTCATTTACATAAACAATTTTCTTTTGAACTCTGTTCGCTACTGGCAATTCAAAACATCCAAGTTTTCATCCTTAGATCCTCATCTCTTGCCTCTTATTATCCCTTCAGGCCTTCCAGTTATCGACCTGCCTCTGTTGCTCCTCTCTTTGTTGCAGAACATTGCCAGCTCGTCTGCTGCACGAGCCTGCTTCATCTCTTAAGGGCCAATCGATGGACTCGACGTTCACGTGGCCTTTGACGTCAACATTTTCTAGTAACGGAACTGACGACGAAGGATTAACCTCGATAACTCACTGCAACAGCTTTCCGTTTTAGGTGTTTATAACGGCTGGTTATGTTTATGATGATATTCCTATAGAGAGATGAATTTAATTAATGCTTTACCATTTCCGCTAAATATTGTTTATTGTTTCATTTCATTTTTGAAGCAATTGGTTTGAAAACTAGCTTTTCCGGTCTTCCAAATAGACCTTACCAAGACAATATTTTCATTTGTTTTTGAATACTACAAAAAAATCAGCGGTAGTTTAAGAAACAATAAAACTTGAGGAATTTAATTTATGTAAATCTCATGCTTAATTAAACTGAATAAGGTCTGAATAAGTAATTTAAAACTCCTTCAGGTCTGAATTTCTATTTATAGAAGGAATAAATGGTTCCATTTAAATGTACTTTATTTTACGATCAAAGGAACAAGAATATACGGAATTTGTTTTTTTTTTTTCACTGAAATTGAGCATGTACATTTTAATGCAGAAACCATCCCAAAAATTGCCAAATTTTTTAATCTCTAAAATAGTGAAAAGGAACGTAAAAGATGCATGACCTCCCCTTCCTAGATTCGGCTCTGTTTGATGATTAGAATTTTATTAACAAATTTAAATAAAAATAAATCTGGATTGTCCAATGTTTCTCACAAACATTGCAACAACTGGTAGATCTCAATTGTTTTCTAAATCCTTAAAGTGCCAATAATAATGTAGAATTTTCTAATTCGAGAGATTTAAATAAATTAATAAATACCCCTTCAAGCAGCTGCTTGCCACAGAGGTCTGACAGGAGCCTGTCAGTTTATACGCCATAGTTGGGTTGTTTCACCTCTGAGCGGCACTTTTTTTGCACACCATGGGCTAAATGGCCAGGTCACATGGACCCCGAAGGCTCAGAGAAGGTTGGGGGAGGGGACCCACTGGAACAGCTGTTGGGAGACAGATGGTAGCCTCTCCTCAAGGCCATCCAGCGTGTTCTTTAACGTGCACAGGGTATGGCTCTCCCGCACACGGGGCCACGGCTTAACGTCCCATCCGACGGACGGCGACCTTTCCAAGCCCATCGGTGTCCCCTACTGGGACTTCTTTCAGATAAATCTGAACGCTGACCCAGCTCGGACTCTAACCTGAGAACTACAGATTACGAGCCTGGCGCGCTACCGACTGATCCACCCCCGCCCCTATTGATATGATGATTTGTACTATAATGAAAGGAAACTTCAGTGTTTTAACTCTTCAATTCTTATATTTGTATTTTAACTAAGGGAATGCAATAGAAACAGAAACATTTTACAGTTTTATGTAGTAATTTATTCTTTATAAGTGAAAATGGCCAAAAAAAAAATCGTTCCTCATTTCTTAAGATACATATATTAGGTATTTGAAAATCAATTCACAATCTGTTCTACAAATCACTTTTCATTGGTAATGACTAGTTTTTTCCATATAAGAAATGCATATATATATATATTTGCAGTTCAATTTCAAAAAGAACATTGACATAACCTTAATTTCCAGATTCAAAGAAAAAGATTGGATTTTTTACCTCTGAGCGGCACTTTTTTGCACACCATGGGCTAAATGGCCAGGCCACATGGACCCCGAAGGCTCAGAGAAGTTTGGGGGAGGGGACCCACTGGAACAGCTGTTGGGAGACAAATGGTAGCCTCCGTCAAGGCCATTAAGCGTGTTCTTTAACGTGCACAGGGTATGACTCTCCCGCACACGGTGCCACGGCTTAACGTCCCATCCGCGGACGGCGGCTTTTCCAAGCCCATCGGTGTCCCCTACTGACCGTTTGCAGGGCGGGGAATTTTGCGGAGATAAATCAACGCTGACCCAGCTGGGACTCCAACCTGGGAACTGCAGATTACGAGCCTGGCGCGCTACCGACTGAACCCCCCCCCCCCCCCCCGTAAATCATGGATGTTTGTGGTGTTTTTCTGCTGAGGTCCTGCTATCCTCACAGACTTTCTACTATGGCATATAAACTGACAGGCTCCTGCCAGACCTCTGTGACAAGCAGCTGGTTGAGGGAGTATTTATTTATTTTATAATACCTGATAAAAGAAAATTTCATACACTCCCCATGGCTCAAAATTTGGTCACTGTATTCCATAGCCAGGTAAACTAATCATTGGTGATTATCTCTCAAATGTTATGTGATTGCAGATTACTTCTTACATGATTGAACAAAATATGCTCATTTAAACTTGAGATTTATTACTGCTGATAATTCTCATTGAAATTGTGGTCACATTATGAATCATGCAGAATTTTTAAATCTTAAATTTGTTTTGTTCCAAGTCGTTATTGACCAGGAATGAAATTTATGAAAGCAAATGTATGTGAGAAGTGGCATGGAAAAATAATTTTTCAATGATATAAGGATTTCATATCATTATCTGCATCTATTTTACTAAATAAAATAGCTCAAAGATAAAGCCTAATTCAACTCAAAGAACTGGGTTGGGTTGTTTTACCTCTGAGCGGCACTTTTTTGCACACAATGGACTAAATGGCAAGGTCACATGGACCCCGAAGGCTCAGAGAAGGTTGGGGGAGGGGACCCACTGGAACAGCTGTTGGGAGACAGATGGTAACCTCCCGTCAAGGCCATCCAGCGTGTTCTTTAACGTGCACAGGGTATGCACAGAGTGCACAGAGTGTTCTTTAACGTGCACAGGGTATGGCTCTCCCGCACACGGGGCCACGGCTTAACGTCCCATCCGACGGACGGCGGCCTCTCCAAGCCCATCGGTGTCCCCTACTGACCGTGGGCAGGGCGGGGAATTTTGCGGAGATAAATCTCAACGCTGACCCAGCTGGGACTCGAACCTGTAAATTACAGATTACGAGCCTGACGCGCTACCGACTGAGCCCCCCCCCCCCCAAAGATCTAATCAGTAGATTAAAAGTAATTGAGCTACTATTCATAAAAGTTTGAACAGCAAACGAAATAAAAAATGAATTCAAATATATACCACTGATAATAAATAAATACCCGCTCAAGCAGCTGATTGCCACAGAGGTCTGACAGGAGCCCGTCAGTATATATGCAAGAGTAGCAGGTCTGAGAGGATGGCAAGACCTCAGCAGAAAAACAACACGCACAACCATGCCTTATCCGGGGCTCGAACCCAGGTCCCTTAGAACAGTAACTAAGCGTTCTAACCACTCGGCCATGGGACGGCTTGCCACATAGGTATGAATTAAAAACCATACTTCCAGATGAAGCATGAACTTCTATGGATACTTGGAAACAAACATATTTAATATGTATAATATATATTTGCATTATTACTTATGGGATTGGTTATACTTTTTTTTGTATATCAAAAATAGGTTTAAGTATATATTTTTATGTACCATCATAGCATTAAATTCCATAATGCTATGATGGGATGATAGCAAAATACAGAATTCTCAGCATATCATAAGTCACTTGCTTCAGTGGCAGGGGTCGGGGCGGCGGTGGCTCAGTCGGTAGCTCAGTCGGTAGCGCGCCAGGCTCGTAATCTGTAGTTCCCAGGTTCGAGTCCCAGCTGGGTCAGCGTTGAGATTTATCTCCGTAAAATTTCCCCGCCCTGCCCAGTACCAGTAGGGGACACCGATAGGCTTGGAAAGGCTGCCGTCCGTCGGATGGGACGTTAAGCCGTGGCCCCGTGTGTGGGAGAGCCATACCCTGTGCACGTTAAAGAACACGCTGGATGGCCTTGACGGGAGGCTACCATCTGTCTCCCAACAACTGTTCCAGTGAGTCCCCTCCCCCAACCTTCTCTGAGCCTTCGGGGTCCATGTGACCTGGCGATTTAACCCATTGTATACAAAAAAGTGCCGCTCAGAGGTAAAACAATCCAACGTTAAAGAACACGCTGATAGCCTTGACGGGAGGCTACCATCTGTCTCCCAACAGCTGTTCCAGTGGGTCCCCTCCCCCAACCTTCTCTGAGCCTTCGGGGTCCTTATGACCTGGCCATTTAGCCCATGGTGTGCAAAAAAGTGCCGCTCAGAGGTAAAACTACCCAACTCAGTACCTACCTAGTTAATTGGAAAAATGTTTCTTTTAATTTCTTAAAACAGAACAGATGCGTCTCCTACAGATCGTATCCGATGACTTTTTTTTCTTTTCTTCAAAACGAGATAAAAAAAAATTAGCCCTCTTTAAGGTCAATTAGCGGAAAATGTAAATATTGTGTCAACTGAAAACAACATTCGAATCGCCGTAGCTTTGAAAAGATATTTTTCTTCCGAAAAAGTAGCAGAGTGTTAAAGTAAAATCTATCGGATATATCTAAATTTTGTTGCGGCGGGGGTGGCTTAGTCGGTAGCGCGCCAGGCTCGTAATCTGTAGTTCCCAGGTTCGAGTCTCAGCTGGGTCAGCGTTGAGATTTATCTCCGCAAAATTCCCCGCCCTGCCCACGGTCAGTAGGGGACAACGATTGGCTTAGAAAGGCCGCTGTCCGTCGGATGGGACGTTAAGCCGTGGCCCCGTGTGCGGAAGAGTCATACCCTGTGCACGTTAAAGAACACGCTGGATGGCCTTGGCGGGAGGCTACCATCTGTCTCCCAACAGCTGTTCCAGTGGGTCCCCTCCCCCAACCTTCTCTGAGCCTTCGGGGTCCATGTGACCTAGCCATTTAGCCCATGGTGTGTAAAAAAAAAGTGCCGCTCAGAGGTAAAACAACAACAACCTAAATTTTGTTTTTTCAGGAAAGCTGATTTTCAGTGATTTTTTTTTTTAAGAATTATATTTGGAGGGACATTAAATAATACCATTGGCATTCAAGAATTTATATAAAGTTAAAAAAAGAATTTGTTTACCTTGAGTGATTATTGAATTACGATCACCTAGCTCCACGTTATGTCAATGCGAACCTGACTTCGAAGTTCTATAACTTTTGAAATAAGCGTTTTATGGGGTTTGGGTTGGGTTGTTTTAACTCTGAGCGGCACTTTTTTGCACACCATGGGCTAAATGGCCAGGTCAGATGGACCCGAAGGCTCAGAGAAGGTTGGGGGAGGGGACCCACTGGAACAGCTGTTGGGAGACAGATGGTAGCCTCCCGTCAAGGCCATCCAGCGTGTTCTTTAACGTGCACAGGGTATGGCTCTCCCGCACACGGGGACACGGCTTAACGTCCCATCCGACGGACGGCGGCCTTTCCAAGGCCATCGGTGTCCCCTACTGACCGTGGGCAGGGCGGGGAATTTTGCGGAGATAGAGCCCCGGATTAGGCATGGATGTGTGTGTCGTTTTTCTGCTGAGGTCCTGCCATCCTCTCAGATCTCCTACTGTGGCATATAAACTGACAGGCTCTCGTCAGACCTCTGTGACAAGCAGCTGCTTGAGGGGGTATTTATTATTTTTTATTTAAACCTCAACGCTGATCCAGCTGGGACTCGAACCTGAGAACTACAGATTACGAGCCTGGCGCGCTACCGACTGAGCCACCCCCACGTTTTATGGGAAAATGTGACTGAAGATAAATTAAAGATCTTAACTTAATTATCGAAATTATCGATTTTCAACAATATTCCTTCAGAATTTGAAGATTTAAGGAAATTCTAACGTATAACAACAGCAATGATAGACAAAAGACTTTGATTTTGAAATTAACTAAAATGAGAAGTATTTCAAACCATTTCGTAAATAATTTGAAAATGTGTAATTCCTTCAATATTCGTTTCATTTGTTGATAAAATTCTTGGACCACATTGTTATTCTGAAACGTTTAAACATCCATATCTGTTTAAATATTGAAATAATATTATTGAAAATTTATATTGAGATAGATTTGATAGAGATCTTTAAATTATCCTCAACCGCATTTTCTCTTAAAACGGGGGGCGGGGGTGGCTCAGTCGGTAGCGCGCCAGGCTCGTAATCTGTAGTTCCCAGGTTCGAGTCCCAGCTGGGTCAGCGTTGAGATTTATCTCCGCAAAATTCCCCGCCCTGCCCACGGTCAGTAGGGGACACCGATGTGCTTGGAAAGGCCGCCGTCCGTCGGATGGGACGTTAAGCCGTGGCCCCGTGTGCGGGAGAGTCATACCCTGTGCACGTTAAAGAACACGCTGGATGGCCTTGACGGGAGGCTACCATCTGTCTCCCAACAGCTGTTCCAGTGGGTCCCCTCCCCTCACCTTTTCTGAGCCTTCGGGGTCCATGTGACCTGGCCATTTAGCCCATGGTGTGCAAAAAAGTGCCGCTCAGAGGTAAAACAACCCAACTCTCTTAATACGGATAGAAATTTTAGATATTGTAAATCTTCGAAATTCCCATTGGCAAAACATGTGGTTTAGTGGTCATAATACAATGACAACTGAGTATACAAATCAGACAACTTAGGGGGGGAGGGGGGGTCGTCAGGTTTTGGGCCAGAGTTGAGATTTATCTCCACAAACTCCTCGCCTGCTCTCGGTCAGTAGGACACACCGATGGACTTGGAAAGGCCGCCGTCCGTAGGATGGGACATTAAGCCGTGTCCTCGTGTGCAAGAGAACCATCCCTTGTGCACCTAAAGAATACGCTGGATGACCTTGACAGTAGACTACCATCTGTCTCCTAACAACTGTGCAGTGGGTTCCCTCCCCCCAAACCTCTCTGAGGCTCTTGGGGTCCTTGTGACCAAGCATTTAGCCCATTGGGTGCAGAAAATGCCATTCAGAAGTAAAACAACCCAACCACCCCTCCCTTAACCTTTCAGAACTTTGGGGTCCTTGTGACCTAGCCATTGAACACATTGTGCGAAAAAAAGTGCCATTCATAGGTAAAACTACCCAACTCCGACCGCTTACGAAAGGAATTTTTCCTCTTAAATCCTTTCCGAGAATCTTTATTTATTAAATTTAAGTAGCTTCGAATGTGGAAGCTCCCCATTGTCAGAACGTAATGCAACAGCCACGAAATGCTTTGGCCAGTATATTTCCACCACAAACCTGGTGCTTAAAGCTAACCATCTCTCCGCATCAGAACTAACCACCTGTTCCAGACATCACGGGCAATAGCTAGCTTATCGTTGTGCAACAGCTAGCAGCCAGCACCGACACGGAGAAAATCGTTCTGTACACAAGAAATTCTGGAATCGGGCCAAAAGCATTACTAGACGCCTGATTCACTGATTTCTTGAAGCAGGATGGTCACGAAGACCTGGAAGGTATTTTAAAACAATTTTCGAAAGGCTCTGGTTGGGTTGGGTTGTTTTACCTCTGAGCGGCACTTTTTTGCACACCATGGGCTAAATAGCCAGGTCACATGGATCCCGAAGGCTCCCGAAGGCGGACCCACTGGAAATGTCTGTTGGGAGACAGATGGTAGCCTCTCGTCAAGGCCATCCAGCGTGTTCTTTAACGTGCACAGGGTATGACTCTCCCGCACATGGGGCCACGGCTTAACGTTCCATCCGACGGACGGCGGCCTTTCCAAACCCATCGGTGTCTCCTACTGACGTGGGCAGGACGGGGAATTTTGCGGAGATAAATCTCAACGCTGACCCAGCTGGGACTCGAACCTGGTAACTACAGATTACGAGCCTGGCGCGCTACCGACTGAGTCACCCCCGCCCCTAATTGCTCTGGTGAGACATAATATAGTCTGTTTAAACTGGAAAGAAAGATGGTGGTTGTTAACTTCCTAGTCATGCTTTTCTCCTGTGTATTAGGATGTAAAAACAAGGTCACAAAGAACCTGAAGCTAGGGATGTGTGGATGATTTCTGCCAAAGTAATGCAAAAATAATATATTTACACCGCCATAGCAAAATATTAGACTTGTTTTTTTACCCCTGAGCATTGGGCGGGGGTGGCTCAGTCGGTAGCGCGCCAGGCTCGTAATCTGTAGTTCCCAGGTTCGAGTCCCAGCTTTGTCAGCGTTGAGATTTATCTCCACAAAAATTCCCTGCCCACGGTCAGTAGGGGACACCTATGGGCTTGAAAGGCCGCCGTCCGTCGGATGGGACGTTAAGCCGTGGCCCCGTGTGCGGGAGAGCCATACCCTGTGCACGTTAAAGAACACGCTGGATGGCCTTGACGGGAGGCTACCATCTGTCTCCCAACAGCTGTACCAATGGGTCCCCTCCCCCAACCTTCTCTGAGCCTTCGGGGTCCACGTGACTTGGCCATTTAGCCCATGGTGTGGAAAAAAAGTGCCGCTCAGAGGTAAAACAACCCAACCCAACCTCTGAGCAGCACTTTTTCCATGACCCCGAGACTTCCGAGAAGGCTATGTGGGTGGGTGGTGGGACACACTGGATAAACTGTTGCGAGACAGATGGCACCTCAAGTCAAGACCAACCAGCGTGTTGTTTAACGTGCACACGGTATGGTTCTCCCGCACACAGAACCACAGTTTAACGTCCCATCCGACGGACGAGTAAAAGTGGAAGTATTACAATCTTGAATGTACTGAGTGTTGAAACCTAGTAATAGGGTGCATTCTGTGAGATGGGACATAAAGCTGTGGCTTTGTGTGCTGGATAGTCATACCCTGTGCACAAAAAAGAACATGTTGTATGGCTTTGACGGGAGGGATCCATCTGTCTACTAAAAGCTGTGGATCCTCTTCCTCAACCTTCTGAGGCGGATGTGGCTCAGTCGATAGCGCGCCAGACTCGTAATCTGTAGTTCCCAGGTTCGAGTCCTACGTGACCTAGTGCTGAGATTTACTTCCCCAAAACTGTCTCCATCCCATCGGCCAATAGGTGACACTGATGGACTTAAAAAGGACGCCATCCGTCTCGATGGGACGTAAAGCACTGACCTGTGTGCTATAGAGCATACTCTGTGCACGTTAAAGAACACGCTAGATGATCTTGACAGGAGGCTATCATAGTCTCCTAATATCTTTCCAGTCGGTCCCCTTTCCTCAACCTTCTCCGAGCCATTAGGGTCTTTGTGACCTGGCTATGCAGTCCATTGTTTTTTTTTTAAAAAAAATACTCAAAGGTAAATTAACCACTTTACATTCATTGGAATGGAACCCCTGCTAACAGTTTCAAGTAGCAACACCAGAAGATACATCATGCGTATTAATATATCACTGGCCAAGAAAATTGTAAATATCATTCTTTCATTTGCAGAGCAGGGAGGATTTGGAACCAACTATCGACGGACGTGTTGCTTTCACCACCATTGTAAAGTTTCAGCAGAAAACTTGGAAGAATTGGACTTGTCACCATTCCTTCGTTGATTTTGATTCTAAACCTCAGAGTTGTAACAAATGTTAATTTTTGTAGTCTTCTGCTTTGCATTTCGCATTTCTTCGTTTTTAAGTCAATAGGGAAGGAGTAAGAATATTACGAATCATCTGGGTCTTCTGTGCCGGGACCTACCTGGGGGGGATCCGGACCTCCAACCCCCAAAAATCCCGTTGTCTTATACGAAATCTCAAATTTGCTTACCTGCTTCGGGGCGGGGGTGGCTCAGTCGGTAGCGCGCCAGGCTCGTAATCTGTAGTTCCCAGGTTCGAGTCCCAGCTGGGTCAGCGTTGAGATTTATCTCCTCAAAATTCCCCGCCCTACCTACGGTCAGTAGAGGATACCGCTGGGCTTGGAAAGGCCGCCGTCCGTCGGATGGGACGTTAAGCCGTGGCCCCGTGTGCGGGAGAGCCATACCCTGTGCACGTTAAAGAGCACGCTGGATGGCCTTGACGGGAGGCTACCATCTGTCTCCCAACAGCTGTTCCAGTAAGTCCCCTCCCCCAACCTTATCTGAGCCTTCGGGGTCCATGTGACCTGGCCTTTTAGCCCATGGTGTGCAAAAAAGTGCCGCTCAGAGGTAAAACAACCCAACCCAACCCTTATCCAAAGCCTTTCTGAATCCTTGAGGTCTTTGTGACCTGAACATTTAGTCCATCCAGTGCAAAAACAGGGACCGCTCAGAGGCATTAAGATTTACATCTGAATGCAACAAAAATTAAATCTCTAATAAGATCTAAATGGAATGACAACCAAATATCTTTTGAAAAGTGACTCCTTTGACAAATGGGGGCAGGGGTGGCTCAGTCGGTAGCGCGCCAGGCTCGTAATCTGTAGTTCCCAGGTTCGAGTCCCAGTTGGTCAGCGTTGAGATTTATCTCCGCAAAAATTCCCCGCCCTGCCCACGGTCAGTAAGGGACACCGATGGGCTTTGAAAGGCCGTCGTCCGTCGGATGGGACGTTAAGCCGTGGCCCCGTGTACGGGAGAGCCATACCCTGTGCACGTTAAAGAACACGCTGGATGGCCTTGACGGGAGGCTACCATCTGTCTCCCAACAGAAGCTCCAGTGGATCCCCTCCCCCAACCTTCTCTGAGCCTTCGGGGTCCATATGACCTGGCCATTTAGCCCATGGTGTGCAAAAAAGTGCCGCTCAGAGGTAAAACAACCCTACCTGCTTCGAAATCCAAGACAGTTGTCTTTGTATAATTTTATTTTAACCCCATATTTTATGTCCGACACTAAAAGTAGATTGAAAGAAAAAGCAGCAACACCAAAATCTTATGGTTTTGTTTTATGGTTTATCACTGGTTTTGCATAAATTAAGGAAAATAACAATGTTAAGTCAATGGGATGCTAACGTCAAAAGCTCTATAACTTCTAAAATAAGATTTTTGTTTTTACGCTACGTTATCAAAAGTATTGAAACGCTTTCATGGGTTGGGTTGTTTTACCTCTGAGCGGCACTTTTTTGCACACCATGGGCTAAATGGCCAGGTCACATGGACCCCGAAGGCTCAGAGAAGGTTGGGGACCCACTGGAACAGCTGTTGGGAGACAGATGGTAGCTTCCCGTCAAGGCCATCCAGCGTGTTCTTTAACGTTGGGTTGTTTTACCTCTGAGCGGCACTTTTTTGCACACCATGGGCTAAATGGCCAGGTCACATGGACTACGAAGGCTCAGAGAAGGTTGGGGGAGGGGACCCACTGGAACAGCTGTTGGGAGACAGATGGTAGCCTCCCGTCAAGGACATCCAGCGTGTTCTTTAACGTTGGGTTGTTTTACCTCTGAGCGGCACTTTTTTGCACACCATGGGCTAAATGGCCAGGTCACATGGACCCCGAAGGCTCAGAGAAGGTTGGGTTGGGTTGTTTTACCTCTGAGCGGCACTTTTTTGCACACCATGGGCTAAATGGCCAGGTCACAAGGACCCCGAAGGCTCAGAGAAGGTTGGGGGAGGGGACCCACTGGAACAGCTGTTGGGAGACAGATGGTAGCCTCCCGTCAAGGCCATCCAGCGTGTTCTTTAACGTGCACAGGGTATGGCTCTCCCGCACACGGGGCCACCGTTTAACGTCCCATCCGATGGACGGCGGTCTTTCCAAGACCATCGGTGTACCCTACTGACCGTGGGCAGGGCGGGGAATTTTGCGGAGATAAATTTCAACGCTGACCCCGCTGGGACTCGAACCTGGGAACTACAGATTACGAGGCTGGCGCGCTACCGACTGAGCCACTCCCGCCCCGCTTTCATGGTATTTGAATGGAATGGAAAACAATATTGAAAGTTTTTTAACCACAAAATAAAGCGTTTTTCAGCAAAACGTTAGAGGAAACAGAAAATATTCACCACATCACAAGTTTAAAAAATATTAACTATTTAAATGGTTTTGCTGCTGAAACATTTAACAATAGTGTTGCTAATCCTAAGAATTTACTTTAAAAGCTATAACAAATCGTTTACTGAAATAAATATACAGTCGAAGCCATTTTTAATGAATTTGAAGGAACAGCAAACAAATTCTCTATATCCGTAAATTCGTTATAAAAATATTTATTGAAAAGTTTTTTGGAAAAAAAAGAATAAATATATTATGAATTTAAGCTGAAATAATAAAGATTGGATTGTTTTACCTCTGAACGGCACTTTGTTCCACACCATGTGCTAAATGGCCAGGTCACAAGGACCCAGAAGGCTCAGAGAAGGTTGGGGGAGGGGACCCACTGGAACAGCTGTTGGGAGACAGAGGGTAGCCTCCCGTCAAGGCCATCCAGCGTGTTCTTTAACGTGCACAGGGTATGACTCTCCCGCACACGTGGCCACGGCTTAACGTCCCATCCGAAGGACGCCGGCCTTTCCAAGCCCATCGGTGTCCCCTACTGACCGTGGGCAGGGCGGGGAAATTTTGCGGAGATAAATCTCAACGCTGACCCAGCTAGGACTCGAACCTGGGAACTACAGATTACGAGCCTGGCGCGCTACCGACAGAGCCACCCCCGCCCAGAAATAATAAAGACTAAACAATGAATATAATAGACTAAAAGATAATAAGGACTAGTTGTTTAATTTTTACGAAACCATGAAGCTAGTGAACACTGTTTTGCTATCTTCGTTTTAATCGGTGGGCCGCTTCGCTTAATGGTAAAATTTGAGTTCTGGCTCATCGTAACCAATGGAAAAGTTCTTCTTCAACGTTCGAAAGGGGCGGGGGTGACTCAGTCGGTAGCGCGCGAGGCTCGTAATTTGCAGTTCCCAGGTTCGAGTCCCAGTTGAGACAGCGTTATCTCCGCACAAGTCCCCGATCCGTCCACGAGCAGAAGGGGACACGATATGCTTGAAAAGGCCGCCATCCGTCTTATGGGAAGTTAAGCCGTGGTCCCGTGTACCGGAGAGCCATACCCTGTGCACGTTAAAGAACACGCCGGGAGGCCTTGACGGGAGGCTACGAACTGTCTCCCAATAGCTGTTCCACTGGATCCCCTCCCCCAACCTTCTCTGATCCTGTGGAGTCCATGTGACCTGGCCATTTAGCTCATTGTGTGAAAAAATAGTGCCGCTCAGAGCTAACACAATAGCAACAACAGCATGTTGTGAACTTTTTGAAACGCCCGTCATATCTCAACGCAGGTACAGATAGGATTCGAACCTGGGAACTGAAGATTTTGATCTTGTAGCGCTACTGATTGAGTCAACCTCCAATCCGAGATTGGAAAGGAAAAGATCATAGTCACAATGCGCTGAAAAATGAGCCAGCTTGGATAACTCAGTGTCTAGAGCACCTGGCCACTTATCAGGTTGGGCTGGGTTATTTTAGCTCTGAGCGGCACTTTTTTTGCACACCATGGGCTAAATGGCCAGGTCACATGGACCCCGAAGGCTCATAGAAGGTTGGGGGAGGGGACCCACTGGAACAGCTGTTGGGAGACAGATGGTAACTTCCCGTCAAGGCCATCCAGCGTGTTCTTTAATGTGCACAGGGTATGGCTCTCCCGCACACGGGGCCACGGCTTAACGTCCCATCCGACGGACGGCGGCCTTTCCAAGCCCATCGGTGTCCCCTACTGACCGTGGGCAGGGCGGGGAATTTTGCGGAGATAAATCTCAACGCTGACCCAGCTGGGATTCGAACCTGGAAACTACAGATTACGAGCCTGGCGCGCTACCGACTGAGCCACCCCCGCCCCCCAGTTATCAGTAGATCGTGCACTCGTATCCCCTCCTAGAGGGGAAACTTAATTTATTCAGATAACCACTCATGAATTCTTAATTACAATTCACAATGAAATGGAAGAGATGAAAGCATTATTTACCCAAGATGGCGACCACTTCATCATCTTGTATGACCTCTAACGATCCAGTGACCACGAAGCACAAAGTGTCAATACTTTCGCCAGTGTGATAGAGGAGGTCTCCAGGGGCACTGTGATCCATTTGGAAGTACATCGCCAAAGCCCTCAAGCAACCATCGCTCGCCAGTCGAAAGGCCGGATGCTCGTTGAAAACTTTCCTATTCAAATGCACACAGATGTCCGCAGTCATGTCCTTCGGGCAATAGCTCAGCACCTGAATTTAAAAAAGAAACAAAAGTTGGTTTTCATTTTAATCCCTTGAGACCCGAATTTTTGTTTCTGCAGTAAAAAAAAAATGTTTTTTTTTCCATTTAAATGGGCATAATTTATGATGGAAGGAACAAGAATGAAAAAAATATTATTTAAACATCATTTACTGAATGCAGAATGTACATTATAATGGAACAGGCCGGGATCTAGAAAAAACGGAAAGGGGAGGGGGGATTGGGTTGGGTTGTTTTACCTCTGAGCGGCACTTTTTTACACACCATGGGCTAAATGGCTAGGTCACATGGACCCCGAAGGCTCAGAGAAGGTTGGGGGAGGGGACCCACTGGAACAGCTGTTGGGAGATAGATGGTAGCCTCCCGTCAAGGCCATCCAGCTTGTTCTTTAACGTGCTCAGGGTATGGTTCTCCCACACACGAGGCCACGGCTTAACGTCCCATCCGAAGGACGGCGGCCTTTCCAAGCCCATCGGTGTCCCCTACTGACCGTGGGCAGGGCGGGGAATTTTGCGGAGATAAATCTCAACGCTGACCCAGCTGGGACTCGTACCTGGGAACTACAGATTACGAGCTTGGCGCGCTACCAACTGAGCCACCCCCGCCCCGGAGGGGGGGGATAAGAATCACAATCGAGCCGGGAAAATGTAAAAGAGGGGGGAGAGGGTAAGGGACTGAATTTTCAATGCTTTAGATATTCTCGGCTTGCAAGAGACCAGATGGACAGATAAAGGTCAGATTCTTAAAAATAATCTTAAATTTCTCTTTTCAGGGAGGGAAGACAATAAACATCACCAAGGCGTGGGTCTGCTTCTCAGCAGACACGCTAGCGATGCTCTTCTAGGATATGAGTGCATTAATGAAAGGTTTCTTACAGCAAAATTTCAAACAAGCATTAGAGACTTGAATGTTGTCTGCTGTTATGCCCCCACTGAGGATGCTGATGAGGATGAGAAGGATAGGTTTTATGAACAACTTCAGGATATTTTGAATTCTGTCAAGAAAGGAGATATTACCCTTGTTCTTGGTGACTTGAATGCCAAAGTTGGTACTGACTCTGACCTTTGGGGAGGAGTAATAAGCCCTTTTGGTATTGGTAGCTGCAATGGCAATGGGCAACGTCTCCTACAGGTAAGTAAACTCAATGGATTCAGAATAACTAACACTTATTACAAACACCGCGACATACATAAGTACACATGGGTTTCACCTGATGGGCTGCATAAGAATATGATTGATTACATATTAATTAACAGCAAATGGGCTAGGTCTGTTGGGAATACCAGGGCATATAGGGGAGCTGAAATTGGATCTGACCATTACCTTGTTAAAAGTGTGTTGCAACTTAAACTTAAAAAGTGTTGTGCTAGGGTTAAAAATTTTACTTTTAATACTGAAGCTCTGAAAGATCCAGTTATAGCCAAAGCTTACCATGATAGGTTACTTATTCATTATGACAGTCATGGTTTGCTTACTACTGAAGTTGAGGAAGAATGGGATCATTTTAAACAGGCTTTTTTGGACACTAACAGTAGTCTTTTAGGAAAAAAGGAGCAGAAAGGGCAAAATTATCTGAGTGATAAGGCACTTGAGCTTATTTCGGAAAGAAAGAACTGCAGGAATGCCCTTAATCAATACCCTACTAGTCCTAATAGAAAGCATTACAGAGACCTTAATAAACTTGTAAAGGATCAGTTAGCTGCTGATAAGAATCTTTGGCTTGATGGTTTGGCTGACAAACCCGAGGAAGCAGTTAGACAGCACAACAGCAGAGAGCTGTACCAGATAGTTTATGTTTTGTGTGGTAGAAAACGGACAGGGATACAAGGATTGAAGGATAAACAAGGTAAGGTTATAGAAGGGGAGGATTCTGTCATGGCTAGGTGGGCTGAGCATTTCAGTGATGTTCTAAACAATGTAGTTAGTTCTACTCTCATTGTTTGCAATGATGATAGATGCATTGGTGGCTTTAATGTTGGCCCTATAACACAATCTGAAGTTATTTTGGAAGTTTCTAAACTTAAACTTCATAAATCCCCAGGGGTAGATGAAATTACTACGGAAATGCTTAGAGCTGGTAATGTTTCGGTTACCACTTGGATGACTGAAATTCTGAATATCTTTTATGATAAAGGCATGGTTCCTAAGGATTTTACCAGAGCTATTGTTATACCTATTTTCAAAAAAGGTGATCGCAGTTCTTGTGATAACTATAGGGGTATCAGCCTACTCTCTGTTCCAGGTAAAGTTCTTTCCATGATTGTGCTTAATAGAATTAAGAATCTGGTTGACAGTCAATTGCGTGATGAGCAATGTGGATTCAGAAGTGGTAGGGGATGTGTAGATCAGATATTTTCACTTAGGCAGATTCTTGAGAAATGTTTAGAGTTTCAGAAACCTTTGGTTGCTAGCTTTGTTGATTTCAAAAAGGCTTTCGACTCTGTTGATCGTCATAATTTGTGGTTGATTGTGAAATCATATGGTATACCAGACAAGTTAGTTAACATTATGAAAGCTCTCTATAATAACTCTGAGTCGTGTGTGACAGTTGGTAAGGCTTGTAGCAATTGGTTTAGCATTACTTTTGATGTTCGACAAGGTTGCATTTTGTCTCCTTTTCTCTTTTGCTTAGTTATTGATTATGTTATGCGAAATTCACTTCAAGGGAAAGATTTTGGCCTTAAATGGGCTGGAGATACTAAAATTTCTGATTTAGAGTATGCTGATGATTTAGCCCTTTTGGCAAATGATGTTGATGAGATGAAGTCTTTCATTCGAGCTGTTGATGAGACTGGTAGTAGAGTAGGTTTGGTTATAAACAGAGAGAAATCTAAAGTGATGAAAATTGGTCAGGCAGGCTGTGATTCAGTTAATCTGAATGGTTGCAGTCTTGAGCAGGTGTCACAGTTTAATTATCTTGGGAGCTATGTTACAGATAATGGTGATGTGCGGCATGAGATTAACAGACGAATAGGGATTGCTGACGGGACTTTTAAGAACCTATAGAGAGTGTGGAGAAATAGGCGTATACACCTAAAGACTAAAATTAGACTGTATAATAGTTTGGTTCTTTCTAGGGTTAGTTATGGTAGTGAAACTTGGACACTTTGTAAACAAGATAACAGGAAACTAGATGCTTTTGATTCCAGATGCTTACGCAATATCTTGGGTATTAGGTGGTTTAACTTTGTAACTAATGATGAGGTTAGGCGAAGGAGTTTGCAACCTCCTTTAAGCAGCATATTGTGCAGAGAGAGACTCCGTTGGTTTGGCCATGTTGCCCGTATGAATAATTATAGATTGGCGAATAGGGTTATGAACAGTGTGCCTAAAGGCCTCAGAAAGAAGGGGAGACCTAGGATGCCGTGGGCAGATAATGTCAAACAGGACCTTGTTAGAATTGGTGTGCAGTGGCCAGATGCAGTAGATGTAGCTCAGGATAGACTTGCTTGGAGAACTAAATTGCACGGTCTGGTTGGACCTCCGTAGCCCATGGCTGCTTGATGATGATGATGATGATGATGATGATGATGATGATGATGATGATGATGATGATTACCCTTACTAGCATTGTGAAAAGGAAGAGGGAAAGACCCTCTTGCTCCCCCTTCCAAACAGTGATTAGAATGCAAGTTATAAAACAAATTTACTAAATCTGGTTAATTTCTTTCAATTTTTTGGCCAAACAGTTTTAAGTGCATAATTAAAGTATTTTGTCAGTTCATACTACTCATTAAAAATGTATGTTTCCATTTTTGTCTCGCTTAAAAACTGAAACGAAAACATAATTTCGCTTTGTTGTCTGTCTGTACAGTCGCTCAAAAAAGTATCCGAACACTATGGTTGATTACAGAATTCAGAAAAAATATCTGTCAACGATTATTTTCAGAAATTAGTGATCTGGCAACCTTCGTGACACGTGATTACAGAATTCAGGAAAAATATCTGGAGCGTGTACAGCAACTGTACACGATCCAGATACCGTTCACAGCAAACTGGAGGTGTGCAGTTACTGCACACGCTCCAGTTTGCTGTGAACGGTAACTGCACACGCTCAATATTTCCGTGAGTGAGCCCACACAATCTAATATCAAAATAATATGACCACCTACAGTCGCTCAAAAAAATATCCGAACACCACGGTTGATTACAGAGTTCAGAAAAAAATATCTGGTAACGATTTGTTTTAGAAATTAGTGATCTGGCAACCTTCGTGTCACGTGACACGAAGGTTGTAATCAACCATAGTGTTCGGATACTTTATTGAGCGACTGTACACATCGAACGCTTTTGCTTAAATAGATAAATTAAAAATTCTTTTTTCGTTGGATAGGCATTGATGAAATATTACGATTAGCGCTTTTCTAATATTCCAAAAACTATAATTCCGCACTCTAACATTGGTAAAAAAAATCGAAAATTACAATTTTTAACGAATATTGCAAATGATGCATTTACGCTACAAATTTGAAATTGTGGTTGGGTTGTTTTACCTCTGAGTGGCACATTTTTGCACACCATGGGCTGAATGGCCAGGTCACATGGACCCCGAAGGCTCAGAGAAGGTTGGGGTAGGGGACACACTGGAACAGCTGTTGGGAGACAGATGGTAGCCTCCCGTCAAGGCCATCCAGCGTGTTCTTTAACGTGCACAGGTTATGGCTCTCCCGCACACGGTACCACGGATTAGCGTCCCATCCGACGGACGGCGGCTGTTTCCAAGCCCATCGGTGTCCCCTACTGACCGTGGGCAGGGCGGGGAATTCTGCGGAGATAAATCTCAACGCTGACCCAGCTGGGACTCGAACCTGGGAACTACAGATTACGAGCCTGGCGCGCTACCGACTGAGCCACCCCCGCCCCTGAAATTGTGGTTGTCGAATGTGAAATAAATTCATGAAATTTCCATTGGCAAGCAATGAGTCTCAACTCATTCCCCACCCACGCTGGGGTAAGGGAAACTGAACTGTTTCGTTCTAAGAGCTAATTCGAAAACATTTTTAGTTCGATTGCTAATAACAAATTATTATAAGTCTTATTTTTGAAATAGTTAGATACTTTAATTAATGTCGTTAAGATCTCACTAAATGTAGAAATGACAAAACTTTTACCGAATGTTACAAGTGATCTGTTTATAATAGAAATTAGAAATTTCGATGGTTGTGTTGTTTTACCTCTGAGCGGCATTTTTTTGCACACCATGGACTAAATGGCCAGGTCACATGGACCCCGAAGCCTCAGAGAAGGTTGGGGGAGGGGACCCACTGGAACAGCTGTTGGGAGACAGATGGTAGCCTCCCGTCAAGGCCATCCAGTGTGTTCTTTAACGTGCACAGGGTATGGCTCTCCCGCACACGGTGCCACGGCTTAACGTCCCATCCGACGGACGGCGGCCTTTCCAAGCCCATCGGTTCCCCTACTGACCGTGGGCAGGGCGGGGAATTCTGCGGAGATAAATCTCAACGGTGACCCAGCTGGGACTCGAACCTGGGAACTACAGATTACGAGCCTGGCGCGCTACCGACTGAGCCACCCCTGCCCCCAATTTCGATGGTAGTGTCAAGAGATATTCCATTGAGATAAATTATCTTCCCCTTTTTCTCAGAGGAGTGTGAGAAAAGCAACTTTTTAAATTTAAGAAATAAGAAAAAATACTTTTTAGGTTGTATAATTACTAATAAAATACTACTCTTTTTATTTTGCACGTCATTAGCTCAAATTAAAACTTTTAAGATGTAAAAAATGTAAGTTAAAACTTCATTCTCTTCAAAAACTAGATTCCCATAT
This sequence comes from Ryuthela nishihirai, assembly GCA_038380435.1. Lineage (NCBI taxonomy): Eukaryota > Metazoa > Arthropoda > Arachnida > Araneae > Heptathelidae > Ryuthela > Ryuthela nishihirai. Next base: position 27,989,559 of record JAWZYU010000034.1, on the reverse strand, counting down.
GCCCAGAGACGAGATGCGTTCTTCTAGTTAGAGAATTTTCCTGCTTCTCTTTAAGAATATAGTTTTAATCTGGTAGCTCTTCACTAGGTTGCGGCGGGAGTGGCTCAGTAGGTAGCGCGCCAGGCACATTAGCTGCAGTTTCAAGGTTCGAGTCCCGTCCTGGGCTAGCATTGATATTTATCTCCGCAAAACTACCCACCCTGTCCTCGGTCAGTAGGAGACACCGATGGCCTTGGAAAGACCTCCGTCTGTCGGATGGGACGTTAAGCCGTGGCCCGTGTAACAGGAGAATCATATCCCCTCTTCACGTTAAAGAGCACGCTGAATGGCCTTGACGGAAGGCTACCATCTGTCTTCTAAGAGCTGTCCAGTGAAACTCAACCTTCTCTAAAACCTAGGGGTCCTTGTGACCTGCCATTTAGTCTATTGTGTGCAAGAAAAAGTGCTCCTCAGAGATAAAATAGCCTGTAAGTCTATCCTATATATATCCATTGGACAGCTGTTAGTAGTTAGATGGAATATTTCTTGCAAGGTCATCTAGAGTGCTCTTTAACGTTCCACTTACAGGTAAAGCAACCCAAGCCAACTGCTCCGTTCATTTCCATCTACTACTACAGCTCACAGGGCGGGGGTGGCTCAGTCGGTAGCGAGCCAGGCTCGTAATCTGTAGTTCCCAGGTTCGAGTCCCAGCTGGGTCAGCGTTGAGATTTATCTCCGCAAAATTCCCCGCCCTGCCTACGGTCAGTAGGGGACACCGATGGGCTTGGAAAGGCCGCCGTCCGTCGGATGGGACGTTAAGCCGTGGCCCCGTGTGCGGGAGAGCCATACCCTGTGCACGTTAAAGAACACGCTGGATGGCCTTGACGGGAGGCTACCATCTGTTTCCCAATAGCTGTTCCAGTTGGTCCCCTCCCCCAACCTTCTCTGAGCCTCCGGGGTCCATGTGACCTGGCCATTTAGCCCATGGTGTGCAAAAAAGTGCCGCTCAGCGGTAAAACAACCCAACCCAACTACAGCTCACTACTTCCATCTACTACCAGGTCCCTCTGATGATGCCTGGTTGCTTGTGGATTGCCTATCACCAAGATATTTTTAAAGACTTCACACACCGTGCAACAATTTCATGCACTATTATGCAGAGCCGGGTTGGGGGGGATGCGCAAGAACCCATACCTTCTCTTGAAAATACAAGTAAGGGAAATGGAAGCAAAAAATTAATAAACTCCTGCATATTTTAAGAGTGTTTAAGATTTTTTTTTAAAAACCTCTGAAACGAAGGGGAAAAGGTTATGCACGGTCTGGTTTGACCTCCGTAGACCATGGCTGCTTGATGATGATGATGACGATGACGACGACGACGACGATGATGATGATGATGATGATGATGACGACGACGACGACGAGGAGGAGGAGGATTTCATGCAAAAATTCATTTTATATAATCATTCGATAATATTTTTGCAGGTAAAAAGTATCAGGCAGTGGAAATCCAGTCTCTGCCCCCCCCCCCCTTCCACATCCTCTTCTTTATTTTTTTCTAGATTCGGGCCTGCGACTATGTGTACAGTCCGGACTCTATAAGTAACTCACCTTCGTTGTGTCGATCCCCTTGGTCATGGTCCACGTGGACACAACATAGTCCATTACTCGTTCACTGAGAGCTTTCGGCACTTCGTGCAGCTTCATGAATTCCCGGACGTTGTTGAGCATCTCGTGATACCTGGCCGTTGCTGACGTCATCTGCTGGATGATGGTGGTCACGTGACCGAAGATGGTGGCATACAGGAGAGCTGAAAGAAAGACATTTACATAAATTACTACGTGAATCATTAGAAGTGAAACAAAGAAAGGTCAGAGCCTATAAAAGATGTGAAATTGATGTTTGTCGTATATCTTTCTGCTGAGGTCCTACCATCCTCACAGACCTTCTACTATGGCACATAAACTGACAGGCTCCTATCAGATCTCTGTGGCAAGCAGCTGCTTGAGGGGCATTTATTTATTTTCTTTTTTTTAACGAGGGCTCAATTTAAATTTTGTCTTATTCTTTTGCACTTATAATTATATGTCCAACGAAATGTAATAAACAAAATTAAAGTTTTTTTTACTGCACTCCTCTCTCAATTATGGCCCACAGCTTTGGGTTGGGTTGTTTTCCCTCTGAGCGGCACTTTTTTGCACACCAAGGGCTAAATGGCCAGGTCACATGGACCCCGTAGGCTCAGAGAAGGTTTGGGGAGGGGACCCAATGGAACAGCTGTTGGGAGACAGATGTTAGCCTCCTGTCAAGGCCATCCAGCGTGTTCTTTAACGTGCACAGTGTATGTCTCTCCCACACACGGGGCCACGGCTTAACGTCCCATCCGACGGGCGGCGGCCTTTCCAAGCCCATCGGTATCCCCTACTGACCATAGGCAGGGCAGGGAATTTTGCGAAGATAAATCTCAACGCTGACCCAGCTGGGACTCGAACCTGGGAACTACAGATTACGAGTCTGGCGCGCTACCGACTGAGCCACCCCCGCCCCATGGCCCACAGTAACATTACATCTTTCTATGTGGCTTGATACCAAATACGTTTGTATAACTCTGATTAGAATAACACCAACTTTGAAGTAAAAGTTAAAAAATATAAATAAAAATAAATATCCTCCCAAGCAGCTACTTGCCACAGAGGTGTGACAGGTTATGTTAGTTTATACGCCGTAGAGAGGTTCTGTGAGGAGACGGTGCTTCGGCAGAAAGACAACACAAGCATCTACGTCTTATCCAGAGCTCGAACCCTTTCCTGAGTAGATAAGAACTCCAACCATTCAGTCGCAGGATGACTGAAGCAAAATGCTGTTTTTGAATTTGACATTTAACTAATACAGTTCTATTCTTGATTTTGAAATTAAATGTGATTTTACTATTCTGTAATGAATCAGAAAATGTTTAAAACATAAGAATTTGAAAAGAATACATTATTATTAAGTGTTACAATAAAGTATATTATTTTGGCTTCATTTATTTCATTATGATACTTTTTACCTGGCAAAAATATTATCGAATGATTATATAAAATGAATTTTTTGCACGAAATCCTCCTCCTCCTCCTCCTCCTCCTCCTCCTCCTCATCATCATCATCATCATCATCATCATCATCATCATCATCATCATCATCATCAAGCAGCCATGGGCTACGGAGGTCAAACCAGACCGTGCAATTTATTTCTCCAAGCATCTCTGTCCTGAACTACATCTGCTGCATCCGGCCACTGCACACCAATTCTAACAAGGTCCTGTTTGACATTGTCTGCCCACCACATTGTAGGTCTCCCCTTCTTTCTGAGGCCTTTAGGCACACTGTTCATAACACTATTCGCCAATCTATAATTATTCATACGGGCAACATGGCCAAAACAACGGAGTCTTTCTCTGCACAATATGATGCTTAAAAGAGGTTGCAAACTCCTTTGCCTAACCTCATCATTAGTTACAAAGTTGAACCACCTAATGCCCAAGATACTGCGTAAGCATCTGGAATCAAACGCATCAAGTTTCCTGTTATCTTGTTTACAAAGCGTCCAAGTTTCACTACCATAACTAACCCTAGAAAGAACCAATCTATTATACAGTCTAAATTTAGGCTTTAGGTGCATATGCCTTTTTCTTCACACTCTCCATAGATTCTTAAAAGTCCCGACAGCAATCCCTATTCGTCTGTTTATCTCATGCCGCACATCACCAGTATCTGTTACATAGGTCCCAAGATAATTAAACTGTGACACCTGCTCAAGACTGCAACCATTCAGATGAACTGAATCACAACCTGCCTGACCAATTTTCATCACTTTAGTTTTCTCTCTGTTTACAACCAAACCTACTCTACTACCAGTCTCATCAACAGCTCGAATGAAAGAGTTATCTCATCAAATTCAGGGCTAAATCATCAGCATAATCTAAATCAGAAATTTTAGTATTTTCAGACCATTTAAGGCCAAAATCTTTCCCTCGAAGTGAATTTCGTGTCACATGATCAATAACCAAACTAAAGAGAAAAGGAGACAAAATGCACCCTTGTCGAACACCAGAAGTAATGTTAAACCAATTGCTACAAGCCTTACCAACTCTGACACACGACTCAGTGTTATCATAGAGAGCTTTCATTATGTTAACTAACTTGTCTGGTGTGCCATATGATCTCCCAATCAACCACAAATTATAACGATCAACAGCGTCGAAAGCCTTTTTGAAATGAACAAAGCTAGCCACCAAAGGTTTCTGAAACTCTTAACATTTCTCAAGAATCTGCCAAAGTGAAAATATCTGATCCACACATCCCCTACCACTTCTGAATCCACATTGCTCATCACGCAATTGACTGTCAACCAGATTCTTAATTCTATTAAGCACAATCATGGAAAGAACTTTACCTGGAACAGAGAGTAGGCTGATACCCCTATAGTTATCACAAGAACTGCGATCACCTTTTTTGAAAATAGGGATAACAATAGCTCTGGTAAAATCCTGAGGAACCATGCCTTTATCATAAAAGATATTCAGAATTTCAGTCATCCAAGTGGTAACCGAAACATTCCCAGCTCTAAGCATTTCGGTAGTAATTTCATCTACCCCTGGGGATTTATGTAGTTTAAGTTTAGAAACAGCCAAAATAACTTCAGATTGTGTTATAGGGCCAACATTATAGCCACCAATGCATCCATCATCACTGCAAACAATGGGAGCAGAACCAACTACATTGTTTAGAACATCACTGAAATGCTCAGCCCACCTAGCCATGACAGAATCTTCCCCTTCTATAACCTTACCTTGTTTATCCTTCAATCCTTGTATGCCTGTCCGTTTTCTATCACATAAAACCTTAACTATCTGGTACAGCTCTCTGCTGTTGTGCTGTCTAACTGCTTCCTCGGCTTTGTCAGCCAAACCATCAAGCCAAAGTTTCTTATCAGCAGCTAACTGATCTTTTACACGTTTATTAAGTTCTCTGCAATGCTTTCTATTAGGACTAGTAGGGTATTGATTAAAGACATTCCTGCAGTTCTTTCTTTCCGAAATAAGCTCAAGTGCCTTATCACTCAGATAATTCTGTCTCTTCTGCTCCTTTTTTCCTAAAAGAGTACTGTTAGTGTCCAAAAAAGCCTGTTTAAAATGATCCCATTCTTCCTCAACTTCAATAGTAAGCAAACCATGACTGTCATAATGACTAAGTAACCTATCATGGTAGGCTTTGGCTATAACTGGATCTTTCAGAGCTTCAGTATTAAAAGTAAATTTTTTTAACCTAGCACAACACTTTTTAAGTTTAAGTTGCAACACACTTTTAACAAGGTAATGGTCAGATCCAATTTCAGCTCCCCTATATGCCCTGGTATTCCTAACAGACCTAGCCCATTTGCTGTTAATTAATATGTAATCAATCATATTCTTATGCAGCCCATCAGGTGAAACCCATGTGTACTTATGTATGTCGCGGTGTTTGTAATAAGTGTTAGTTATTCTGAATCCATTGAGTTTACTTACCTGTAGGAGACGTTGCCCATTGCCATTGCAGCTACCAATAACAAAAGGGCCTATCACCCCTCTCCAATAGTCGGAAAACTTAGCTGCCACTAAAAACTGGTGTAAGGTAACACTGCTTCGTTTTCAAGGAAGAGTAAAATACTAATGTGCCCGGAATGCTATCAGACACTTGAATGCCGATGAATCTCGACTGAAACTAAGAAGTGTTTGGCAGGCCACTCAGCTTTGCAAAGCAAAAGAAAAATTAATAAAGATCATACCCGCAACTGTGCAAGAAACGACACTCAATCTTCTATTTCTATCCGAAGGCCGTTTCTCTAACCAATAGACCACGTCGGACACTTTTTTCCCCGTTATGTTTAACTTCCCTTTTTCCATCTTGTATTGCGAGAGTTCGACATCCGAAGTGGAGCGATTGTTACCGTCGCCGTTTTCGTCGAGGTACTTTTAAATAGACCGAAGCGCTCACGGAGCCCATCATCTCTGCATATTTAGGTCATCGTTGTCATTAACGGTGGCAGGTATTGCAGTCAGTCTGATGCTAATGGCATCTGCAATTCCCAATGACACAGCCACTCCAGCTCTCCGTTGTGTCATTAGCAATTAAAAAAGAAAAACTCACTGCTGCCGATCTGGAAGTGACACAGAATTAAAACAGCAGATGGTCTCGGGATGGGCACGAGACGCAATTGGGGTAGAAGGGGTGGTGGTGATGGGAAAGGGGGGACGTCAGAAAAAAATACAGCTGTCTGAAATAAACTGTCATTATGCAGTTTAATGCAGTCCATTGTTTAAGCTGCTAATTAAATTTCTCTCTATTGATTAATTATTTAAATAAATAATCTTCAAGCGGCTCTTTGGCATTAAGATCTGGCAGGAGTTTTTCAGTATGAAAAGCACAAAGGCATGACAGGACCCTATCGTATAATATACAAAGAGGACTGACAGGAGTTTCTTGGTTATAAGAATTCACAGAGGTGTGATGACAGGAATCTCACAGTAAGAGAGCCACGAAGGTCAGACAGAATCACAGAGGTGTGATGGCAGGAATCTCACAGTAAGAGAGCCACGAAGGTCAGACAGAATCACAGAGGTGTGATGACAGGAATCTCAGAGTAAGAGAGCCACGAAGGTCAGACAGAATCACAGAGGTGTGATGACAGGAATCTCACAGTAAGAGAGCCACGAAGGTCAGACAGAATAACAGAGGTGTGATGGCAGGAATCTCACAGTAAGAGAGCCACGAAGGTCAGACAGAATCACAGAGGTATGATGACAGGAATCTCACAGTAAGAGAGCCACGAAGGTCAGACAGGATAACAGAGGTGTGATGACAAGAATCTCACAGTAAGAGAGCCACGAAGATCAGAAAGAATCACAGAGGTGTGATGACAGGAATCTCACAGTAAGAGAGCCACGAAGGTCAGACAGAATAACAGAGGTGTGATGGCAGGAATCTCTCAGTAAGAGAGCCACGAAGGTCAGACAGAATCACAGAGGTGTGATGACAGGAATCTCACAGTAAGAGAGCCACGAAGGTCAGACAGAATCACAGAGGTGTGATGACAGGAATCTCACAGTAAGAGAGCCACGAAGGTCAGACAGAATCAGAGAGGTGTGGTGACAGGAATCTCACAGTAAGAGAGCCACGAAGGTCAGACAGAATCACAGAGGTGTGATGACAGGAATCTCAGAGTAAGAGAGCCACGAAGGTCAGACAGAATCACAGAGGTGTGATGACAGGAATCTCACAGTAAGAGAGCCACGAAGGTCAGACAGAATTACAGAGGTGTGATGACAGGAATCTCACAGTAAGAGAGCCACGAAGGTCAGACAGAATCAGAGAGGTGTGGTGACAGGAATCTCACAGTAAGAGAGCCACGAAGGTCAGACAGAATCACAGAGGTGTGATGACAGGAATCTCACAGTAAGAGAGCCACGAAGGTGAGACAGAATCACAGAGGTGTGATGACAGGAATCTCACAGTAAGAGAGCCACGAAGGTCAGACAGAATCACAGAGGTGTGATGACAGGAATCTCACAGTAAGAGAGCCACGAAGGTCAGACAGAATCACAGAGGTGTGATGACAGGAATCTCACAGTAAGAGAGCGACGAAGGTCAGACAGAATTACAGAGGTGTGGTGACAGGAATCTCACAGTAAGAGAGCCACGAAGGTCAGACAGAATCACAGAGGTGTGATGACAGGAATCTCACAGTAAGAGAGCCACGAAGGTCAGACAGAATCACAGAGGTGTGATGACAGGAATCTCACAGTAAGAGAGCCACGAAGATGAGACAGAATCACAGAGGTGTGATGGCAGGAATCTCTCAGTAAGAGAGCCACGAAGGTCAGACAGAATCATAGAGGTGTGATGACAGGAATCTCACAGTAAGAGAGCCACGAAGGTCAGCCAGAATCAGAGAGGTGTGATTCACTCCCTTCACAGAGGTGTGATTCACTCCCTTCACAGAGATGTGAAGGGAGCTTCTCGGTGTGAGAGCCACGAAGATCTGACAGGAATTTCCCAGTATGAGTGATGGAGGTCTGACTCGATTCTTCCAATATGAGAACCACTGAGGTCGGATAAGTATTTCTCAATATGATAATGATGGATGTCTGACTCGAATCTCTCAGTATGTGTGTGGGGGGGTCTAACTCGAATCTCTGAGTATGAAAGCCACAAAGGTCTGACAGGAACTCTTTATATGAGAGCCATGAAGGTCTAGTAAGCAGCTTTCAATAAGAGAGCAACCGAGGTCTGGCACAAATTTCTCAATATTATAGTGATGGAGGTCTGACTCAAATTTTTTCGTTTGAAAGCCACAAAGGTCTGACAGGAATCTCACAGTAAGAGAGCCACGAAGGTCAGACAGGAATCTCACTGTATGAGAGCCACGAAGATCAGACAGGAATCTCACTTTGTGAGAGACTTGAAGGAGTGGTAAACAGTCTCTCAGTATTTGAGCCACCGAGGCCTGGTAAGAATTTCTCAATATTATAGTATTGGAGGTCTGAATCGAATCTCTCCATACGAGACCCACAATGGTCTGACATGAATCTCTCAGTATGAGTGGAGGTCTGATTTTAATCTGTGAGGAAGAGAGCCAAGAAAGTCGGGTAGGAATCTCGCAGTATGAGCGATGGAGGTCTGACTCGATTCTCTCAGTATGATAGCCACGACGGTCTGACAGAAATATCTCTGTATGAGAGCCATGAAAGTCTGAGAGAAGTCTCTTAGTATCAGAGTCACTGAGGTCTGACAAAAATTTCTCAATATGATAGTGATGCAGATCTGGAAGAGATCTCTACTAAAGAGAGTCGTGAAGGTCTGATAGCAATTCCTCAGTGTGAGGGCAACCGATGTCCTGATAAAAATTTCTCAATATGATGGTGATGGAGATCTGGCTCGAATCTTTCATACGAGAGCCACGAATGCATGACAAGAATGGGGGTTCTGACAAGAGGCTGACAGGAGTCAGTATGAAGCCACGGAGATCTGACAGGAATCTCTCAGTATGAAAGCTACCGAGTTCTGACAGGATCCTTACAATATGAAAGTTACGGAGGTATGAGAGGAATCCCTTAGTATGAGATCCAGGAATCTCTGACAGGGGCCTCTCTGTATGAGAGCCACGGAAGTCTGACAGCAGTCTCTCAGTATGATATTCACGGAGCCAGTATGACATCAAAATCTGAGTTTGAAAGCCATAGAGATCTGACAGGAATCTCTCAGTATGAAAGCTACCGAGTTCTGACAAGATCCTCACAATATGAGAGCTACGGAGGTATGAGAGGAATCCCTCAGTATGAGATCCATGAATCTCTGTCAGGGGCCTCTCTGAATGAAAGCCACGGAGGTCTGACAGCAGTCTCTCAGTACGATATTCACGGAGCCAGTATGACATCAAAATCTGAGTTTGAAAGCCATAGAGATCTGACAGGAATCTCTCAGTACGAAAGCTACCGAGTTCTGACAGGATCCTCACAATATGAAAGTTACGGAGGTATGAGAGGAATCCCTAAGTATGAGATCCATGAATCTCTGACAGGGGCCTCTCTGTATGAGAGCCATGGAAGTCTGACAGCAGTCTCTCAGTACGATATTCACGGAGTCAGTATGACATCAAAATCTGAGTTTGAAAGCCGTAGAGATCTGACAGGAATCTCTCAGTATGAAAGGTACCGAGTTCTGACAAGATCCTCACAATATGAGAGCTACGGAGGTATGAGAGGAATCCCTCAGTATGAGATCCATGAATCTCTGTCAGGGGCCTCTCTGAATGAAAGCCACGGAGGTCTGACAGCAGTCTCTCAGTACGATATTCACGAAGCCAGTGCGACATCAAAATCTGAGTTTGAAAGCCGTAGAGATCTGACAGGAATAGCTCAGTGTGAGAGCTAAGAATGTGTGGCAGGAATCTCTGAGTATGAGAACCACGTAGGTCTGATAGAACTGTGTAAGTATAGGAGCCAGTGGAGTTTGAGAGGAGCCTGGAAGTATATTGAACTATAAATAACATCAGTGGCGTAAAACTAGGGTGCCAGTGGTGGCAAAATGCCATAGTACTAAGGCTTCTGATGCCCCACTCAAAATCAAACACACCACAACTAAGTTAAAAAGATGGAAATTATTCCAATCGTGACATGGCAGCAAAAACAGGGAAATTACCACAATCGTTATATTGGACCAAAAGACGTCAATTATCAAGCCTTGATATCGAGGAAAAAGATGGAATTTCTCACAATCCCGAATTTTTTGGGATTTTTTCCCAAAAAATTTGGATTCAAAAAATTTTTCCCCCAAAATTTTTTTTTTAACTTAGTTGTGGTGTGTTTGGTTTTGAGTGGGGAATCAGAATTTGGGATTTTTTTCCCGAATTTTTTGGGATTGTGAGACTTCCATCGTTTTGGTCCCCTATCGCGATTGTGATAATTTCTATCATTGTGATCGCATAGATTATGGGAACTCATTTGAAATGCTTTCGCTGAAGTAAATGCAAGGAGGAGAGATTTTCAGAATTCTTTTCACAATTCATCCACATCTTTCATTTTATATTTAGTAATACTGAATTTTTATGTATATTTTAATAAACTATCCTACTTCAGATATAGAATTTTTTAAGGAAAAATATGTAATTAGACAAAAAAAACATTAGCCTTTGAAATCGACTACAAAAGTAGTTCAGGTGGATAGTTTTTGCCATGGGCTCTTCTGTTCCTAGTTACGAAGCGTGATCTCAACAAAAAAAAAACAGCATATATTAAAAAAATTATATATCTATGTTATACCAAGGACTTGAACCCGAATTCTAATCACTCTGCGAATGCGATGAATTATGAAAAATATAAGGAACACGAGCCTCCAATAATATTCTATGCATCCTTAAAGGAATTCAAATACAATGTTTAGTTGTTTGAGTCCTGAGTAGTAATTTTTCCGACTAATGGGAATATATCAACTTTTGCCGATATATGAATAGACACTGCCAATGGTTGGTAACATTTCCAATGGGTAAGTAAGAGTTTTTGAATCGATTACGCATTATCCAAAGGATAGGTTATATAACCCAAAGAATAAGTATGCAGTAGTTTCTTACCTCCAATGATCATCATGCAGATGGTGAACACTTTCTCGTTGTCCGTTTCCGCAGCGACGTTGCCAAACCCCACAGAGGTCATACAGGTCATGGTGAAGTAGAGAGCCGTGATGTACATCGTGCCTCGCGGAGGTCCGTTCACCAGCTCGTACTTGACGATGTCCTTGTGAATGTCCGTGACTCGCGTGAAGTTGAACTGCTGCTGGGTGACGTTGCCCAGCTTCCATAACCAGCTGTAAGAGACTCCGTTCTCTGCATCACTTCGTCCTATGCTGTAGAAGATGCAAGCGAGCCAGTGAGCAACCAGCATGTAGAAGCAGAGCAGAAGGATCAGCATTGCTGCACCATATTCCAAATAGCGATCGAGTTTTCGCACCACTCGTCCCAATCGGAGGAGACGGACAACCTTCAGGGCGCTGAAGAGACTGCCGATACCTTGCTGAAGATGAAGATGGTGAAAAGAGAAATTAAATTGGTTATAGAACAAAGGATTAAACATAGAGGTAAAGAATTGACTTTCGATTATCTAATATTTAGCACAATTTAGAATACACACTGGGGCGGGGGTGGCTCAGTCGGTAGCGCGCCAGGCTCATAATCTGTAGTTCCCAGGTTCGAGTCCCAGCTGGGTCAGCGTTGAGATTATTCTCCGCAAAATTCCCCGCCCTGCCCACGGTCAGTAGGGGACACCGATGGGCTTGTAAAGGCCGCCGTCCGCCGGATGGGACGGTAAGCTGTGGCCCCGTGTGCGGGAGAGCCATACCCTATGCACGTTAAAGAACACGCTGGATGGCCTTGACGGGAGGCTACCATCTGTCTCCCAACAGCTGTTCCAGTGGGTCCCCTCCCCCAACCTTCTCTGAGCCTTCGGGGTCCATGTGACCTGGCCATTTAGCCTATGATGTGCAGAAAAGTGCCGCTCAGAGGTAAAACAACCCAACCCAACCCATTCCTCACGTTTGGTGAAGGACTGGTTGGTAGAGAATCACAGTGAGTTCACAACCTTCGAAAGGCCTCTTCACTCTCCGGATTTGTACCCTATTGACTATCGGTGGGACGAAGTAGAGCGATGCATTCGAGCCTGAAACTCACAATCGGTCGTAAAATCATGGGCAGCACAATATCATCAGAATCTTTGCAATATATGGTAGAGTCCATGCCTTAACGCCTTGCTGTTGTGAGGGTTGGGTTGGGTTGTTTTACCTCTGAGCGGCACTTTTTTGCACACCAAGGGCTAAATGGCCAGTCACATGGACCCCGAAGACTCAGAGAAGGTTGGGGGAGGAGACCCACTGGAACAGCTGTTGGGAGACAGATGGTAGCCTCCCGTCAAGGCCATCCAGCGTGTTCTTTAACGTGCAGAGGGTATGGCTCTCCTGCACACGGGACTACGGCTTAACGTCCCATCCGACGGACGGCGGCCTTTCCAAGCCCATTGGTGTCCCCTACTGACCGTGGGCAAGGCGGGGAATTTTGCGGAGATAAATCTCAACGCTGACCCAGCTGGGACTCGAACCTGGGAACTACATATTACGAGCCTGGCGCGCTACCGACTCAGCCACCCCCGCCCCTGTTGTGAGGGCAAAAGTTAGACGCACACATTATTTGGTACGTGTGTATATAAAATTTTTCTTTCAGTATACATAGACTATTGTGAGCGATTGATTGACTGATAGGGGATCACGCTAATTCTTTTTCACTCTGAAGAAAGCTACGTTTCTTTAGAAGTTTCAGTTTTTTCCTGTCACTTAGGTGGAAGTTACTTTTTGGTAGATGATGATATTTTGTCACCCCAAGAATTTACCTTTTCGTGTCTAACGATATTTTGACAAAGGGAAGTTTTTTTTCTGTGTGTATCCCATGAAATTTTGCCAGTGAAATGAAAGCAACTCCTTTTTGAGACTAACATTATTTCGGCACAGGAAAGGAAGTTACTTTTTTTTTTCGGTGGCTCCCTATATTTTCCCACAACAAAGGAAGTTATTATTTTCTGAAGGCTCACGATATTTTAACACAGAAAGAAAGTTACCATTTTTAATGGCTCACGATATTTTACCACAGCAAAGAAGCTAATTTTCCGATGTCTCACGCTACTTTACCACAGAAAAGAAAGTTAACATTTTATGAAGGCTCATGATATTTTGTCACAGCAAAGAAAGTAAAAAATTTTTTGAAGGTTCGCAATATTTTATCACAGCAAGAAAGCTACAATTTTTCGATCATGATATTTTGCCCCAACAAAGAAGGTTACAATTTTCTTGATGGCTCACGATATTTTGCCCCAACAAAGAAGGTTAAAATTTTTTTGATGGCCCACGATATTTTGCCCCGACAAAGAAGGTTACAATTTTTTTTGATGGCTCACGATATTTTGCCCCGACAAAGAAAGTTACAATTTTTTTGATGGCTCACGATATTTTGCCCCAAAAAAGAAGGTTACAATTTTTTTGATGGCTCACGATATTTTGCTCCAACAAAGAAGGTTACAATTTTTTTGATGGCTCACGATATTTTGCTCCAACAAAGAAAGTTACAATTTTTTTGATGGCTCACGATATTTTGCCCCAACAAAGAAGGTTACAATTTTTTTGATGGCTCACGATATTTTGCTCCAACAAAGAAAGTTACAATTTTTTTGATGGCTCACGATATTTTGCCCCAACAAAGAAGGTTACAATTTTTTTGATGGCTCACGATATTTTGATCCAACAAAGAAGGTTACAATTTTTTTGATGGCTCACGATATTTTGCCCCAACAAAGAAGGGTACAATTTTTTTCATGGCTCACGATATTTTGCCCCAACAAAGAAGGTTACAATTTTTTTGATGGCTCACGATATTTTGCCCTAACAAAGAAGGTTACAATTTTTTTGATGGCTCACGATATTTTGATCCAACAAAGAAGGTTACAATTTTTTTGATGGCTCACGATATTTTGCCCCAACAAAGAAGGGTACAATTTTTTTCATGGCTCACGATATTTTGCCCCAACAAAGAAGGTTACAATTTTTTTGATGGCTCACGATATTTTGCCCTAACAAAGAAGGTTACAATTTTTTTGATGGCTCACGATATTTTGCCCTAACAAAGAAGGTTACAATTTTTTTGATGGCTCACGATATTTTGCCCCAACAAAGTTATAATTTTTTTGATGGCTCACGATATTTTGCCCAACAAAGAAGGTTACAATTTTTTTGATAGCTCAAGATACTTTACCACAGCCAGGTCAACAACTACGTGCAAAGAAAATTACCATTTTTTATGGCTGACGATATTTTTTCACAGCAACGAAATTTAATTGTTTGTGGCTCAAAAAATGGTAATTTTTGTTCTGTCGATATACATAGATCGGTATAGAAACTACATTACTAACCTTGAGTGATTTCAGAGTAATGATGGACTTAGTGAGATTGTTGTGATGACGGTTTCATATTACCTCTTTGTATATTATTGAGCTTAGATAATATTTCATTATTGAATTGTTGTTTTGTTTGAAAATTATGTATGCCAATATAGAAAATTATATCAATAGGAAATTACGTTTCGTTACTGAATTTCTATTCTAGTTCAATAATGAATCTGAATTCAATAATAAAAACCAATGTAGATTAGTCAATCGATTCTTATACTCAATTAAAAAAATAGATTCACCTAATTGTAATTTTTGCCAAACTTATGAATCCATCAACCATGTTCTTCGTAATTGCTCAAAATACAAAAAAGCTAGGGAAAATTTTTTTAATGAATTAAACTCTATAGGAATTAATGAATTTACAACCTCAAATATTTTAAATCATCCTAATCTTTCAATCAGATTTAATGTTTACAAACTATTAGGACAATTTCTTCTTAATTCAGAATTATGGAAAAAAATATAATTGAAAGAAAACTAAAAGATATTTTATTAATGTGTTAAATATATATTTGATATTCAATATTATTTCCTAAAAGAAAGAATATTTTAGAATTTTTTAGGCTTCATTTATTATAGTTAACAGCTGAAGCATTGAACATTCTTGCAAACAAATATTCCTGATTTTTGATTGGAGCTTTGGGAAAGCCGGCAATCGGACCTCCCAGTAAGCGTGAAGTAGCAACAACAACAACAAGCTACGTTATTAGGAAACTACTTTCATTATCGAATTATTGATCAATGTGAAAACTATTAGATCAATATGGTAAACAACATGTCTGGATAATCGAGTTTTTACATTGTTAGTGTTATGCAAGCCATCAGGAAATTAATTAGGAGCTTACGTCTTCATCGTGGTCGAAGGCATTGAAGACATCATAAGGCAAGCAAGAAAGGAGATCGATTATGAACCAGCTCTTCAGGTAATTCATCCTGATGATCTTGGGATCGGAGACGACCTCTCCTCCAGGTCCAACAAAGGTCGTGTGGAAGTTGAGCACGATGTCGATGAAGAAGATGACGTCGACGATGCTGTCGAGCACGAGGAGGCTGACATCTTCGCTGGTCTTGTTCTTGAAGGCGACATTGTAAGGGACCATGATGGCGGTGTAGAAGGTGAGGCAGAGGATCACCCAGTCCCAGATGGCCTTGAAGGCGCAGTAATGGAGGAGAATGTGTGGAGGAGTCTTCGGTGCTTCTTGTCTGTACTGAGGTAGGACGTCGGAGTTCAGGCTTATCATCTATGGGGAAAAAATAACTGGAATTTATATCGTGAAATTAGTGACGAAATAAATTTAATAAAGCCGACAAAAACATTTTTTTCTTATCACATATCCCTTGAAACACAGGTACCAAGAGCATGGGGTTGGGTTGGGTTGTTTTACCTCTGAGCGGCACTTTTTTGCACACCATGGGCTAAATGGCCAGGTCACATGGACCCCGAAGGCTCAGAGAAGGTTGGGGGAGGGGACCCACTGGAACAGCTGTTGGGAGACAGATGGTAGCCTCCCGTCAAGGCCATCCAGCGTGTTCTTTAACGTGCACAGGATATGGCTCTCCCACACACAGGGCCACGGCTTAACGTCCCATCCGAAGGACGACGGACGGCGGCCTTTCCAAGCCCATCGGTGTCCCCTACTGACCGTGGGCAGGGCGGGGAATTTTGCGGAGATAAATCTCAACGCTGACCCAGCTGGGACTCGAACCTGGGAACTACAGATTACGAGCCTGGCGCGTTACCGACTGAGCCACCCCCGCCCCAAAGAGCATGGGGAATACTTCAAAATGCACCTTGATACAGAACGTAGCTGGGATTCCCTTTCGCGGGGGGGGGGGGTGATTTAGTTTCGAGGAGCACTGAAATCTTAGTTTTAGGAGGATCTGCGAATTTAGTTTCGGACGGATGTTTCAGAATATGATTAGAGTTTCCCATTTACTAAACTATTCCACCAGACTAAAAAAAGGAAAAATTAAAACGGAATGGCTAAAATGGCGGAAAATCTATTTTTTGTACGGACACATACTATGGGGCTAAAATAAAATATACAAAGACAACTGTACGTCCTAGTCTTAATACATCGGGCCTGGACAGTGATTGAGCAAAAGAAGGGAAGGAAGGAAATTAACTATGCAAAAAATGTAAGAGATTTAATTTATCAAAAATTCACTAAAACTATTTATTTTTAAATTGCATAAAATGAAATAGTCATTATGACAGTATTGACATATTTATGAATATTTTAAAACTGATCACCAGATTTTTAAATATTAGCAGTTATCAGTCAAATTTCAAAAATTTAAATTTTAATTGAAACAGATGTATATTTTAAAATCAGTTCCTCTATTACTGCACTGTCCACGACTGCTATGATATGGGATGTTTTGGTAGTTCTTCCTCCCTCTGAAAAATCTAATAAATTAGCTTATGCTAAATAATAATACTTCAGAAAAAATACTTTTTAAAGAAATGTGATTTTTTTTTCAGTTCTTTTTTGTTGTCGCAAGTATTTTATTTATTTTTATTTACTATTATGAAACAGAAAAAAATATTATCAATAACGTATTTTTATTATTATCAATAACATGGCCGAGTGGTTAGCGCGCTTGGCTACTGATCTAAGGGACCTGGGTTCGAGTCCCGGGTAAGGCATGGATGTATGTGTCGTTTTTCTGCTGAGATCCTGCCAACCTTACAGATCTTCTACTATGGCATATAAACTGACAGGCTCCTGTGGCAAGCAGCTGCTTGAGGGGGTATTTTTTTTATTTGTGTTCGGGTAACTATAGTTTTATTATTGTAAATAAATTTGTAACTGCACTCATTAATGAACGGTTCGATATAAATATTTCTATCTTGAAACAATGATTTATTTCTTTAATCCCCTCTAGAAATATTTTTTCCCTCGCTGAAGCAAATTTACCCTCCTCCCCTTGGAAAACTCTCTGCGGGCGCCCATGAACCATGTCCAATGTTTTTGAGTCGAACGTCCCCCTTTTATTTTATGACGTATTATGCTCTAACCTTCATTGAAATCAGATAATTTTTTCTGTACAAAACTAGTTGAAAATATTTACCTTTTATGCCGTCCCATGGCCGAGTGGTTAGCGTGCTTGGCTACTGATCTAAGGAACCTAGGTTCGAACCCCGGATAAGGCATGGATGTATGTGTTGTTTTTCTGGTGAGGTCTTGCCATCCTCACAGACCTTCTACTATGGCATATAAACTGATAGGCTCCTGTCAGACCTCTGTGGCAAGCAGCTGCTTGAGGGGGTATTTATTATTATTTTTTTTTTTCATAAATTTTCTCGTATTTTAGTCCATAAATTTCGACGATTTTTCTATCGAAAAGCAACAACACAAAAAGAAAAACTGTACTATCAAGGGCATCGGAAGTAATTTATTTTTATAAGGGGGAGGTGGGAGACATAAATGAAATATTCATGGATTGAAAAAATTACCACTGGGGGAGGTGGTAGCTAATAAATAAATTAATGTTTCAACATAGAAATGTTTAAGCGCGCTGTTCATTATTGAACTCAGGTGCGAAAATGCTGATCATGCACATATCCACAATACAACGAAAAAGCGGGGGAGGGCCTTTTTTTTGGGGGGGGGGGGGGCCCAAAAAAAATAAAACGAGAAATAGTGAAATTTATACATTGAGTGATCATTGAATTACGACCACCTCCTCCCGTGTTATGTCAATGGGACAGTTATTTCGAAGAAAATGGGATAAAATGTAAAGGTTTTAATCAATTCTATCTAAATTTCTACATTTTTATTTTTTTTTTCAAATTCTATCTAATTTGATTTATATAACACTTTTATTAGCTTAGTTTTTCCAATGGGTAAAAAGTTTCCGAAGTTTGGAAAAATCTTGATAGGGAAGAAAAAATGGATTTCTAACGACCTCTGAGGTTAATTGAAAAATGAAATAAAAAGTATTGTTTCAAGTCATTTCATAAATAATTACCCATTTTAGAAGTGTATTTAAACAATAATTCCTTGCATATCCATTTAATTTTTTGATAAATTTCATGGAACTCATTGCTGCTCTGAAATATTTAAACTTCAATACATATTTAACTTCTGAAAGAATAGGGGTGGCTCAGTCGGTAGCGCGCCAGGCTCGTAATCTGTAGTTCCCAGGTTCGAGTCCCAGCTGGGTCAGCGTTGAGATTTATCTCCGCAAAATTCCCCGCCCTGCCCACGGTCAGTAAGGGATACCGCTGGGCTTGGAAAGACCGCCGTCCGTCGGATGGGACGTTAAGCCGTGGCCCCGTGTGCGGGAGAGACATACCCTGTGCACGTTAAAGAACACGCTGGATGGCCTTGACGGGAGGCTACCATCTGTCTCGCAACAGCTGTTCCAGTGTTTTCCCTACCACAACCTTCTCTGAGCCTTAGGGGTCCATGTGACCTGGCCATTTAGCCCATGGTGTGCAAAAAAGTGCCGCTCAGAGGTAAAAAAACACAACTGAAAGAATATTATTGAAAATAGAGATTTATATTGATTAGATTGAGATCTTTAAATTATCCTGCCCACATTGTGTCATAAAATGCTTATTTTAGAAGTTATAGATCTTCGAGATTAACTTCACGTTGACAAATCATGGGGTGGGAGTGGTCGTAAGATAATGGCCACTGAGTGTATTTTCTCAGCTTAATTCTGACCAATATAGAACTTACACTCCATGAAACTAGAGATTCTTATTAATTTCGAACTTTAATTCGTACTAATTTAGAACTCACACTGAATGAAATTAGAGATTCTGATTAATTTATAACTTTAAATCTGACTAATTTAGAACTTGCACTCAATGAAACTATAGATTCTGACTAATTTAAAACTTTAATTCTCACTAATTTACAAATTACATTCAATGAAACTAGAGATTCTAATTAATTTAAAACTTTAATTCTGACTAATTTAGAACTCGCACTCAATGAAACTACGTAGAAATTCTAATTAATTTAGAACTTTAATTCTGATTAATTTAGAACTTTAATTCTGACTAATTTAGAAATTACACCAATGAAACTAGAGATTCTGATTAATTTAGAACTTTAATTCTGACTAATTTAGAACTGTAATTCTGACTAATTTAGAAATTACACCAATGAAACTAGAGATTCTGATTAATTTAGAACTTTAATTCTGACTAATTTAGAACTCGCACTCAATGAAACTACGTAGAGATTCTGATTAATTTAGAACTTTAATTCTGATTAATTTAGAACTTTAATTCTGACTAATTTAGAACTTTAATTCTGATTAATTTAGAACTTTAATACTGACTAATTTAGAACTCGCACTCAATGAAACTACGTAGAAATTCTGATTAATTTAGAACTTTAATTCTGATTAATTTAGAACTGTAATTCTGACTAATTTAGAAATTACACCAATGAAACTAGAGATTCTGATTAATTTAGAACTTTAATTCCGACTAATTTAGAACTGTAATTCTGACTAATTTAGAAATTACACCAATGAAACTAGAGATTCTGATTAATTTAGAACTTTAATTCTGACTAATTTAGAACTCGCACTCAATGAAACTACGTAGAGATTCTGATTAATTTAGAACTTTAATTCTAATTAATTTAGAACTTTAATTCTGACTAATTTAGAAATTACACCAATGAAACTAGAGATTCTGATTAATTTAGAACTTTAATTCTGACTAATTTAGAACTGTAATTCTGACTAATTTAGAAATTACACCAATGAAACTAGAGATTCTGATTAATTTAGAACTTTAATTCTGACTAATTTAGAACTGTAATTCTGACTAATTTAGAAATTGCACCAATGAAACTAGAGATTCTGATTAATTTAGAACTTTAATTCTGACTAATTTAGAACTCGCACTCAATGAAACTACGTAGAGATTCTGATTAATTTAGAACTTTAATTCTAATTAATATAGAACTTTAATTCTGACTAATTTAGAAATTACACCAATGAAACTAGAGATTCTGATTAATTTAGAACTTTAATTCTGACTAATTTAGAACTGTAATTCTGACTAATTTAGAAATTACACCAATGAAACTAGAGATTCTGATTAATTTAGAACTTTAATTCTGACTAATTTAGAACTCGCACTCAATGAAACTACGTAGAGATTCTGATTAATTAAGAACTTTAATTCTGATTAATTTAGAACTTTAATTTTGACTAATTTAGAACTTTAATTCTGATTAATTTAGAACTTTAATACTGACTAATTTAGAACTCGCACTCAATGAAACTACGTAGAAATTCTGATTAATTTAGAACTTTAATTCTGATTAATTTAGAACTGTAATTCTGACTAATTTAGAAATTACACCAATGAAACTAGAGATTCTGATTAATTTAGAACTTTAATTCTGACTAATTTAGAACTGTAATTCTGACTAATTTAGAAATTACACCAATGAAACTAGAGATTCTGATTAATTTAGAACTTTAATACTGACTAATTTAGAACTCGCACTCAATGAAACTACGTAGAGATTCTGATTAATTTAGAACTTTAATTCTGATTAATTTAGAACTTTAATTCTGACTAATTTAGAACTTTAATTCTGACTAATTTAGAAATTACAGTCAATGAAACTAGAGATTCTGATTAATTTAGAACTTTAATTCTGACAAATTTAGAACTTGCACTCATTGAAACTAGAGATACTGATTAATTTAGAACTTGCACTCATTGAAACTAGAGATACTGATTAATTTAGAACTTGCACTCATTGAAACTAGAGATACTGATTAATTTAGAACTTTAATTCTGACTAATTTAGAACTTGTACTCAATGAAAGTAGATATCGTGACTGATTTAGAACTGTAATTCTGACTAATTTAGAACTTACACTCAATCATCTTTTTCGAAGTATGAAATAGTAACAAACAAATATGACTAAAAAGAAAGCAACTGTATCAATAACTACGTGACACAAAAAAGAACTACATCAAAAATGATTTATTATGCACAAAAATTCCGTTACTGTATAAACAAAACTCTTCAGATTATCTTCAAATAAGCTTTCGAATTCAAACGACTCGCATTATATTAAAATTACGTGAATTATTTTCGAAATTATTATTTTATTGACACAGACAGGTAAATTTTTCTAAAAGTATTCAAATATTATCTCAGCTCAGTGTTTAGGATATTTCCCGAAAGACCAACTAGAGCTTTCTCTGGAAAAATCTCTGGTTTTGCTAAAAGGATTTTACAACATTTCCCTATAGAGCAGGGGTTTTGAACGTGGGGTACGCAGTAAACGTTTTTGGGGTACGTTGTGAGAGCTCAAAAGTCGCTAGAGCTAATAACAAAGTAAAAATAACCATTATTATACTCTAACTATAGTTTTATCTATCTATACAAGGAGTACTCCAGTTACATACACATTTGCAAGGGTTACGTGAAGCATAAAATGTTGAGAACCACTGCTCTAGAGGGCAATTGTTCTTTTTCTGAGCATTTGCAGGAGATAAAAAAAAAGAAATATATTTTTTGCCACAGCGGCTTCTAAATTAGCAGATTAAAGACACGCACACAGCATTTGGTGTAGGAGAAGACTTTGGTTTTTTTTTTTGGAAAAATTTCATTTTCTTCTTCATTTTTGCGTGTAGATAGTCTACTTTTTTCTGAAATTGTTTGCTTCTGCCAGTTGCAAAAAAGAAACTCGATAACGACAACAGGAGCCCACGAGTGGGCTGTTGCTTACGCTCCTTCTGCCATTACCTTGTTTGCACGAGAATAACGTGTTGCCAACAGAAAAGACTAAAACAAGTGGCTTTTGAGATGCTTTTAAATATCATTTTGTTTAGAGTAAACTTTGGATTAATATTTATCCTTGGTCGTTGTTGGGTTGTTTTACCTCTGAGAGGCACTTTTTTGCACACAATGGGCTAAATGGTCAGGTCACATGGACCCCGAAGGCTCAGAGAAGGTTGGGGGAGGGGACCCACTGGAACAGCTGTTGGGAGACAGGTGGTAGCCTCCCGTCAAGGCCATCCAGCGTGTTCTTTAACGTGCACAGGGTATGTCTCTCCCGCACACGAGGCCACGGCTTAACGTCCCATCCGACGGACGGCGGCCTTTCCAAGCCCGTCGGTATCCCCTACTGACCGTAGGCAGGGAATTTTGCGGAGATAAATCTCAACGCTGACCCAACTGGACTCGAACCTGGGAACTACAAATTACGAGCCTGGCGCGCTACCGACTGAGCCACGGTAGCGCGCCAGGCTCGCTGTTTCGTTTAACAGAGTACTTGAATAGCTTTTTTATAGTAATAAAAAAGAGATTAAAATGGGTAACCATCCAGTAGAATAGGGTTAACATAATGTCCGGGGGACACGCCCTCAACGAGGACCTCTCTTTTAAGGAGGAAATTATATAAAAAATTTTAGGAAGATTCCAGTGAAAGAGAGGAAAGAAGCAGAGAGATAAATACCAAATTTAAAGGTAATGAAACCCTAAAATTTAGATTTTTCGGCAAGAATCTACCTTATCTTTATAAGATATTTAATATTATTGTTCTATTCAGATCGGGAAATTAGGATTACCAATTTTAGAAAATAATTAAGGAGGGGGAGATGTAAGTAGAACCGGAAAAATGTAAGTAGGTGGGAGGGGGCTAGACACTGGATTTCCATTATAATATTTCCTTCTCCTCCGTTTTAGAGGTCTTTGAAAAGATTCGTGAAAAAAATTCGTGTTTCATAAGTTTTTCCCTCTATTACTCTTACTAGCATTCTGAACGAGGAGGGGGAGGCTCAGTCGGTAGCGCGCCAGGCTCGTAATCTGTAGTTCCCAGGTTCGAGTCCCAGCTGGGTCAGCGTTGAGATTTATCTCCGCAAAATTCCCCGCCCTGCCCACGGTCAGTAGGGGACACCGATGGGCTTGGAAAGTCCGTCGTCCGTCAGATGGGACGTTAAGCCGTGGCGCCGTGTGCGGGAGAGCCATACTATGTGCACGTTAAAGAACACGCTGGATGGCCTTGACGGGAGGCTACCATCTGTCTCCCAACAGCTGTTCCAGTGGGTCCCCTCCCCCAACCTTCTCTCAGCCTTCGGGGTCCATGTGACCTGGCCATTTAGCCCATGGTGTGCAAAAAAGTGCCGCTCAGAGGTAAAACAACCCAACCCTCCGCTCTAGATCTAGCCCTGGTCGTATTCGCTTTGCGCTACAGTGCGTAAAAGTGGCTTCGAAAAATATGATGAAAAAAATAGGATAGATAAATAGAAATTATATTAATGGAAAAATTTCTGTTTGGTTTTTATAATCGTTTTATAATCCAAGTGGGAAGATTTTTAAGGGGCTTGGGTTCGGATTTGAGAAACTGCCAATGTTTTATTTCTGAATATTGTACTTGGTAACTCAACATGAAATATATAGTAAAACTCAGAGCGTTAAATGCATACAGCAACGGCCCAAGATATTTTGTCACCCTCAAGAAAACATATTTTTTTCCACCCGAAATAAAATCTACTTTTAGCAGCTTCAAGTAAACACGTATTTTCTGCTCCCAAAACATTTTTGTGCTGCTCTCCCAAGAAACGTCTATTTTTAATATTTTAAAACTATTCTTTATTTTTTATATTCATTAAAATTTGGGAATAATATTTTCTTTTCCTGATTACATTAAACACTATTAGGTCGGGGAAAGTTGGAACCACCAAGAAACTTGTCTACTGAAAAAAAACAAGCAAAAAAAATTGTTTTCCACCCCAAGAAACTTCTGTTGAAACGTCTATTGATCCCCCAAGAAACTTCTATTGAAACGTCTATTGATTCCCCAAGAAACGTCTATTGAAACGTCTATTGATCCCCCAAGAAACTTCTATTGAAACGTCTATTGATTCCCCAAGACACGTCTATTGAAACGTCTATTGATCCCCCAAGAAACTTCTATTGAACACCCCAAGAAACCTTTATTGATTCCCAAGGAACCTCTATTGATCCCCAGGATACCTTAGTTGAACCACCCAAGAAATTTCTATTGAACCCCCCACGAAACGTCTACTGAACCACCAAGAAACTTGTCTATTGAAAAACTACTTGTCTACTGTTTTGCTCCCTGAAACGAATCTGCTCTCTTTGCCATTTTGATTTCATTTTCTGCTGCTTCAAGAAATCTTAGAATTTTTGTAGAAATTGAGAAATGTATTCAGTTATCACCACACGAAAATATAAGCGGTCTTCCCCCAACTAATTGTGGGTGGTTCAGTTGGTAGCCATGCTCCTAATCTGCAGTTCCCAGGTTCGAGTCCCACCTGTACCAGCTTTCAGATTTATCTCCACAAAAATCCCCGCCTCAGTGAGTAGCAGCAAGTCCATCTTGAGGGTTGGGTTGTTTTACCTCTGAGCGGCACTTTTTTGCACACCATGGCCTAAATGGCCAGGTCACATGGACCCCGAAGACTCATAGAAGGTTGATGGAGGGGACCCACTGGAACAGCTGTTGGGAGACAGATGGTAGCCTCCCGTCAAGGCCATCCAGCGTGTTCTTTAACGTGCACAAGGTATGGCTCTCCCGCACACGGAGCCACGGCTTAACGTCCCATCCGACGGACGGCGGCCTTTCCAAGCCCATCGGTGTCCCCTACTGACCGTGGGCAGGGCGGGGAATTTTGCGGAGATAAATCTCAACGCTGACCCAGCTGGGACTCGAACCTGGGAACTACAGATTACGAGCCTGGCGCGCTACCGACTGAGCCACCCCCGCCCCTACAACAACTTGGGGAATTTATACAAACGGTGTGAGGAAATATAATGAAATATGAATTATATTTCTTACGAAGAGAACGAAACAGAAAGATTGAGCTGTTCCAATATAAAGTGCAGTAGGCTATACTCTTCTAGTTCGATGTCACTTTCAACACGATAAGGGGCGGGGGTGGCTCAGTCGGTAGCGCGCCAGGCTCGTAATCTGTAGTTCCCAGGTTCGAGTCCCAGCTGTGTCAGCGTTAAGATTTATCTCCGCAAAATTCCCCGCCCTGCCCACGGTCAGTAGGGGACACCGATGGGCTTGGAAAGGCCGCCGTCCGTCGGATGGAACGTTAATCCGTGGCTCCGTGTGTGGTAGAGCCATACCCTGTGCACGTTAAAGAACACGCTGGATGGTCTTGACGGGAGGCTACCATCTGTCTCCCAACAGCTGTTCCAGTGGGTCCCCTCCCCCAACCTTCTCTGAGCCTTCGGGGTCCATGTGACCTGGCCATTTAGCCCATGGTGTGCAAAAACGTGCCGCTCAGAGGTGAAACAACCCAACCCAACTTTCAACATGATAAAATATTAATGGCTTTTGAACATGACTTTCAATTATTTTATCATTTTCTGTTAAAGAAGTAACAGACTTCGAAACATTTTTAGTTCTTCACATTTGCATAATTTACCTGGACTAGAAAGCATTTAGTTATACAAACTTGAATTAACATAATCACCATCTATATACATGCTTAGCTCTAATTCAATATTAATCTGAAAGATTTATAAATTTAGGAATAGCATCACACGAAATGTAAAGTATAGCAACACAATCATTATAATGATGCATAGGAAAATAAATAACTTTCAGTAATCAATATTACTCGAAATTTTTCGAAAAACAGACCAAATACCAAACTGCTTAAACTAGCTATTTCACCATTTTGAAGCCGCGTATTAAAGTCTTTTTGAATAAACTTTCCTAATTTCATATCACGATTGGAGGTGCTTTTTCTTTCGTGTTTTTTTTTTCATTTCTGTAAAATATGTTGGATTGGGTTGTTTTACCTCTGAGCGGCACTTTTTTGCACACAATGGGCTAAATGGCCAGGTCACATGGACCCCGAAGGCTCAGAGAAGGTTGGGGGAGGGGACCCACTGGAACAGCTGTTAGGAGACAGATGGTAGCCTCCCGTCAAGGCCATCCAGCGTGTTCTTTAACGTGCACAGGGTATGTCTCTCCCACACACGGGGCCACGGCTTAACGTCCCATCCGACGGATGGCGACCTTTCCAAGCCTATCGGTGTCCCTTACTGACCGTGGGCAGGGCGGGGAATTTTTGCGGAGATAAATCTCAACGCTGACCCAGCTGAGACTCGAACCTGGGAACTACAGGTTACGAGCCTGGCGCGCTACCGACTGAGCCATCCCCGCCCCACAGTACGAGAGAAACCATATCCTGCAATTGACTAATGTTCAAATATTAACCTTATATCACTTTATGTGTCTAATATATTTCTGAAGGCAAATTAGATAAGATTTCAATAGCATTTACTTGAGTTTACTGTCACATAACACGTGCAAACGCAGCGAAAAACATAGGATCCCGATGTCACTTCGGGAACACCAGCGCACCTCACTTCCAGGACTAATGTATCGATACGGCTTTGGTAGGACGAATGTGCCGATGGACTTGAAAAGACAGCCGTCCGTCGGATGGGACGTTAAAGCCGCGGTTCCGTGTGCGGGAGAGGCATACTCTGTGCACGTTCAAGAACAAGATGGACGGCCTTGACAGAGTCTATCATTTGTCTCCTAATAGCTTCCCAGTGGGTTAATTTCCTCCATCTTGTCTAAGCACTCGGGGTCCTTGTGACCTGGCCATTTAACACATGGTGTGCAAAAGAGTGTCGTCCAGAGGTAAAACCGCCCAACCCCTTTGAATGTCTCAGAGGAGCGCTCATCCTATTCTAAAATTGCATTGGATCACAAGGACGAAAAATTGATTAAAAGGTTTAAAACCCTTTCTGCTCTTATTCCATTGATACTGTTACGGCAGATGAACGTGCTACAATGAATTTACCGATGTGCTTGGAAAGGCCGCCGTCCGTCGGATGGGACGTTAAGCCGTGGCCCGTGTGTGGGAGAGCCATACCCTGTGCACGTTAAAGAACACGCTGGATGGCCTTGTCGGGAGGCTACCATCTGTCTCCCAACAGCTGTTCCAGTGGGTCCCCTCCCCCAACCTTCTCTGAGCCTTCGGTGTCCATGTGACCTGGCCATTTAGCCCATGGTGTGCAAAAAAGTGCCGCTCAGAGGTAAAACAACCCATATGGCTTTCTGAAGTACATAGTATGGTGTTCGCACAGCGTCCAATTCGCAGAACGTATCGATGATATTAAGCACAAGAGGACCCACAGCTGTTCCAGTGGGTCCTCTCTCCCAACCTTCTCTGAGCCTTCGGGGTCCATGTGACCTGGCCGTTTAGCCCATGGTGTGCAAAAAAGTGCCGCTCAGGGGTAAAACAACCCAACCCAAATACAATGAATTTGTGATAAACGCGTCATGAACGCTCGCGTATGCTTCATCGTGAGAGTTACGTCACTAGCGACATCGAACGAACTAGACTGAAAGAATAAGGAATAATGGTAAGAGGAAATATAGTGTGAAGGATCACGTAGTTTGCCTTTGTCTGTGCACTAGAGTTTAGAGAAGAAATGATTTTATTTGGTGAGTGCGCGGGAGATTAAATAAATCTACTTAGCTTGATCGTGTTAGTAAACTAGTAAAGGAAAAGAAGAATTCATCGTTTGAAGAGTAGTGATCAACGTCTGAAAAGAATTGGTCCTGAGAAAGAAGTATACTTACCTTAGAAAGAAGTATACTTACCTTAGAAAGAAGTATACTTACCTTGGGTTGTTTTACCTCTGAGCGGCACTTTTTTGCACACCGTGGGCTAAATAGCCAGGTCACAAGGAACCCGAAGGCTCAGAGAAGGTTGGGGGAGGGGACCCACTGGAACAGCTGTTGGGAGACAGATGGTAGCCTCCCGTCAAGGCCATCCAGCGTGTTCTTTAACGTGCACAGGGTATGTCTCTCCCGCATAAAGAACACGCTGGATGGCCTTGACGGGAGGCTACCATCTGTCTCCCAATAGCTGTTCCAGTGGGTCCCCTCCCCCAACCTTCTCTGAGCCTTCGGGGTCCATGTGACCTGGCCACTTAGCCCATGGTGTACAAAAAAGTGCCGCTCAGAGGTAAAACAACCCAACCCGTAACAAAACTTTATTATAAAAGCTAATTATATGTGTTTTGTTTTTTATTCCAGTCTAACTGATATCAGATGCTTACATGCGCTATCTGGGACTGCTTGGTGTTGTCCGACTTGATGGTGGGGAGATGCATGGAGAACTGTTGGACCAAAACCGATCTGCTCCTGGTGACTGACCGGGCCAATCTTGCGAACTTGCTGAGCCCTGTGAAAAAAAAAATAGATTACAGTGAAATTAGAGACGTAAAATAATATTGAAGAAACTTTCTCATATGTGTAAATCAAAACAACATTGAAATCCTCCCCATATGTTACTTTTACTAAATAATACTTTGGAATAGTTAATCTATAATATGAGATCTGGTACAAAGTAAGTTTGGTTGTTGTTCGACCTCTGAGGGCCTTTTTTTGCACAAAATGAGCGAATGGCTAGGCCAGAAATACCCCAAATGTTTGACTCCTGTCAAAGCCGTTGGGAAAGGGGATCCACTAGACAACTGTTAGAAGACAGATGGAAGCCTTCGGTCAAGACTATCCAGCGTGTTCTTTAAAGTGCACAGGGTATGGCTCTATTGCACACGGGTCACGGATTAAGGCCCATTCGACGGACAGTAGCCTTTCCAGAAAAATTGAAGTTTCCTTTCTGACTGTCAGCACGGTAAGGGTTTAGCGGAGATAAATTTCAACGCTCGCATAGATGGGTTGTTAGGTTGTTTTACCTCTGAGCGGCACTTTTTTGCACACCATGGGCTAAATGGCCAGGTCACATGGACCCCGAAGGCTCAAAGAAGGTTGGGGGAGGGGACCCACTGGAACAGCTGTTGGGAGACAGATGTAGCCTCCCGTCAAGGCCAATCAGTGTGTTCTTTAACGTGCACAGGGTATGGCTCTCCCGTACACGGGGCCAAGGCTTAACGTCCCATCCGACGGACGGAGGCCTTTCCAAGCCCATCGGTGTCCCCTACTGACCGTGGGCAGGGCGGGGAATTTTGCGGAGATAAATCTCAACGCTGACCCAGCTGGGACTCGAACCTGGGAACTACAGATTACGAGCCTGGCGCGCTACCGACTGAG
Organism: Ryuthela nishihirai; assembly: GCA_038380435.1. NCBI lineage: Eukaryota > Metazoa > Arthropoda > Arachnida > Araneae > Heptathelidae > Ryuthela > Ryuthela nishihirai. Next base: position 27,959,964 of record JAWZYU010000034.1, on the reverse strand, counting down.
CCCCCCCCCCCCCCGCCTCCCTAAGAGGTATAACAACCCAACCCCTTCGCCACCCTTTTCTCAGCCCCTGGGATCCTTGTGCGATGGCACTTTTGCCCATTAGAACCGGGGTGGCTCAGTCAGTAGCGCACCAGACTCATAATCTGCAGTTTCAGGTTCGAGTCCCACACACTCCATCTTTAAGGTTTATCTACGCAAAACTCCTCGCTCTGCCCACGGTCAGTACAGGACACCGATGTGCTTCGAAAGGCCCCTGTCCGTTAGATGGGGCGTTAAGCCTTGGCAACGTGTGCGGGAGAGCCATACCCTGTGCACGTTAAAGAACACACTGGATGACCTTAACGGGAGGCTACCATCTGTCTCTGAAAAGCTGTTCAGGTGGGTCCATTCCCCCAACCTTCTCTGAGCATTCGTGGTCTATGTGACTTGTCATTTAGTCCACGGTGTACAAAAAAAGTGACGCTCAGAGGTAAAACAAACCAACCCAACCCCTCTCCTAACTTTCCCTTAGCCTTCGGGGTCCTTGTGACCTTATAAATATAACGTCACAAGGACCGAAATGCCCACTGTGTTTAAAACGTGCCGTTTAGAGGTAAAACAAGCCAACCCCTTAGACCATAGATTCCCAACGGGGGCGATACCGCCCCCCAGTGGGGGCGCTGGAGCCTTCCATGGGGGCGGTAGCGGATCCAGAGGCAAATAGGGGGCGTTGAAGCAGTCAAGAGGGGCGGTCAAATAAATAAATTTAATGGAATTTTCTGTGACAACCTTTTTATCTCTTCTATTCTGCGGTGTCTTCCAAAAGATTGGGAATCACTGCCTTAGACAATCAAGTTACAAAAATAGCGCTTAGAAGTAAAATAACCCAAATTCGACCTCTAACAGTTAGTTGAGATGTTGTACTGATAATTATTAAACTGGCACTTAGTTGAAAAGGGGGGCGGGGTGGCTCAGTCGGTAGCGCGCCAGGCTCGTAATCTGTAGTTCCCAGGTTCGAGTCCCAGCTGGGTCAGCATTTAGATTTATCTATGCAAAATTCCCCGCCCTGCCCACGGTCAGTAGGGGACACCGATGGGCTTGGAAAGGCCGCCGTCCGTCGGATGGGACGTTAAGCCGTGGCCCCGTGTGCGGGAGAGCCATACCTGTGCACGTTAAAGAACACGCTGGATGGCCTTAACGGGAGGCTACCATCTGTCTCCCAACAGCTGTTCCAGTGGGTCCCCTCCCCCAACCTTCTCTGAGCCTTCGGGGTCCATGTGACCTGGCCATTTAGCCCATGGTGTGCAAAAAAGTGCCGCTCAGAGGTAAAACAACCCAACGTTAAAGAACACGCAGGATGGCTTTGACGGGAGGCTACCATCTGTCTCCCAACAGCTGTTCCAGTGGGTCCCCTCCCCCAACCTTCTCTGAGCCTTCGGGGTCCATGTGACCTGGCCATTTAGCCCATGGTGTGCAAAAAAGTGCTGCTCAGAGGTAAAACAACCCAACTAGTTAAAAGGAGACTAGCTGCTTATAAACTTTGTTTATTGTTAAATAAGTTTGCAATAATCACTTCAACTGCGTTGCGTGTTCATTTTAATTGCTTTCTAGATTTACAAATAGACTTATACTTTGAAAAGCGCAGCGGTAGTTTATTTAAAATTTCAAACGCTGGTCTTGTAAGGACATCCACTCCTGCCTGTTAAAGACGGCCTAGAATGAATTTAATCATTCCTTCAACTAATTCATTAACTTCGAGTCGTTAAAATAATGAACGTAGGCAGTGATCTGTAGGCAGAAAGCAATTAAAGTTTTAAGTTAGCTAAAGCCTTTCAGTACACAAACATTCCACTGCAGCTTTCGTACGCTGCGTGAATTGATTCGAAGAATAGGGCTGACCGAAGCAGTTGGAACGTTGCATACAAATTCGAATGCATCTAAAGAGAATTTAAATGACTGACAGAACGAAATGGGTTTAAATTTCTTGGATAATTTAATCCTTAATAAAATGTGGGGCGGGGGTGGCTCAGTCGGTAGCGCGCCAGGCTCGTAATCTGTAGTTCCCAGGTCCGAGTCCCAGCTGGGTCAGCGTTGAGATTTATCTCCGCAAAATTCCCCGCCCTGCCCACGGTCAATAGGGGACACCGATGGGCTTGGAAAGGTCGTCGTCCGTCGGATGGGACGTTAAGCCGTGGCCCCGTGTGCGGGAGAGCCATACCCTGTGCACGTTAAAGAACACGCTGGATGGCCTTGACGGGAGGCTACCATCTGTCTTCCAACAGCTGTTCCAGTGGGTCTCCTCCCCCAACCTTCTCTGAGCCTTAGGGGTCCATGTGACCTGGCCATTTAGCCCATGGTGTGCAAAAAGTGCCGCTCAGAGGTAAAACAACCCAACCTTAATAAAATACAACAACTATAATATTAAAACATATGATTCCAATTTTTATTAAATTAATTTATAAAACTTAAAATTGATTTTATTCAGAGAGTGAGAATTAAGTATCTATTTTTTGCACACAATGTGTTAAATGGCCAGGTCACAAGGACCCCGAGGGCTCAGAGAGGGTTGGGGGAAGGGAACCTACTTAACACTTGCTAAGAAACATATGAGAGCCTCCGTCAATGCCATTCTTTAATGCATATTCTTTAATGTACACAAGGTATGGGTCTCCCACACTGAGGGGGGCGGGGGTGGCTCAGTCGGTTGCGCGTCAGGCTCGTAATCTGTAATTCCCAGGTTCGAGTCCCAGCTGGGTCAGCGTTGAGATTTATCTCCGCAAAATTCCCCGCCCTGCCCAAGGTCAATAGGGGACACCGATGGGCTTGGAAATGCCGCCGTCCGTCGGATGGGACGTTAAGCCGTGCCCGTGTGCGGGAGAGCCATACCCTGTGCACGCTAAAGAACACGCTGGATGCCCTTGACGGGAGGCTACCATCTGTCTCCCAACAGCTGTTCCAGTGGGTCCCCTCCCCCAACCTTCTTTGAGCCTTCGGGGTCCATGTGACCTGTCCAGTTAGTCCATGGTGTGCATAAAAGAAAAATAGATTACAGTGAAATTAGAGACATAAAATAATATTGAAGAAACTTTCTCACATGTGTAAATCAAAACAACATTGAAATCATTCCCATATGTTAATTTTACTAAATAATACTTCGGAATAGTTAATCTATAATATGAGATCTGGTACAAAGTAAGTTTGGTTGTTGTTCGACCTCTGAGGGCCTTTTTTTGCACAAAATGAGCGAATGGCTAGGTCAGAAATACCCCAAATGTTTGACTCCTGTCAAAGCCGTTGAGAAAGGGGATCCACTAGACAACTGTTAGAAGACAGATGGAAGCCTTCGGTCAAGACTATCCAGCGTGTTCTTTAAAGTGCACAGGGTATGGCTCTATTGCACACGGGTCACGGATTAACGTCCCATTCGACGGACAGTAGCCTTTCCAGAAAAATTGAAGTTTCCTTTCTGACTGTCAGCACGGTAAGGGTTTAGCGGAGATAAATTTCAACGCTCGCATAGATGGGTTGTTAGGTTGTTTTACCTCTGAGCGGCACTTTTTTGCACACCATGGGCTAAATGGCCAGGTCGCATGGACCCCGAAGACTCAGAGAAGGTTGGGGGAGGGGACCCACTGGAACAGCTGTTGGGAGACAGATGGTAGCCTCCCGTCAAGGCCATCCAGCGTGTTCTTTAACGTGCACAAGGTATGGCTCTCCCGCACACGGAGCCAAGGCTTAACGTCCCATCCAACGGACGGCGGCCTTTCCAAGCCCATCGGTGTCCCCTACTGACCGCGGGCAGGGCGGGGAATTTTGCGGAGATAAATCTCAACGCTGACCCAGCTGGGACTCAAACCTGGGAACTACAGATTACGAGCCTGGCGCGCTACCGGCTGAGCCACCCCCGCCCCCACAAATTCAGGTATACTATTTATATGTACACGTTATTTATACAATAATACAATATATATACATCGAATTAATGATTGCCCTGTCACTCGCTACGTTAACAGCAGGCTGCAAGGTTGGTTGTTTTAACTCTGAGCGGCATTTTTTGCGCACAATGGGCTAAATGGCCAGGTTACAAGGGTTGGGTTGGGTTGTTTTACCTCTGAGCGGCACTTTTTTGCACACCATGGGCTAAATGGCCAGGTCACATGGACCCCGAAGGCTCAGAGAAGGTTGGGGGAGGGGACCCACTGGAACAGCTGTTGGGAGACAGATGGTAGCCTCCCGTCAAGGCCATCCAGCGTGTTCTTTAACGTGCACAGGGTATGTCTCTCCCGCACACGGGGCCACGGCTTAACGTCCCATCCGACGGACGGCGACCTTTCCAAGCCCATCGGTGTCCCCTACTGACCATGGGCAGGGCGGAGAATTTCGCGGAGATAAATCTCAACGCTGATCCAGCTGGGACTCGAACCTGGGAACTGCAGATTACGAGCCTGGCGCGCTACCGACTGAGCCACCCCCGCCCCCTGGTTACAAGGACCCCGAAGGCTCAGAGAAGGTTGGGGAGGGGACCCACTGGAACAACTGTTGGGAGACAGATGGTATCCTCCCGTCAAGGCCATCCAGCGTGTTCTTTAACGTGCACAGGGTATTGGTCTCCCGCACACGGTACCACGGCTCAACGTCTCATTCGACGGGCGGCTGCCTTTCCAAGCCCATCGGTGTCCCCTACTGACCGTGAGTAGAGCGGTGAGTGTTTCGGAGATAAATCTCAAAGCTGACCCAGCTGTGACTCGAACCTGGGAACTGCATATTACGAGTCTGGCGCGCTACTGACTGAGCCACACCCGTCCCTAGGCTGCAAAGAGCCTCAGCCGTCCAGATACGAGAACGAAAGGACCCCGTATGTGGGAGAGCCATACCCTGTGCACGTTAAATAATAAGCTGGATGGCCTTGACTGGAAGAAATAGACTTGATTCTGAAATAACTGTCTCCCAACAGTTATTTCAGAGGGTCCACTTCCCCAGCCTTCTCTGAGCCTTCGGGATCCATGTGACCTGGCCATTAGCCCATGGTGTGCAAAAAAATGCCGCTCAGAGTTAAAAGAACCCAACTCAACCCAACAACGAATTGGCTAACTCAAGGCTCAGAGAATCCGCCTGACATGCGGGTGGTCTCGGTGTCGGAACGTAATTGTCCTTAGTTCCAAAAGTGTTCTCTGCAGTGCGAAAGAACTACCAGATGTGGTCACGTGATATGATCCTAGCTGACCAAGTCTCTATGCAATGCTTAAAAAATGTTGTATTTGAAAATTTTAGTTACTTCAGTCACCTCAATATTTTTTTTTTCGAAAAGGATATTAAAATCCGGACATGGCACCTGCTAGAAACAGCAATCGGTCAATAGTTAACTGATGTGTTGCGTGCAATTAGACTATGAGCAATTCGGTTTATTCACCCGAATGTTGAACTTTTAGGGGCCTTGGGGTGCTGTTTATATCCTTGTTAAACAGTTCTCTATTGGGGGTTATCCAAAAAAAAATGCCAAAGGGACGAAATGTCGCAGGGAAATTTTGTTTCTGGGATTTGATGTCGCAGGATAAAAATATCTCAGGGATTATATGCTGTGTAGGGAAGAAACGTTACCGGAACTAAAAGTCGTGGGGGGAAAAATGCTGGCGACACAAACTTTCAGAGGTTAGGTTGGGTTCTTTTACCTCTGAGCGGCACTTTTTTGCACACCATGGGCTAAATGGCCAGGTTACATGGACCCAGAAGGCTCAGAGAAAGTTGGGGGAGGGGACCCACTGGAACAGCTGTTGGGAGACAGATGGTAGCCTCCCGTCAAGGCCATCCAGCGTGGTCTTTAGTGTGAACAGGGTATGGCTCTCCCACACACTGGGCCACGGCGTAACGTCCCATCCGACGGACGGCGGCCTTTCCAAGCCCATCGGTGTCCCCTACTGACCGTGGGCAGGGCGGGGAATTTTGCGGAGATAAATCTCAACGCTGACCCACCTGGGATTCGAACCTTGGAACTACAGATTACGAGCCTGGCGCGCTACCGACTGAGCCACCCCCGCCCAAATAGGGGGAAAAAGCATCGGCGAGACTCAATATTGTGCGAAAGATATGTCACTGGGACTAAATCCCATAGAAAACAGTGTATCGGTGACAAAATGTTGTAAGGATTACATATGAGCGGCAATTTTTTACCACCTATTTGGCTAAATAACCAGGTCACAATGACCCCGAGGGCTCAGAGAAGGTTGGGTGCAGGGGACCCAGTAGACAGATGTTAAATAACAGATGGTAGCCTCCAGTCAAGCCATCTACCATGTTCTTTAACATGCACAGGTTACGGCTTTCCCGCAAACGGAGCCACGGCCTAACGTCCCATCCGACGGACGGTGGAATTTCCAACCGCTTTGATACCTACTAATCGAGAGCAAGGAGGAGAGTTTTGCGGAGATAAATCTCAATGTTGTTCCAGGCGGAACTCGATTCTGGGAACTGGAGATTACGAGCCTGGCACGCTACGGATTGAGCAACCCAGAAAGTTGTAAGGATTTGGGTTGGGTTATTTTACCTCTGAGCGACACTTTTTTGCACACCATGGGTTAAATGGCCAGGTCGCATGGACCCCGAAGACTCAGAGAAGGTTGGGGGAGGGGACCCACTGGAACAGCTGTTGGGAGACAGATGGTAGCCTCCCGTCAAGGCCATCCAGCGTGTTCTTTAACGTGCACAAGGTATGGCTCTCCCGCACACGGAGCCAAGGCTTAACGTCCCATCCAACGGACGGCAGCCTTTCCAAGCCCATCGGTGTCCCCTACTGACCGTGGGCAGGGCGGGGAATTTTGCGGAGATAAATCTCAACGCTGTCCTAGCTGGGACTCGAATCTGGGAACTACAGATTACGAGCCTGGCGCGCTACCGACTGAGCCACCCCCGCCCCAAGTTGTAAGGAAGAAACCTCTTTTGGATGAAATATATGTAAGGAAGGCACGTATCCGGACTAAATGGGGCGGGGGTGGCTCAGTCGGTAGCGCGCCAGGCTCGTAATCTGTAGTTCCCAGGTTTGGGTCAGCGTTGAGATTTTTCTCCGCAAAATTCCCCGCCCTGCCCACGGTCAGTAGGGGACACCGATGGGCTTGGAAAGACCGCCGTCCACCGGATGGGACGTTAAGCCGTGGCCCCATGTGCGGGAGAGCCATACCCTGTGCACGTTAAAGAACATGCTGGATGGCCTTGACGGGAGGCTATCATCAGTCTCCCAACAGCTGTTCCAGTGGGTCCCCTCTCCCAACCTTCTCTGAGCCTTCGGGGTCCATGTGACCTCACCATTTAGTCCATGGTGTGCTAAAAAGTGCCACTCAGAGGTAAAACAACCCAACCCGGACTAAATGTTTTGAGAAAGAATCATCTCCGGGACTAAATATTTTGAAAAAAAGATTCATCGCCGGGACTAAACGTTTTGAGAAAGAATCATCGCCTGCACAAAATGTTTTCAGAAATAATCATTGCCTGGACTAATTTTCATGGCAAAGAAGGCGTCTATGAAACATCGCAGCGAATACATTTCTCTGGGAATAAGTGTCGTGGAAAGCAAATATCATTGGGACTAAATGCCATAGAAAGAACATGCTCGGGAAACGTCTCAGGGAAGAAATATCTCTGGGACTAAATGTCGTGGAAAATAGAAATCGCCTGGGACTAGGAAAAGAATGTGTCTGGAAAGCGGCATTAATTTTCACGGAAAAAAATCTATGGGATTCAATGTTATATTTAGGTAACGCCGCTAGGACTAAATGTTGAGAGGCGGGGGTGGCTCAGTCGGTAGCGTGCCAGGCTCGAAATCTCTAGTTCCCAGGTTCGAGTCCCAGCTCGGTCAGCGTTGAGATTTATCTCCGCAAAATTCCCCGCCCTGCCCACGGTCAGTAGGGGATACCGATGGGCTTGGAAAGACCGCCGTCCACCGGATGGGACGTTAAGCCGTGGCCCCATGTGCGGGAGAGTCATACCCTGTGCACGTTAAAGAACACGCTGGATGGCCTTGACGGGAGGCTACCATCTGTCTCCCAACAGCTGCAACAGTGGGTCCCCTCCCCCAACCTTCTCTGAGACTTCCGGGTCCATGTGACCTGGCCATTTAGCCCATGGTGTGCAAAAAAGTGCCGCTCAGAGGTAAAACAACCCAACCCAACTAAATGTTGCAGAAAAGAAATGTTGTCGGGACTAAATAATGTAAGACGGAAACTTCTCTCGAAGTAAATATCGTAAGAAAGAAACATCTGGATTCAGGTTAAAACTGATTTTAAAACGAAAGATCTTACCCAACTTTGAAACGAATATTTTACCCAACTTTGAAAGCTTCCATGAAACTTCTCTAAGTTGAAGTTTGATTCAAAATTTCTCCCACATTTGTAAATATTGATCAGATGGCTACTGATCTAAGGACCTGGGTTGGATCCCCGAGTTAGGCATGGATGTGTGTGTCGTTTTTCTGCTGAGGTCCTGCCATCCTCACAGACCTTCTACTATGGCATATAAACTGACAGGCTCCTGTCAGACCTCTGTGTCAATCAGCTGCTTGAGGGGGTATTTATTTCAGTGGTTAGCACGCTTGGCTACTGATCTAAGAGACCTGGGTTCGAGCCCCGGATAAGGCATGAATGTATGTGTTGTTTTTCTGCTGAGGTCCTGCCATCCTCTCAGACCTTCTACTATGGCATATAAACTGACAGGCTCCTGTCAGACCTCTGTGGCAAGCAGCTGCTTGAGGGGGTATTTATTTATTTTTTTATTTTCTCTAAATGCTAGAAATAATTTAGGAAATTCACTTACCTTTGGAAGCATCGTCTTCCAGAGGTTGCTTGAGGGCTGTGATATCCCGGAAAGTCAGCAGGAACAAAACTACCACATTTTTCTCGTTTTTTATAGGGGCAATGTGAAGAAGGAGCCATAGCGGAGTACCTAAAAGAAGAAATAGAAAAAAAAAGGTTGGTTCAACTCTGCTTTTAACGTATCGCTTACTTACTTACTTAACGTCACTGTTATTGGGAGGTCCTTTCGCAGGCTTTCCCACTTGGGATGTTATTGTCATGTCTATTTTGATTTTTTTTCTTCTTCTCCTTTGAAAAGCTTTTTCAAAGAAAATTATATATATGATTATTTTTTTTCTTCTGCCGTCCCGTGGCCGAGTGGTTAGCGCGCTTGGCTACTGATCTAAGGGACCTGGGTTCGAGTCCCGGGTAAGGCATGGCTGTTTGTGTCGTTTTTCTGCTGAGGTCCTGCCATCCTCTCAGACCTTCTACTATGGCATATAAACTGACAGGCTCCTGTCAGACCTCTGTGGCAAGCAGCTGCTTGAGGGGGTATTTTCGTTATTTATATATATATATTTTTCTATATTTTAAACCATATGTTTGTCTCATGGAGGAAGTCAAGCAGGAAACGGAAGATTTTTAGTTGTGTAGCAAAAAATTGGAAAGTTTAAAATTGTATTTATATTAAAGTCTTTAATTCCAATGCTTTCAAGTTTTTTAAAAAAATTACTTCTTTGAAGATGAAAATTATCACAGTTTAAAATAATATGTGTAGAATTTTCTATTAGATTACATGTTGAACAATTTGGAGTATCACTGATATTTAAAAAGAATTTAGACTTATTTAACATAATGGTATCTGTTCTTAATCTTAGAATAATTTTAATTTCTTGTCTGTTATAGGGTAGATTTAAAGGATACTTAATTTTATTTGAAAGTGAAAATCTAAAATTTGATTTAAGAAGTGAGTTTATTAGAAAAACATTTTCGACCATGGAAAATTCTAAGTTTTTTTTAACGTATTGATACGTGTCTTACGTTATTAATTTTACGGTAGATTCTACAGTGCTGCCGAAATATTCAGAACATTTTCATGTTATGTGAATGGGAATCTAACTTTGAAGCTCAGTAACATCTAAAATGCGCATTTAATAGAAATATATGATTTAGAAAAAATTAAAGACGACAGTGAAATCTATTTAAATTTAAATTTTCAACCATATTCGTTCAATATTTGAAGGGTTGGGTTGTTTTACCTCTGAGCGGCACTTTTTTGCACACCATGGCTACATGGCCAGGTCACATGGACCCCGAAAGCTCAGAGAAGGTTGGTGAAGGGGACCCACTGGAACAGCTGTTGGGAGACAGATGGTAGCCTCCCATCAAGGCCACCCAGCGTGTTCTTTAACGTGCACAGGGTATCTCTCTCCCGCACACGGCACGGGGCCACTGCTTAACGTCCCATCCGACGGACGGCGGCCTTTCCAAACCCATAGGTGTCCCCTACTGACCGTGGGCAGGGAATTTTTGCGGAGATAAATCTCAACGCTGACCCAGCTGGGACTCGAACCTGGGAACTACAGATTACGAGCCTGGCGCGCTACCGACTGAGCCACCCCCGCCCCGGGTATTTGAAGAGTTATGGAAGTTTGAATATTTCTCTATAGTAATGCGTCATAAGTATTTTCCTCAGAAATTAATTGAAACTTAAGTAATAAGTATTGTTGCAAATCATTTAATAAATATACATTTTAGAAATTTGCGTAATGATTATTTCAATATTAGACCATTTTGGATTACTTTTATGGAACAAGATAATTTGTTATTAAATATTCTAGCTTCCAGAAATCTTATTAGTACTGAAAGAATAATTTTGAAAATGGTTGGGTTGTTGGGTTGTTTTTCCTCTGAGCGGCACTTTTTTGCACACCATGGACTAAATGGCCAGGTCACATGGACCCCGAAGGCTCAGAGAAGGTTGGGGGAGGGGACCCACTGGAACAGCTGTTGGGAGACAGATGGTAGCCTCCCGTCAAGGCCATCCAGCGTGTTCTTTAACGTGCACAGGATATGGCTCTCCCGCACACGGGGCCACGGCTTAACATCCCATCCGACGGACGGCGGCCTTTACAAGCCCCTCAGTGTAACCTACTGACCGTGGGCAGGACGGGGAATTTTGCGGAGATAAATCTCAACGCTGACCCAGCCGGGACTCGAACCTGGGAACTACAGATTACGAGCCTGGCGCGCTACCGACTGAGCCACCCCCGCCCCATTTTGAAAATGGTGATTTGACCAGTACTGTGATGTTTATAACATAATTTTCCACAGTTTGAAAGTGTCTTAAAATTCGAAGTAGTGTAATGCATAATTCGATCGAATCCTTAAGTTATATAATAGTTAGAAATTAGCTCTAATTTTTTTTTTAATTTACTAGTTTTGAGATATTTGGAGGGCTATTATTCCCTTTCCATTTACTTTACTGGGAGTACTCGAATAATTACGATAACTGAACGAAATATCTTCAAAATGAATTGAAAAATACCTCAAGAAATTAAACATTTTATCTAGTAAGGTGGGGGGGGGGGGGGTCAGTCGGAGGCGTGCCAGGCTCGAAATCTGCTGTTCACATATTCGAGTTCTGCCTGGGAAGCGTGAAGATTTATCTCCGCTAAACTCGTCGTCATGCCCTTTGTCAGTAAGGGGCGCCGATGGGCTTGGAAAGGCCCCCGTCCGTTGTGGGGGGGGGCTCAGTCGGTAGCGCGCCAGGCTCGTAATTTGTAGTTCCCAGGTTCGAGTCCCAGCTGGGTCAGCGTTGAGACTTATCTCCGCAAAATTCCCCGCCCTGCCCACGGCCAGTAGGGGACACCGATGGGCTTGGAAAGGCCGCCGTCCGTCGGATGGGACGTTAAGCCGTGGCCCCGTGTGCGGGAGAGCCATACCCTGTGCACGTTAAAGAACACGCTGGATGGCCTTGACGGGACGCTACCATCTGTCTCCCAACAGCTGTTCCAGTGGGTCCCCTCCCCCAACCTTCTCTGAGCCTTCGGGGTCCATGTGACCTGGCCATTTAGCCCATGGTGTGCAAAAAAGTGCCGCTCAGAGGTAAAACAATCCAATCCAAACTCTGAGCCTTCGGGGTCCATGTGACCTGGCCATTTTGCCCATGGTGTGCAAAAAAGTGCCGCTCAGAGGTAAAACAACCCAACCCAACTATCGTAGATCGTATATCGTATAATCATATTCGATGTACCGGGTAATAATTTTACCCCTAACCACCTCCATCATAAAGATATGCCTATTTGGCATGAGTAAGAACAAAATATATAAGTAAGCCACCCTTAGGTGGGCCCCTAAGGGAAAACATAAGAAAAGCTAAAAATACCAGTAAAATTATATAAGAAACCTAAAACGGGTAGGTCTCCTCAGAGAAAGCTACCGTTTTAGGCCTCTTGTACTTTTTCAAAACAGTATGATCGTAAAGAATCAGAGAAGAAATAATCTCATTGGGATTATTGCTTACAGCCTCAAAAAATCTTTTTGAGGTGCATTTTATATGTGTATATATATGGTCGATGCCCAGGTCTTTATGGAGTTGTCTGTTAGTGACACACCAGGTGGCATCGACCGCAGTTCTCAAAATCTGGTTCTGTAAGACCTGAATCTTACGAATACTGGTCGATGTAGTATTCGGCCAAATGGGTGAAGCATAGAGAATCACCGGTCTGTAGTTCCATTCTCTAAATACATGGTGCGCCTGAAAAGTATTGAGGAAAAAATTATAAACCGAAAGCAAACGTTCAGAAAAAGAATTTATTATTATAATTATTCACAATATTCATCATGGGACCTTAAATTCCCTTTGCTCCTCACTTTTAACCGTTGAAGGCATTCTCGAAATTTCTGTAACGTTATCTCCTAGAAATGGTACGTCTAATTCTTTTCGATGCGTTAATTGTTCGATTTGTTTTTTAAAAAGGTGTTACTGAGATGATCCTGTCTCTATTTGCCAGATTCTTTCTCTTTCCAAAAGTTAAAAACGAAGATGAAAGGGAAACAATTTCATATGATTGAAAATGTTAAAAACCATGTGACAAACATTAAATGAGATCATCATCATCCTCAAGCAGCCATGGGCTACGGAGGTCCAACCAGACCGTGCAGTTTAATTCTCCAAGCATATCTGTCCTGAGCTACATCTGCTGCATCCGGCCGCTGCAACCAATTCTAACAAGGTCCTGTTTGACATTGTCTGCCACCGCAACCTAGGTCTCCCCCTCCTTCTGAGACCTCTAGGCACACATTTCATAACCCTATTCGCCAATCTATAATTATCCATACGGGCAACTGGGCCAAACCAGCAGAGTCTCTCTCTGCACAATATGCTGCTTAAAGGAGGTTGCAGACTCCTTTGCCTAACCTCATCATTAGTTAAAAAGTTAAACCACCTAATACCCAAGATAATGCGTAAGCATCTAGTTTCCTGTTATCTTGTTTACACAGTTTCACTACCATAACTAACCCTAGAAAGAACCAAACTATTATACAGTCTAATTTTAGTCTTTAGGTGTATACGCCTATTTCTCCACAATCTCCATAGATTCTTAAAAGTCCCGGCAGCAATACCTATTCATCTGTTAATCTCATGCAACACATCACCATTATCTGTTACATAGCTCCCAAAATTAAACTATGACACCTGCTCAAGACTGCAACCATTCAGTTACATAGCTCCCAAAATTCATATCTGTTACATAGCTCCCAAAATTAAACTATGACACCTGCTCAAGACTGCAACCATTCAGATTAACTGAATCACAGCCTGCCTGACCAATTTTCATCACTTTAGTTTTCTCTCTGTTTATAACCAAACCTACTCTACTACCAGTCTCATCAACAGCTCGAATGATGAGTTCATCTCATCAACATCATTTGCCAAAAGGGCTAAATCATCAGCATAATCTAAATCAGAACTTTTCGTATCTCCAGCCCACTTAAGGCCAAAATCTTTCCCTTGAAGTGTATTTCACATAACATAATCAATAACCAAACTAAAGAGAAAAGGAGACAAAATGCACCCTTGTCGAACACCAGAAGTAATGCTAAACCAATTGCTATAAGCCTTACCAACTCTCACACACGACTCAGTGTTATTATAGAGAGCTTTCATTAGGTTAACTAAGTAGTCTGGTATACCATATGATTTCACAATCAACCACAAATTATGACGATCAACAGAGTCGAAAGCCTTTTTGAAATCAACAAAACTAGCAACCAAAGGTTTCTGAAGCTCTAAACATTTCTCAAGAATCTGCCTAAGTGAAAATATGCGATCCACACATCCCCTACCACTTCTGAATCCACATTGCTCATCACGCAATTGATTGTCAACCAGATTCTTAATTCTATTAAACACAATAATGCAAAGAACTTTCTTTAGAACAGAGAGTAGGCTGATACCCCTATAGTTATCACAAGAACTGCGATCAACCTTTTTGAAAATAGGGATACTAATAGCTCTGGTAAAATCCTTAGGAGCCATGCCTTTATCGTAAAAGATATTCAAAATTTCAGTCATCCAAGTGGTAACCGAAATATTCCCAGCTCTAAGCATTTCTGTAGTAATTTCATCTACCCCTGGGGATTTATGAAGTTTAAGTTTAGAAATAGCCAAAATAACTTCATATTGTGTTATAGGGCCAACATTAAAGCCACCAATGCATCTATCATCATTAGAAACAATGGGAATAGAACTAACCACATTGTTCAGAACATCACTGAAATGCTGAGCCCACCTAGCCATGACAGAATCCTCACCTTCTATAACCCTACTTTGTTTTTCCTTCAATCCCTGTATACCTGTCCGTTTTCTACCACATAAAACATTAACACTCTGGTACACCTCTCTGCTGTTGTGCTGTCTAACTGCTTCCTCGGCTTTGTCAGCCAAGCCATCAAGCCAAAGATTCTTATCAGTAGCTAACTGATCCTTTACACGTTTATTAAGCTCTCTGTAATCCTTTCTATTAGGACTAGTAGGGTACTGATTAAGGACATTCCTGCAGTTCTTTCTTTCTAAAATAAGCTCAAGTTCCTTATCACTCACATAATTCTGCCTCCTCTGCTCCTTTTTTCCTAAAAGAGTACTGTTAGTTTTGAAAAAATCTTTTTAAAATGGTCCCATTCCTCCTCAACTTCAGTAGTAAGCAAACCATAACTGTTATAATGACTAAGTAACCTATCATGGTAAGCTTTAGCTATAACAGGGTCTTTCAGAGCTTCAGTATTAAAGGTAATTTTTTTTAACTTTAGCACAACACTTTTTAAGTTTAAGTTGCAAGACACCTTTAACAGGATAATGGCCAGATCCAATTTCAGCTCCCCTATATGCCCTGGTATTCCTAACAGAACTAGCCCATTTGCTGTTAATTAATATACAGGGTGATTCAGAATTCATCATCAATATTTAGTGGGGAGGAAGGGAATAAGAAAAGAAAGAGATTTCACATAGGAAAGTATGGGGGCAGACGAACGCATGGTGGTGTAGAGGGCGCTGTGTGTACACACCTCTCATACAGAAGCACAGCTGTTTGACGCGTGCAGTCAGTTGTCATTCGACAAGGATCGATTTCTTTGTATGGGGTGCTATGAAAAACATGGTGTACGAGACCCCTGTTGATAGTGCTATGGATCTTGTAGCACGCATATCAGTTGCTGCCTCAAACATCCGGGAAATGCCAGGCATCTTCCACAGGGTCCGGCTGTCCATGCAACGCCGTTGTGAGTCATGCATTCTAGCACATGGTCGGCAGTTCGAGCACCTCTTGTAAGTCTGTACAACCAATGCAAAGAAATGTTACATGTAAGATAATAAATGTTTTTTCCTTACCACTTCCTTCTTATGTGTTCTTTCCATCATTGAACTGGGGTCATTTTGCCCTACTACATGGCATATGCGCCCATGCTTTCCTATGTGAAATCTCCTTCGTTTCTTATTACCTACCTCCCCACCAAATATTGATGATGAATTCTGAATCACCCTGTATAATCAATCATATTATTATGCAGCCCATCTGGTGAAACCCATGTGTATTTATGTATTTCGCGGTGTTTGTAATAAGTGTTAGTTTTTCTGAAACCATTGAGTTTACTTACCTGTAGGAGACGTTTCCCATTGCAGCTATCAATACCAAAAGGGCCTATCACCCCTCCCCAAAGGTCAGAGTCAGTACCAACTTTGGCATTGAAGTCACCTAGGACAAGGGTAATATCTCCTTTCTTGACAGAATTCAAAATATCCTGAAGTTGTTCGTAAAACCTATCCTTCTCATCCACATCGGCATGCTCAGTGGGGGCATAACAGCAGATAACATTCAAGGAAATTTTAAGAATGCTTCCAAAAAGTCCCATGGTGAGTATTTGGAATGATTTTAAAAATAAATTATTTTTTAGAATTTTTCTCTCATTTCTTTTCAGATGGTTGGGTTGTTTTACCTCTGAGCGGCATTTTATTTTCCGCACAATGGGCTAAATGGTCAGGTCACAAGGACTGCGAGGGCTGAGAGAAGGTTAGAAGAAGTGGACCCAGTGAGCACTTGTTAGGAGACAGATGGAATCCTCCCCTCAGGTTCATCGAGGGTGTTCCTCAACGTATAGAAATCGCTAGGTGTTCTTTAAGAAGCAGGATATTTAACGTGCGAATTAGCCAGGTCAAAAGCACCCCTATAGCTCAGAGAAGGTTGGAAGGGAGAAGAGGCAAGGCCACCTTGATACAGCGGGCCAGGAGGCTTTCAACGAAAGGAGGGAAGAAAGGAGGAAAATTATGCATAAAAATTCAAATGATGTGATTTGTTTAAATTTTCAGTTAATTTTATTTTGACAGATTTCAAAATAAATAGTTTTATTTATTGATAAGAATTTTATTAAAATAATTGAGAATATTTTAAAATTAATTATCATATTTTTTAAAATAATTAACTACCAGTTGAATTTTTAGAAATCTAACTACAATAAAAACCGTTTTATATATATATATTTTAAATTGGTATCTGTTACTGCGGCGTCCTGGTTTATATCGAGGTGGCCTTGGAAGAGGTCACTGGATAACTGTATTGAATCAAAAGGCCTTCCCCTCAATGGCTCTCCCGCCCAGTGGGCAACGGCTTAAAGTCTTATCCGATGGAAGGAGGCCTTTCGAAGCCATTTGTACCCCCTACTGATCTATTACAGGGTGGCGAATTTTGCGCAGATAAATCTCAACTCTAGACAAGATGGGACGAAACTGGAAATTGCAGATTACGAATGTGGCATTTAGATTACGATTGTAGCATTTAGATTACTTACTGAGCCACCCCGCCCTATATACCAAAATCGTGAACTTGAATGATCAATGTTTTTTTCCAAGATAACTACAGCTACCTTCTTGCACATAACGGGTCAGGTCTACTGCCTAATGTCCGACCTCACCTTGTCGTGGTGCAGCCCGTTAGTAACTTTCAAAAGAGATATTCTCTTTTGGAAGGGAACGGAAGCGGAGGGCTGCCAGTTCAGTCTAGTCACATATGGCCACTTTTTTCATTTTTTTTTCAACCCTGCTGAGGAGTGGTCAACTTCACAGGGTCCTGGTGCTGACCATTTATACTTGGAAGAGGTCACTGGATAACTGTATTGAATCAAATGGCCTCTTCCCCTCAATGACTTGTTTATGGATTTGAGCTTGATTATGAATCCTGGACTTCCTGCACTGGTGGGTCTCTGTTGAGGGAGAATCTGCCGCTGTGTTTTCTGTTTACTTCTGGGTTGCCAGCCCTAAGTGAACAGAGGCATGGGATACCTTATATCAGGGGGGCGGGGGTGGCTCAGTCGGTAGCGTGCCAGGCTCGTAATCTTCAGTTCCCAGGTTCGAGTCCCGGCTGGGTCAGCGTTGAGATTTATCTCCGCAAAATTCCCCGCCTTGCCCATGGTCAGTAGGGGACACCGATGGGCTTGGAAAGGCCGCCGTCCGTCGGATGGAACGTTAAGCCGTGGCCCGGGGGACGGGAGAGCCATACTCGGTGCACGTTAAAGAACAAGCTGGATGACCTTGACGGTAGGCTACCATCTGTCTCCCAACAGCTGTTCCAGTGGGTCCTCTCCCCCAACCTTCTCTGAGCCTTCAGGGTCCATGTGACCTGGCCATTTAGCCCATGGTGTGCAAAAAAGTGCCGCTCAGAGGTAAAACACCCAACCATTATATCAGCTGGTGGATAATCTTGATCAGAGGCCATCGCAGGTACCTGAACCTCACTTAGCTAGTAGGGCATCATCAATCCTAAACTGGAGTACTGTGTCTCAGTCAGCCTATATGGCTCTTGAAAAAGTCCACTTGAAAAAGTGGTGTCTGAAGTTCCTACCAGCACTGGTGGCTTCAGCCTTTAGTGGAGGAGGAAACAGGTCTTTTCCCCATGCCTGCGATCAGGGGGCGTTTAATATTGTTGGCCCTACCTATCTCAACAAACCTAGTTTCTTTAAAAATATTACTTATCATTTTCTTTCTGCAGAAACATGAGGATATTATATAACGATTATTCTTTTGATGTCCTCACACAGGAATTCCAGCGCTATAGCATAGATATTCTAGGCTTACAAGAGACGAGATGGACATCTAAAGGTGAGATACTTAAAAGTAACTTTAAATTTCTCTTTTCAGGGAGGCAGAATGGGAAGCATCTCCAAGGTGTAGGCTTGCTTCTCAGCAGATACACCAGTGATGATCTTCTAGGATATGACTGCATTAATGAAAGATTTCTTAGAGCAAAATTTAAAACAAAAATTAAAGACTTGAATGTCATCTGTTGTTATGCCACCACAGAAGATTCTGATGAGAACGAGAAGGATACGTTTTGCAGCCAACTCCAGGATATTTTGAATTCTGTGAAGAAAGGAGATATTTCTCTTGTGCTAGGTGACTTCAATGCTAAAGTTGGTACTGACTTTCACCTTTGGGCAGGAGTTTTAGGTCCCTTTGGCAATGCGAAATTTGGTACTGACTCTCGCCTTTGGGCAGGAATTTTAGTTCCAATGACAATGGGGAACGTCTCCTACAGATAAGTAAACTTAATGGTTTACGAATAACTATCACATACTACAAACATCGGGACATTTATAAATATACATGGGTTTCACAGGAATATGATATATTATATTTTAATTAACAGCAAATGGGGCAGTTCAGTTAGGAATACTAGATCGTACAGGGGAGCCAAAATCGGGTCTGATCATTACCTTGTCAAAAGTGTCTTGCAGCTGAAGCTTAAGAAATGTTGTTCTAAAGTTAAGAAAATTACCTTCTACATTGAAGGTCTGAAAGATCCAGATATAGCCAAAGCCTACCATGATAATCTACTTAGTCATTTTGACAATCGTGGTTTGCTTACTGCTGAAGTTGAGGAAGAATGGGAACAGTTAAACAGGCATTTCCTGAAACCAATAGTACTCTTTTGGGTAAAAGAGAACAGAGGAAGCAAAATTACTTGAGTGATAAGGCTATGGAACTTATTTCTGAAAGAAGGAAGTTCAGGATTAATATGAATCAAAACCCTACTAGTCCTAACAGAAGGTATTACAACGAACTTAAAAAATGTGTAAAGGATCAATTAACAGCTGATAAGAATCTTTGGCTTGATAGCTTGGCTGACAAAGCAGAGGAAGCAGTTAGACAGCACAACAGCAAGGGCTTTTACCAGATTGTTAATGTTTTATGTGGGGAGAAACGCACAGGTACGCAGGGATTGAAGGATAAACATGGTAAGGTGGTTGAAAGTGAGGATTCTGTGATGGCTAGGTGGGTTGAGCATTTCAGAGATGTTCTAAATTATGTGATTATTTCTACTCCCATTGTTTGTAATGAGGATAGATGCATTATTGGCTTTAATGATGGCCCTATATCACATTCCGAAGTCGCATTGACAATCTCTAAATTAAAACTGCATAAATCCCAGGGGTAGACGAAATCACCACTGAAATGCTTAGAGCTGGGAACATTTGTGTTGTCATATGGCTGACCGAAAGTTTGAATATTTTTTATGATAAAGGTGTTGTTCCTAAATATTTTACTAGATATCATTGTCCCAATTTTTGAAAAAG
This sequence comes from Ryuthela nishihirai, assembly GCA_038380435.1. Lineage (NCBI taxonomy): Eukaryota > Metazoa > Arthropoda > Arachnida > Araneae > Heptathelidae > Ryuthela > Ryuthela nishihirai. The sequence continues at coordinate 27,940,081 of JAWZYU010000034.1, read as the reverse complement.
GTGATCGCTCTTGTGAAATCGAAAAGGTGCAGTTCTTGCGATAATTATAGGGGAATTAGTTTACTTTCTATTCCAGGTAAAGTTCTTTGCATGATTATACTTAATATAATTAAGAATTTGGTTGATGGACAAATGCGTGATGAACAGTGTTGATTCACAAGTGGTAAGGGGATGTATTGATCAAATATTTTCCCATAGGCAGATTCTTGAGAAATATTCAGAGTTTCAGAAACCTTTGGTTGCTAGCTTCATAGATTTCAAAAATGGCTTTTGAATCTGTTGATCGACATAATTTGTGGTTGATTGCTAGATCATATGGAATACCTGATACGTTAGTGTAATCAGAGCTCTCTATAATAACACTGAGTCATGTGTGACAGTTGGTACGTTTTGCAGCGATTGGTTTAGCATTGCTAGTGGAGTTAGACAAGGGTGCATTTTGTCTCCTTTTCTCTTTAGTTTAGTTATTGGTTATTTAATTACATTATATAAAGGCAAGTCTCAGATGCTCCGATATATAAAAATGCACTACATCTATAGAGAGAATGCCATGAACATCACTACCTACGCCGGGGCAAGACAGTGCCAAAAGGACACAGCTCATCCACGGCTACGTATGGCGAACAATCCTATAGAAGTAAGGTTCATCCATCGGTCAAACCCTGTTCCCCGGTTAGCCACAAAAATGGTATATAGAACCAAGTTGACTCGGCTCCCGGGGTGGAGACTCTTAGTCTGGCTTTTCCATCGATAAGCCCGTCGACTGGGGATCCCACTCCCAGCCGCGAGCCTTCAACTTCGACCTCTCCATAGTTCCACGAGCCGAAGACCCCCCAGCCGCAGTTTTCCAACCCACAATTTCACCGAGGCTGCACCGATGAGCCCACTGGACCGGGTTCCCCAAGCCCAGTCCGCAGACCCTCAGCCACAACCCCTCCACTGGGGCTTGCAACCTGGAGCTTCTCAGAGAACAAATCAATGAGCCCACAAGTCTGGAGGCTCTGTTACCAGTCCGCAGGCCTTCAACAGGCCCCTCCACCAGAGGTTACAAGATCTCGTGCAAACCAAGAACCAACGAGCCGTGACCCTACTTCACTGAGGCACCATTCAGCCCTCCCCTACTTCAAAATTTCAGATTTAGATTATGCAGATGTTTTGGCCCTGTTGGCTACTGTATACTACTGATGTTGATGAGATGAATTCGTTTTCTGTAGGGCTGTTGATGAGACTGGAGAAAAAACGAAAGTGATGAAAATTGGTCAGGCAGATGGTGCTTCAGTTGCTTTGAATGGCTGTACTATTGAGCAAGTGTCTCAGTTTAATTATCTTGGGAGTATGTAATAGATACTGGTGATATGCGGTATGAGATAAATAGAAGAATAAGGATTGCCGCTGGGACTTTTATGACTCTATGGAGAGTGTGGAAAAATAGGCGTATATACCTAAAGATTAATATTAGGGTGTATAACAGTTTTGTTCTTTCTAAGGTTAATTATGGTAGCGAAACATGCACCCTTTGTAAGCAGGATAACAAGAAACTTAATGCCTTTGATTCTAGATGCTTACGCAGTGTCTTGTGCATTAGATGTTTTTACTTTGTAAGTTAGTAGAATAAGTTAGAAGAATAAGTCATCAACTTCTTTTCAGCAGCATATTGTGCTGAGAGGGACTGCGTTGGTTTGGCCATGTTGCCCTTATGCATATCTGCAGATTTGCAAAGAGGATTATGAACAGTGTGCCTAAGGGTATCAGAAAAAGGGGGAGACCTAGGATGCGATGGACAGACAATGTCAAACAGGATCTTGCTAGAATTGGCCTAGAGTGGCCAATTGCAGCAGCTGTAGCTCAAAAGAGACACGTCTGGTGAGCACACAGTCTGGTTGGACCTCCGTAGTCGATGTCTGCATGAGGATTTTGTATGTATGTAGATATTAAGAAATTAATCACAGATGCTTGTTGGAACAGACAGTTAAAAATTGCCCACTTTGTTAAGAAGTAAACCCTAATACACAGTAAATTTCTTTCAAATTGATTATTTTGTAGTGTGCAACTATCACTGCGGTTTTGTTTTGATATTTAAGTATAAGGAATATGTTTTGGTCACCGCTCGATTTCATTTTACTTTCACTATAAATAGTTGTTCCTATTGGATGAAAAAGATTGAGTGCTCTAGAAATTCTATATTTTATGAATAGTTTTAATTTGCAAGATATTGAGAATGAAGAGAATTAAACGAGATTGCATATTACCGGAATAGGCATCTAACCATCAATTTATTGACTTATATGTAATTATTTATCTATATTTCATCTAATGTGTAGTTGTAGTATTAATGTGTAATGCTAGTTGGCGAAGCTATTTGTGAGGATTTTATTTTCAAATCATTAACATTTATTCCGGGTAAACTATCACATATTATATTACCATTCCTCAATATTTTCATGTTAAATTTCCAATAAAAAAAATAAATAAATACCCCCTCAAGCAGCTGTTTGCCACAGAGGTCCGACAGGAGCCTGTCAGTTTATATGCCAAAGTAAAAGATCTGAGAGGATGGCAGGACCTCAACAGAAAAACAACACATACAACCATGCCTTATCCGGGGCTCGAACCCAGGTCCCTTAGATCAGTAGCCAAGCGCGCTAACCACTCGGCCATGGGACGGCTAAATTTACAATCGATGGAATATAATCTTGAAAGAACTGTAGTTTACAGGCCTTTGTTTTCGTTGCTTTAGTCCAGAATTTGTTCCGAATATTTCTTATTTTTAATAGTATTTCTTAGAGTAAGAAAAACTTTCCTTTTCAATTTCGTAAGAGGTTCAAAAAAATTATTTAATTTTTAGTAATATATTATTAAAAATTTATTCTTTCAGCTATGGCATTTGTAAATGAATCAAAAACACTCTGGTTAACGAGGTCGAGCATTCATTATTTCGCTACACAATATTGCAGATGGAATATTATTGTGTCAACAATTGAATCCTCTTTGACGAAACACAAGAGCTTCCCTTCTACTCTATTCATTTTTGCCATGTCCCTTATCGAGTGAAGCAGAAGGTCCTGTCGGTTCCTGTCAGAGAGCTGAAATGGAAGAAGAGTCATTCTGCGGGGATATCTAAGAACACAGGTAAGGTAAGACAGCAGAGGTAGGTGAAATTTTATCCCTTGCATTTAAAATGTTCACATGAATTTAATAGTATGGCGGGGATGGCTCAGTCGGTAGCGCGCCAGGTTCGTAATCTGCATTTCCCAGGTTCGAGTCCCAGATGGGTCAGCATCGAGATTTATCTCCGCAAAATTCCCCTCCCTGCGCCTGGTCAGTAGGGGACGTAAAGCCGTTGGAGGGACGTAAAGCCGTGACCCCTTGTGCGGGAGAGCCATACCCTGTGCACGATAAAGAACACGCTGGATGACCTTGACGGGAGGCTACCATCTGTCGCCCAACAGCTGTTCCAGTGGGTCCCCTCCCTCAACCTTCTCTGAGCCTTCGGGGTCCTTGTGACCTGGTCATTTAACCCATGGTGTGCAAAAAAGTGCCGCTCAAAGGTAAAACAACCCAACCCAAAAAATGAATTTAATAGTAAGACTCATTTTCTAAATACCATGTCGTTTTGCTCTATATAGCTATATTTGATTAATCAGAAAATTTTCTTTCATACGCAAGTGTTTATACATTTTCGAGACTATGCAGGGTTGATTTCATAGTTCTGAATAGTAGAAAGTTTTCGTTTTGTAAACAATTCAAACTCGGATATTTAACAGTTCATAATTTCCATTTAACTTCGGTTTTACCTTCAAAATTTATTATGTATCTGAAGATACGAATTCGAAGAAGTGAGCGATTAAGAATATGCAACAATGTTTAATTGGTGATTTTCCAAATAAATATTTATATTTTATTACTTTGTAAAAGTAACCGTTGTATTTTTATACGCCTGCTAATCATAGATGTGAAATCGGTGCTCTCTATGTTACTTCTTAGTTACCCACTGAGGTATCAAAATTTCAAATTTTCACCGTAAATTATACTGAATATTTAAAACTGAATTACAGTGACATTGTCTTTAAGCACACCAATTTAAAAGCAACAAAAAGTTAGAAAATTTTCAATCGCATTACTTTGTTACTATCTATTTAAATTAAAAAATATTTGTAATTATATTTTAGAACAGAATTTGAATAACTACAGATGGACAGATGACAAAGAGAAAACAATAGTTCCTGTCTTCAAAATCACTATTCTGCTTTTTATATTCTGTTTTATATATGTGTAAAAAAATTACCTTATTTAAATGCAATAGTTACCCAACTAAGTAGAATTCTTGAGAAATGTATAACTAACATCCCAACTATCCTGTATTCACTGATCGAAATGCCATTTTGATTTACTAAAACAATAATATAACAGTTCGGATAGCGATTAACTGTTCAATAAAGGACACAGGTGGTCTTGAAAAGATCACCATTCGTTGCATGGGATGTTAAATGGTGGCTTACAAGCGTAATACCGTTTGCAGGAGATACGCTGTGGACATTAAAAAGCATGTAGATGATCTTAACGGGATGATTCATCTGTTTGCTACAAGTGTTTAGCGCATCTCCTTTCCCAAATTTCTCTTCTTCTGAGCTCTTTGATTCTTTGTAACTTGGTCATTTAGTATATTGTTTTCCAAAAATTGTAAAGATTGTTTTCAGAGGTGTAAACAGAGCAAATCAAATCCCCAAAATCAGAGCACGAAAAAAACAAATGCGGAACAGTTCAATAAGAGAAAAAAAATCTTTACGTTTAATTTGAGATTATCAAAAATTTAACAAAATATATTTATTTATGAAAAATTAAACAATTTTAAAGAATTTTTCAATAACAATTTAGACAACTCATAACAATTTTTTTTGATTTTATGCTCTTTGAAAGTAATTCGCTTGCAGCTAAACATTAACAACTTTTTGAACACTATTATGATGTAAGTCAACGTGGGTACAGAGGAAAATTGTCTTGAGCCGAATTGGGTCTGAACCCACGACCTCTTAATGACATGTCAGGTGCTCTGGTTATCAAGAGTTGGTAGGTTCAGATTCCATTCGGGTGAAGACAATTTTCCTCTATGCCTACGTTCACCTACAACAAAATAGTGTTAAAAAATTTGGTACTGTTACTATGAAGCGCTGTGTTATAAAATGTCTAACAATATAACAGATAAACTATACTGTCTACACCTATTTGATAATCGTTTTCACAGTTTTTTTTTACTACTGTCTTGGCCAGTCTTACTTTGGCGACCCTGTTAAAATACGAAGATACAGAACAGCAATGATTTCATGCAAGTTTTCTTTGCCAGTAAAACGAAAAGTTCATTTTAAAACCACAAATATTTAGCAAAACAAATCGCATAGATTCAACACTTTACAACATATCATATATTCTAGTTAAACCCACATCAAAAGATTGTCGCCAAACGTATGACTATTGAAAACTCTTACTTAATTCAAATCTTCCACACGTACTGCTCACAACTCGGACAAATTTCCGAGTAATGAATAGTACAAAAAGTCCGAAGTAATTTCGGACACTTTTTGAGGGATCATTCCCCACCCACTTCAGCTAGAAACCCGATCCGCTACCCACAATAGGGCTAGAACTAAATGGGACCACCCCACCAAATTTGGGACAGATCGTTCAAGTAGCCGTGGAACCACAGGTAAACAGATCATTTCTGCCACCGATGACGTCACAAGTGTTCGCCTGTAATTTCTTTGTTATATAATATGATCTATAGACCAGATCCGTTTAACCCAAATTTAGTGAACAGCAACTAATAAAAACAGTATATTCTTAATAAGGGGAAGGAATAATTCTCTACTTGAAAACAATCTTTCTAATGAGCAGGGAACAGGGAAAAAAGTAATTTTTAAAGAATTGAGAAAGCATCTTGATCATAAAACAGAAAAAAAACCATCTCATCAAGTAATGAGACTCTGAATTTGCAAAATCGTTTAGCTACCTGCCTAGAAATGTTTAGACAAGTAATTGGACGAATTGAGTCCGATTGAGTACACTGATTATTTGTTTTATGAATCGAAAGTTCTTTTGCAATGAGCATCTGGTAGGATGGGCTTAATATAAAATATTAATTTTAAATATGAAAGCAACTTAAATATTTTAATATTCTACATAATATAAAGAAATCGGAATAGATTGAAATATTAAGATATTTAAATATTAACTAGAGCTACGTAAGGTTGGGTTGTTTTACCTCTGAGGGGCACTTTTTTGCACACCATGGGCTAAATGGCCAGGCCACATGGACCCCGAAGGCTCCGAGAAGGTTGGGGGAGGGGACCCACTGGAACAGTTGTTGGGATACAGATGGTAGCCTCCCGTCAAGGCCATCCAGCGTGTTCTTTAACGTGCACACGGTATGGCTCTCCCGCACACGGGGCCACGGCTTAACGTCCCATCCGACGGACGGCGGCCTTTCCAAGCCCATCGGTGTCCCCTACTGACCGTGGGCAGGGCGGGGAATTTTGCGGAGATAAATCTCAACGCTGACCCAGCCGGGACTCGAACCTGGGAACTACAGATTACGAGCCTGGCACGCTACCGACTGAGCCACCCACGCCCCTGCTACGTAAGGAAAAATATTATCCCCATATGTCTCAATTCTACAGTTGAATTCGCATAAAGAGTGCATCGCTTCTGATGTTGAATTAGTAGGCTCAGCAGGCATAAACTTTCTTCCATGCTGCTATTTTATCCATGTATCTATCATGCTGAAGATGAAGAAAATTCATATCTCCAGATCCAGAAATGGGTCGAGAAAAAAATCACTTGGCTCTACAAAGAGACAGCGTAAAAATGCCATGGTGCTTAAAATCATTTCAGAATGTTTGTTAAATATTTATTGTTTGAGGTCTGTGAGGAAAAAAATTATTGTTATCAATTTTCTTTTAACTGGTACTAATGAGTATCTTTGTTCACCTTGGAATCTATTAAGTACTTTTCTTCAAATACTTCGAGAAATGAAATAATAATTGCCTCTCTTATTCCTCATTAGGAAAAAAATAACAGCTTTGAAACAAAATAACATTAAATTTTAAAATTGCCCCATGATACGCATTATTCACCTGTTTAAGTCTCGATGCAATAGATTGATTCTTTTTACCTACAAAACGTACATTGCTTGGTAAAGAATTACGTGTATATTTAATCTCTTAAAGTGCGTTTACATTATTTGAGACAAGCTCTATTTGCAAGTTTGATTTCTTTCTTCTTAAAAGTAGGAAATCTCCGTTTGTTAATCATTCCATAGATCAGTTTTAACTGTTCATAGCTCTAACTGCATCTTTTATTTTAAATATATAATGTATTTTCTTTAAATGATTTATATGAAACTTTGAATATTTAAAAAAATAACTCTTTTTTTATCTGAAAATAAGAATAGATTCAGATAGCTGCGCATTCATTTAATATGCATTCTCATATTTCCATTGGTTCTTCCACACAACATTCTTTCAGCTTTGAAATCTGAAATCACTGAGTTCAGTCGCTATATCTCTTGCATTTGTTGAATGCTTCACGATTTTCTAAAAGTGTGATTTTTAAATTCTTGATGTTTTACTTCACAAAAGATTGGAAACAAAATGAAATATTGGTCTAATTCATATTTATCATAACATAATTACACATAATTAATTTATATTTAGATATTTAAATTTGCACTGTTCTGCATAGCTTTATTATATTCACTGGTAAATTATTCTCTTTATTACTAGGTATAAATTCAAAATTACCCTTCACAAGTTAATAAATAAACTATTCTTAACATTTAGAAAAATAATGAGACGAAAAGTTTAAATTTCATACATTTTGGCGTTTATTCTGAGAATCCACCATACTGCGATATAATAATAGAGAACAACTACGGCAGATAAGAACAAATTTGAGAGTAGTTACTACGTATACAGGGTGTTTCAAAATTCTCTGTATAAATTTCAATGGGAAATAGGAAACACAAAGACAAAACTTTTTTGTCTCTAAATGTATGTCCGCTGATGTAACCCTTCGGTGCTAGAGGGCGCTGACAGAAATATCGGTGGAGCTTATACATAAATGAATGGAAACGAGTGTGAAAAGCATGTTTATTTAAAGGTGTTCAAAGTTGCAATCGGCAACAGCATTGCATGCATGACAGCGTGGAAGCATTGATTTGTCGTACATGAGCATCTGGTAGGATGCCATATAAATGACTTATATTCTAAGCTTTACCAGTGAATATAATAAAGCAATTTCTGAAAAAATCGTTGCCGATATTTTTTCTGAATTCTGTAATCAACCATAGTGTTCAGATATTTTTTGAGCTATTATTCACGAGGTTTTTCATGTGTCCCCAGAGGAAGAAAACGATACATGTTAAATTGGGCGATCTTGGTGGCGACGGGTCCACGCCAGCCAATCCATCGGTCCCCAAAAGTGATGTTCAGATAATCCCGCACATCATTGCTGAAGTGTGCTGGCGCCCGGTCGTGTTGAAACCACATTTGTCTGCGAATAGCCACAGGAATATCTTCCAGCAGTCCTGGCAATATTTCTTCAAGTGAGGCAGCAGGTATGGCCCAATCTAAATGTCATGAATGATACCCGCCTAAACATTGGCGGCAAACCGTTGTTGATGACCACGCGCCTTTGTGGCATTTGGATTTTGGTGTGCCCAAACGTGAGAATTGTGCACATTAAACACACCCTCGCATGTGAACGAGGCCTCATCTGATAAGAGCACATGAGCCGGGAAATCAGGCTGCTCCGCAGTCTGCTGCATAAACCAGTGCACAAATTCTACATGAAGAGGGTAATCCTGAAGCTGCAATGTCTGGACTATGTCGATAAACGATTGTAACTGCTGCTCGTGTTATACTCTCCACACGACGGGGTGGTTCACACCGAGGCTACATGCAACAGCTCACGTGCTTGTGCCTGGATTATCATCAATCTGTCATAGTATATCTTCTTCCATGTCAGGAGTGTGCATGGTTTTCTCCTGACCAGTGTCATGCATATTTGCATGGAATGTTCCAGTTTCTCGCAGTTGTTGGTGCAAACGCACAAATGTTTGGTGGTTTGGCACATATCTGTTTGGGAAACGCTATCGGTACAACCTCACAGCAGCTATCCGTTCCCATTGGCAGCACCGTACGCCAGATGCAGGTCAGCCATCTCAGCAGTCGTGAAACACTCCATGTTACACATAATGTGCATGATTTACGAATGCCGACGGCAAACACAAGTCCGTTTTCTGTTCCCACTTCGCCCCTCTAGCAATTTGCAGTGCCGCCAAACAGCGTCCTCTAGAGCCGCAGGGTTAGGTCAGCAGACATATATTCACAGAAGAAAAAGATTTGTCTTGGTGTTCCCTATTTCTCATTGAAATTGTGCAGAGAGTTTTGTAACACCCTGCATGTATAACTCATCAACTGGTATTAATTCATGTTAGTTTCAATAGCTTGCTAAATCTTTTACACTTATATTGTATCTTGTATCTGATAATCTGTTATAATTGTTTTATACAGTTTATCTCAATCGATAATTATAATAGTGCTCAAAGCATGTCTCATTCGTTTCACAGTTCCAATTTAAATGACGAATTTCCATTCGATATTAAACACGTTTTAAGATGATTTTAGAAACACTAATACAGAAATGTCCAAGTGAAAAAATAACAACTGAGAGGGTTGATTAATCCTTGAAGATCTTTCAATTTTCTTATTTGGTAAATAATTCAATTTCTACAAATGTAGAAACTGGAGCAGGATATGTTTCGCAACAATAGAGACTGTATGTATTGAATTGAAACGAATCATTAATTCTTTTAAATATTATTTTAATATTTCAACAGGTAGCTGCAATTATCACGAAAAAAAGTTTATATGTACTGGAATCAATAAAATTGTGAAGTGGTACACGTTTTATTTTCGATAAATTCTCAGTTAGGTGTATCTGAAGTGTCGTTAGATGTATAAAGGATTTAGTTTTGTCTTAGCTTATTTATTGCAATAGAGACTCCACGAGGACAGATTTTACGACTAATGTGTAAAATATGTCAAATATATTTCTAAATCAATTCTTTGATGCTGAGGATTTTCCGTTTTATTTAATAGAGAATTGAAGCAGGATATTATGTTATATTGATGTGACATAACACAGTTTGAAGACCGATGTGTTTCTATAACACAACATAAAGTATATTAAATGTTAGATCTCTAGCACTAGACAGCTAAATATTGATTTCTGAGAGTATTTTCGGTCGCAGATCTCAGAAATGCTATGAAATTTGAATGTGATGGGTTCTTTTTTAAGGGGAAGTAGGTACTCCCCTACACAAAAGAAGAGATAACCTAGAAGCTTGATGTGGCTTGTTGCGGTTTCTCATACAACATACAAACACACAAGAACATTGCTCCCAGTGGTCTTAATAGTTAGGTATGGCAACGCCAAACCCTGATGTGACCATCATCTGCACCCACACAGAAATGTGACTCATCCGCATCATGCTGTCGTACATGGAATCATTTGCATAGGATATCCGATCTAGGTATGGTAATGATTTTTCCATACCTAGATCGATTTGATATCACTGCATTCCACGTTTATGAGTGTTTTAAATTTTGTTTCCTTGAGTGCATGTTAGATGCCTCAGTTTGTCAGAAAATCTTAACCTGAAACAATGAGATAAATTCCGCCATATTTCAAAATATTCACGATACCCGAAGATGTAAATGCAATTTTGTCAGACTCTAGAGCAGTCCCTTCCAACCCAAACTTAATGTAGAGCCAATAGGAAAAAACTATATCCTTAAAAAGCCATAGGAAAAATTCTCTACTTACAAAAGTAAACATATATTTCTAAATGAGTACTGAATAGCAAAAAAAAACTGTTTTTTAAGGAATCTAGAAAATCTTTTGATTAAAAATAAAAATACACATTTTTAATGAGTAGTATGAATAGTGAAAGTCGTGTTTAATTATATAAAACAAAACTATTTGGTCAAGAAATTGGAAGAAATGAGCTAGAATCAACATTTTAATTATTTGTTTTATGAGCAGCAAATTCTTTTGCAATGAATACTGGGTTGAACGGAGCCTGTTGTAGAAGATAAAATAATAAAGGATTTTAAATATGAATTATTTCAATTTTCCAATATTTTGAGATACTGTTAATTGTTAGGTTGACGACGATTTATAGGGAAACATACGCACGAAATCAGGCTTGACTGTCAAAAGTGTTCCAAGGAAAATTCACATTTTCTCGTTTTTTAAAAATAATATATTAATCATACCTAAAATTTGCTCTGATTTTTATTTTTATTTGAAGGAATTTAAAGAACAGTATTTTTTTTACCAATTATGGCTGGGTTGGGTTCGGTTGCTTTACCTCTGAGCGGCACTTTTTTGCACACCATGGGCTAAATGGCCAGGTCACATGGACCCCGAAGGCTCAGAGAAGGTTGGGGGAGGGGACCCACTGGAACAGCTGTTGGGAGACAGATGGTAGCCTCCCGTCAAGGCCATCCAGCGTGTTCTTTAACGTGCACAGGGTATGGCTCTCCCGCACACGGGGCCACGGCTTAACGTCCCATCCGACGGACGGCGGCCTTTCCAAGCCCATCGGTGTCCCCTACTGACCGTGGGCAGGGCAGGGAATTTTCCGGAGATAAATCTCAACGCTGACCCAGCTGGGACTCGAACCTGGGAACTACAGATTACGAGCCTGGCGCGCTACCGACTGAGCCACCCCCGCCCCGCCCCGCCCCGCCCCACAAATTATGGCAAATCGCGACCTATATACGAAATTAATTTCATCTGTCATATTCATAAAGTAATCGAAATTAAGGTTTTCCCTATTTGACAATAACCATCAGTACTTAAACGATATTTTTTCTGAATTCTGTAATCAACCATAGTGTTCAGATATTTTTTGAGCTACTCTTCACGAGGTTCTTCATGTGTCCCCAGAGGAAGAAAACGATACATGTTAAATTGGGCGATCTTGGTGGCGACGGATCCACGCCAGCCTATCCATCGGTCCCCAAAAGTGATGTTCAGATAATCCCGCACATCATTGCTGAAGTGTGCTGGCGCTCGGTCGTGTTGAAACGACATTTGTCTGCGAATAACCACAGGAATATCTTCCAGCACTCATGGCAATATTTCTTCAAGTGAGTCAGCAGGTATGGCCCAATCTAAATGTCATGGATGATACCCGCCCAAACATTGACGACAAACCGTTGTTGATGACCATGCGCCTTTGTGACATGTGGATTTTGGTGTGCCCAAACGTGAGAATTGTGCACATTAAACACACCCTCGCATGTGAACGAGGCCTCATCTGATAAGAGCACATGAGCCGGGAAATCAGGCTGCTCCGCAGTCTGCTGCATAAACCAGTGCACAAATTCTAGATGAAGAGGGTAATCCTGAAGCTGCAATGTCTGGACTATGTCGATAAAACGATTGTAAGTGCTGCTCGTGCTACACTCTCCACACGAGGGGGTGGTTCACACCGAGACAACACGTCTCACGTGCTTGTGCTCAGTGTTCATGCTCAGTCAACAGTAGTTTTTTTTACCTATTATGGCAAATCCCGACCTATATACGAAATTAATTTCATCTGTCATATTCATAAAGTAATCGAAATTAAGGTTTTCCCTATTTAACAATAACCATCAGTACTTAAACGTGTCGAAATATTTTAAGGCCTGATCTGTCAAATATCCCTTGAAACGGGTTTATAACTTTAAAAACTTTCACGTCATTTTTCAAATTAGCTATGACGTGAATTTGACCCGAGAATATTGATAAAAAATCAATTTTTATGTTGTAAATTACAACAGATTAATTTTAATCTAACGTATTGTTTAAGATATCATGTTTTCAATTTTTACATTATAGTAAATTATAATAAAACTATAATCATAATTATTTAATCATTTTCCATAATACAAATATTACCGCTGAGAAACGTCGGACGGTTATTATATAAATTTATTTTTATTTCTATATAACGAGTAGGGTATAAATATATATTTATTTCTGCATAACTGGTAGAATATTCCACGTAGATAAGAAAACGAAAGAAAAGCAACGGTTAGATACACTCAATAATCACAATCTCTTTATCTATTTATTATATTGTCTCCAATCGAGCATATCTGGGACTGGATCGGAGAAAGACTCTTCCGCGGACCACGACAGGCAACGACCATCGCTGAATTTCGCGTCCAAGTTGAAAGCGCATGGAATGGTATCCCTCAGCGTGATATGCATCATTTGTACGACCGATCGCATGCCAGATTGGAAGCTTGTATTGCTGCTCGAGGAGGTTCAACATCTTATTAAAATGTATCTTCTGTAAAATATAACATTCATTAAAAGATTAAATAAACATTGAATCACTCCACATGTGTGATCACCTTCCTTTCTCAACAAGTTGTTTCTACTAAATAAATCTCATAAATTACGCTTCAATTGTTAATGGTGTTCTTTTTTTTCAATTTCCACCAGTGTATAAAGTTCATTTAGAAATTAATTTTAACAGTAATAAATCATCTTTACCTATTTCTGTTTCTGATTTAAAAAAAAAATATGTACACTCCTCATCAAATATTTCCTCAATAAGAAGGAATATCATGCTTATGATGCAAAGTGACTGAAAAGGTAGTAGTGTAGATAACAAATGATCATATTCTCACCCCGTTTAATGAGTTGGATATAGGAATATTGCGGTAACATCAGTACGAGGTGTTGCCGCCTTTCGCGACAATACAATACATTAGGAATTGAATAAAAAAGCTTCCTAATAATGTCCTCCAGATTTGCTGCACTTGTACTTAAGATCCGTCACATTATGAGTCAGTTCTGTCCTCAGATGTCGTTTCATGAAGACATCGTTCAGGTCCCAGATGTGCTCAATCGACGATAGATACAGCAACTGAGCTGGCCATGGTAGCACGGGAATGGCTTATAGACACTATTGAGCAATGCGTGCGGTATGTGATCTGGAATTATCCTGCTGGAATGTGGTGTTTGGCATGCAATGCTGGAGTGGTAAAACCATAGGGTGGGGAATTGTATCGAGATACCGCTGGATGGTCGAATTACCCTCCATCGTTATGAGAGAAGATCAATTGTCATAAGAGATGGTACCTAACATCAGGTCTCAGCAGTGGCAGCTTATATGGTGATCAACAATACACCACGTGGAACCTCTTTCATTGTTATGTCGCCACACATGTTAGTGCGACTATCATTCTATCCCAAACAGATGTGGGCCTCATCGCTGGAGAAAATACACAGTCGTATTAGAATAATATGACCACCTACCATAGTATATGTATGATAGGTAGTCACATTATTCTAATACGACTGTGTATATCACCACTCATCATGTCATTCTGTTCGTTCGTTGCACCACTGCAATCTTCCTTGCATGTGATTTTGAGTGAGCTATATGCAGAGGAGGGTTGGGTTGTTTTACCTCTGAGCGGCACTTTTTTGCACACCATGGGCTAAATAGACAGGTCACATGGACCCCGAAGGCTCAGAGAAGGTTGGGGGAGGGGACCCACTGGAATAGCTGTTGGGAGACAGATGGTAACCTCCCGTCAAGGCCATCCAACGTGTTCTTTAACGTGCACAGGGTATGGCTCTCCCGCACACGGGGCCATGGCTTAACGTCCCATCCGACGGACGGCGGCCTTTCCAAGCCCATCGGTGTCCCCCTACTGACCGTGGGCAGGGCGGGGAATTTTGCGGAGATAAATCTCAACGCTGACCCAGCTGGGACTCGAACCTGGGAACTACAGATTACGAGCCTGGCGCGCTACCGACTGAGCCACCTCCGCCCCAATTATATTGGTAACAATACGTAATTTTAGGTGTAGGAGGAACTCTCACGAGTGGCCAGTATTTTATACTTTTCTTCATTCGTTCTCGGAGAATGCTGTTTGAATTAAATACGTCAGATCCCGAGTTTTCAAAATGAAAAATTATATTTAGAAATCAACACAAAGGCTACTTTAGATACTTTAGCTGCTTTCAAAGGGATTCTTTTCGTAAATTCTCGGTCGTTAAAGAATGCAAAATTCCCAAGTCTCGGAGAAGTTCTTGAAGTATATGTATGTAACGAGGGTTGAAGGGAACTCTGTAATTTTAAAATACAGTTTTTATAAACACATATTCCTGGTCTAGTGGTTAGCTAACCTCACTACCAAACCAACAGGCCTGCGTATGTGTTGTTTGGGTTGTTTTACCTCTGAGGGGCACCTTTTTGCACACCATGGGCTAAATGGCCAGGTCACATGGATCCCGAAGGCTCAGAGAAGGTTGGGGGAGGGGACCCACTGGAACAGCTGTTGGGAGACAGATGGTAGCCTCCCGTCAAGGCCATCCAACGTGTTTTTTAACGTGCACAGGGTATGACTCTCCCGCACACGGGGCCACGGATTAACGTCCCATCCGACGGACGGCGGCCTTTCCAAGCCCATCGGTGTTCCCTACTGACCGTGGGCAGGGCGGGGAATTTTGCGGAGATAAATCTCAACGCTGACCCAGCTGGGACTCGAACCTGGGAACTACAGATTACGAGCCTGGCGCGCTACCGAATGAGCAACCCCCGCCTGTGTATGTGTTTATATGTTGTATGAGAAAGCAGGACAAGCCCAATAGAAATTCTGCACAGCTGTTAGGAGACAGATGATAGCTTCCCGTCAAGGCCACCCAGCGTGTTCTTTAACGTCCAGCAGTAGGTATGACTTTCTCTTACGCACGGAACCGTGTCTTAACGTACCTTCCGACGGAAGGCGAACTTTCTAAGCTCATTGGTATCGCATTTTTGACTTCGGGCAGGGTGAGGGTTTGCGGAGATAATTATCAACGTGGCACAGGTGGGACTCGAACCTGGAACCTGAAGATTAAAACTTGGCGCTCTACTTACTGAGCGTCCCCCCCCCCAACATTTTTCAATATAGCCATTTACATCTGCTACACTCTTAAAGAAGAGCAATATCCTGTGCATGTTAAAGAACACGCTGGATGGCCTTGGCGGGAGGTTATCATCTGTCTCCTGAGAAATGTCCAATAGTTGCCCTTTCCCCAACCTCCTCTGATATTTTGGGGTCCTTGTGACCTGGTCATTTA
The DNA here is from genome assembly GCA_038380435.1 of Ryuthela nishihirai. NCBI lineage: Eukaryota > Metazoa > Arthropoda > Arachnida > Araneae > Heptathelidae > Ryuthela > Ryuthela nishihirai. The sequence goes on along the minus strand of JAWZYU010000034.1, from coordinate 27,923,890 downwards.
GCCCATTATTTGCCAAAAAAATGCCTCTCAGAGGAAAAACAACCCAATCTATAGAACATACATTTTCATTTTAGAAACATAAAAAAGAATAAATACAATGCGTTTTAGACCTCAATTTCGATCGGCCATTAAATATTATCTTGATCTTTCGTTGTGGTGTTTTGGATGCTGACATTATTGTCTTTTGAACATTAAGATCTGTGTGTAACACATAGTCATTATCTTTTATTGCATATTTTTTATATTATGTTGGACACTGTATGTTTTTGTGCAGAGACTTATAGTACACTGCCCGAATTGAAAACGTTGATAACAAATTATTTTAGTTCCCGAAATAAGGAAACTTTTCTAAACTTATGAAGAATATTTTAAATTATTTTACCCTATGATATTATTAAATTTCAAATTATTTTAACTCTTTTTCTACTGGTAGTTATTGGATTTTGCAAAATAAATATTATTAATCTAGCGATGAATTAATTTAATATTTACGAGGGGCTTTCAAAAAGTTTTAAACATGTATTTGAAGAACAAAAACCATTACACTGACCTCAACAAAACTTTTACTGTACTTCAAATTACTCCCTTTCAGCATCTATGAAAAGTTACAGACGTCTATGCCAATTCTGGAAAGCTTGGTGGTTTTATTGTTGAGGTATACTCCACAACTCTGCATTCTGAAGTTCTCTTGTGAGGTATACTCCGCAACTCTGCATTGTGAAGTTCTCTTGTTGAGGTATACTCCGCAACTCTGCATTGTGAAGTTCTCTTGTTGAGGTATACTCCGCAACTCTGCATTCTGAAGTTCTCTTGTGAGGTATACTCCGCAACTCTGCATTCTGAAGTTCTCTTGTTGAGGTATACTCCGCAACTCTGCATTCTGAAGTTCTCTTGTTGAGGTATACTCCGCAACTCTGCATTCTGAAGTTCTCTTGTTGAGGTATACTCCGCAACTCTGCATTTTGAAGTTCTCTTGTTGAGGTATACTCCGCAACTCTGCATTCTGAAGTTCTCTTGTGAGGTATACTCCGCAACTCTGCATTCTGAAGTTCTCTTGTTGAGGTATACTCCGCAACTCTGCATTCTGAAGTTCTCTTGTTGAGGTATACTCCGCAACTCTGCATTCTGAAGTTCTCTTGTGAGGTATACTCCGCAACTCTGCATTCTGAAGTTCTCTTGTTGAGGTATACTCCGCAACTCTGCATTCTGAAGTTCTCTTGTTGAGGTATACTCCGCAACTCTGCATTTTGAAGTTCTCTTGTTCAGGTATACTCCGCAACTCTGCATTCTGAAGTTCTCTTGTTGAGGTATACTCCGCAACTCTGCATTCTGAAGTTCTCTTGTTGAGGTATACTCCGCAACTCTGCATTCTGAAGTTCTCTTGTTGAGGTATACTCCGCAACTCTGCATTCTGAAGTTCTCTTGTTGAGGTATACTCCGCAACTCTGCATTTTGAAGTTCTCTTGTTGAGGTATACTCCGCAACTCTGCATTCTGAAGTTCTCTTGTTGAGGTATACTCCGCAACTCTGCATTCTGAAGTTCTCTTGTGAGGTATACTCCGCAACTCTGCATTCTGAAGTTCTCTTGTTGAGGTATACTCCGCAACTCTGCATTGTGAGGTATACTCCGCAACTCTTAAAAAGATCCCCTTCAAGTTCCTTTTTAACTTTTGAAAAGAAGCACACATCGCATGGTGCAAGATCGAGTGAATATGCAAGATGGTGTAGTTGTTTGATTTTATTCCTGTTCCAGATAGGCAGTAATTTTCCGGGTTTATTGTGTTTTTCTCGATAATATGTTTATAGTTATCAATTTTATATTGTGTTTCATGATAAAAATAGCATGAAATATTTCAATAGAAAGCATCCAAAAGAGTGTTGGGTTGGGTTGTTTTACCTCTGAGCGGCACTTTTTTGCACACCATGGGCTAAATGGCCAGGCCACATGGACCCCGAAGGTTCAGAGAAGGTTGGTGGAGGGGACTCACTGGAACAGCTGTTGGGAGACAGATGGTAGCCTCCCGTCAAGGCCATCCAGCGTGTTCTTTAACGTGCACAGGGTATGGCTCTCCCGCACCCGGGGCCACGGCTTAACGTCCCATCCGACGGACGGCGGCCTTTCCAAGCCCATCGATGTCCCTTACTGACCGTGGGCAGGGCGGGGGAATTTTGCGGAGATAAATCACGACCCTGACCCAGTTGGGACTCGAACCTGGGAACTACAGATTACGAGCCTGGCGTGCAACAGACTGAGCCACCCCCGCCCCAGGGGAGGGGGGAAAGGGCCATACTACCCTTCTCTGAGAACTGTAGTGTGGATAACGGAGGTAAAAAATTATTAAACTTGCCATTTTTCATCCATTTATGATGAAATTTTTAATAGACCTCTAAATCGGAGAGGAAAATGCTTTACTGCAATATACATCCAGTCTGTTGTCCCCTTTAATATTTTTAAGGCTCGATTGAATAACTTCGCCAGACTCTATTTTTTTTACTCTTTGCCTAGATAGGAGATTAGCTCAGTTAGTAGAGTGCCAGGCTTGTAATTTGCACTCCTCACATTCGAATTCGAACTATTTTCAAGCTATAATTTTGGGATATAAAGCTTTGATCCTGTTTACACGAGAGCTATACCTAATCTAAGGAACACGTTGGATGAAATTGACGGGAGGATTCTATTGAGATCTGTTTAGCACATGGTCATTTTCTTTCATTGAATTGCTTGCATTTTATTGGCCATTGCGTTTTTGTATTGGAGGTCGGCAAGAGTTATTATTATATTGAAGATATCTATTTAACAAATTGTGTCTGTTTCTTTAATATAGAAACATTGAAAAATTTAAAGCAAGTTTTTTAAATAAAGGTAATATAATTATACTTCTAAAGTTTTAGACTATCTTTCGACTGGTAATTTAATTTTCTGCATATTAAATTGCGAACATATATTAATAGAGACGTACCCCGCTCATACGACACGTTAGGTTCCAGACCATCGTCGTATAGCGAATATTTTTCTTTTAACTTGTAGTAGATGACATTTTGAGCAGTCATATTTGTGCATAGCTGATTTAAATACAGCATTTGCAATTCAAATAAACACTGTACTTACCCTCAATATATTGTTCTTTTGCTTATAAAGACTGATGTATGTAAAATTAAGAAACGAAAATTATTGATGAAGGGTATGGCACAACTTCTGGATCATATGGGTCTTCATCAAATGCTAAACGCTTTCTTGCTGGAGATTTGGACGGATTTCTTGTAGTAATTGATGATCGAGTAGGGCTTTAAATGGATATAGAAGGTTGCGCTAGGATTTGAGATGATGCTGGTCTTTTGTGGAACATGTATCTAACGAAGTTTGAATGGTAGATCATCTTTTCTCTATACATTTCTCTAGCAGGCATATTGATCTAAAAAGCCAGAATTTATTTTGGAGCTTCTTTCAAATTTGGGATCCACCTTTCTAAAAATGGTCATGTCAATTTGTAAATGACTGCCAGCTTCTGAATGTTTTTTGCCAGTTATTCTTTAGGCACTGGGCTCAATATATCTTCAGAAAGGCACTCCTCTTCAAGTTCAAGATTTTCGTTAGTTAGGGGCTGGGAATGAAATTAAAGCAGATTAGTAATATCTTCAGGCTCTACTTCTAGTTCTACTGCCTTGCCATGTCAACAATACTTGCATTAATTCCTCAACAGAATTTTCTAATCCTTCGAAATCATCAATAAATTGGGGACACAACTCTGTCCACACATCTTTAAGTGTAGTCTCTTCTACTTCATTCCACACATCTCTGATAATCTTGATGTCACCCAAGTTTGTGAAGCCTTTCAAAAATATTTTTAATTCTATTTGGTCCACTTCCAGAAGCTTTGGTTGATTCATGGTAACATCATGTCGTTAAAACCGTCATATGAACGAATGCTGCGTCCTGGAAATGGGCATTGGTCATAATTGAAAATCGTAGTAAAATGAAACGTCGTAAAGCGGGGGATTACTCTATTATTAATCCACGAATGGATTATTTTGAAATGCATATTTATCTGTTTATCTATTAATTCATATACGCTACAATAGAAATATAAGCTAAATAGTGATTTCAGATATAATTTTAAATTGAGGCATTTTCGAAGATGAATCATTTTACATAGTAATTAAAACGTAGCTGTGAAATTTAAAACAGAAAATTTATGTTTCTGACAAGGTTTTCTTTGAGGGCACTCTCTTCTCAATGAATTTAGCACAACATTTAAAAAAACAAATATAACAATTGATATCAAAGATGAATTAAAAAATTCACTGGAGCAAAAACCTCCTTGGGTCATATTTAGCATTGCGTGCATAGATTCAAAAAGGTTTACAGGGTGGGGTGATAAAGATGGCGGTAATAATAATAAAAATGGTAGAAATGAAATTGCTAGTAGATATATCATGTTTTGATTTTAACTTTAGAATATTTTTTTTAACACATGATAGGACAACCGAGAAAAGAATAAAAAATTAAAAGAGTGTCAGGAAAATTATTTGACCCGGGAAAAAGTAAAAGGTCGGGTTGTGGGGAAGGAGAGAGTGTGTCTCCATTGTAGTATAATAGATCCCCTTCCTCTTTAAAGGTCTTTATAAATTTCTTGAAAAATGCATGGAATATCCGTAAGAGTTATATATTCTGCCTCTATTTCTCTTACTAGCATTGGGGCTGGGGTGGCTCAGTCCGTAGCGCGCCAGGCTCGTAATCTGTAGTTCCCAGGTTCGAGTCCCAGCTGGGTCAGCGTTGAGATTTATCTCCGCAAAATTCCCCGCCCTGCCCACGGTCAGTAGGGAACACCGATGGGCTTGGAAAGGCCGCCGTCCGTCGGATGGGACGTTAAGCCGTGGCCCCGTGTGCGTGAGAGCCATACCCTGTGCACGTTAAAGAGCACGCTGGATGGCCTTGACGGGAGGCTACCATCTGTCTCCCAACAGCTGTTTCAGTGGGTCCCCTCCCCCCACCTTCTCTGAGCCTTCGGGGTCCTTGTGACCTGGCCATTTAGCCCATGGTGTGCAAAAAAGTGTCGCTCAGAGGTAAAACAACCCAACCTTACTAGCATTCTCATTGCCAAAGAGTCCTAAGAGGCTGGCAGAAATGTCTAAGAATTATTAGAAATGTCATAGAGACAGAAAATGAATGGATTTCATTCTGCAATTGAGAGTTTTTAGCAAAACCTACCTGAAAGTCTGATAAGGTTTTCTTGCTTGTAAATGTAGATCTTTTCAGTTAGGGAAAAAATATCCCGGTAGGTATAAAGGGACATATATTTTCAGTCCATTGAGTTTGAAGAATGTGATCATTGAAGTTATTATGTTGTCCAGGCTTGAGAAATGAAGAATGAAGTGATTTGTAGTTTCACGTTGTCCACGGTTGGGACAATCAGTGTTATTGGCTAGATGCCATCTGTGGAGGAATGCTTGGAGTGGTGCCACGTCAACACTTAGGGTTGGGTTGGGTTGTTTTACCTCTGAGCGGCACTTTTTTGCACACCATGGGCTAAATGGCCAGGTCACATGGACCCCGAAGGCTCAGAGAAGGTTGTGGGAGGGGACCCACTGGAACAGCTGTTGGGAGACAGATGGTAGCCTCCCGTCAAGGCCATCCAGCGTGTTCTTTAACGTGCACAGGGTATGACTCTCCCGCACACGGGGCCACGGCTTAACGTCCCATCCGACGGACGGCGGCCTTTCCAAGCCCATCAGTGTCCCCTACTGACCGTGAGCAGGGCGGGGAATTTTGTGGAGATAAATCTCAACGCTGACCCAGCTGGGACTCGAACCTGGGAACTACAGATTACGAGCCTAGCGCGCTACCGACTGAGCCACCCCCGCCCCAACAACATTTAGGGAGTTATTAAGGTTTCCATATTTCTTGAAGTGTACACATCGATTGTTTTAACAAAAAATCGATTTAGATGTGGGAACATATTTGGTAGAGAAGAAGATTCCCATTGCATCATCAGGTCGTTATATAATTTCTTACGAAATAGAATGATGATGTCCTCTCCATACAACGTTGATTCAGGGTGCAAATTTGGAAGAGTCGTAACTCTTTTTGCCAGGGAGTCAGCTGACTCATTGATCTCAAGGATCCCATGTCCGGAAACCCAAAGTAAAGCAATTGAAGAAGCCCGGAGAATTGCTTGTTGAAGAGAATGATGGAGATCAAGAATAGCTGCATGTGATTTTGTCGATATGCTATTAAGTGCTAAGAGCACAGATTTTGAATCGGATAATACGGGAGAAATGATAAACTTCTTGAATAATAGAGCTGACGTCCCTGACCAGCGCTGTAGGTTCAGCTGAGAATCTGGATATTCCTATTGGTAATTTTTCATATATGAAGATTACACGTGAAGGGCAGGCGATGCCGATTCCAGTTTGTTGTTTAGATATCGAAGCATCAGTTCCAATGCAGACAGCTTCTGGCCATTTTCGTTTCAATTCAGAGTAAAAATGTGATCTAATAAGGGCAGTAGTGTGTGAAGATAGCTGCTGAAAGCTGAGAATGTCAGTAAGAATTTTGTATGGCGGACAGATCAATGGCGGAATTGTAGACTGTTGTCTGATTGAAGGAGCGTGACTGATATGTAATGATTCCAATCGACCATGTGTTTGTAGTGGGAAGAGTTTTACCTCCCGATTCCAGGAATGAAAATGTAAAAATTGCGGCTAACGACAGATTGTTCGTAGATCCGATGGTAACGGTGATATCATTCACTTTATTGTGTTCACGTTTTAAGTGTCACGTGACACGAAGTTGCCAGATCACTAATTTCTAAAAATATTGTTGCCAGATATTTTTTCTGAATTCTGTGATCAACCATAGTGTTCGGATACTTTTTTGAGCGACTGTACGCACAGATGCTGCATGCTTGACTCGACATCTACTGCAGCGTTATTTGTTGCGACAGTTTTTGGCAGTGTGGCCAGAGCTTTGGCAGTGATAGAATTTCTAGGTTTATCAAAAAAGATAGTCGTTTTATGAAGTAGCCACCACATACAAACGTCTTTTGGACAATGAAGTCCTAGGGTTGGGTTGGGTGTTTTACCTCTGAGCGGCACTTTTTTTTCACACCATGGGCTAAATGGCCAGGTCACAAGGACCCCGAACTTTCAGAGAAAGTTGGGGGAGGGGACCCACTGGAACAGCTGTTGGGAGACAGATGGTAGCCTCCCGTCAACGCCATCCAGCGTGTTCTTTAACGTGCACAGGGTATGGCTCTCCCGCACACGGGGCCACGGCTTAACGTCCCATCCGACGGACGGCGGCCTTTCCAAGACCATCGGTGTCCCCTACTGACCGTGGGCAGGGCGGGGAATTTTGCCGAGATAAATCTCAACGCTGACCCAGCTGGGACTCGAACCTGGGAACTACAGATTACGAATCTGGCGCGCTACCGACTGAGCCACCCCCCCCCCCCCCCATGTAGTCCTAGATAGTCACAAGAACAGTGGATATTGGAATTGTAGCAGAGCCTTCACGTTGCGAGAACCGACGCAACTGCAAAATAATAAGTTTTTCACATTGGAGTTCACTGTGAAATTCTCCCATTGTGACATCAATGTCTATGTCATAACAAAAAAAGGGTAGATAAATATCAGTAAGTAAAAAAAAATAGCATGTTACTTCGGTTAATATTAAATCTGTAATGTGAAATATGTCACACGCACAAGAAGTTGAAGCAGAAGGTACAGTCGCTCAAAAAAGTATCCGGACACTATGGTTAATTACAGAATTCAGAAAAAATATCTGTCAACGATTTTTTTAGAAATGAGTGATCTGGCAACTTTCGTGTCATGACACGAAGGTTGTAATTCTGTAATCACGTGACACGAAGGTTGCCAGATCACTCATTTCTAAAAATAATCGTTGACAGATATTTTTTCTCAATTCTGTAATCAACCATAGTGTTCGGATACTTTTCGGATCGTTTTTGAGCGACTGTAGGTGGTCATATTATTTTGATACTAGATCGTGTGGGCTCACTCACGGAAATATTGAGCGTGTGCAGTTACCGTTCACAGCAAACTGGAGCGTGTGCAGTAACTGCACACGCTCCAGTTTGCTGTGAGCGGTAACTGGAGCGTGTACAGTTGCTGTACACGCTCCAGATATTTTTCCTGAATTCTGTAATCACGTGACACGAAGGTTGCCAGATCACTCATTTCTAAAAATAATCGTTGACAGATATTTTTTCTGAATTCTGTAATCAACCACCGTGTTCGGATACTTTTTTGAGCGACTGTACAATAAGATTATTATTTCTTGCGAGATAAAGAGAAGTAATGTCTTCTGGAACTTTCAGGTATTTAGATAAAGCTCTCTTTAATGCTGAGGCTGGATTGGGATGACATTTCCCTTTCAGCAACATGGTGAGATTTCTAATTTCAAAGTCTGTAGCAAGACGGACAATTTCTTCATCCTGAAGGAAAGTTGACCCTCCTGCAAATTGTACTTTATAGAAGGAGGTATTGCCTCACTAACTCTTTGCCTATATGAATCACTTGGTGGTTTCGCCATTGCTTTGAAAACCACGTTTTATTTCACTTTACTGAATAAAATGTTGATGTGAATTTTTCTCAAATGAAATGCAAAGATTACCCTGAATTAAATTTATACACTGATGATAAATAAATTTTGATACCAAATATCACTCAGTTCTATGCTATTGAAAAACAATTTGCTTCTAGTTCACTACATTGAAAATTATAATTTTTTCAAAGTAAAATGCAAGAACTATGAAAATAAAGCACTGAAATCTAACAATGAAACCGGTGATGAAGCGTAGCCGACCGCACAGATTAATACTACTTTGAGTACACCATTTTTTTTAAATCTAATATGTTAATATATTTATATATGTATCATTTTTCCATTTTTCTGGTGGTAAATTTAATATATGTATTTTAACTTTATCTATAATTACTAATCAGTTAATGAAATAAATTCAAATATACTAGATTTGTCAAAAGGTTTGCTTGGAAAAGTTAAAATAAAATTATAAATTCGGGTTAAGAGCTTGATTTAATTTATAAAGGTTCTAAATCAAGGGTTCGCAAACTCTTTGAGAGTATACGAAAAAGGGAATCAAGAAACAAACTTCACATGCATCATTTTTATGTGATGTCACTTTTACACCATCCAAGTAAAAGTAATGGTAAAGTCGCCCAATAACCTATATTGCTATGTATGCACTTAGTCGAAACCTCTTTTTGGAGGAACAGTACCGATCTTTTGGTGGGGGAGAGCATTATCTCCCCCTCCCTTTGAGAATGTAAAAATTATTAATAAAAAAAAATAAATACCCCCTCAAGCAGCTGCTTGCCACAGAGGTCTGACAGGAGCCTGTCAGTTTATATGCCACAGTAGAAGATCTGAGAGGATGGCAGGACCTCAGCAGAAAAACGACACACACAACCATGCCTTACCCGGGGCTCGAACCCAGGTCCCTTAGATCAGTAGCCAAGCGCGCTAACCATACGCTTGGGAATATTTCGCGTATTTTTCTAGAAAATATTTAGACATCTGAAACGGATAGGAAAATTAGTTGCCCCCTTTTTCTACGTTTTTACTGGCCGATGGAGTAACTTAGCGCCCCTATCCTCTTTATTCCCCCCCCCGATCAAGTCCCGGAGAGGAGATTAGCTCAGTTTGTAGAGTGCCAGTCTCGTAATCTACCGTCCTTAGACTCAAGTTGCAATTGTCTCCAAGTCGAGATTTTTTCCCTGTAATTCCGGTGTTTCTCTCGTTAACCCTTTCACGACTAAGAGAAACATTTTTCCCATTTTAAAATTGGTGATTGTCGTATTTAATTATAACCTTATCTGCATTTTTTATACAGAATGTCAAAATAGAACTTATGCCGAACGCAATTACGTAAACGGGAACGTTTAGAAAACAAAAACAGAACTGTCAGGACGCATAATATATGTACTATGTGCAATGTCCATCTTTGCCTCACTACCAAAAGAAATTGCTTCGCAGAATATCATAATTAGCACATCATTTTGTATAGTAATTTTATTTCATAATTTTGTATTATTTTAGTTAACATTTTGTTCTAATAAACCAATAAATAAAAGACATTGCATAATAAGCCTAACTATAATTTGTGTTACCTTTATAGTCCATTGGGAAAAATATTTCGCAAAAAATTCCAAAAAAACTACACATTGTTATGTATTTTTCTTATGATTTTTATTTATTTTACGTCTAAACAAACTAAAACTAAAATAAACAGTTGCATACTAATATTTACTCTTAGAAACCTTATGGTCCTGAAAGGGTTAAGAAAGAGAGAACATCGATGGAATTAGAAACGCTGCCGATTGACGGTTGAGACATAAAGCCGTGTTTCCATCTACAGGAGAGTTCTATCCTATGTACGGTAAAGAACACGTTGGATGACCTTAACAGGAGGGTTAAAACTTGTGTAGTACATGGCTGTTTAATCTTTTTTTTTAAGAATACAATTTTTATTCATAAGAGTAAAGAATACAAATACATTTACAATTTGACCCGCAAAGCTAAATAGCTTATCTGCAGGAAAATGAATAAATTATATTAAACATAGACCTTCTACTGTGGCATATAAACTGACAGGCTCCTGTCAGACCTCTGTGGCAAGCAGCTGCTTGAGGGGGTATTTATTTATTATTTATATAGATCATTCAGCCACAAAAATGGTGTACATCAAATAAATCCACAAAACACAACACATAATAATCAGCTAACTAGAAAGTACTAAATATTTTTTTAATTCCATTTTAAATCTTCTAAAAGAATATATATTTAGTAATTCTTTTGGAATAGCATTAAATATAAGTGGTACTTGATATTCGGAGGTATGTTTCCTGTAATTATTTCGAAAATTTGACAATTTGTAATAACCTTGGTTTTGAAGTCTTGTATTCTTGTTATGTTGAATTTTTAGTTTGTAAGTTTCGTCAAAAAAATTTTTAGTTATTACATTATATTTATATAAGTTGTTGTAGGATAAAAGGTTTAAATATTTTAATCTATCGGTGGAAGTTTTATAATTTTTTTGCAAATGAAACGGAATAATATTTTTAGCTATTATAGACTGCAGTTTTTCTATTTTATTTATGTTAGTTAAGTTAGTTGTTCCATGCACAATTATTCCATAATTTAAAATAGATTCGCATATTGCTTTATAAAATACTACGCATGTTTCCATATTTAATACGTATTTCAATTTTTGAATTTTTATCGCCGATATTCTCAAGCTTTCACATATGTGAGATATATGGGCATTCCACCTAAAATATTCATCAAAAATGATTCCTAAGTAATTTATTTTATTTACTTGCTCAACAAGTGGGCAACTGCATAATGATTCATAATTGGAAGCAATTGAATATTATTGTATCTTATTGGACCTTGTTCTTTCTTTTGTATCTGAGGCGACAAAACATTATTATCTGGACAACGCCTTTTATTTAACAAATTATTTCAGTTTCTCCACTAAAGAAACTTTTCTTGACCAAAACGAAATAACCAGTGAAATTTTTTAACTGATTTCTTAACCATTCATGTAAATTTTTAAACTATCTTTATATTGGTAGTTTATTTTTCACATATTAAAATGCAAACGCAAATTAATAATTTTATTCTGGGAGTGAATGAATTTAAATATATCTATTGTACACCTCTGCTGAAGAATTTGTTTATATGCATATGATATAATAATATAAGCAAAATTGTGGATACAGATACAGTGGAAATAATAGGATATCACTGGTGTGCACCTATTGATGATATGTTAAACAAATGTAGAGGTAAAATTGTCATTAGCCTTGTGTGATCCCAGCCCACGACCTCCTAATAACATGTCAGGTGCTCTGACTGCTGAGCTACCTGACCCTACACCATAATCATCTTCTATTAGTTCTAAGCACTATAAGTTTTAAATAGGGGTGGCTCAGTCAGCTAGGCTTGTAATCTGCAGTTCGAATCCCAGCTAGGTCAGCGTTGAGATTTATCTCCGCAAAACACCCCGCCCTGCCTGCGGTCAGTAGGGGACACCAATGGGCTTGGAAAAGCCGCCGTCCGTCGGATGGGACGTTAAACTGTTGCCCGTGTGCGGGAGAGTCATACCCTGTGCACGTTAAAGAGCACACTGGCTGGCCTTGCCTGGAGGCTACCATCTGTCTCCCAACAGCTGTTCTAATGGATCCCCTTCCCCAACCTTCTCTAAGCCTTCGGAGTCCTTGTGACCTGGCCGTTTAGCTCATTGTGTGCAAAACAGTGCCGTTCAGAGGTAAGCCAACACAATTCATTTTAAATATATCTGATTGTAATTGAAAACTCTGATTTAGAGGTATTTGTTTTAGCCCACGCGACTTTTATAAAAACAATTTATATATTAAAGATATTTAATATAAGGATATTTATATGGTTATAAATGAAAATAATAGCTACCAACAGAGGATGATTATTCGGTGCCTTGTAGCTCAGCGGTGAGAGCACTTGACATGTTATCAGGGAGTCGTGGGTTCGGATCCCACCCAGCTAATATAATTTTCCTCTACATTTATTTAAAATACTGTGGAGTCATATCATAAGACTGTTAAATAAAAGACATTAAATTTGCGCACTTACGCAAATTCAATATATACGCTCTCGGAAAAAAGATATTTAAGTAGTGAGAGCGATTGAGCTCTCCATTTCGCTCAATTAGAGGCTCGGAGTGAGCTTGAGATGAATGACCTGAACCTGCTGTTCCCTCAGTCTCTCACAATGTGAGCATTTCGCTGCACATAGTGTTTAAAATATGTATTTTTCTACAACATGGCTCTTAAACGTAATCCAATTGATTCATCTCGTACTCAACTGAATACAGATATATTCTAACGCTGGAGGAAAAAACGGGCTGTGATGGACTTATTTAGAGACGATATATGGTGCGGGGGATGGCTCAGTCGGTAGCGCGCCAGGCTCGTAATCTGTACTTCCCAGGTTCGAGTCCCAGCTGGGTCAGCGTTGAGATTTATCTCCGCAAAATTCCCCGCCCTGCCCACGGTCAGTAGGGGACACCGATGGGCTTGGAAAGGCCGCCGTCCGTCGGATGGGACGTTAAGCCGTGGTCCCGTGTGCGGGAAAGCCATACCCTGTGCACGTTAAAGAACACGCTGGATGGCCTTGACGGGAGGTTACCATCTGTCTCCCAACAGCTGTTCCAGTGGGTCCCCTCCCCCAACCTTCTCTGAGCCTTCGGGGTCCATGTGATCTGGCTATTTAGCCCATGGTGTGCAAAAAAGTGCCGCTCAGAGGTAAAACAACTCAAGAGGCGGTATGTTAGTTTATAACGTGACGAGTATATGTAGCCGCAGTGAATATAGATAGCATTCATGTTTTCAAGATTCGAGAGAGAGAAATTAACCAAACTGTGGCATTAAGCCTAAGATAATCAGACAAGTGCTTGATCAGACTTTAGTTGGGTTGTTTGAGCTCTGAGCGGCAATTTCTTGCACACAATGGTTCTAAATGGCCAGGTCACAAGGATCCAGAATGCTCAGAGAAGGCTCAGGGAGGGAACCCACTGGAATAGTTGTTGGAAGTGCACAGGGTATGGCTCTCCCACACACGGGACCACGGCTTAACGTCCGAACGGACGGCGGCCTTTCCAAGCCCATCGGCGTCACCTACTGACCGTGGGCAGGGCGGGGAGTTCCGAGGAAATAAATCTCAATCCTGTCTAGCTGAGACTCCAACCTGGGAACGCAGATTACGAGTCTATCACGCTACCGACTGAGCCACCCCCACCCCTACGACTTTAGTGAACACTGAAAAGGTATTAAAATATGGCTGGAAGGAACGAACCTTAAATATATGCCTATCAATAAAAACCTTGTGAAAAAAACAAGCTCTTAGTCTTTATTCGCTGTTCAAAACCATCCAAGGTTGGCTTAACAGTTTTAGGAACTGCTTCAACCGCAAAAACTTCTTTATTTATTCTTTCATTCCGACCTCTGTGGCAAGTTGGGTTGGGTTGTTTTACCTCTGAGCGGCACTTTTTTGCACACCATGGGCTAAATGGCCAGGTCACATGGACCCCGAAAGCTCAGAGAAGGTTGGGGGAGGGGACCCACTGGAACAGCTGTTGGGAGACAGATGGTAGCCTCCCGTCAAGGCCATCCACCGTGTTCTTTAACTTGCACAGGGTATGGCTCTCCCGCACACGGGGCCAGGGCTTAACGTCCCATCCGACGGACGGCGGCCTTTCCAAGCCCATCGGTGTCCCCTACTGACCGTGGGCAGGGCGGAGAATTTTGCGGAGATAAATCTCAACGCTGACCCAGCTGGGACTCGAACCTGGGAACTACAGATTACGAGCCTGGCGCGCTACCGACTGAGCCACCCCCGCCCCATCTCTGTGGCAAGCAGATGCTTCGGGGGATAATGGCACTGAAACACTTCAACCAGAAATGTTCTATCTTTTTACGTAACTTGTGATTGTTAGTTATTTCAATAGTCATTAGTGGTTCAGTCGGTAGCGCGCCAGTCTCCTTAACTGCATTGGACAGATTCGAGTACCAGTTGGGTCATAGTTGAGATTCTATCTCCTCAAAACTCTCCGCCGTGCCCACGGTCAGTAATGACCCCGTATGGGCTTGGAAAGACCACCGTCCGTATTATGGGAGGGGGCGGGGGTGGCTCAGTCGGTAGCGCGCCAGGCTCGTAATCTGTAGTTCCCAGGTTCGAGTCCCAGCTGGGTCAGCGTTGAGATTTATCTCCACAAAATTCCCCGCCCTGCCCACGGTCAGTAGGGGACACCGATGGGCTTGGAAAGGCCGCCGTCCGTCGGATGGGACGTTAAGCCGTGGTCCCGTGTGCGGGAGAGCCATACCCTGTGCACGTTAAAGAACACGCTCGATGGCCTTGACGGGAGGCTACCATCTGTCTCCCAACAGCTGTTCCAGTGGGTCCCTTCCACCAACCTTCTCTGAGCCTTCGGGGTCCATGTGACCTGGCCATTTAGCCCATGGTGTGCAAAAAAAGTGCCGCTCAGAGGTAAAACAACCCGTATTATGAGACTTTAAGCCGTTGGCCCATGTGCGGGAGTGCCATACCCTGTGCATGTTAGAGAGCACACTAGATAGGATGCTACCATCTTTCTTTTAAAGCTGTCCAATGGGTCCTTTCCCCCCATCCTTCTGTGAAACAATCGGGAATCTCTGTATCAAGCACGTGGTTAAAGAGTATTTTTTAATATTTGTTTTTAACAACTGGTTAGGCTAACAGTAATATCTTAGCAACAGTTTTAGCCGAAAAATTAACGTTTTTGTTCATTGGTCATTGCGTAATAAGGGATTTTTATAACACACGTTCGGTTTTATTTACTGAATATTTTTGGATTTCTGGACATTATTTAACGTTGGTGCATCGGATGACAAGACCTATAAAATCTCATTATTTTAATTAAATTGGTTTTCGTGAAATTGTATAGTTCCTGCGATAGAGAAACGTTTGTAGATTTCGAGTTAAACAATAAATATATAATTTTTTCAACTATATTCGTACTGATAGGTATAATATTACGTTAATTAAAATATCAAAGTAAATAAACACTCCAAAATCTATCGGGGGTGGTTCAGTCGGTAGCGCGCCATGATCGTAATCTGCAGTTCCCAGGTTCGAGTCCCAGCTGGGTCAGTTTTGAGATTTATCTCCTCAATAATTCTCCGCCCTGCCACGATCAGTAGGGGACACCGATGGGCTTGGAAAGGCTCCGTCCGTTGGATGGGACGTTCAGCTTTGGCCCCGTGTGCGGGAGAGCCATACCCTATGCACGTTAAAGAATACGCTAGATGGTCTTGACGGGAGGCTACCATCTGTCTCCCAACAGTGTCCCAATTGGTCCCCTCCCCCAACCTTCTGGGTCCCCTCCCCCAACATTCTGGGTCTCCTCCCCCAGCCTTCTCTGAGTCCTTCGGGTTCCATGTGACCTGGCCATTTAGCCAATGGTGTGCAAAAAAAGTGCTGGTCAGAGGTAAAACAACCCAAATCTATCGATAAAAAAATAAAGTGAAACAATTATATTTTGTTTTGCCAAAACATTTGCTTAGAAATGTTAAAAACGTAAGTTAAATTATAAACGTAGGTGAACGTTTAAGTTCTAACTTTTTACAAGGTGAGATAGTACAATAATAACAACAAAGTAGCTCTATAAATTCGCAAATTACTTTTCAACTAGTAATTGCATATAAAAGTATGAGACATAATTTCATCAAGCGCATAATATTTTCCAGATGAATAGCTTTCATTTCCGATATAAATCTTTAGGCTCTGTAATTGATAACTTAATTTATTCTCCCTTGTTGGGTGATTTTTCTTCTGAGCGACACATTTTTTTGCAGAAATTGGGCTAAATATCCTGGTCACAGGGACCCTGAGGGCTAAGAGAAGGTTGCAAAAGGGGACACACTGGGTAGGTGTAGGATATAGATGGTAGCCCCCATCAAGGCCATCCAGCGTTTCTTAACGTGGCTCTCTAGCATACAGGATCACGTTTTAACGTCCCATAAGACGGGAGGAGCCTTTCCAAGCCTATCGGTGTCCTCTACTGACAGATGGCAGGGCGGTGAGTTTTGCGGAGATAAATCTCAGCGCTGGCCCTGAGCTGGAACTCGATCCTGAGAAATACAGATTACGAGCTTGGCGTGCGACCAACTGAGACATCCCCACATCTAGGGGGCGGGGGTGGCTCAGTCGGTAGCGCGCCAGGCTCGTAATCTGTAGTTCCCAGGTTCGAGTCCCAGCTGGGTCAGCGTTGAGATTTATCTCCGCAAAATCCCCGCCCTGCCCACGGTCAGTAGGGGACACCTATGGGCTTGGAAAGGCCGCCGTCCGTCGGATGGGACGTTAAACCGTGGCCCCGTGTGCGAGAGAGTCATACCCTGTGCACGTTAAAGAACACGCTGGATGGCCTTGACGGGAGGCTAACATCTGTCTCCCAACAGCTGTTCCAGTGGGTCCCCTCCCCCAACCTTCTCTGAGCCTTCGGGGTCCATGTGACTTGGCCATTTTGCCCATGGTGTGCAAAAATGTGCCGCTCAGAGGTAAAACAACTCAACCCAACCCCACATTTAGAGTAATATGCAATATTCAAACAATATTTTTATGCTTATATACTATGTAATGTATGTAAATTTCCCCTTTTGTCTTTTGTATCATCTTTGGAACAGGCCAGTGCTTTTGTGACATGGACACGAAGCTAAAACAGAGATCCATTGAATTTCTGTCGAAGGAGGGCTCCAGCGCTTTCGACAGGCATGCCAGGTTTACCAAGGTGTACCGTGAGTATACAGTCGACATCAGCATGTGCGAAGGGATGACAAAAGTTCATCCCAGAAGACACTGCTCACCACAATTTTTCCAAACAGGATTCCAGTTTTGGGGTTTGGGTGTGGAGCAAATGTATTACATGTACCGGATTGCTTTGATCGGTAGTTTTGTGTAGCGCAACAATAGAGCTACATACATGTGAAATTGGAACCTTTCATTCATTATAATAAAGACGTTTTTACCTAATAGGCATTATTTTCGGCACACTACGTAACATTGATCATTGCACATTTTTTTTTGCATCGGAGGATAGTTATATGGACAAAATGTAATGATTTTAACTAATTGAGTTTCTTCGTTAGAGAAACTTATCTAGATTCCGAGATTGATACGTTAAATTGATGATATTAATGTAATCATCATCAATATAATACTTGAAATTTACAAAAATATCTTTCGACTGGTAACTTAAATTTCCCATATTAAAATGTGCAGATAAATTAATATTATTATTCTAGCAAAGACTAAATTTCAAATATAAAACTTTCTGCTTAATGTTTGCTTATAAATGCTATAAAAGTAATAATATAAATTAAATTGTGAAATCAGTTGTAATTTTTACATTTTGGCATTCCCGAAAGTCAATCAGTTTACAGAGTAATTGCAAAGTAGCTGCCTTATTTCAAACGTATGTAACTAATGTATTTTATTTCACATACAGGGAGAAATCCAGTGATGTAATAAGGAAGAAAACAATATACATCAAATGTGTTTTTAATCGGTTTGCAGCTGCTGTCATGCCAATGGGAAGTACTTCTATAGGAAAACAAAAAATCGTGGATTGCAAAGTGGGAGAAAAAACAATGTGATTATGTTTGAAGAAAGTAAGTGTAGCGAAGAGTTCGTTCACATCAATATAGGAATCCGCTTTTCATATCCTCTGTGTACGAATGGGGTGGGGGTGGCTCAGTCGGTAGAGCGTCAGTCTTATAATCTGCAGTTCCCAGTTTGGGACCCAGTTGGGTTAGCGTCGAAATTTATCTCCGCAAAACTCCCCGCCTTACCATGGTTAGTAGAGGACACCTCTTGGTTTGGAAAGGCAGCCATCGTCGGATGGGACGTTAAGCCGTGGCCCCTGTCATGTCCCTCTATTTTTTTTTTTATTTATGCTTGCGTTTTTACTCTATTTTTCTTCTTATAAATATTTTTATGTATTAAGTGTGTTTTTCGAAGTGCTATTGTGGGGATGTGACTCATAGATTTGTTTTCGGGTCTGAGCAGGCTGCAAGCATGGGCTGCCTAGTCCAAAAGCCCTTTTTACGAACTATTTACAACTAGCCTCGGGCGCGAGTGCGGGCGCTTGAGACTACGGCAGCGAGAGTAAAGAACAGTCTTGAGCGTCACTGTCAAACAGGAGGACGTTTGGACACGCGTCAAAGGACGCCGCTCTTACTCAAACAAAACCCTTAAGGTGAGGGTTCGATTCTATGTGAGAATCAAGGTTCCGTTTTTGGTGAACTAAGTACAGTTCTGTGGAGCTGAAGTTAGTTCTGTGTGAACCACATTGTAGGCAAAAGTTGGATATCCTTTCGCCGAATTTGAGATCGGGTTGGGTTGGGTTGTTTTACCTCTGAGCGGCACTTTTTTTGCACACCATGGGCTAAATGGCCAGGTCACATGAATCCCGAAGGCTCAGAGAAGGTTGGGGGAGGGGACCCACTTGAACAGCTGTTGGGAGACAGATGGTAGCCCTGGAAGGCCGGTCAAGGCCATCCAGCGTGTTCTTTAACGTGCACAGGGTATGGCTCTCCTGCACACGATGCCACGGCTTAACGTCCCATCCGACGGATGGCGGCCTCTCCAAGCCCATCGGTGTCCCCTACTGACCGAGAAGAGAGAAGAGAGAAAGAAGAAAGAGATGGGGAATATAAAAGAGAGAAATAAGAAACAGATAAGGAATATAAAAGAGAGAAAGAAGAAAGAGATAGGGAATATAAACGAGAGAAAGAAGAAAGAGATAGGGAATATAAAAGAGAGAAAGAAGAAAGGGATAGGGAATATAAAAGAGAGAAAGAAGAAAGAGATGGGGAATATAAAAGAGAGAAATAAGAAACAGATAAGGAATATAAAAGAGAGAAAGAAGAAAGAGATAGGGAATATAAACGAGAGAAAGAAGAAAGAGATAGGGAATATAAAAGAGAGAAAGAACGAAAGAAATGCGGAATATAAAAGAGAGAAAGAAGAAAGGGATAGGGAATATAAAAGAGAGAAAGAAGAAACAGATAGGGATTATAAAAGAGAGAAAGAAGAAAGAGATAGGGAATATAAAAGAGAGAAAGAAGAAAGGGATAGGAAATATAAAAGAGAGAAAGAAGAAAGAGATGGGGAATATAAAAGAGAGAAATAAGAAACAGATAAGGAATATAAAAGAGAGAAAGAAGAAAGAGATAGGGAATATAAACGAGAGAAAGAAGAAAGAGATAGGGAATATAAAAGAGAGAAAGAAAGAAAGAAATGGGGATATAAAAGAGAGAAAGAAGAAAGGGATATGGAATATAAAAGAGAGAAAGAAAAAAGAAATAGGGAATATGAAAGAGAGAAAGAAGAAAGAGATAGCGCGTTAGAACTCAGACCATCAGTTCTAGAAGAAAAGAAACGGGCTAGGATTGCAGAGAAGAGGAGGCTGGAAAATGAAAGAGAAACTAGGCGATTAGCTTGGCAAGAGGAAGATTATATGAGTAGCGACAGTGATAATTCTGTTAAAAATATAAATATAAGTAAAGATAATTTACAGCAGAAATTAAAATTCAGCTGTGTAAGTGACTATCAGGATAACCGTTAAGACTGAATAGGTTTCAAAGGTTTAATGCAGATAATGCAGGGGATAATAATAACTCTGATTGTGAGAGTAAATGTTATGAGGTAAATAATGAGAGTAATAGAAATAAAGTGTTTGTTAAAAGTGGTAGATCTGATTTTGATGAAAGGAATTATATGCCTGAGGAAGGCAAATGGTGTTTACCTTTAAAGACGTTTACCTTTAAACTACCATTCAGTTTTAATAGTACATTATCGCTAAACTTTTTAGAATACAAGTTTTAGCTTCGTCAAAAATACAAATAGATATACAGTAATTTTCAAATCAGCATAAATTAGAAAATTAAAAAAAAACAATATGGAAATCTTCCTCTCTGCGCCCTGGAAATTAAAGAATACAAGCAAAGTTTCTGATGTTGAAATCACTCACTGAATGAGTATTCGTTTCAAAGGAGAAGAGGACACCGACAATTTTTGTTCAACAGTTCAATCATTTTTGGAGCTTTATCTCCCTTTTTAAGCGAATGCAAATTTAGTTAGTGATTTCACCATTGGTATCCTTTAGTTTTATTTTCTACTCTTTTGTGGTGCAGATAGGAAAATTTATATATTTAAATTTATATTTTTAACTGTGTCACTAAAAACATCTTCGGATCTTCTACATTTCTATTTTGCATTTCTGAGCCCTTCATTTGGCATACGATTCATTATAAAATAAATAAATAACCCCTCAAGCAGCTGCTTGCCACAGAGGTCTGACAGGAGCCTGTCAGTTTATATGCCATAGTAGAAGGTCCGAGAGGATGGCAGGACTCAGCAGAAAAACAGCACACACATCCATGCCTTACACGGGACTCGCACCCAGGTCCATTAGATCAATAGTCAAGCGTGCTAACCACTCGGCCACACATCAGCATACGTTAGCTTTCCCTCCTCCTACATGGGGGAAGGAAATGGGGGGCGTTACTTGAGATTGTCCACGACATTCAAGACTGCACAAGCATTAATTTGAGATATAACATTTTGAAAACGACGCCTGTGAAATTTATGCCCCCTCCCCCTTTTTGTGGTGGTATTGGGGTGGGAAGTAAGGACCGTAACTGGAGGTAGCCTAGTGCAGTTCCTATATCGCAAGCTTTCATTTGACACCTGACTCATAATTGTAGGCTTGGGTTGGGTTGTTTTAAATCTGAGCGGCACTTTTTTGCACACCATGGGCTAAATGGCCAGGTCACATGGACCCCGAAGGCTCAGAGAAGGTTGGGGTAGGGGACCCACTGGAACAGCTGTTGGGAGGCAGATGGTAGAAAAAGTGGGGGGGGGGGCAAAATATGGGATTTCCAATGTATTATAATATTTCCCCCTCTGTTTCTCAGGTCACTAAAACATTTCTTGAAAAAACCATGGAATATAAATAAGTTTAATATTTTTTGGCTTCGATTACACTTTTATAATACGATACGGGGTGGAAACCAGCTCCCCCACTTTTCAGAATACTATTAACTCAACACAGAATCGGAATTAAAACATTTTGGACACTTTTTGAGAGATCGTGGAAAAATTTATGAGTTGATATTCATATACGCTTATAAAAAATAATAATAAAAATTTCCCCTCAAGCAACTGCTTGCCACTGAGGTCTGACAGGAGTCTGTCAGTTTAATATGCCATAGTAGGAGGTCTGGGAGGATGGCGAGACTTCAGCAGAAAAGACAGCAAAACATCCATGCCTTACACGGGGCTCGAACCCGGGTCCCTTTGATCAGCAGCCAAGCCTACTAACCATTCGGCCACAAGACGACTCAAAAAGAAAAGAGTTCACGGAATTAAAAGACTATGCTCTGTGTTTGATTACAATGCCTCTGATCAAATTTCTCAATTGACAACTTTTTCAGTAAGAATTCATAAAGGAGAAACTGCGGCAAATTCCACAGATTTGCAAAGGCATTCTTGATTGTAGATCCGCTCCCATTACAGATATAGATCTGATTTTTGAACCCATTACGGGTTACTCAGTCGGAACCGAATAAGAAATCTAAGTTGTTCGGTTATTTTGCCTCTGAGCATCAATTGTTTTGAGCACAATGAGCTAAATGTCCAGGTCAGAAGGATCCTAGTGTTCAGAGAAGGTTGGCGATCTGCTGGATAGCTATTACGAGACAGATGATAACCTCCCGTGAAAACGATCAGATACGTACGTACCTTATTTAACGTGCACAGGATATGGCTCTATTCCGCACATGACGAGGGGAGGGGGTGGCTCAGTCGGTAGCGCGCCAGGCTCGTAATCTGCAGTTCCCAGGTTCGAGTCCCAGCTGGGTCAGCGTTGAGATTTATCTCCGCAAAATTCCCCGCCCTGCCCACGGTCAGTAGGGGACACCGATGGGCTTGGAAACACTGCCGTCCGTCGGATGGGACGTTAAGCCGTGGCCCCGTGTGCGGGAGAGTCATACCCTGTGCACGTTAAAGAACACGCTGGATGGCCTTGACGGGAGTCTACCATCTGTCTCCCAACAGCTGTTCCAGTGGGTCCCCTCCCCCAACCTTCTCTGAGCCTTCGGGGTCCATGTGACCTGGCCATTTAGCCCATGGTGTGCAAAAAAGTGCCGCTCAGAGGTAAAACAAACCAACCCAAATCCGCACATGGCTAAAAGTTCCATCAGACGGACGGTGATCTTTCCATGCTCATTGGTGTCCCATTTCTCACCGAGTGCGGGGGGTGGGTTTATTGGATATAAATCTGAACTCTAGCACAGGTGGGACTTGAACTTGGGAACTGCAAATTAATGGAATGCTACAGATTGAGCTACACCCCCGCCCAAGTTATTGGGAACAATCCACCGAGGTGTGAAACGCAAAAAGCCGAAAGAAGGTTTGTTAGGATATAAGTTCTTATTTAGCTTGTTCAATAATAGAAACAGATACACTGTAATTTTCAAATCAGCATAAATTACAAAGTTGAAAAAATATGCATATATTTGCTATCTGCTCACAAGAAAGTAAGAAATAAAAAAGTGCTGATCCTGAAATCACCATTAGCTAAATTAGTATTCGTTTCAAAGAAGAATAAGATATCGGCGATTTTTTTCAGCAGTTGGTTCTGGAGCTTTATATTCCTTTAAGTGAATACGAATTTAGTGAGTGTTTTCATGATTAACATGCTTTAGTTTTATTTTTTTATTTTTTTTTGTGCCGCTGATAGAAAAATGGATACATTTTAATATATATCTTTTACTATTTCACTAAAAACATCTTTCGATATCTATATTTCTGCTTTGCACTTCACACATATGCATGTTTATTGCATATTTATTCATTATTGTTATATTCCATATTGCTAACTTCCGTTTCTAGAGGTTTTCAGATGCTTTCCTTTTGTTGGGTTAAGTTGTTTTCATTTCCTGAGGAATTTATATGAAGAGTTGCTGGTTGAACACACGAAGAAGATTTATTTATTGATAACACATACTGATTTCCAATTTTACTGATTTTTCTGTTATCAACAATTGTTTCGATGAAAGAATATCCGTTTGGATTTTCGCTTCTGGTGGTCGAGGTATTACTCCAGATGCGATAACTGCACTAAACAGTTCTGTGAAATGTTTTCCTACATTCGAAATCGACTTTGTAATGCTCTCTGTAATAGTCTTCTGAAGTGTTTCAATCCATGATGCATTAACAATGTGGGGCGGGGGTGGCTCAGTCGGTAGCGCGCCAGGCTCGTAATCTGTAGTTCCCAGGTTCGAGTCCCAGCTGGGTCAGCGTTGAGATTTATTCCGCAAAATTCCCCGCCCTGCCCATGGTCAGTAGGGGACACCGATGGGCTTGGAAAGGCCGCCGTCCGTCGGATGGGACGTTAAGCCGTGGCCCCCTTGTGCGGGAGAGCCATACACTGTGCACGTTAAAGGACACGCTGGATGGCCTTGACGGAGAGGCTACCATCTGTCTCCCAACAGCTGTTCCAGTGGGTCCCCTCCCCCAGCCTTCTCTGAGCCTTCGGGGTCCATGTGACCTGGCCATTTAGCCCATGGTGTGCAAAAAAGTGCCGCTCAGAGGTAAAACAACCCAACCCATTAACAATGTTATCAGAATTGTCTTTTGTAATCTGTTTTTCACGACAGATGCATATGATGTTTTGCTTTTAATAATCTTATTCCTTGCCCCTTGATAAGAAACATGATTTGTTGTTTTGTAGTTTAATATCTCCTTTTCTTGTATCCATAGAGGGCAATGTTGGTCAGTGGTTGTATGGGGTCCTTTACATAGACATCAATAAGGACTGGGTGCATGGCAGAGGTTGGAGGCATGTTCGTCTCCGCACCGACTATAATGTTGTTTACTGCGACAAGTTTTAGCTGAATGCCCATAGCGTTGACAGTTTTTGCAGCGGCGTGGTCTTTCTACGAATATGGATGGTCGTTGTAGCTGCCACCATAAATGAACTTCCAAAGAACAATAGTTTCCTAAAACAGTGGCAAGAACAGATGGTGTTGGGATGTATTGAAGTCCTTCTCTACGATAAAAACGACGTCAGATTATCTAATATGAGCTCTTTTTGTAATTCTTCCAATGTAATAGTGTGCTCTACATCTCTTAAGATAAACTGAGTGGTAAGTGTCTCTGTTAATAAAGTAGTTGTAACAGCAACAGAAAGTAATTCTGAGATGCCTAAAATATCTTGAGCACATGTCATGGAAGAAGTGTTCATTACGATATTTTTGGTCTTGGTAATAACTTTAACTTCATTAGGATTGGAAATGTATACCGATAAAGCTCGTTTAGGTGTTTATGGTTTTGTAATTGGGATACGATGGGTTTTTTCCTTAATCATTATACTGAAATTCTGAAGGCCAATGTTGTTAGCTAATTCCACTATTTCATTATCTTTTAAAAAGTTTGTCCCTTCTGGAGGTAGCTTTAATGGTAATGGCTCATGTTCTTCCATGCTAGGTTTTCTTTTATTATCATTTTGTTCAGCCATTTTCTGTTCTTGAAAGCTATTAACAACTAAAGAATAGTTTGACTTAAAGTCGTCGAACAAAAATTTAGAAAATTCTCAAACAAAAACCTGTCTTTTGACATTCTTGTCTAAAAGTGACAACAACCTGCACTTCGCAGGTTTAGATAGTGAAAAATAACATTCTACATTCGAACTAAATAACGAAAGAGAAACTTCTTAAAATAGTCTTCAAAAATCTTTGTCTTCTCCTTATGCTGCTTGCCTTGGCGCCTTTCCACCGCTATCGTCTTCCAGATGTAAATCTACATAACAGCACACGCATACACGTCTGCCCTATACGACCCCAAAGCACGAACAGCACCCTCCACCCCCCACACACAATACATACACACTTTACTTTGTTGAGTTAAATTTATTAATTAATTTCTACATGAGCAGAAACATTTCTTGACTTCGAATTGTTTCGAAATTACGAATGTTCCGAATGAAATCTGATAAAATATTTCATATTTATTATTTAGTATTATTTTTCTTGCGGTAATCGTTTATCATTTGAAACTAATTATGCATTAAAATAATATCATTAACTTATTAACAAAATATTTGTAATAAATATTGTCAATTTTAAATATTATTTAGAGTTGGGGGAAAAAGTAATATACGATTATTTTTTCTAGAGGTATATTTTGATCGCATTTTTCAAAATATTTAAAAAATGAACTACTACAAATTCAAAGACAGTATTAATTTCTACAACGTTATGAATAAGACTGAAAATCGCATACGTTGTCTGAAGTTTCAAAATATTTTGATAAGATTTAAGCTTCAAATATTGATCGCTGTCAATTTCAACTCTGCTGAAGTACGCAACGAAAACACAAAACATCTCACATTGGAATCTCGTAATCTGTAGTTCCCAGGTTCGAGTCCCAGCTGGGTCAGCGTTGAGATTTATCTCCGCAAAATTCCCCGCCCTGTCCACGGTCAGTAGGGGACACCGATGGGCTTGGAAAGGCCGCCGTCCGTCGGATGGGACGTTTAAGCCGTGGCGCCGTGTGCGGGAGAGCCATACCCTGTGCACGTTAAAGAACACGCTGGATGGTCTTGACGGGAGGCTACCATCTGTCTCCCAACACCTGTTCCAGTGGGTCCCCTCCCCCAAGATTCTCTGAGCCTTCGGGGTCCTTGTGATCTGTCCATTTATCCCATGGTGTGCAAAAAAGTGCCGCTCAGAGGTAAAACAACCCAACCCTTGAGGGAAAGTAGATTATTTTGTGGAGATAAATCCCAACGCTGAACCAGGTGGGACTCAAACCTGGGAACAGCAAATTACGAGCCTGGTACTATAGATTGAGTCATCCCCACCTAGAGTGCCCATATGTCCTCAAAAGGAGGACATGTCCTCCTTTTTTATCTCATGTCCTCCCAGAATTTTGAAAAAACATAAAATATCCTCCATTTTTGTATAAAGTCATAAAATGTTTCAAAGTAAAATTAAAGCATTAATTTTTTCGCACTTTTCTTTAAATTTCTTGAAAAAGTGATTACCAAATAATTTTTTGTTAACCATGAAATAATTTATTGTAAATGCAAATCATAAATGTCAAATTTACTCTGCTAATGTTGTAAAAGTTTCTCTTTGCTGTAATCTCAATGTGTGCAATTTACATGCCAGATTGAAAAAGAATGGAGTGGGTGGACTCGAGGTCGAAATTTCAGACGACTTTAATGCTGCTTTCGGTTCAAAACTTCAGTGGACGTTGAACTAGGGTCGGCTCGATTCGAACATCAGACGAAACATAGAGCAGGTTCGAGTTCGAAACATCAGACGAGGTTGGATTGGGATGTGTTTGGGTGCAAACCTTCAGTGGACTTTGAACTAGGGCTCGGATTCGAAACATCCGACTAGGTTTGGCTAAGTTGGGTTCAAAACTTCATTAAACTTTGAACTAGAGGGGGCTCGGATCCAAAACATCAGATACCTTTGGACTAGGTTGGCCTCGAGTTCAAAGGTTTGGGTTTTAAATTTCAGACGGTTTTGGATTTGGGCACATTTGGGTTCGAAATACCAAACGCGGTTAGACTGGGTCGGCTTTGGGTTTAAAACGTCAGTGGACTTTGGGCTCTGGTCGAAACATCAGCTGACTTTGGACTACGGTAGGCTCGATTTTCGAAACATCATATGCGTGGACTAGGATGGACTCAGTTTCACTCTCAGGTTCAAAACTTCAGTGGACTTTGATCTAGAGCGGGCTCCAACATGAAACATCATACGACTTTAGAGTAGTACATGCTCAGGTTCTAAACTTCAGACGACTTTTAACTAGTGTGGTCTTGGGTTCAAGCCTTCAGTGGACTTTTGACCAGGACGAGCTTGAATTCAAAACATCAGATGACTTTGAACTAAGGAAGACTTGGGTTCCAAACTTTACATGACTTTAGACTAAGGCCGGGTTCGAGTTCTAATAACTTTAAAAAACTTTTGATCACTTTGGATTAGTGCAGGCTCTTGTCGAAAATATCAGATAACTTTGGACTAGGATGGGCTTGGGTCATGACTTTGAATTCGGACAGGATTCAATGATTCTTATCCGAATATAATTTGGGATAAATTTGGCTCAATTATAATTAAAATTTCCAAATTTTCTCTTAGCTATAAATTAGTAGTAAGAAAATAAAATCAATTATTTCTTTTCATTAGAGTTTTAGGAACATTATCCGTCCCGTAGCTGAGTGCTTATCGCGCTTGGCTACTGATTTACTGACATGGTAAGACATGGCTGTTTGTGTTTTTTTTCCTGCTGAGGTCCCCGTCATCCTCACAGACCTACTACGGCGTATCAAACTGACAGGCTCCTGTCAGATGCTTGAGGGAGTATTTATGTATATTTTAGGAATTAAACATTAGCCCTTTCCAACCTCTCATTACTTGTTAATGTATGATTTCTATTTCACCAATGAATCACTTCGTGATTTTTTTCATGTTATTGAAGCCATGATATTATTAAATACATATTATTATGAAAGCTACTTATGTGGCTTTTATAATGATGTTACTAAGGTCTTTTTTCGCTCCTGTGAATTTATTTTAGTATTTTTTTTTTGTTACAATAACATTGAGTTTAATATGGTCTCAATTGTGTAAAAGTTTGTTTGTTACTAATGCTTTTCCGTATAAATATTTTACAATTGGTCAGAGGAATGATTTCCTGTAACTGAGCTCGGCTCAGTAGTTTTCGAAATGGTTTGGTCCAAGGTGTATTTGAACTAGGATATTTGAGCTCGAACTCATCGCTGTTGGATAATTAGTAACCTCTGAGATTAGAGAGAATATAATGTATTTAAAATTAAGCAATTCCTGCATTTAAACAGAAACCTTTCTAGATCAGAGAAAGCATTATAAGCGAAGATTATCATTGAAGATTTTGAACAACTTATTTAATTATTAAAATTAATTTTCTTACTGGTTGTATTTGATGGGATAATATTAGATGAAATGTGAACAAAAATAATGCTATTCACTTAGGGAAAAAAAATTGTAATAAATATAGATAAGTCCTGTTAATATGCCCTTGGCCAACGGTGATTAGCTATAACGCTGTTTAAAAGAATCTGTTTTTACTGTAGAATGTTTGAAATATATCAAACTTTTTGTGCACACCTAAACGTCATATGACTGCTGAAGCAATCTACTATTGCTGCCTTGAGCAGAACATCCCTTGAAACAATTCACTTATACGAGACATTTAACTCTTTACTCCTCTCAAAATGTTTCAGGAAATGCCATTCTAGAATCAATATGACTCCAGAATAAATTGCAAACAGTAGTAGTTTACCTATAGCTTTGAGAGCGGGTATTGGGTCAGTCCGGTAGCGCGCCAGACTCATAATTTGCAGTTTCCAGGTTCGAGTCTCACCAAGGCTAGTGATGATATTTATATCCGCTATATCTTAGCTTTCCCTCGGTGGGTAGAGACATCGTTAGGCTTGGAAAGGCCGCCGTCCGTCGCATTAGACGATAAGCCGTTGCCCCTGGGAGAGTCATACCCTGAGTTCGTTAAAGAACACGCTGGATGGCCTTGACGGGAGGCTACCATCTGTCTCCCAACAGCTATTCCAGTGGATCCCCTCCCCCAACCTTCTCTGAGCCTCCGGGGTCCATGTGACCTGGCCCATGGTGTGCAAAAAAGTGTCGCTCAGAGGTAAAACAACCCAACCTTAACTCTTACAATGCCAGGGTTTTTTCTCTCTAAAAATGCAACTCATTTAAAACATAATTTAATACTAAGAGAGAGCATTTAATTCAGAACAAAAGATATAAAAAATTACAAGGGAAAAATAGATAAGCATAAGAAACACACTACTATGTCATTTATAATGATTTCTGAAAACCATTTAATCATCTCTTGGTACTTTAAGGATGTAATTTTATGCTAATCAAAAGTCACATTAAATGCTCCATGACTTTGAAAATAAGAGTTTTCACGGAAAAAAATGTTACTGTCCAGTAATTTCCATCTCAAATCAGCCAGAGAGTGTCAGGTGACCTTCACTGATTTTATTACAAAAAATATATGTGTACTACTCGTAGAATAATGGGACGGGGGTGGCTCAGTCGGTAGCGCGCCAGGCTCGTAATCTGTAGTTCCCAGGTTCGAGTCCCAGCTGGGTCAGCGTTGAGATTTATCTCCGCAAAAATTCCCCGCCCTGCCCACGGTCAGTAGGGGACACCGATAGTCTTGGAAAGGCCGCCGTCCGTCGGATGGGACGTTAAGCCGTGGCCCCGTGTGCGGGAGAGCCATACCCTGTGCACGTTAAAGAACACTCTCGATGGCCTTGACGGGAGACTACCATCTGTCTCCCAACAGCTGTTCCAGTGGGTCCCCTCCCCCAACCTTCTCTGAGCCTTCGGGGTCCATGTGACCTGGCCATTTAGCCCATGGTGTGCAAAAAAGTGCCGCTCAGACGTAAAACAACCAAAAACAAACAAATCGTAGAATAATAAATAAATATAAATAAATACACCCTCAAGCAGCTGCTTGCCACAGAGGTCTGACAGGAGCCTGTCAGTTTATATGCCAAAGTAGAAGGTCTGAGAGGATGGCAGGACCTCAGCAGAAAAACGACACAAACAGCCATGCCTTACCCGGGGCTCGAACCCAGGTTCCTTAGATATATAATAAATATACACAATAAATATATATTACTTATAGCAAGAACATCGGGATGTCATTTGCTTTCGATCAAAAAAATGTTTCCCAAAAACGGTCACTCGAAAATAATGAATCCAAAACAGCATATGTTGTATTCCTAACGTTTGAATAGCTGTTTATTGAAACTTTTTCATTTTTTTTATTTAAGAGATAATATTTGACATATGAATATGACGGTTACATAGTGACTTTATCTTTCATAGAAAAATTAGAAAAATAGTCAAAATAAGATTAAAAATTAAAATTTACCCCGATTTGTTGTTTACGTTACAGTTTAAATTCTGGCAAAATTAAAGAACGTACTATTTGACAGTTAATGCAGTAGCATCGCCACAAAAAAAGTTGATCTTAAATACCTATTAGTTGATCTTAAATACCTATTAGTTGATCTTAAATACCTATTAGTTGTCCCAAAAAATCGTAGACATTGAAAAGTAGAAAAAAAAATCGAAACTTTTGCAAATTACAGAAAAAGATCTGTTTAAATAACTTGCAAAGAATCTTTGATATATTTCAGTTTAACAATTTTTTTGATGTTTGAATAATACGTTAGTTTTATTTTCTTTACTTCAGCATTTATAAAGGAACTGTTCCTAATATTCCTGATGTTTCGAGGGGCGGGGGTGGCTCAGTCGGTAGCGCGCCAGGCTCGTAATTTGTAGTTCCCAGGTTTGAGTCCCAGCTGGGTCAGCGTTGAGATTTATCTCCGCAAAATTCCCCCGCCCTGCCCACGTCAGTAGGGGACACAGATGGGCTTGGAAAGGACGCCGTCTGTCGGATGGGACGTTAAGCCGTGGCTCCGTGTGCGGGAGAGCCATACCATGTGCACGTTAAAGAACGCGCTGGATGGCCTTGACGGGAGGCTGCTATCTGTCTCCCAACAGCTGTTCCAGTGGATCCCCTCCCCCAACCTTCTCTGAGCCTTCGGGGTCCATGTGACCTGGCCATTTAGCCCATGGCAAAAAAGTGCCGCTCAGAGGTAAAGCAACCCAGCAACAACCTGATGTTTCTAACACTATTTATTGAAACTTGTTCATTTCTATTATATTTCATAGATGGTACCTGGGAAATGCAAAAGAAAAATTATTTAGGTGTTTCGTTATTAATGGAACATTTGTGAAAAATCGTCAAAAGTCGGATTTTTATTCTTTCTTGTTCACGTTACAATTTAAATTCTGGTAAGTCCAAAAAAAAGCACAAAATATAAAAAAAAGAAAAAAAAAATTAAAAAAGTGTCATAAAAATTTTAAAACAAATACAGTGAATGTATAAAAATCCGGACCCAGAAATACGGCAACCCGAGAATCCGTGCTTTTTAAAATACTAGCAAACTCTGCGAATTTCGCGGTCTGTTATTTTCCCGCGTATTAGAGAATTCTGGTTCAAGCGCCAATGGCGCTTTGTGGCAACTCTACTTTTCATCTGCGATGATTTACCATTTTGAAACGTATAAGTCAGTCGATCTGTGGTAATGCTAAATACTGTGGTGTATTGTTTGCTGTCTTACTGCTTTCATTTGTATATGCAGCTTATGAGCACTATTTACAAATTTTTATTAATAAAAATAATAAATAAATACCCCCTCAAGCAGCTGCTTGAGGGGGTATTTATTTATTATTTTTATTAATAAATAAATACGGTCAAGCAGCTGCTTGAAGAGGTCTGACAGGAGCCTGTCAGTTTATATGCCACAGTAGAAGGTCTGAGAGGATGGCAGGACCTCAGCAGAAAAATGACACACACATCCATGCCTTACCCGGGGCTCGAACCCAGGTCCCGTAGAACAGTAGCCAAGCGCGCTAACCACTCGGCCACGGGACGGCTCACAAATTTTTATTAACCCCATAATAATGGCTCCAAGAGAGGATAAAGTTCGTGATGTTAAAAGGAAGAAACAGCATTAAAACCGAGTATCAAAATACCAACTTTAAATAGTTAACAAAATGGAGCGGGGGTGGCTCAGTCGGTAGCGCGCCAGGCTCGTAATCTAGTTCCCAGGTTCGAGTCCCAGCTGGGTCAGCGTTGAGATTTATCTCCGCAAGACTCCCCGCCCTGCCCACGGTCAGTAGGGGACACCGATGGTCTTCGAAAGACTGCCGTCCGTCGGATGGGACGTTAAGCCGTGGCCCCGTGTGCGGGAGAGCCATACCCTGTGCACATTAAAGAACACGCTGGATGGCCTTGACGGGAGGCTACCATCTGTCTCCCAACAGCTGTTCTAGTGGGTCCCCTCCCCCAATCTTCTCTGAGCCTTCGGGGTCCATGTGACCTGGCCATCTAGCCCATGGTGTGCAAAAAAAGTGCCGCTCAGAGGTAAAACAACCCAACTAGTTAACAAAATAAATCTACCGTTAGAGCAAATGTTCCATCCAAAAGTAGTACACCAGATGCACATGAAGTCGTCAAAGTGAAGGAACACTTTCTTTTAGTTTTTTTATAAAAATGTTTCTTTTGAAAATAATATCTAGAATAAATTCGCACTGTATTATTTCGTAATAAAAATACTATCATGATTTGCTTGTTTTCTTTTTCTTCAGCCCACTTTAAATTTAAATCTCAAATCTTAGCCTTAACTGGCATAGTGGTTAGTTAGGCAGCTAGCGACTGTTCCAGCAAGGCAAACTTTGTGTGTTGTGTTAGCTCTAACTAAGGCAGTGGTCAGCAGTGACTTCGGTCATAGTAGGGCATGTCCATGTATGAGAAGGCCTGTATTAAGCTAGGAGTAGCTTCTAGGATACTTCTCCTATATGTCGCAAATCAAAAAAAAAGTAAAAAAAAAAAGTTACTCCTGAGAATAGGGAAAATCCAGAAATCCGGACCATTGCAATCCCCGAGCAGTCCAGGTTTTCGGACCCTTACTGTATTCTTTATTCAAAAAAACTGAAACTTTCGCAAATGCTAGACAATAACTTGAGTTAAATAACTGTAGAGAGAAACTTTGATGTATTGTTGTTTAACAATATGTTTTTGGATTTTGAATATTTCGATAACTTCATTTTCTTTACTGCAACGTTATGAAAGAATAATATCGAATTAAAAAAAATATTTCGCTAAGAAAATTTAAATTGAATTTGTGATTCACTGTTGTTTTGCATAAATAATGGTGAAACTAACTTTCATTGAACTGTAATATTCATAACGCTAAATCTTTTAAAAAGAAATCCCAAATTAGAAAACCCATGTAATTACCGCTGTAGATGTGACATTTGGTTAAATTTATTAAGAGAATGGTTGTAACTCCATATCTCTTGATCCCATTGACTACTACGTTGTGTTGGGTTGTTTCACCTCTGAGCGGCACTTTTTTGCACACCATGGGCTAAATGGCCAGGTCACATGGACCCCGAAGGCTCAGAGAAGGTTAGGGGAGGGGACCCACTGGAACAGCTGTTGGGAGACAGATGGTAGCCTCCCGTCAAGGCCATCCAACGTGTTCTTTAACGTTGGGTTGTTTTACCTCTGAGCGGCACTTTTTTGCATACCATGGGCTAAATGGCCAGGTCACATGGACCCCGAAGGCTCAGAGAAGGTTAGGGGAGGGAACCCACTGGAACAGCTGTTGGGAGACAAATGGTAGCCTCCCGTCAAGGCCATCTATCGTATTCTTTAACGTGCACAGGGTATGGCTCTCCCGCAACGGGACCAGGGCTTAACGTTCCATCCGACGGACGGCGGCCTTTCCAAGCCCATCGGTGTCCCGTACTGACCGGGGGCAGGGCGGTGAATTTTGCGGAGATAAATCTCAACGCTGACTCAGCTGGGACTCGAACCTGTGAACTACAGATTACGAGCCTGGCGCTCTACTGACTGAGCCACCCCCGCCCCTTTGACTACTAGGACTCTGTCAAGTACCTCGGAGTGTTTTTACACCGAAGACTAAAATCAGACTGCCATATTAATCATATTGTCTTCAAAGTCAATATTCTCAGAGGCCAACTTGGTCCTCTCTTTAGAAGATTTAGCCCATGGTGTGCAAAAAAGTGCCGCTCAGAGGTAAAACAACCCAACTCTTTAGAAGAAATTATTTTGTTATTGGATCATAAGCTTTTGCTTTATGATGTTATTATTAGACCGGCGATTTTATATGCATCACCCATATGGGCGAACACCACTCCCATTAATATGCGTTTATATTTGCCTTTTCGCTTTTCTTATGTTAGCCCTTCGGAGCCCACCCTCGGGTGGTTTATATTTTTATATTTTTACTCATGCCGAATAGACATATTATCAGATGGAGATGGTGAAGGGTAAAGTTTTACCCGGTACATCGAATATCCTTCAACGATCTACGATCTACGACTTGATATCACTTCAAATTTGGGGCGGGGATGGCTCAGTCGGTAGCGCGCCAGGCTCGTAATCTGTAGTTCCCAGGTTCGAGTCCCAGCTGGGTCAGCGTTGAGATTTATCTCCGCAAAATTCCCCGCCTGCCCACGGTCAGTAGGGGACACCGATGGGTTTGGAAAGGCCGCCGTCCATCGGATGGGACGTTAAGCCGTGGCCCCGTGTGCGGGAGAGCCATACCCTGTGCACGTTAAAGAACACGCTGGATGGCCTTGACGGGAGGCTACCATCTGTCTCCCAACAGCTGTTCCAGTAGGTCCCCTCCCCCAACCTTCTCTGAGCCTTCGGGGTCCATCTGACCTGGCCATTTAGACCATGGTGTGCAAAAAAGTGCCGCTCAGAGGTAAAACAACCCAACCCAATATTGAAGAAATATTATTTAAAACCGAGATTTTGTTTTAATTGAGATCTTTAATTTATCTTTAGACATATTTGTCATTAAAAATTTATACTGAAAAAGTTACTCAGCTCTGAATTTGATTTTCTATTGAGATAAATGAAACTATTTTAATTTTTTGTTAATCCAATACCGATATATTATACGGCACCTGGACAGAACTACAACAGAAGAATTAAATTTCAAATATATGTTACTGCTAAAAGCTTTGTCAGTTAAACTACTCGCAGTAGAACACGTTACCGAAGTCGTGTATTTTAAGTTCCAGTATTTTGAGACCCTATTATTATTGTTACGACAGATGAACGAGCAACAATGAAATCCTGATGTTAAGTATTGTCTCGATGCTCGCGTGCACTACAGCGTGAGAATTACCTCACTATCCACTTGGAACGATAACTTAACTTAAAAAACGGGGCGGGGGTGGCTCAGTCGGTAGTGCGCCAGGCTCGTAATCTGTAGTTCCCAGGTTCGAGTCCCAGCTGGGTCAGGGTTGAGATTTATCTCCGCAAAATTCCCCGCCCTGCCCACGGTCAGTAGGGGACACCGATGGGCTTGGAAAGGCATCCGTCCGTCGGATGGGACGTTAAGCCGTGGCC
The DNA here is from genome assembly GCA_038380435.1 of Ryuthela nishihirai. NCBI lineage: Eukaryota > Metazoa > Arthropoda > Arachnida > Araneae > Heptathelidae > Ryuthela > Ryuthela nishihirai. The sequence continues at coordinate 27,888,219 of JAWZYU010000034.1, read as the reverse complement.
CCGTGTGCGGGAGAGCCATACCCTGTGCACGTTAAAGAACACGCTGGATGGCCTTGACGGGAGACTACCATCTGTCTCCCAACAGCTGTTCCAGTGGGTCCCCTCCCCCAACCTTCTCTGAGCCTTCGGGGTCCATGTGACCTGGCCATTTAGCCCATTGTGTGCAAAAAAGTGCCGCTCAGAGGTAAAACAACCCAACCCAGCCCATGGTCAGTAGGGGACAGCAATGGGCTTGGAAAGGCCGCCGTCCGTCGAATAGGACGTTAAGCCGTGGCCCCGTGTGCGGAAGAGAGCCATACTCTGTGCACGTTAAAGAACGCGTTGGATGGCCTTGACGGGAGGCTACCATCTGCCTCCCAACAGCTGTTCCAGTGGGTCCCCTCCCCCAACCTTCTCTGAGCCTTCAGGGTCCATGTGACCTAGCCATTTAGCCCATGGTGTGCAAAAAAGTGCCGCTCAGAGGTAAAACAACCGAACCTTAACTTAAAAATAAAGAATAAGAGAGTTGTAATTAAGAAGAATTAGTGTGAGGGGGAAAAAGTAGTTTGTCTTAGTCTGTGCACGATAGTCTAAAGAGGAAACTTTTTTATTTGGTGTTTGCGCGTGAGGATAAAAGAATATATTAATGTGAATCTTATTAATAAACTAGTAAGAAAAAGGAAGAATTCATCATCTTATGCTTGGTGGTCAACGTCTGAAAAGAATTGGTTTATAGAGACCAGTATATTTAGATGAAGTTTTGACATACTAGAATCCTACACTCACCGGCCACTGAATTAGAAACCTTTATTCAATACCGAGTAGGACCTCCTTTAGCCCGAATTACAGCACGTATGCGGTTTGGCATAGATTCCACAAGGTGTTGGAGTGCCTTTGCATCTCCAGCATACTAGACATTCACTAGACAGTCGTCTTAACTGGCTCAGATTGGAAGGAAGAGGACTTTGCTCCCGGATCAATCTTTCTAACATGTCCCATACATTATCAATGGGGTTCAGATCCGGGCTTTGTAGTGGCCAGGGAAGATGGTGGAAGTCTCTGTCATGCTCGCTGAACCACTGCTGAACACATCTTGCACGATACACAGTAGCATTTTCATCCATGAAACAGCCGTCACCTGCTCGATAAAAAGTCAACATTGTAGGATGGATTTGATCGGCAACAATATTCAGATAATCACTGGAGGACACACGACCTTCCTAAAATATCAGGGGACCCGTTCCATACCAACAGAAGATGCCCATACCATGAAACCGCCTTCGGAACCTTGAGTTATGTTTACAAGGCAAGCTGGGTTCATTGCTTCATGGGGCTTCCGCCAAACCTTCTGCCTACCATCGGTATAGATCAGTGTCTCGCAAACTGTGTGCCGCGAGAGATTCCATGTGTGCCGCTGGAGATTTTCAAATTGACACTAGATATCCTAAATTCAATATCCTGATAACCTCAATATCCTGAATTGAGCACAAAAGCTATTCGAGCCTTGTTACCTTTCGGCTCGTCTTATCTTTGTGAACTTTGATTCTCATCATTGACTGAAATTAAATCTAAGAAGCGTGAGCGGCTTCAGATGATTGATGAAGAGATGCGAGTGTGTTTATCTAACTTTGAGCCAAGAATAATGCAAATTTGTTCGCAGAAGCAAGCTCATACATCCCATTGAAATATGTTCATATCTAAATTTTAAAGAAAATGCATTTAACGAAACTTCAATTTTCCTCTTTTTACGTAACCATCAAAAACTCTTTTTTAGGTGTGCCGCGGAAAAAAAATTAGATTCAGTGTGCCGCGGAAAAAAAAATTAGATTCAGTGTGCCGCAGAGTAAAAAAGTTTACGAGACACTGGTATAGATCAAGGTGTACCGCGACTCATCGGACTACGTGATTTTTTTCCAGTCTTCCAGTATCCAATCATGGTGTTCCTTACACTGTTGTAGACGAACATTTAATTAGTGGTTTCCGTATAGGCATGCAACTGCTTATACCGATCCTCTTCAATTTCCTGCGCATAGTTCGCTGAGATTTGGGTCGGGAAGAGCCTTCATTGAATATTTCGGTCAATTGCTGCACACAGGAAGACCTGTTCTGCGTACAAGCCTTCTCAGACTGGGGCGATCTCGTTCCTGACAGATTGTCGTCGCGCCAAATTTACGCCTCTTAGACAAGCAATGTGGGTTATTTTTCCACTGATTAAAAACCAGAGATATCTCCCCTTTTAAGAAACCAGTCAGCTCTGCTGTTTTTAAAATCGTCGCTCCAGACAGATAGGCACCCACGATAAGTCCTTTATCGAACCCCGAAAGATCCTTTGTTTTTCCTATTGTGATCAACACTACTGTGGGACGGGGGTGGCTCAGTCGGTAGCGCGCCAGGCTCGTAATCTGTAGTTCCCAGGTTCGAGTCCCATCTGGGTCAGCGTTGAGATTTATCTTCGCAAAATTCCCCGCCCTGCCCACGGTCAGTAAGGGACACCGATGGGCTTGGAAAGGCCGCCGTCCGTCGTATGGGACGTTAAGCCGTGGCCCCGTGTGCGGGAGAGACATACCCTGTGCACGTTAAAGAACACGCTGGATGGCCTTGACGGGAGGCTACCATCTGTTTCCCAACAGCTGTTCCAGTGGTCCCCTCTCCCAACCTTCTCCGAGCCTTCGGGGTCCATGTGACCTGGCCATTTAGCCCATGGTGTGCAAAAAAGTGCCGCTTAGAGGTAAAACAACCCAACCAACACTACTGCCGATTACTGACGAGAAGCAATCTTAAATAGCTGCCTAGATCACGTGGCTGTACGTGGCCATGTATTTTATATATACGCTGCGCAAGTGACGTTTACTTACATCTGCATAAAGGTTTCTAATTCAGTGGCCTGTGTGTGTAGAATAAAGTTATTTGGTGTATAGTTATATTTAGTTTGTTTAAGGAATTGGTAATGTTATTTTTGGTAGATTACAGGTTTATTCGCAAACATGATTTTGGCATTTATTAAGTGTTATAAAAAGCCTTATTTTATGCTTTGAATAGAGAATACAAGAATTAAAAAGAAATCACTATTTGTAGTAATAGTGATAAGGTGATATATTCTTCTGAAAGATTATTTTCATTTTGATGAAGATGAAGATTTGTGTTGGTTGAATTTAGTTTATATAAATGTTTTTATTCATACTTTTGTAACAAATTACATTATTTTAGAATTATTGTTGTAAATATTCTTTTGAACTCACGTACAGTTTCCTTCTGTTAAATTTATAACATTATTGCAAAGTGGTGTGCGTAAATGAATAAATCAAAGTAAAGAAAAATTATTATTATTTGGAATGTATTTTTGGGGTATGAAAAGATATACTATTTTTTCTTTCATAAAATATTTACAAAGACTGAAATGTCATCGATTAGTGAACTGGATGTTGACTCTGTCGGTAATCGATCAGACTACTAATCTGTGTTCCCAGATTCTAGCCCTAATTGTTAGTCCATAGACTGATCTCAATTAGGGGGCGGGGGTGGCTCAGTCGGTAGCGCGCCAGGCTTGTAATCTGTAGTTCCCAGGTTCGAGTCCCAGTTGGGTCAGCGTTGAGATTTATCTCTGCAAAATTTCCCGCCCTGCCCACGGTCAGTAGGGGACACCGATGGGCTTGGAAATGCCGCCGTCCGTCGGATGGGACGTTAAGCCGTGGCACCGTGTGCGGAAGAGCCATACCCTGTGCACGTTAAAGAACACTCTGGATGGCCTTGACGGGAGGCTACCATCTGTCTCCCAACAGCTGTTACAGTGGGTCCCCTCCCCCAGCCTTCTCTGAACCTTCGGGGTCCATGTGACCTGGCCATTTAGCCCATGGTGTGCAAAAAAGTGCCGCTCAGAGGTAAAACAACCCAACCCGACTGATCTCAATCAAGGCAAAATTTTGCAACCACCCGGCCCTCGTTCTGAAAGGGCCGCCGTCCTCTAGATGGGAGGTAAAGCCGTGGCCCCGAATACAAGAGAACCATCTTCTGTACACGGTAAAGAATCCGCTGTATGGCATTGACGGGAGGCTATCATCTGTCTTCTAACAGTTGTCCAGTGGGTTCCTTTTCCCAAACTTTCTCTGAGGCTTTTCTTTCCTTGACACCTGCCCGTTTAGCCCACTGTGTGCTAAAACATTCCACTTCGAGGCGAAATAATCCAACACAACTTTCCTGAGACATTCTGTTCAAGATATCAATACAGCATGGACAGGTTGGGTTGGCTTACATCTGAAGGGCACCTTTTTGCACACAATGGCGTAAATGTCCATGTTACAAGGATCCCGAAAGTTTAGAGAAGGTTGGGGGAAGGGGACCCGTTGCTAAAGAATCCGCTGGATCAAATCCATGAACTGGGCAGATCTTAGGAGACAGAGTATAGCTTCCCATCTATGTCATCCAGTAACACACTTGATGACATTGGTGGGAAGCTATACTTGTATGACATTAATGGAAGCATAACGTGTTCTTTAACCTTCCGTCAAGACCATCCAGTGCGTTCTTTAAACTTCCGTCAATGCCATCCAATGTATTCATTAAACTTCCGTCAAGACCATCTAGTGTGTTCTTTAGCTTTCCAGTCAAGGTCATCCAGCATGTTCTTTAACGTGCAGAGGATATGGCTCTCCCGCATACTGATCCACGGCATAACATCCCATCCAAAGGGCGGTGGCCTTTCCAAGTCCATCGGTGTCCCCTACTGACCGTGGGTAGGGTGAATAGGTTTGCGGAGATGACTCTCAACGCTGGCCTAGCTGGGACTCGAACGTGAGAACTACAAATTACTAGCTTGACGCGCTACTAGCTGAGCCACCACGGCCCAGAGCGGGGATAGACTGTTTCATCTGTCGTTTAAAATGTACATAAAATATTATTTGGATAATTTATTTTACAAAACTTTCTGAGTAAGAAAGTTAATTTTTGAAAACCGCATTATAGCGGATCCACGTTGACCAGAGTACATTAAGTGGGAGTTATCTATATTTATTTCAATAATTTTGTTGCTAATTTAATAATATTCTTTTCCTGCGCACATTTCTGTCATATCATCAACTACCTACCAGTAATTAAATAAATTGCATATTTAAATAATTTCGTCGAAAAAGTCATGAAATTATTTAGGTGAACTTTAGCTGTTTAGAAAAGTTTCAGCTTATGCGGGAATTAATGAAATTAAGAACAGTTGATAATCCTCATAATGGTCTCATTGGATAACGGATTTTGGGTTGGGTTGTTTTACCTCTGAGCGGCACTTTTTTGCACACCGTGGGCTAAATGGCCAAGGACCCCGAAGGCTCAGAGAAAGTTGGGGGAGGGGACCCACTGGAACAGCTGTTGGAAGACAGATGGTAGCCTCCCATCAAGGCCATCCAGCGTGTTTTTTAACGTGCACAGGGTATGGCTCTCATGCACATGGGGCCACGGCTTAACGTCCCATCCGACGGACGGCAGCCTTTCCAAGCCCATCGGTGTCTCCTACTGACCGTGGGCAGGGTGGAGAATTTTTGCGGAGATAAATCTAAACGCTGACCCAGCTGGGACTCGAACCTGGGAACTACAGATTACGAGCCTGGCACGGATTTTCGGGGGGAGAGGTTAGCTAAGTCGGTAGGGCGCCTTGCTCGTAATCTACAGTTACAAGGTTCGAGTCCCACTTGTGCCAGCGAGATATTTATCTCCGAATAACTCCCGCCCTGCCTTCGATCAGTAGGGACCACAAAGACCTTCGAAAGACCGCCGTTAGTCGGATAGTACGTTGAGCCGTGGGATCGTGTGCATGGAGCCATAACCCATGCATGTTAAAGAACACGCTGATGGTATTGATGGGAAGCTAACATCCGTCTCTTAACAGGTGTCCAGGGGGTCTTCTTCCCGTGACTTTCTCTGAACTTTGTGTTGGATTGTTTTACCTTTTAGCTGCACTTTTTTGTACACAATGGGCTAAATGGCCAGGCCACAAGAATCCCGAGGGCTCAGAGAAGTTTAGGGGAAGAGAACCACCTGGACAGCCGTTGGCAGACAGATGGTAGCCACCCGTCAAGGTTATGCAGTGTAGTTTTTAACGTGCACAGGGTATAGCTCTCCCGCACACTAGGCCATGTCTTAACGTCCTGTTCGACTGACGCCGGCAATTCCAAGCCCATTGGGGTCCCCTACTGATCGTGGGCAAAGCGGGTAGTTTTGAGGGAGATATATTTCAACGATGGCCCATGAGATGCTCGAATGGGAACTACAGATTAAGAGCCTGGCGGTACCCTCTGAGCTATCCTTGCCCCTTCTTCTCGGAGCAGTCGGGGTCCTTGTGACCTTGGTATTTTGCCCATTTTGTGCAAAAAAAGTGCCTCTCAAAGGCAAAACTACTCATCCCAATAAACTTTCGCTTAACGATTACCACGTATATACTATCATAGATTCACATAACGAATTGCTTAGAAAGTCATGTGTTCGCCAATTTCGGCCAATCAGAACGGTCTTAAATAGATTCAGCAGGCCTCAACCAATTGGCGACGACATTTTATGAGCATTTGAAACTCTACTGTCTTTGTTTACACTGTTTGCTGTTGTTTTTGATTGAGAAAAGTGCTCTCTTAAAGATTTTATTTTTTAATAGATTTTTTTCCATTTAAAAGTAATCAAAAGTAATCGCAATGGCAGCTAAAGATAATTCGAAAAACGATAAGAAGAGTAGGAAAGGCATAACAACCTTTTGAAAAAAATAATAAATCTTTGAGAAGTCTGAAAAGAGTTCAAAGCCAGTGTGTTTGCTACAGAGTATACCTTTTCTCAATCAACAATTTACCCCCTCCTGCTAAACAAGGAAAAAAACTGAAAGCTCACCAAATGAGTGATGCCTACCGTAATGTTTTTATATTTTATTTATTGATTATTTTAATGTTTCTATTGGCCAATCCAAACTACAGTTTTCAGTTTCGAGTCCCAGCTGGACCAGCATTGATATTTATCTCTGTTAATCCTGCTCTCGGCCAGTAGGGGACATCGATGGGCTTGAAAAACCGCCATCTGTCGAATGGGATGTTAAGAAATCGGACCCAAACTTTTCTGAGCCCTCGGGATCCATGTGACCTGGCCATTTAACTCATTTCGTGCAAAAAAAAAATGCCGCTCAGAAGTAAAACAATCGAAGGTTTCGGTTCGGTTGTTTTACCTCTTAGCGGCATTTTTGCACACAATGGGCTAAATGGCCAGGTCGCAAGGGCCCCAAGAAGGGGGGGTGAGGGTGGCTCAGTCGGTAGCGCGCCAGGCTCGTAATCTGTAGTTCCCAGGTTCGAGTCCCAGCTGGGTCAGCGTTGAGATTTATCTCCGCAAAATTCCCCGCCCTGCCCACGGTCAGTAGGGGACACCGATGGGCTTGGAAAGGCCGCCGTCCGTCGGATGGGACGTTAAGCCGTGACCCCGTGTGCGGGAGAGCCATACCCTGTGCACGTTAAAGAACACGCTGGATGGCCTTGACGAGAGGCTACCATCTGTCTCCCAACAGCTGTTCCAGTGGGTCCCCTGCCCCAACCTTCTCTGAGCCTTCGGGGTCCATGTGACCTGGCCATTTAGCCCATGATGTGCAAAAAAGTGCCGCTCAGAGGTAAAACAACCCAACCCAACCCCAAGAAGGTGAGGGATGGAACTCCAACAACTTTAAGGTAACCTTCCGTCAAAGCCACCCAGCATGTTCTTTAACGTGCATAGGGTATGGCTATCCCGCATACGGTACCACGGCTTATCGTCCCATCCGACGGACGGTGGTCTTTTCAATCCCCCTGCTGACTGTGGGTAGGACGGGGAGTTCTGCGGAGATAAATCTCAATGTTGACGCAGCTGGGACTCGAACCTGGAAACTGCAGATTATTAGCCTGACGCGCTACCGACTGAGCCATCCCCGCCCCTAAAACAATCCAAACTAAAGATCCGAGAAAGTTGGGGGAAGGAGACCCCTTGGACAGCTGTTAGCCTCTCATCAAGACCACCGAGCGTGTTCTTTAACGTTCACATGTTATGGCTGTTACATGGCATGTTACGATCCTACGGCTTAACGTACCATCCGGTAAGGTGTTTCCAAAGCCTCTCGCTGCCCCTACTGACCGAGCGGAGGGCGGGGTGTTTTACGGAGATAAATCTCATCGCTAGCACAGGTGGAGTCGAATTTACTAGCCAGGCGCGTTACTGACTGAACGTCCCGAAAATCCGCTATCCAATGAGTCCGTTATAGGAGGTTGGTCAACTGTTCTTAATATCATTAACTGCTGAATAAAAAGAAGCCTTTCTAGACGATCAGATGTATTTGAGTTATTTTACCTTTTTGTTTTTTGAACAACTCATATAATTCTGTAATTCATTTCATTACTGGTAGGGAATTTATGATATGACAAAAATGTGCATAGAGAAAGAATATTATTAACTTGGCAGTAAAATAATTGATATAAATATAGACTACACCCACTTAATGTGCTCTTACCTACGTGGATTCTTTACATTGCGATTTATAAGAATGAACTTTTTTCTCTGAAATCTCCTTATGCAGAAGAACTTTATGCATATTTTAAACAACAGATGAAGGAGCCTATTCATGCTCTGGAGCGGGGATGCTCAGGCAGTAGCGCGAACCTAGGAACTCGAACTGGAAACTGTGGATTACGAGTCTGGCGCTCTACCGACTAATCCGTTCATAGTGCGCCAGGCTCATAAAGTGGTAAGAGTACGAGTACTTAGGTAAGTAACTCACTTACTTAAGGTACGAGTCTGAGCTGGTTCAGCGTTGAGATTTCTCCGCATTACTCCCCACCCTGACCACGGTCAGTAGTGAAACACCGATGGGCTTGGAGCGTCCGTCAGATGGACATTAAGCCGTGACCTGTGTGCGGGAGATCCGCACCCTGTGCACGTTAAACAACACAGAGGGGAGTGCCTTGAACGGAGGCTACCATGTCTCCCCGTAGCTGTTCCAGTGGGTCCCCTCCCCAACCTTCTCTGAGCCTTTGGGGTTCTTATGACCTGGGCATTTAGCCCATTGTGTGCAATAAAGTGTCCTTCAGATGTAAGCCAACCCAACCTGTCCATGCTGTATTGATATCTTGAACAGAATGTCTCAGGAAAGTTGTGTTGGATTATTTCGCCTCGAAGTGGAATGTTTTAGCACACAATGGGCTAAACGGGCAGGTGTCAAGGAACGAAAAGCCTCAGAGAAAGTTTGGGAAAAGGAACCCACTGGACAACTGTTAGAAGACAGATGGTAGCCTCCTGTCAATGCCATCCAGCGGATTCTTTACCGTGTACAGGAGATGGTTCTCTTGTATTCGGTGCCGCGGCTTTACCTCCCATCTAAAGGAGAGCGGCCCTTTCAGACTGAGGGCAGGGTGGTTGCAAAAGTTTGCTTTGATTGAGATCAATCTATGGACTAACAATCAGGGCTAAAATCTGGGAACACAGACTAGTAATAATAGTAGTAGGGTCTAACAGTACTGGAACTTAAAATACACGACTTTGGGAACGTGTTGTACGGAGTAGTTTAACTAACAGAAATTTTAAGCAGCAAATATATTTGAAATGTTTTTCTTCTGTTATTGCACTGTTTAGGTCCGGTATAATATTCTTGTACAGGGGAGAAAACTGCAAGAGTTCAATGTTATCTCAACAGAAAATCACATTCGGAGCTGAGTAACTTTTTCAGTATGATTTTTAATGAAAAAGATGTCTAACGATAAATTAAAGATCTCAATTAAAACTAAATCTCGGTTTTAATATACAATGTAATATTTGTTGAGTATTCAAAGAGTTATAAACTTTGGAATATTTAATAGGCTACAAAAAATTGAAGTCAAAATTTAACTAAAAAACAGATTAAGAAATCAGGAGAAATCATCGTTGAATCTTGTAGAGTACCAGCATGGTCAACTATGATCTATATTCTCGTTTTTAGTTAAATTTTCGGGTCATTTTTGTAACCTGTTAAATAATCCGGTACTCGTCGAATACTGAATAAATATTGTTTAAAATCGAGATTTAGATAGATTTGATTGAAGTCTTTAATTTACTATTAGGCATATTTTTCATTTTAATATCCTACTGAAGAAGTTCTTGAGCTCTGAATGTTATTTTCTATTGAGATAACAAGGAAGAGTTTCCATTTTTTCGTCGGATATTTTTAGTAGGCTTTGGTTATGCACGGTTAGTAACTGTCTTTAAATTCATAAATTCTTGTAGAAGCAAAAAACCTTTCTAGATCGCTAAGCGCAACGAAAAGAAACTGGTAGAAGCTGTTTAAATAAATTTAGAAAAATTAATTTTGTGCTGTAGAAAATTTATATTTAACAATGTGAATAGATAATTAGCATTACCCTACTGAAAGAAAGCACTACTAGAGGGGTTGTTGTTGGGTTATTTTACCTCTGAGCGGCACTTTTTTGCACACCATGGGCTAAATGACCAGGTCACATGGACCCCGAACGCTCAGAGAAGGTTGGGGGAGGGAACCCACTGAAACAGCTGTTGGGAGACAGATGGTAGCCTCCCGTCAAGGCAATCCAGCGTGTTCTTTAACGTGCACAGGGTATGACTCTGCCGCACACAGGACCACGGCTTAACGTCCCATCCGACGGACGGCGGCCTTTCCAAGCCCATCGGTGTCCCCTACTGACCGTGGGCAGGGCGGGAAATTTTGCAAAGATAAATCTCAACGCTGACCCAGCTGGGACTCGAACCTGGGAACTACAGATTACGAGCCTGGCGCGCTACCGACTGAACCACCCCCGCCACAACTAGAGGGGTATATCGTTGCCATGAAAGGATATACCTTCAACGATATTTAGGTAAGTGGTAGACGTCATGGTTTCCTGCACATGAATGACTGAACTCAGCGTTTTCCAGCAGAATATTGCCCAAAGCATTTCATTATCTCCACCGGCTTGTTTTCGTCCCACGGTACATCTTGGTGTTAAAACTTTCCCAGGTAAACGACACACACGTACCCGGCCATCCACATGGTGCAACAGGAACATCGGAGCACATGCCATTTCAATCGTTCAAGGTCCAGTTTTGATGCTCGTGTGCCCATTGTAGGCGCTTTCGACGGTGAACCGAGGTTAGCATGGGCACTCGAAGCGGTCTGCAGCTATGCAGCCCCATTTTCAGAGTTGGGTTGGGTTGTTTTACCTCTGAGCGGCACTTTTTTGCACACCATGGGCTAAATGGCCAGGTCACATGGACCCCGAAGGCTCAGAGAAGGTTGGAGGAGGGGACCCACTGGAACAGCTGTTGGGATACAGATGGTAGCCTCCCGTCAAGGCCATCCAGCGTGTTCTTTAACGTGCACAGGGTATGGCTCTCCCACACACGGGGCCACGGCTTAACGTCCCATCCGACGGGCGGCGGCCTTTCCAGACCATCGGTGTCCCCTACTGACCGTGGGCAGGGCAGGGAATTTTGCCGAGATAAATCTGAACGCTGACCCAGCTGGGACTCGAACCTGGGAACTACAGATTACGAGATTCCAATGTGAGATGTTTTGTGTTTTCGTTGCGTACTTCAGCAGAGTTGAAATTGACAGCGATCAATATTTGAAGCTTAAATCTTATCAAAATATTTTGAAACTTCAGATAACGTATGCGATTTTCAGTCTGATTCATAACCGACTGAGCCACCCCGCCCCTTTTGGAGACAAAATCCGTCTTCATACGAAGTGCTAAGATGACTACAGTTCCTTTATTAAGTATTTTGAGACATCCAAGTTACAGATTCGTATCTATAAGCTAAAGGATGAAAAGAATTTACGGGTTGTTCTCAAAAATCTCCCGTCTGACAACAGTCCCGAAGACGTCCGGACTGCTCTTGTGAACCAAGGATTTACCATAATTAAAATATCCCAAATGAAGAGAGGTAAAGACAGAACTCCTGTTCCTGTCGTTTTGGCTGAATTGCCAAAAGATGCTGCTAACAAGTGGATTTATGACATCACTGATCTCTTTCATCTAAAGATCCACGTCGAAAGCTACAGGACCAAAAAGAGCCCTACTCAATGCCACCAGTGCCAACGATATGGGCACGCTCAGAGTGGGCTTTTGAAGTTCCAGCATTGGCTTTTGAAAGAACACCACCAGTTTCCATTTCTGATACCTGTGGGTCAAGAAATTCCTCCTGCAAAACCGAAAAACGCATTTTGGGGGCAATTTACCTCGCTGCGTGAAATGCGCAGGTTAACAAGGGACTGTCTTAGAAAGAAAGAGGACAGTCCCCCAAAATGTGCTAACTGCAGGCTTGGACCCACCGCTAACTATAAAGAGTGTGTCAATTTCCCAAAGAAGGAAGTTGTGACGAATAATAATGTCAAACCAACTAATGTCCCTCAGAAGAAAGTTACCAGCTCTACGGTAACTCCAAATCTGGGGCGGAGGTGGCTCAGTCGGTAGCGCGCCAGGCTCGTAATCTGTAGTTCCCAGGTTCGAGTCCCAGCTTGGTCAGCGTTGAGATTTATTTCCGTAAAATTCCCCCCCCTGCCCACGGTCAGTAGGGGACACCGATGGGCTAGAAAAGACCGCCGTCCGTAGGATGGGACATTAAGCCGTGGCCCCGTGTGCGGGAGAGCCATACCCTGTGCATGTTAAGGAACACGCTGGATGGCCTTGACAGGAGGCTAGCATCTGTCTCCCAACAGCTGTTCCAGTGGATCCCCTCCCCCAACCTTCTCTGAGCCTTCGGGGTCCATGTGACCTGGACATTTAGCCCATGGTGTGCAAAAAAGTGCCGCTCAGATGTAAAACAACCCAACTCCAAATCTATCCTACGCAGCTGCTGCATCCAAAAAAAGTGAATGCAGCAAAGCCAACATCTACAACTAAGCCAACATCTACAACTAAGCCTTCTTCTAAGGCAAATAAGCCTACTTCTAAGGCGACCAAGCCTTCCGATGACCAAATGCCCATTGGTGATCAGTTCGACGCCAACATTTTGAATTATCTTAAAGACATTTCCCTTTTGTTCAAGAGTTTTAATATTCCGAAGATACTATTTACTGTCAAGTCTTTTATGGCAGACTATCAGAAAGCCAATGCTCTGATGGCCAAACTTACAATTGGTATGAAAGCTTTTGATACTATTCTCTCAACTTTTGTCTCAGATAGCAGATAAATGTACAAGGGATCATCTTCAGATTTATTTTTGGAATTACCACGGAATTCTTAGTGATCTGCCTGAATTCTGTTCATTTTCGACAAGATACCTAGAGTGACATTGTCTTACTTGGTGAGACGCATCTGCGTGCCTCAGATGTCTTTAAAATGCCTAACTATGAGGTCTATCGTACAGACGGTTTGCATAACAATGTAGGAGGCACAGCTGTTATGATCAAGCGGTCAATTCACCGTCATTTTTTACCTACTTTAGACCTAATAACTCTTGAAGCCATAACCGTGGCTATTTTAGATACCAACATAGGAACTGGTACACCTAGTTGCTGCATATAAGTCACCAAATGCTACGCTTATGAATAATGATCTGAACCCCATTTTTGACTCCAATCTTCCTACAGTGCTTGCAGGTGATCTTAATGCCAAAAATACTGCTTGGCATTCAAGAGCCTGCAACAAAAATGGAGATATTTTACTCCAATATACTACTGACAAGGGATTTATTGTCGACGGTCCCTGTGAGCCGACGTTTTACCCCTTCAATACTATGCATAGACCTGACGTCCTTGATCTGGCAATTTTTGGCAACTTCTTAACAAACTATGATCTCAGTGTCGTCAACCAACTCAACTCTGATCATTTGCCGGTCTGTCTGACTTTACACCTTTCCACGCTTCTTGTGACTGGTTCGTTTAGTCGGATTGACTGGCAATTTTACAAGGTTCTTGTAAACAGCAAGGTTCTTGGAACCTGCCAACTTTCTAATGGTAGATCCATTAATGATGCCATAAATGACTTTACAACCCTATTGCTATCTTTCAAAACCGAAACTAGCGTGGATTTTACACAAAAGCGAGATTTTTCTGTCCTGCTATCGCATTTCTTTTCATTCATTAACCCTTTCAGTACCATAAGGTTTCTAAGAGTAAATATTAGTATGTAACTGTTTATTTTAGTTTGTTTAGACGTAAAATAAATAAAAATCATAAGAAAAATACATAACAATGCGTAGTTTTTTTGGAATTTTATGGCAAATATTTTCCCCAATGGACTATAAAGGTAACACAAATTATAGTTAGGCTTATTATGCAATGTCTTTTATTTATTGGTTTATTAGAACAAAATGTTAACTAAAATAATACAAAATTATGAAATAAAATTACTATACAAAATGATGTGCTAATTATGATATTCTGCGAAGCAATTTCTTTTGGTAGTGAGGCAAAGATGGACATTGCACATAGTACATACATTATGCGTCCTGACAGTTCTGTTTTTGTTTTCTAAACGTTCCCGTTTACGTAATTGCGTTCGGCATACGTTCTATTTTGACATTCTGTAAAAAAAATGCAGATAAGGTTATAATTAAATACGAAAATCACCAATTTTAAAATGGGAAAAATGTTTCCCTTGGTCGTGAAAGGGTTAAGGAGAAAAACAAGGTAAGACACGCGTGGCAAAGACATGGATTTACATCTGATAAGAGGCTTTACAACTCTTTAAATCTGAAGGTCAAATCCATCCTGAATGCTTATAGAAGTGAGCAATGGAATAAAAAAGTTGAATCATTGGCTACAACCGATAATTCCATTTGGAAGATGACCACAGATTTAAAGAAACCATTTACCAGTTTCCCACATATACATGGAGAAACTGGTCTAAATTTCAGTGATGATGATAAATCCGAGGCTTTTGCGGATGCCTCGAATTGCAATTCCGTGAGAATTTTGATCTCTCTGATACAACAAGGTAAGACACGCGTGGCAAAGACATGGATTTACATCTGATAAGAGGCTTTACAACTCTTTAAATCTGAAGGTCAAATCCAGGTATGATCTCATCACGGTATGATGTCCATCACGGTATGATGGAGATCATACCGTGATATGGCCATCATACCCGTGGATTGGTGAGGGAATCCCTTCTCCATTTCGTTCAGGTGGACCGGACCAGGGTGAATTTTACATCACCGCTGGAAATTCAGCTGGTAATCAAACGCCTAAAATTGAATAAATCCTCGGGTCAAGATAAAATATCGAACAGGATGCTCAGGCATCTTCCAAAGAAAGCCATTGTGCATCTCTGTTCGATATTTAATTATTTACTTCGAAATCCTATATTTCCTGACGTCTGGAAAAATGCAATCGCCAAGCTTTTACATAAACCAGGCAAGGACTCCGCTATTCCATCCAGCTACCGTCCTATCATCTTGCTGTCTACAATTAGTAAGCTTTTTGAAAAGATTCTGCTCAATCGTATTGACGACTTTCTTGGCTGCCACCCTATTCTGCCTGAGATCCAGTTTGGTTTCAGGCTGAATCGATCTACCGAACACCAGGTCCTTAGGGTGGTGGAGAAAGTCGCCGAATCCCTTAACAAAAAGGATTCCGTTGCAGCCGTCTTCCTGGACGTGGCCAAAGCCTTTGACCGCGTCTGGTTGAACGGCCTTTTACACAAGCTTATACAAGCCGAAGTGCCATCTGGACTCATTTGCTTGATCCAATCATATCTTTCCAATAGTCAAGTCCAAATTATATCTGCCATGTCTACAAGGAGCCGTCCCGTGGCCGAGTGGTTAGCGCGCTTGACTACTGATCTAAGGGACCTGGGTTCGAGCCCCGGATAAGGCATGGACGTTTGTGTTGTTTTTCTGCTGAGGTCCTGCCATCCTCACAGACCTTCTACTCTGGCATATAAACTGACAGGCTCCTGTCAGACCTCTGTGGCAAGCAGCTGCTTGAGGGGGTATTTATTTATTTTTATTTATGTCTACAAGAAGAGTCATCTCTGCGGGTGTGCCTCAAGGCTTCCTTTTGGGTCCTACACTCTTCTCTTTATTCTTATACGATTTACCTTCCTTTGATCGTATTCATCTTTCACTTTACGCAGATGACCTTGCCTTACTATCTCCCTCCCTCGGTCCTGCTATCGCTGTGACGAGGCTGCAGCATAGCTTGGCCGAGCTGGGCACATGGTACGAAAAATGGAAGATAAAGATTAACTCTGACAAGAGTTATGTCATCTTTTTTACTGGAAAGCGCATTATGAATCCCACTTGCCTCCATTTACAAGATATTCCCATTAACTGGAGTGATTCAGTCAAATATCTTGGGGGTGTTATACATATGAGGTTAAAGTGTGACTATCACATAAATAATATAATCTCCAGAGTCAATTTATTGAGGGGCCAGCTAGGCCCACTTCTTAGGGGAAATTCCATTTTAATGATTGTTCATAAGCTTTTACTTTATGATATGATCATCAGACCGGTGATTCTCTATGCTTCACCCATATGGGCGAATACTACACCCACCAATATTCGTAAGATTCAGGGCTTACAGAACAAGATTTTGAGAACAGCGGTCGATGCCCCCTGATTCATCATTAACAGACAACTCCATTATGACCTGGGCATCGACCATATATATATACACACATATAAAACGCACTTCAAAAAGACTTTTTGAGGCTGTAAACAATAATCCCAATGAGATTATTTCTTCTCCGATTCTTTACGATCATACTGTTTTGAACAAGTACAAGAGGCCTAAAACGGTAGCGTTCTCTGAGGAGACCTACCCGCTTTAGGTTTCTTATACAATTTTACTGCTGTTTTTAGCTTTTCTTATGTTTGCCCTTAGGGGCCCACCTAAGGGTGGTTTACTTACAAATTTTGATCTTACTCATGCCAAATAGGTATATCTTTATGATGGAGATGGTTAGAGGAAAAGTAATTGCCCGGTACATCGAATGTGATTATACGATATACGATCTACACATTTGTTGTTTCCATGATTAGTGGTTTATAAAGATTTTTTACGTTAACACTACCAAGTTTTTGAAAAATGCGAAATGTAATATTTCATTAGTACCAATCCAACTAAAAGAGAGTTTTTCAATTTTTACATTCATTATTTAAAATCGAAACTCCATGACGTTCACATTCCATCACCAAAAGTTCAGATTTTATATCATTAATACATCGTTGCAATATTCGTTTAAAATTTTGGAAAGATTCCGAAACTGCGAATGATAATATTGTACGAATTCCTATCAAATCCCAAATAAGAAACCTTTTCTTTGGCGCTAAAAACAAACAGTTTTGACAATTGTGAAATTCTTTTGTTCCCCAAAGACTCCTTGGTAAAGCCTCTATACCAAAGCGAAATTATTTTATGGCACTTTATAAATTACTTACTAATTAATAATTAATAATAATAATTATTATTATATTAATTATTATTATATTATTTACTAATTATTAATTAATTATTTACTTACGAATGCTTTGTAACACTGTTAAGTCGAATGTTTGGGCAAACCCTTGAAGCATGCAGTTGTGAGAACTATTATATTTCTTATAATGTTCCGAATGCCATTATTGCAGTTTCGACAATTGTGAGATTTTTTTTGTTCCCCAAAGACTCCTTGGTAAAGCCTCTATACCAAAGCGAAATTATTTTATGGCACTTTATTAATTGCAACCGACTATACAGATGTTTCCTCACGAACTCAGAATTACTTGCAAGTGCCATTTACTTAATGAAGTCACTTGTATGACTATTAAGCTTTTTAACAGAATTCTTTAGCACTCTTATTGAATTAAGTTTTTGTCGCTCCATTGAAATGAAGGAATACAACCAGAGCCGAAAGCGCTCCGAAATTTTACAGTTCAGTTTTGCACATCCATGCATTAAATTTATTATTATGTTAAATGCATATGCGTATTCATGACTTTAGAGTGACTTTAATCTATAGGGAAAATATAGCACATGAAATTTAACTCTTTACAGAAAATTAAAATATTTAGAAATAAAAAAATGCCACCCGCTGAATGTAATCATCATATAAGAACTCAGTCTTCCGATATTGTATTCCTGCATTGATTTTTTTCCTCCTTTTTTCCTGCTTTTTAACTTAGTTTATAATTTTTGATATTTTAACTAAATTAAGTGTAGCATCTCTCTCTCTTTCGTCCTCTCCTTCCCTCCTTCGTTTTATTCTTTATACATTGGCGGAAATTGAAAGAAAAGAACACCATTAACAATTGAAGCGTAATCTACGAGATTTATTTAGTAGAAACAACTTGTTGATAAAGGACAGTGATCACACGTGTGAAGTGAATCAATGTTTATTTTACCTTTTAATGAGTATTACATTTTACAGAAGGCATATTTTAATAAGGTGTTGAACCTCCTCTAGTAGCAATACAAGCTTCCAATCTGACATGCAATCGGTCGTACAAATGCTTCATATCACGCTGGGGGATACCATTCCATGCACTTTCAACTTGGACGCGTAATTCAGCGATGGTCGTTGCTTGTCGCGGTCCGTGAAAGGGTCTGTCCGATCCAGTCTCAGACATGTTCGATTGGAGACAAGTCCGGAGAGCATGCTTGCCAAGGGAGTTGGTTCACTGCCTGAAGAGCATGTTGAGTTGCCCAGGCGGAGTGTGGATGGGCGTTATACTTCTGGAATATCGCATTTGGGAACACACTCAAATATGGCAGGACGACCGGCTGTACAATGTTGCTGACGTACGTATTGCTATTCAGTGTACCCTGTAAAAACACCAGACAAGTGCGAGAATGATAGCTAATCGCTCCCCACATCATGACGCCCGGCGTGGACCCTGTGTGTCGATGGTGGATGCACGATGGAAGAATGGTGGACTCTCACCTTGTCGCCTTCGGACTCCTAAACGACCATCAGATGCTCCAAAAGAGAATCGACTTCATCGCTGAAGACCACAGATTTTCATTGGAGGGAAGATTGCCATTCTTCCCTCCAACGAACTCGTTCTTGACACCACTGCAAACGTGCCCACAGCGACGAGGTGACAGTGGTAACCGTGCCATGCTGTTGTCCTGCTTCCAAAAGACGATTGCGTATCATTCTTGTACACACACTTGATACGACAGAATATCGAATTTGTGACGCCGTAGCCGTCCGCTCTGCCACCCCCGCCCTCCTGATAGGCCGATTATTTCGTGCGTCCGTAACTCTGTTCCCCTGAACCACACCTGCGAGAGTGCGAATGCTCTTCTGACCATCGACACCACCATCGTACCACTACCGATACTTCTCATTCAACGCGGTGTGCAATTTGACGATAACACCAACCTGCTTCCCGAAGACCTACTGTACGACCTCGCTCAAACTCCACTAACTGAACAAATGTTGCGTGCCTGCGTTGTCCAGGCTTCTTCAAAGAGCACTTAACAACACAACACAAGAAGAATAGCTTCTTTCTTCATGACCTAGTCCTCAAATATTCGCTGCGTACATTTTCATGTTGTCGTCCTCAGTGACGTCATTATTTCACCCAGTGATAGATCACGGTTTCTGCTGCCCTTAAATATTAACATATATAATATGACGTTCCTAAAGAAATTCTTTCTGAGTGTTCTTTTTTCAATTTCCGCCAGTGTATTTGACTAGAGGTCTCTCTCTGTAATCCTGTTTCTCTGCATGAAAGGATAGTGTGATGGGAAAGCACCACATAGGCGCTGTACTTCTTTTGTACTTAGCCCTAATATAATTTTCTACTAGCTTCTCTAAACGGTAATTTTTTAAGATATAGAGAAAAACGAATTATTTCAGAGAGGCTATGGAAAAAAAATCAACAAATGGCACTCATCACCTATATTTTGTGTGTTATTTTTATCTATTCGTTCGATATCTAAACAAATCTATTATTGATTTTTGTTTATCAAGTAAAAAAATGAAAAAAATAGGTTTAGTAAATTCGATGTCTAAGAAACCATAATTTAAAAATAAAAGAACATTTGGTTTTAATTACTGTACCATATTGCCGCCCTATACATCCTGCAAACACTTTAATAAAATAAAGTCACATGCCCTCGTTTCAGAAACATTGTCGATTATTTTACTTTGGAATTTTTTTTCTACTTTTAAAGCTGTGTGGATTCTTTTCAGCTGATCCGATGTATCCAAAGATGCTGTGACATCTCCTGAAGACTGAGCTGTTTTCATCAATGTAGGGAAGTTTTTGGCAACTAAAAGCAATCCCAAACAGACGAGTTGGGTTGGGTTGTTTTACCTCTGAGCGGCACTTTTTTGCACACCATGGGCTAAATGGCCAGTTCACATGGACCCCGAAGGCTCAGAGAAGGTTGGGAGAGGAGACCCACTGGAACAGCTGTTGGGAGACAGATGGTAGCCTCCCGTCAAGGCCATCCAGCGTGTACTTTAACGTTGGTTATTTTACCTCTGAGCGGCACTTTTTTGCACACCATGGGCTAAATGGCCAGGTCACATGGACCCCGAAGGCTCAGAGAAGGTTGGGGGAGGGAACCCACTGGAACAGCTGTTGGGAGACAGGTGGCAGCCTCCCATCAAGGCCATCCAGCGTGTTCTTTAACGTTGGGTTGTTTTACCTCTGAGCGGCACTTTTTTGCACACCATGGGCTAAATGGCCAGGTCACATGGACCCCGAAGGCTCAGAGAAGGTTGGGGGAGGGAACCCACTGGAACAGCTGTTGGGAGACAGATGGCAGCCTCCCGTCAAGGCCATCCAGCGTGTTCTTTAACGTGCACAGGGTATGGCTCTCCCGCACACGGGGCCACGGCTTAACGTCCCATCCGACGGACGGCGGCTTTTCCAAGCCCATCGGTGTCCCCTACTGACCGTGGGCAGGGCGGGGAATTTTTGCGGAGATAAATCTCAACGCTGACCCAGCTGGGACTCGAACCTGGGAACTACAGATTACGAGCCTGGCGCGCTACCGACTGAGCCACCCCCACCCCCCACCCCCAAACAGACGAATAAGCTGTTAGAATTGTAGTGATATCTCTATGAAAGGAAGAATGACATAATACTTTATCCTTCCAATTGTTAGATAAAAGTTCGTCTTTGCTTCCTAAGTGGCATAAATTTTACTACAAGCCCTTTGCTAAATGGAGAACTGCTTTTAAGGCTGTTTCAAATCTATTGGCACTTAGAGGAATCTTCAACAACGCTTTCACCAAACAACTTAAAACCATTCTTTCGCGAACATATCTTTTTTCTACTTACACAAAGTTGCTGACACGACGATTCTGGGGGTTGTTTTAGGAGGAATACTTCATATTCTTAAATGGAAGATGATTTACACAATGCATTTAATGTACACTGGCTTAGATCGAGGCATCTACTTGGATACAGAATCTTGAATTGCAATGTGTAGGCTTAGTAGAATATGATAGAATTAATGGATATTATTTATGCAATATATTAGCAAACGCATTCTAATATTATTAAATTTATTATGCTAAATATCCGAAAACATATCTTCGAATTATATGTTTGTTTAGGCACAATATTTCCCAAAGAAAGGTGACCTTATGATGTTTGTCTATGCAAAGGTTCTAAGGCCCTAAAATGCTAATAGATGCAAAATATCAGCAAAACTACAGAAACCCTAAAATGATTATCGACGCGAAATAGTAGCAAAACTACTGTAACACTAACACGGTAATCTATGCAATATATTGCAAAAGCATTGTGGCACTATGATGGTTATTCAAAATATTAGTTGGGTTGGGTTGTTTTACCTCTGAGCGGCACTTTTTTGCACACCAAGGGCTAAATGGCCAGGTCACATGGACCCCGAAGGCTCAGAAGAGGTTGGGGGAGGGGACCCACTGGAACAGCTGTTGGGAGACCGATGGTAGCCTCCCGTCAAGGCCATCCAGCGTGTTCTTTAACGTGCACAGGGTATGGCTCTCCCACACACGGGGCCACGGCTTAACGTCCCATCCGACGGACGGCGGCTTTTCCAAGCCCATCGGTGTCCCCTACTGACCGTGGGCAGGGCGGGGAATTTTTGCGGAGATAAATCTCAACGCTGACCCAGCTGGGACTCGAACCTGGGAACTACAGATTACGAGCCTGGCGCGCTACCGACTGAGCCACCCCCGCCCCCAAAATATTAGTAAACGCATTGCGGTACTATCATGATTTTTTTTCGTAATAGATTAAAAATTCATATTCTAGTACTGTCATGTTTATCTTGATATATCAGTTGGGAGTAAGATGGTTCGGTTGCAGAGGATGAAATCCCTACGACTGCGGTTTCTAATTTCGAGTCCCATCTGCACCAGCGTTGAGATCTATTTCTGCTAAAATCTGCCTCTGCACTCAATCATAAAGAGGAACTGATAGCCTTGTAATGAGGCCATCCGTCAGATGCGACGTTATGTCGTTATACCATGTATATGAGAGCCATACTCAATTCACGTTAAAGAACAGGTTGGACGGTTCGACGGAAGGCTACCATCTGTCTCTTAACAAATGTCTTGTGAGTGTCCTTCCCGCAAGCTTCTTTCAATCCTAAGGGTCCTTGCGACCTGGCCATTTAGCCCATTGTATATAAATAAATGCCGCTAAGAGGTAAAACAAACTAACCAAACATCTCCGCTAACTCCTATCCTGCCCTACGTAAGAAAGGGCATACTGACGGCCAGGAATAGTCTATCATAACTCCCAAGTTAACTGAGACACTTGCTCAAATGCAGCCATTCAAAATAACGCACCATCTGCCTGACCAATTTTCACTTTCGAAAGAATTTCACATAATAACCAGAGAAAGCAAAAATGCACCACTGTCTAACTCCACTAGTTTTTTGTATACAATTCGCAGGTCATCAAGACCCATAGGGCTTATAGATAGTTAAGGAAAGTTTTTAAGACACAGATGAAAGCCTTTTGACAAAGTTTAAAATAAACCATCAGTAACCTGAACACCGGAGATAGCGGAAAATATATCTCGTAAAAAACTTCGGCTGTGGTCAACCTCTGACTTGTTAGAACGAAAATATACCTAATACTGAGGGCTCCGCACTCCCCCCTCCATTTTCCGTTGTTTCCTTGCTTCCCCAGATTCTTCCAGGGAAGTAACTCATCAGGCCTCCTTACCAGCGGGGTGGGTACAGCAATGCTTTAAATTTTCGACTGTTGAAAAAAACGTTATCAGATATTAATTTTTTGTCCTTCACACGAAATAGTTTAGAATATAACAAAAAACAATTTTTTGTAAAATGCATGTATACCGGAATATATGTCGCAGCACACTTTCGTATATTTATTTTTAATTCACTCTTTCCATCGTTTGATGCACCCTAAAGTTAAGTATCGTCAGTGGCATGTTTTAAATTTTCGAATGTTGTACTAAACATTACCAAAACAGAATGCTTAGAAGGTAATATGCGAACAATTTACTGCGAAGTGAAGTTGCCATTTAACGAAAAACAATTTTCTTATAATCTTGTTAAATACATTTCCACGTATAGTTTCATTTGACGATTTGGTAACTGTATTGGTTTGTTTTACCTCTGAGCGGCACTTTTTCGCACCCCATGTGCTTAAATGATCAGGTTTTAAGTAGCCTGAGGGCTCAAAGAAGGTTGGGGAAATGAGACTCACTGTACTGCTGTTACCCCCCCCCCCCGATAGGGGACCACCTTGTCGTGGTGGGGGGCCTAGGGCCCAGCAACCCGGCTGAAGGCTGTGCCGACCGGATTGGTGCCCCGGTTGGACATGGCTAAGGCCAACCGAGGTCGAAGTAGCTGCTGGCCGGTTTGATTGCCGGTCGGATGGTGACGGTGTCGGAGACCTCACCTCTCAGGAGCCCTGGGTGGGCTGTTCGAGGGCTCTGCTGAAAGGTCTTGCCCCGCCTTGTAGGCACGAGCCCTCAAAAAAGTCTGGGTCTTACTAAGAGTCTCCACCCCGGGTGCCGATCGAACTTGGATATATATATATCCTTGTACATTTGCAAACCGGGGAATAGATTAAAGTAAGGTTTCTTCCAGTGGTCAGCTTTCCTTCTATAGGACTGCTGCCATGTGAGGCTGGGGTTGAGGTGCGCCTATAGGGCGTATTCCTTGCCCCCGGCTCTAGATAAGCACGGCTTTCCATAACCAGGTAGTGCTGTACAAGCGGAACCGGGAATTGCCGTGGTTGCGTAAGATCGCAACAAAAGCGATTCATTGTACTGCTGTTACGAGACATATGGTCGCCTCACGTCAGGGTCGTCCAGCGTGTTCTTTAATGTGCACAGTGTATGGCTCTCCCGCACTTGGAGTCACGGCCAGCGGCCAGTCGCGGAGGGCATGAAAGCGGCTAAGAATGGACTCGAATCTGGAAACTGCAGATTACGAGGCACTCCCGCTACCTCTGACAATCGGACTCCATTGCACAGCTGTAGAGTTAGCCTATTAATATAGTAGATTGATGGTAATTTGTCATGATACGTAGTCCCTTTCTTACTGAGGGAAAAACGGAATTAAGAGGAAATAAAACTCAGCGCTGGCACACATGAGAACTGCAACTTACGAGTGAAAGTGCTGAAATTGCACCATGTTTAGCCTGTGTTTTCTTTATTTTTTTTAATTGGAGCACCGTCAGTTCATTGTGCAGAGATTGGCCTTCTCATGAACTCGTTTTCTTCTAGAAAACAAATCCACAAACTTTCAGAGAGAAATACATTAACATTTAAAGGAATTTCACATCCACTTAACCTCTTTCAACTTTCAAAGGCAACATTATAAACAACACTGGGATGCAGAGGATGAAATCCCTACGTGAGACAAAAAGTATCAGAGGAAATTTCTTTCTTTGGAAAGTTCTTTTGAGATATTTGTAATAATGCAAAGACACAAAAAACATTCACAAAAAAGAAATATCAAAATGCTCTGGGAAACAAACAAATAAGGAGACGGAAAAAATTAATTCACTGGGGAACAAAAAGGATTTTGTTTCCATGGCAAAGAGAGAAAAGAAATGAAAACATGTGAACAAGGGACTTGAAAAGGAATCGGCTTTGAGTGTCACGGATGAAGAATGTTTGGAAAAGTAAACTTTTAAACAGATTTAAATACTCGTGGAGATAGCGATAAATGAGAGAAATTCGGAAGATATTTTGAGATAAATGTTATCTCGTTAGTCTCCAATTTTTATGTTTTAGGCTGTATTAAATACATCAGGGTTTGCCAACATTTGGAATACAAGGGAGTACCTAAATGTATTAATTGTTTTACGCAGATCACTTGGTGAAAATAGAATTTAAAATATTTAATACATAAGATCTGCGAATTTATACGTTAATGCGAAAAAGATTCAAGGAGTCGAATTATAACAATTATACGGGAATATATTAGCATTTATAAAAACGTATCTACATACATTGTTTAATATTTAAGAAGTTGAAGATCTAATTAATCTCTTTCCAAATGTCATTTATCAAGAATATTGGGGTGGGGGTGGCTCAGTCGGTAGCATACCAGGTTGGTAATTGCAGTTCCCAGGTTTGAGTCCCAGCTGGATCAGCGTGAGATTTATCTCCGGAAAACTCTCATCCCTGCCCCCTGTAAATAGGGGACACCGATGGGCTCGGAAAGATCATCGTCCATCGGTTGGGACGTTAAGCCTTGGGGCCGTGTGCCGGAGAGCCATACCCTGTGTTAGTCGAAAAGCACGCTGAATGGCTAGACGGGAGGCTGCAATCTGTCTCCCAACAGCTGTTCCTGTGAGTCCTTTCCTCCACGGGCGGGGGTGGCTCAGTCGGTAGCGCGCCAGGCTCGTAATCTGTAGTTCCCAGGTTCGAGTCCCAGCTGGGTCAGCGTTGAGATTTATCTCCGCAAAATTCTCCGCCCTGCCCACGGTCAGTAGGGGACACCGATGGGCTTGGAAAAGCCGCCGTCCGTCGGATGGGACGTTAAGCCGTGGTCCCATGTGCGGGAGAGCCATACCCTGTGCACGTTAAAGAACACGCTGGATGGCCTTGACGGGAGACTACCATCTGTCCCCCGACAGCTGTTCCAGTGGGTCCCCTCCCCCAACCTTCTCTGAGCCTTCGGGGTCCATGTGACCTGGCCATTTAGCCCATGGTGTGCAAAAAAGTGCCGCTCAGAGGTAAAACAACCCAACCTTTCCTCCAGCCTTCTCTGAGTCTTCAGGATCCTTGTGACCTGGTCATTTAGCCCATTGTGTGCAAAAAAGTACCGCTCAGAGGTAAAACAACGCAACCCAGAATATTTGGTTACTATTTAATGAGTTCAAGATCTGATTAATATCTCTCCAAATGACATTTTTCATGAATATTTGTTTCATACTTGAAAAGTTCTGAAACTGGAATATTTAATTTCACACTCTTCCAAAACACTGTTTCTCCCCAAATTCATGAAACCTTAACTGATGACACATAAATGATTTTTTATGCTGCTGATCAGTTTGTTATAACAGTTGTGTTTAAAATTTTGCTGCAAATTTTCATGACTAGAAAAAGTTACAGTGAAATGTTTCACATTCCCTAACTATTAAAATATCGTACGAATATTAAGAGAAGTCTGAGTGAGATATTTAATTTATCTCCTGTGACATTCTTTCATAAAATGTTTCTTCGTACATAATAAAAAAGTTGGGTTTGGTTGTTTTACCTCTGAGCGGCATTTTTTGCACACCATGGGCTAAATGGCCAGGTCACATGGACCCCGAAGTCTCAGAGAAGGTTGGAGGAGGGGACCCACTGGAACAGCTGTTGGGAGACAGATGGTAGCCTCCCGTCAAGGCCATCCAACGTGTTCTTTAACGTGCACAGGGTATGGCTCTCTCCCGCACACGGAACCACGGTTTAACGTCCCATCCGATGGACGGCGGCCTTTCCAAGCACATCGGTGTTCCCTACTGACCGTGGGCAGGGCGGGGAATTTTGCGGAGATAAATCTCAACGCTGACCCAGCTGGGACTCGAACCTGGGAACTACAGATTACGAGCCTGGCGCGCTACCGACTGAGCCACCCCCGCCCCCGAACAACACGAACAGCCATGCCTTACCCGGGGCTCGAACCCAGGTCCCTTAGATCAGTAGCCAAGCGCGCTAACCACTCGGCCATGGGACGGCAAATAACAAAAAAATATTTTCGGTGCAAGTGTAATTTGAATGTGGTTTTCCAGTCACATAACATTGAAGTGTTCGATTGCTCTTTGTAATATGATGTCCAAAATAATAAGGATGGCTGGGTTGATATAGCTCCTCTCTCGTAATCTGAAGTTCCCAGATTCGAGTCCCAACATCTATATTATCTCTGCTGATCTCCATCATGCCCACGGTGAGAAAATACACCGTGCACGTTAAAGGACACGATGGATGACCTTGAAGGGAAGCTACTATCTGTCTTCCAACAACTGTTCAGGTGGGTCCCCTCCCCCAACTTTCCCTGAACCCTTGTGGTCTTTGTGACCTGACCATTTAGCCCATTGCGTGCAAAAACGTGCCTCTGAGATGTAAAGCAAATCAACCCAACTCGGTGAGACATGGACACCGATGGTATTGGAAAAATTGCCATCCGTCGGATGGTAGGTAAAGCCGTGGCCACGTGTGCAGGAGAACCATTTACTGTGATTGTTAAAGAACATGCTAGATGGCTTTTCTGAAATATTTCAATCTGTCCCCTACCCCCAACTTTCCCTGAACCCTTGTGGTCTTTGTGACCTGAACATTTAGCCCATTGTGTGCAAAAACGTGCCTCTGAGATGTAAAGCAAATCAACCCAACTCGGTGAGACATGGCACCGATGGTATTGGAAAAACTGCCATCCGTCGGATGGTAGGTAAAGCCGTGGCCACGTGTGCAGGAGAACCATTTACTGTGATTGTTAAAGAACATGCTAGATGGCTTTTCTGAGATATTTCAATCTATTCCCTACCCCCAACTTTCCCTGAACCCTTGTGGTCTTTGTGACCTGACCATTTAGCCCATTGCGTGCAAAAACGTGCCTCTGAGATGTAAAGCAAATCAACCCAACTCGGTGAGACATGGACACCGATGGTATTGGAAAAACTGCCATCCGTCGGATGGTAGGTAAAGCCGTGGCCACGTGTGCAGGAGAACCATTTACTGTGATTGTTAAAGAACATGCGAGATGGCGTTTCTGAGATATTTCAATCTGTCCCCTA